>OY992539.1:2650153-3850153 GCA_963921195.1 Pegoplata infirma | reverse complement strand
TAAAAAGCATGTGAATAAATTTACTGTGTTTCATTTAAAATATCATTTCTTGTTATTATAATAATAAATGTATTCTGAAAAAAAAATAAAAACTATTTAAAATAAATAACAAGGATGCGTACTGATATATTGGTATCGGTATTGGATTTGAAATTTCTTTCAGTATCGGTATTGGTTTTAATTTTTTACTAAATTGGTATACACTCAAAATAATCACTCTGTTAAATTACAGAGATACTCTGCTGAGCCAGCAGAAAATACCATAGATTTCCAACCAGCAAGATTTTTTGTTATTTTACGAAGAAAACTCTGTAAAATGATTTCAATAAAAAAAACTGTAAATTTACAGAATTATCTGTAAAATATTGATAAAACCGAAAAGAATTTTAACAAAAAAACTCTGTAAATTTACAGAGTTTTAGTTAAATGCATTTTATGAGTTCAAAATTTTACAAAAAAAAAACTGTAAATTTACAAAGTTTTAGTTAAATCCATTTTATGAGTAAAACTTCTCTGCTTCAAAAACATTAATTAAAATTAAAATAAAATATTTATTAAAATTAAAATTTTGTTAAATTTTTAACGAGTAACTCCAATTTTACAAAATTTCGGTCACAAGAAAATACAAAGTATTTTTTTAAAATCTGTATTTCGACAGATAACTTTGTCAAATATCTGTCGAATTAAGATTACATTCATTTTACAGAGTATTTAACAGATTAATTATTTTGAGTGTAGGTATCGGTATTGGTTTTAAATTGTTGTAATATTGGGAATTGGTATCGGAACCGCACCTGAATCGGTTTAAGTTGGTATTAGTAAATACAAAAAAATATATTTGTTATTTTATCAGTACACATTTGTACTCTCTCAAGGAAAACTATTATTAGCAAACTGCAGATTCTTAACAAAATTATCAGTCATTTATTTTAAAAAATAACAAAAATCAGCAGATTTTTTTTTTTGCTAATTTTCCACAAATAATTAGTTATCTTAGTTGTCCAAGTTATCTTATTTTCCAAAAAACTTTCTATTTTTTTTTTTCAAAGATTTACTCCCAGTTTCTGACAAACATCGTACAGCAACTGGAAGTAAATTTTTTGAAAAAAAAACTTTAAAAAATTTATTGAAAAACTCCATAACTACAAGAAAAAAACACTTGAAAGAACTTTTTTTTTTTAAACTATACAATCGCTTTTTTTAAAAGTTTTAGAAAAAAAAAATAAGCTTAAAATCTTTTAAAGTACTTTTTACATGTACCGAAAATGGACTCTTTGGAATTTCGCTTGCTAATAGCCAAAATAATTATGCGTATTAAAAAGCTAATAAAAATTGGAGTCCGTCTTTGCCTCCCTGCAACCGATTAAAGTTAGCAACCGTAGTGTATTTTGTCAAAAAAAAAATATTTTTTTGTTTTGACCGCTACTTTAAGAAAAATATTTAAAAAGTTTTTTATACCCTCCACTCTAGTGATAGAGGGTATATATAAGTTTGTCATTCCGTTTGTAACACCTCGAAATATTGGTCTAGGACCCCATAAAGTATATATATTCATGATCCTCGATCGATTCTAAGACGATCTAGCGATGTCCGTCCGTCCGTCCGTCCGTCCGTCCGTCTGTCCGTCTGTCTGTCTGTCTGTCTGTCTGTCTGTTGAAAACACGCTAACTTTTGAAGGACTTAACGGAGGCTCCTGAAGTTTGGCATATATGTTGGGCATTTACCTGGTCAGGTTGCTATTGCAATCCAGCGAAATCGGTCCAGTGGTTCAAAAGTTATGAGCAAAAGACTGAATTTCGGCAAGGGTTTTTCGTGAATTTTTGAGATAAAAAGCACTATAACTTTCGAAAAGCAATTCTGAGGATGCTGAAGCTTGGCATATATATTTTGCGTTCCTCCAGCCTCGTTTTTATTGAATTTCAGCCAAATCGGTCGAGTGGTTCAAAAGTTATTAGCAAAACCGTGAATTTCAGATTAGCTTCACCTAAAATTCACGTGTTGACAACCCGTTAAACCTGTTTTAAAAACATTGGTAAGTCACAAAAATATTTTACAACGTATTGTTGTCACTCAAAAATATTTTTATACCAAAACAAAAAAAAATACACTCGAAAAAAATTTTACACTCAAAAAAAATTTTACACTCAAAAAAAAATTAGTAAATTATTTTTTTTTTTCAAAAATTACTTAAAAAATTTTTTTTTAAACAAAATAAAATATTTCTAATCAAAACTGTTATTTTTTTCACGTTAGAAAATTTATTATCACTTAAAATGGGCATTGTGGAGGGTATTCATAGATTCGGCCAAGTCGAATTTAACTTTTCTACTTGTTTTATACTAACATTTTTTACTAACTAGTACTTTGAAGATACTAAAATTAGTAACTAATTAGTAGATTTGGGTACAAAATCACTTACTAAACCTTTTACTGTAGGGAGGCAAAGACAGACTGAACAATTTTTTGGATTATTTTTCCCATCATCAGCTCTTGAAAGAGCATTGTTTCTTTGCTATTACTTTAAATTATATTTTTCGGGACAGGCTAATGTTCTGATTGTTTTTCTGAAATTCGCAGATTTTTCTGCTAAAATCAGCAGATTTTTTAGCTGAAATCAGCATTTGCTTTGCTTTATTGACCGATTTTCTCATATAGCTTAAAATGGTGGTATTTTCAACAGATTTTGCTGCTTATTCAATGAAGGTTTTATTTTTATTTTATTGCTGAAAGAATGTATTAGTTTTAATTGGCATTGGTAGTGGTATATAGGTATATTTTTTTTTTTGTTGGAATCGCAAGAATAAAGGTATTGGTTTTCAAATTGAATTGGTATTAACGAGTATTGGTGTTGAGAACGTACTGCTCGTTATGTTGATATGAAAATTTGCAACAAGAGCTTAAAGTCCTAAACAATTATTTCCAGATCAGTCGAAGATATAATTCTTTTTTCGCAAAGGGGACAGTTAAAACAAAGTATCACATATAAATGTTTGTATGAATGCCTTTTTATGGTAATTGATAAATGATCATTTAAATATTTTATTTTTGATTATTTTTTTGTTTTCTTTTTAACTATTTATTTCACGGTTTATTTTGTATTTGACTATTAGAAAAAATAATAATAATATGCAGTAAGTTATATTTTATTAATATATTTTTAAATAGTTTAGTTAGTTGAAAAATCTATTAACTTACAAATCGGGTTCATAGCTAATTTCTTTAAGGTTTATGTATGTTTGTTGGTTTTTATGACTTTAAATAGAAAATGTGTGCTTTTTTAAACAAGGAAAACCAATGTATGACTTAATATTTTTATAAAATAATTTTGCCAAAAATGTTCGCCAAAGTCTTTTTTTTTTTAAATTATATATATTAAAGTAAAATAAAATTAAAAAGAGAAGACAATCAATTTGATTTATCGAAAGATGTGATGCCATAGACTTGATTCGGATATACTTTTAATTTAACTTGGAATGGAAAAGTCGTTACCTCAATTGAAAATCTTGCTTAGAATCTAAAATTTAGGCAAAAAAAGCTTCACTTATATGATTATTTCCGTGCTATTAGGAATGTTTTGTAGTAAATAAAAAAATCGGGGATTTTTTTTTATTTTTGTCGTGCTAGATTGGCCAAATATGGCACTGTGCGTTGGCGTCCTTCTCTAAAAATTTATTTTTTTATTTTAGTTCTGACAAGCACGGATTTTTATATTAAAAATATTATTCCTATCTGTGAGAACTTTATCGAGTTCTAAAATATATCAAAAATATCAAATAATGCGTTTTACCATTTTTTTCAAATCCTATATTATCACAAAAAATGACTTTTGTCGAATTTCGTCCATTGTCCGATTTGGCTAAATATTTAAATATAGAGTTTTTAGACCAAAACTAAACACAATTTGCCCGGCGATCGACAAAATTCGAAAAGGTCATTATTGGTGCTACCCTAATGAGGATATTTAAAATACGGATCAAAATGACCACTAAAACTGGGAGATAGAGGGTTAGTATGTTCTAAGAAAAGAACCACTATCAAATTTCACTAAAGACTTCTTTAAACATTATTTAACTCATAATTAAATTAAATACTATTTTTGACTTATACAAAACGCCTTTTAAAATAATTTAAAATTTTTTGTGGACCTAAAAAAAACTGGAGCTTAGTTTTCAAAACCCTTCGATTGTTTTGGTCTACCTGTCATACCATAGAGTAAAGAATAATATCAGAGATTTTGATAGGCCCCAAAACAATAAGTCACTTTATATAAATTGGTTCTCTTAATGTTTAAGAGAGATTTTATATGCAATAGCATAGGCAGTGTTGCCATATATTTTTTTGAAAAAACTTTTTTTTTCTGAAAAAAAATCTTTTTTTTGTGAAAAAAATCTTTTTTTTACAAAAGCATTGAAATAATTAAAAATTAATACAAATTTATGTATTTTCAATTCAATTTTTATATCAAGCATACTTAGGCCCTGGGATTACTTTTATATGAAAAAACAATGCCAATGCCTGCTATTTCATTGGCATTTTACATGAAAAAAACGAAGGGCTCAATGCTTAGGTCATTGAGATGCTTAGGTCATTGAAAAAAAGAATATAAAACAACCAAGCGTTCATTTGGAGCTCGAAAAAACTCATAAAAGAGTCCTTAGACGATCAGAAAACATAATGATATGATGTTTTTGTGGCAAAAGCACTCGGGAAGATCTGAATAAAATCATAACTAGCAGGAATTTTGCCAAACGCAAAAATACGGGTCAGCTTAATTTTAATCGAGATTATTATATATGATTTTGGGGTTCGTACGTATATACATCTCCATTAGGGTTATAACTTTTTTGGACAAAAAAAGTCCATCCCACCACGCTTTGGGCAATGTTGTACAGATAACAAAAATCTTTTTTTTCGGTCAATTCGGTGAAAAAAGTTCACGCACCGAATGCAATTTCTAAAACACCCTTAAGATTGAGTTTTTTTATTTTTTTGTTTTAAAAATTTTATATTATGACGTCATATCTTAATTATTTGAAAATTAGCACAAACTCATGACTACCAATCAGAAGAAACCAACATTTAACTAATTTACAACATCCGCGAAAAAGCACCAAATTTCGCGATTATAATCTTTAGTTGCTGAAAATAATTACTGCCTCATAGCACCTATCACTTGACACTAAAATTTAGCTAATTTAAATAATACGCAAAATAGCGTCATATAATCGCGTTTTTTTCGCGCCCTCCATCCAGTTGATGAGATTTTGTTTTTATATTAATGAAATTACAAGAAAATCCTAAATATTTTGCAATTAAATTTAATTTGTTTATACTTAAAAGAAAAACTAATATTCAAAACTTCATCGCGTTTGGTGCGTGAACTTTTTAACGATCGCGAAAAAGTAAGACATCATTTCTTAATATTTTTTCATGGCCTATACGACTATGGGAGGAACTTTTTGATATTTGCAAAAAATTCAAAAAGTTATAACCCTAATCTCCATATGAACTATCCCAACGTTTATACGTTTTTGACAACAACGAACTTAATGAACAAAAAACCTTTTGATCTGTGATAAATGTTCATATAGTTTCTTTTGAAGAAATGGGAAAAATTCTCAAAAAACTAAAAAAAATCCCGTTTTCCCCCTCCCCTTGACCCGCTAAATGTGAGATTGGGCACCTAAAAAAAACAGGTAACTCTCATTTTGATCCCCTCTTTCCTATATGCAAGTTTCAGGACAATCGGGGGGTGCCCTGTAAAACCCCTTCCTTGTAAAGAAAATTAAACAAAAGTTAAAGAAATTTTAAGGAAGGTGTCCCAAACATTTAAAAAAAAAAAAAAATGTTCCCTGTATGAAATGTTTTTCTTTAGATCTATATCTGTTAAGATATATAAGTTATTTAGATCTATATCTGTTAAGTTCGTATATCTTATAATTTTACAACTTTTCCATATCCTAAGTTGATAAAAAGTCCAAAAAAACATATTTAGTCAAGTCTACTACTACACTCAAAATAATCCTACAGTAAAAAATACAGTAAAAGTGTTATAACTCTAACTATACTACTTTTTAAGTCATTTACAGTATAAATTTAGATTTACAGTATAAATTTAGTTATTTTTTTTGAAATTGGAATACTTTGAACTTTACTGAATACTGATTTTTTACCGATTTTTTAATAATTTTTGTTAGTAATTTTAAAAAATTTGGAAAATTATTTTTGACACCTAATATGGTAAAATTTACATTTTTGAATATTTTTTTTTTTCAAACGCACATAGCAAATTTTTGTTGAAAAAAAATATTTTTTTTTAAAAAATTCCGAAATAAATCATTTCCAGCTATTAAGCTCAATATATATATTTTTGAAACAATTTTTTTTGTTAAAAAATTTTTTAAAATCGATTTTGGATAGGTTTTCGCTTTTAAATTTGTTTACCGTTTTTTTATAACTGCGTTAGTAAAAATTGACTAACGCGTTGTAGGGCCCTTTAATACTAACAATTAGTAATAACTACCAACTTTTTAGTAAGGAATACTGTAGGATTTCTATGAGTGTATGTATATAAAAATGTTTTGGTCAATATTAACTAGGGTTATTCGTCATAACCTAAAAATTTAGATTTTTTTTCTTTAAAAAAAAGAAGGCACTTCCTACCAGACTCTCAAAAGCCATACTAAAAAAATATTTTCAGAATATAATTTTTTTTTGATTTTCAAATTTTTAATTAATCGAAACTCAAAAAAAATACTTTTTTTCAGAACACACATCTTACACAAATGCATAAAATCAAATTGATTGTTTTGTTTCACTTTTTATTTTGTTAACTCTTTAAACAAAATTTAAAATTTTTTTTTATTTAAAAAATTTCGTATTTAAAACTTATTCTAAATTTCGATTTAATAATAGTACATAATAAATGTAAATACATTTGTTTTTTAATTTGTTTTTGTGTTTTTTTGAATTAATTTGTTTCGTTACATTTTTCTAGTGGGTAATTTTTGAATTTTATTCCGAAAGGCATTTTAAGTTTTCTCATTTTGTTTTTGTTTTTTTAGTTTAAAGACCTAAATGTTAATTTTGTTTTCCTAAAATGGGGGGTTTTTTATCCAAAAGATTTTCTCGGTTTTGTACAATTTGTTTTGAATTTTGTTTTTAAACTTAATATAAAGAAAAAACAAATTATAAATATAATTTTGGGCACACATTTCGTTACATTTTTTGTTAAAGTTTAGTTTTTTTTTAAATTTTATCTTAATTAAGTTGGAATGTTTTTAAAATTAATAAAACGGTGTGTAGATTTAAAACAACTGCTTAATTAAAGGAAACATAAATATCAAGTTAAACTTAATTAAATACAAAGAGATCTATATTTTTTAGTTTAATTAAAATACTTTTTTGATAAATAAATCTACACTAATACATACGTAATTCATATGTTTACTAAATGTATGTATGTGGATGTGTATGTGTTTATTACTACATATGTAAATATATAAATATGTATGTAGGTATGAGTGTGTGTGTGTGTGTGAGTGAATGCACAATACTTATACGTACACGGTGATTAAAAATACTTTTTTTTTTATTATGGTTGGATATTCTATACATGTATTTGATGAATGAATTTCCTTTACAGGATTAACATCCCTGTAGATTTTTTCAAAATGTAAATTGTTATAGACTTTACTTTTGCAGTGGGGAATTTAACGTCTTTCTTATTTCATCAGTGGGAATTCAAAATTGCTTATCCATTTATTGGAAAATTTCCAATATTTCCTTATTTCAATAAACATTTTTATTTGAGATTCAATCAAGAAATAAGAAAAGTGTAAAATTTTATATTATAGAAATTACCACAAGCGAATAAAATAACAACACATTCAAACTAAAATGTTGGCACGTAAATCTGCTATCAAAAATTTTGGTAATTTTCAGAAAAAACTTGACGATTTTTTTGGTCATTTTCAAATTTCTAGGTTGAAATAATTGAGAATATGAATATTTGATGATTGTACCCTTACAGTATTACCAATTATTACCACGGATTGTTTCCTATTAAGAATTCCACTTAAGGAGGTTTAAAGAAAAAACAAGTAGAAAAGTTAAATTCGACTTTTCCGAATCTATGAATACCCTCCACATTGCATTTTTTAAAGGATAGTACATTTTATAACGGGGAAAAATTAACAATTTTGATTAGAAATATTTTATTTTGAGTAAAAAGCTCTTTTTGTCATTTAAAAAAAGAAAAATTACTACTTTTTTTTGAGTGAAAAATTTTTTTCGAGTGAAATGTTTTTTTACTGTAAAAATATTTCTGAGTGAATGCACGTACTTATGTACACAAAATATTGTAATTTTTGTAAAAAAAATTTTTTTGAGTGTAAATTTTTTTTTTGAGTGTAAAATTTTTTTGAGTGTAAAATTTTTTTCGATTGTAATTTTAAAGTTTCCAATGCTTTTAAAACTAAACAAGTTTAAAAAGCATTGCTTTAAAACTAAACAAGTTTGAAAAGCATTGTTAAGTTACCACCACTGCTTTTAAATCTTGTTAAAAACGTGGCATTTAAAATGAGACTAATCTGAAATTCAGGGTTTTGCTTATAACTTTTGAACCACTGGACTGATTGGGCTGAAATTTAATACCAAACAGACCTGGGGAACGGTAAAGATACATGTCAAGCTTCAGCAGTCTTATTATTGTATTTCGAAAGTTATCGTGTTTTTTATCTCGTAAATTCGCGAAACACCCTTGCCGATATTTACTCTTTTGCTCATAACTTTTGAACCACTGGACCGATTTGGCTGGTATAAAAAACAGTATAAAGGGTATAAAAAAACAGTCTTCATGTGATTTTTTAAAAAGCTATAAAAAATAAAAACGCAATATTTTTAAATTCTGTTTTTATACCCTCCAAAAAAACAGTATAAAGGGTATAAAAAAACAGTCTTCATGTGATTTTTTAAAAAGCTATAAAAAATAAAAACGCAATATTTTTAAATTCTGTTTTTATACCCTCCACGTAGTGATAGAGGGCAGTGGCGGGTCCAGCTATTGGGTTTTGGGAGGGGGTGTAATTTTTTTTTTACTTCGAATAAAAAAATCATAAATTTAAAGTGATGGTAAAGCTATAAAATCTACAAATTTATTAGTTTTTGCCGAAGGAGGTTTGTTTTTATGATCATATTTCGTTTAGATCATTTTTTTTTAATTTGTTTTAAAAATAAATTTTACATTTTCATATACACTCATTGTAAAAGTCTCAGATTCTAACACATTTGACGCATAGAAAAGTCTAAATCTGATAAATTTTCAATAGAAGAAATTCTTCCTACATAGAAAATATCAGATTTTGATACATTTTTCGTGAAAATATAATTTTTTATAGGGAAAATGTCTTAAAATTTAAGATTTCTTCTTTACTTTTTCTGTGGAAAAAAAATGTGAAAACTTTTCTATACGAAAAAAGTCTCAGATTTTAAGACCCTTTTCCTGTAGAAAAATTCTGAGACCCTTCCCTAAAGAAAAATTCCCAGATTCTGAGATGGAAAAAAGTCATAGATTCTGAGACTTGTTTCCGAGACATTTTTTCTATAGAAAAAGTCTCAGATTTTTCACAAAGAAAAACTTTTCAATCCTCAAACATTTTCTTTAACGGAGTTTTGTAGAAGAATTTCCAAACTCACAAAAAAAACTTATAAAGTACTTTTAACGCTTGAGTCTAATTTAAAGATTCGGGAAACTTCTTATAGCAAAATTTAAGATTCTGAGACAATTTTTTTATTTTTTAATTTAAAAAAAAAATTGATTAACGGACATTCCAAACCAGGGTTTGAAAAAAAAAACTCTAACATACGGTACGTTAGTGTTCTGTACGGAACTTTGGAGTGACCGTACGTTATCGAAACGTATCGTTCCAAGAACACATTCACTAAAAAGTTTTTTAGTGGTTGTGAAGGTGTTCGCAAACAGAATTCCGAACGTTATGCCTGCGAGTTGAAGAACAGAAACTTTACGATAACGTACCGAACTAGGTTAGAAACAAAATAAAGTTCTTTTAGTGTTCTGTTTGCGAACTTTTGAGACATTTTTTAAATCTAAAATGGCGATATATTGAAAACTAAGCAAGATAGAGAAAAACGGAGCACATTTTTGGTTCTTGGGATCACCATAGTATCGCTAGGCCTCTACACATGGGTAGACCCCATTGGGTCCTTATTTTGAATCTAAAAAAGTTAGCATTCCGGGAAATTTAAAAATGCACATATCTCGCTAAATACTGCCGAAATTTTTATATAAGTCCAAAAATGGTCCAATTATATTCCGATTTTATTAGGTTACTAAAGTACACGTTTAACACCTAAAAATAAAATTTTTATCAAATATTTCCATTTTTATAAATTTTGAGGGAATTATGTGAATATCGGGAGGGTGGTTTGTACGGGGACTACCAGAAGGACAGACAGACGGACGGACAGACGGACGAACGGACGGACATCGCTAAATCGACTCAAATATTAATTCTGAGTCGATCGGTATACTTGAAGGTAGGTCTAGGACCAATATTTCTGGTAGTTACAAACATCAGCACAAACTCATTATACCCTGTACCACAGAGTGGTGTAGGGTATAAAAATCAATAATGCCATAAATTAACTTAAATTTGGCAACAAAAGAAGTATGTTATTTCAAAAACGACTCGTGAAGCTATGAAAGCCATTCAAAATACCTTTAATTTAAGCCAATAACCATTTTGCTCCCCAGACTTTTCAGCGTTTGGCAGCCAAAATACTAAAAAAAACATATTTTTTGAATTTCGCAATCTAATTTAGAGAGATTAAAAAATTAAATTAAAAATTCGGGCTGTCGATGGCAAATTTATAAAGCTGCAAGCAGCAAAAAACAAAATTAAAATCGGTTAAGAATTGACGGCTGTAGAGTAATTCTGACAAAAAAAGGGCATCTCGCCCCACTGTGCGGGGTCCCGATTCTAAGACATTCTGGAAAAATTTTCCAAAATAGTTTTAAATACGTTAAGCTATAAACACTTTTAAGATTTTAATATATTTTTCCTTTTCCTATGTAAGACATTCTAGCGATGTCCGTCTGTCTGTCTGTCTGTGGAAATGGTGATCAAGGTCAAAATATTACACGGAGATGACTGAATTTAACATTTTTATTGGAAGTTTTCCCGACCAGTTTCGTATTGCATTTGAGCGATATCGGTTCATTGGTTCAAAAGATATGAACGAAAATGTAAGGACACCTCAAAAATTTTGGTACATTCAACTTAACCTTAAAATACAAAATGCTTTAATTCGGCTGCTGGTTGACGTTAAAACAAGTACGAACATATTTTTTGAAAAAAAAAGAAAAAAATCGTGGATTTTTCAAAAGTAATTTTCTTTTAAATAAAGGCTTTTGCAATATTCTTTTTTAAATTGTGGAGGATACCAATACATTCGGCAAGGCTGAATTTAACTTTCTTACTTGTTTTTTATTTGAAAGATAAATTATTGTAATATTTTTAAAATTTCAGAACACAAAATTTGGTGAACTGAAATTGCTTGCCACACAATTGAATAGTTCATGCGAATAAGGACGAATAGACCACTTTTTCGCAAATCCGTTTTTTTGCATAAATGCATATTATTAGCAGAGCCCTACAATCCTATGCAGAAATTTTGGGGAAATTTTGACTTTTAAGGCTAAAAAAATGACTTTGAATGTGCAATAATTCGTATATTTTTATATTTTTGTTTAAATTGGGAGTGAACTAACGCACAATTTGGATTAAATACAACACAAAATCATACAAAAATTTTACTTTCAGTAACAATGTGTTAAAAGAACATTACGAAGAACAAACCACACTTATTATATTGGCAAACAATTTTACCGTTCTTGAGTTATAAGACTTTAAAGTGTGGAAAGAAAAAAGGGCGAATATCCATCCTTAACAAAATATTATATAAAAATTATTTAGCTGCGAGTTTAAAATTGATATTAGCTAAAATTTGAAATTGTACACAAAAAAAAAAACAATCTTAGCACATACAAACATTTAGTGTTAATACTGCATCCAATGTCAGGAATAAAAAAAAAATTTTTCATGTCCTTTTATTATACGTCGTAGTATGCAGTCAAGGGTTAATATTATAATTCCTAAAAATGTATTTGGTGTCATAAAGAATTACTACTGCATCAAATAGCAGGAATATTAAAAAAAAATTAACAAAAAAAAATTTTTGTCCATGTCCTGACAATCCTTAAAAAGTGTATCCTTGAAGTCCTTAAAGTGTTACAAACAAATACCAACCATAGTTCGTCAAGTTTTGCAAGTCTCATGAAAATGTAGTCAAAATCTGCTGCAAAATAACACATTTTTATTCAAATTTCAATACATTTTTTTGGATATTCGCCCTTTTTCCATTTAAGCAAAAATTTAAGTCCAATTTTTTGGCAAGTTCTCTTTCGAATACCTTACTAAAATTTTGTATATAGGTAGATGTGACCTAAATCTTTAAGCTAATACCAAAAAGTTGACAAAAATATTATTTTTTAACCGTTTCCTGCGTTTTTATTGTCCCCTGTAAAATTCTACAAATGGTCTATTCGTCTTTATTCGCATGAACTATTCAATTGTAGAATGCTTTTTTTAAAGGACAAAATTGGCTGCAGTTGTTCAGCAAAAACTACTGAACCGATTTTGATGAATGTTTTTTTTTGTAGATTATTAAATTCTCTAGTACTTACTGTGGCAATTTTTTGAAATTTTTAACCTAATTATGTTTTTTATGAAAGAAGAAAAGCAATTTTTTTTATGTTTATATTATATGCTAATTAGCATAATTTCAACAAAAATCAATATTTTTCAAAAAATTGTAACGGTAAATACTAGAGAATTTAATAATCTATAAAGTTACGTTCACAATGTCGGAGTCAATCCACTTTCAATCACAGATTGAAATGTTAACTGTTCAAAATGTAGAGTGGAGTTCTTAATTTAAAGTTTTTGAATGTTTTTTTTTCTAAATATCATGAAAATTCTACATATTTGTTTTGTTTTTTATTTTTTTCTTAATGACATTTTAGAATTGCCAATTTCTGAGGTGTATTTTTTTCTCTGTTCGCGGTTAACATAGCTCTGTTAACTAAGATTGAAACCTCCAGAGTAGAACATGTTTGACTCTGGAGTGGATTGAAAAGGGATAGTCAAATTCAAAAATATGAAAGTGCAAAAGGGAAAGATATAAAATTTTCCACAGATTGGAGTACTCCAACATTGTCAATGTTGGATAAAAAAAAATTTATCAAAATTTTTGTCTTTTAAGAAAAGAATTCTACAATTGAGCGGCAACCCTGCTTGACCAAATTTTGTGTTATATAATTTTAAAAAGATTACAATAATTCATCTTTAAAATAAAAAAAAAAAACAGAATTAAAAAAATATTGCGTATTTATTTATATTTTTACAGCTGTTTAAAATTGCTCACTTTAAGACTGTTGTTTTTTCTTTAAACCCCCTTAAAAAACTCGACATGCCTTCTTCTGTTATTAAAATAAGTTATTCATCAAACACACATACATACATCCGCGTAGACTATTATAGATTACTTAAATACTGGAACGAAGGTTACTATTTTTTTTTTGTGGTTGTTGCTAAATGTGTAATTTCTTAATCGCTACTTGTCGTAATTGGTTCGAGTTTTATTCCCGTGGAACTTATGTTGCTTGTTGCGGAGGCGGTACTTCCCACTGTACCTGCAGCGGCTGTTGTTGTTACTGAAGATGTGGACGCTAAAGGCTGAGATAATGATGTTGACGATGAGGTGCTAGTGTTTATGCTACTATGGGCTGTTATCGTGGCTGTAGTCACTGCTGCCGTCACTGATGGTGTTGATGAGGACATTGATGTCGAATGTGAGGGCATTACACCGACAATATCCGATAAGTCATCGGAAAATAGACGAGAGGGTGAAAAGGTGCGGGTGGGCCTTAAGCTCATTTCTAGTCCAAGTTCAGTTAATGGGGAATGCATTGGCGTAATACTATGCGGACTGGTGCGTCTGGACGGCGATGCAGTGGAGGAAGTTGATTTCGTAGAGGAAGCCGTCGTTGTTTTTTGCGTTGTCTGCTGGACGTGTGAGTATGTGGATGTACCAGAAACAGATGGATGACTTAATGTTTGAGTATGGTGGCCAAATGCCAATTGATGCTGCTGATGTTTCTGTTGTTGTTGCTGCTGTTGCTGCTGCTGCTGATGGAGGGCATGTTGTTGCTGCAAATGTAATTGTTGCAGCTGGTGCTGTTGTTGCTGACTTAACATGGCATTTGGATCGCATCGTCCACCCGGACCACCTGCCATATGTAAAGCGACTGCCATCCCCGGTGGCATTTGGGGCATACCCGGTAAAGGTGGTCCGCATGGAGAAGGAACATGTCGAGGCCCCATCAGAGAGCCTACACCAGCCGTATTTGATGTAGAACTAAGTGCCGGGGAAATACTAGCTTTAGGAAGAGGTATACCTCCAGAGCCGGGTGGACCAGACATAGGTCCTCCACTGGCTAAATGTGGTGGAAGATTGAATAGGTTCGATGGTCCTGGTCCTTCTCCAAGCTGCTGTTGTTGTTGGGCCGCTGCTGCCATTTGCATTTGTTGACGAAGATTGTGAGCAACAGCCGCCACAGCCGCTGCAGTAGCTTCCTGCGACATCTGGTCTCCAGTGGAGCCAGGCATACCATTAGGACACTGTCCACCAACTCCAGGATAATTGAGAGGTCCTTCCTGAAATGGAAAAACGGGCTGAAAACAATAATTAGAGTTAGCATGCAATTTCTGCTCTTAGTAAATTGTCTGTTCAACATCACCTACCGAATGCCGGCCATAAGGCATGTGTGCAAGGCCCTCATCTTTCAGATCTTTGGCATCACGGAAGACAACAGTTTTTATGACTCCCTTTATGTGTTCATCCGGCCAAATTCCTAGCAGTATGCGTTGCGGCCGTCCTCTCCCCTTGGGTCTCAGATCAGGACCACCGTCGATTGAAGGACCCAGCATATTGTGAACTCGATTGGCATACAAAACAAATGTGGGATATGGTATATCGTATTTCCGAGCTGCCTGCGAAAGTGACAAACCCTCCTTTAGTACACTAAAGATGGCTTCGGCCATGGTCTCGGGACGCCATGATTTTAGCGGACCACGTTCACGAAAGCGCAAATGATGCATTAAACTTTGATTTGTATTCCAGCATTTTTGCCACATTGATTGTAATTGATACTGATAACTATCTGCTAATAGAATCAATAATAAACACGCAGACATTACAAAATTTCTCTGTTTTCTAATTATTTTGATACAAACCTGCTATTGAAGAACCAGAAGCACCCATCCAAGCATGAGAATTTTCCAACATTTTTGCCTACAAATAGAGTAGAAGAGAATACAAATGTATTAAAGGTTTTGTTGTAATCGGAAATTATAATTTGTAAATTAATTAACACAAATACACATTTTCATTTAAAGTTTACTAAATAAAATTAAATTTTTTACCGGTGCAAAAATTGTGTATTATTTTTTTTTTGCTAAAGAGTCTTAACAATGATCTTTTGATACATATAAAAAAAGGGTCGACTTAGTCATACAAAAATTACAAAACCATTTTTAAAACAAATAAATAAATTGTTTGTTTAAAATGGATGCTTTGACAATATCATTGTAATGATTAGTAAAGAAATGTAACCTCGAGCTAGAGTACTCTTTCTTAACACACTTTTTCTTTATTTTACACCAAATATTTTTTGTGTGTAAGTCGTCACATATCTAGATCAGTGATCGGCACCCATTGCACGCTGGAGCCGAACACAATCGGCAATTCACATGTATACAACACGAATGTCAACAAAAAATCAACAAAGAGCATAAAAAAAACAAATATTTTATTCAGTAGCAAGCTGACTTTCTTCAAAGCAGGTTGATGTCGCTTTGTTGAAGAAATACACCAACACATGCATATTTTTATTAAAACACTAATACTTTCATATGCCTCTTTGTGCCGACCACTGATCTAGATGCAGACTGCAGACACAACTTTTGTTAGACACTTTTTTTGTATATTTTCTAAAAAGTGTTGCAACCTTTTTAAAACCCTTTAAGGTCTACATTTATTATTTAACAAAAACAAAAAATAAAACAAAACAACAATATGCATATTGTTTGTGAACAAAGTATTGAAATCATCTTCATTTGGAACCATTTTAATGTGGACATATAAAATTAGTATTCCTTCAAAAATTTTTTTATAAATAATATTTAAATTTTTATTGGTCTCCAACATGCAACTGTCTATAATATACATTGAATTTTAAATTTAGCAAACGAAAGAACAAAAAATAATTGCATATTTTATGTAAAATGCATATGTTTGTGGTATACTTACTTATATTTATGTTTAATACTACATCTAACAAAAAATCACTTAATTTTGAAAATAACAAAACTAACTTTAGTTTTAGAATTTCTTTTACTACAAAAAAATTTACGATATTTATTTTTTGTTTAGATGTATTTCTTATAGTATTTTATATTAAAAAAAAAATAGGTAACGTAATATAAATGAATAAATTCGTTATTATGCCGACTTTTTTGATAACATATTTATTATCACGAATGACATATATGAGGAGCCGCAGAACAAAACGTACTTTTTCGCATATTAAAATTTTTTTGGAAAATTGAGGTTTATTTATTTCGCCCCTTTAAAAAACTGCATGAACCTGAATATGGTAACAAGTTGTTTGCTTATCAAGAGATGCATCAAACTGCCATAAGTCACCATATTATATGTTAAGGATGTTTAATATAAAACCACTTTTATTTTGAAAAAAGTACGTTTTGTTAAAAAATAATGAAAAAAGTACGTTTCGTTTAAAAATAATTGAAAAACGACGTTTTGATGTGCGTATTTTAGACGATACTAATTTGATTAAGTATTTTAAAAACTTTCTTATTTAATAAAAACTACAAAATTACAATAAAATAATTTTTTTATTGTTATTCGAGCCGTTTAAGCCATATTTAAGAAATCTGCCATCGATTTGGTGGAGTAAATTTTTACATATTTGTAAAAGCGTATTTGTGAACATATTTTACTGAAAACAATTGGACAGGTACGCTTAGGTAATAAAATTGTATCATTGTTTACAACATTATAACTTTTTACCCTATTATCAAAAGACAAATTCTTGCCAAACTGTCGTCTGTCTTTTGGTTTGGACTACATCGTGCTTTCCATCGCTAGATCTGTCTGTGAACTAATAAAGGATTATTATCCTTTACTGGCCTCCAAGAAGGCCTCAACAAATCTTGGTGGGCATTTATATGTATATGGAATATAAGAGTAAAATGGCATATTAAAAAATTATGGAAATCTTGCATATGAAATACAAAGAAAAAAGTACGTTTTGTTAAAAAATTAACAAAAAAGTACGTTTTGTTACGCACCAATTTTTAAAGAATTCATTTTCTTGATGAAAAACTAAAAAAATTCACGCTTTGTACATTTTTTCTGATAGATTTTGAACCAAATACTATAAAAAGAACAAAAAATCAATTTGTCAAAAAATGCGAAAAAGTACGTTTTGTTCTGCGACTCCTCATATAAAGGATGAAGAAGAACGACAGCAATCGGTGTGTACTAAAAAAAATAAAATGTCGAAACAGAAAGAAATTGTGAAAATTGTCAATTTATTTTTTTTTTAATTTGTTTAAAATACAAGACAATTGTGTGATTTTTTGTATTTTTAAATCGTAATCGTAATCGCGATTAATCGGGCCAATTAATCGTAATCGACAAAAAATCATTCGATTACGATTAATCATTATCTATGAAATATACTGTTTTTTTTAACGAATTTAAAATACATAAAATCTTGGTCAAAGATTCATTTAACTTGTTTGTAATTTTTCTTTAATTTTTTCTCGTAAATGTTCAAGTTTTAAGTAAAATTTAAATTCTGATCTCAGTAACCCATCAATTTTGTTGTAGAAATATATTCAAAATGCTTTGGCTGGATTTGGTCAAAAAATTTGAACGTTGTATGATTTTGTCGAAAAACGTAATTTTTTAAATTTGATGTTTGGTTGTCGATTGAAGATGCTATTGCAAAATTGTTTAATAAATTTTTTCACAATCAGCTTTTTACTTGCTATTGGCTGGTATTCCCACACGAACCAACAGAAAATTTTCTGAACTGGATGCAGCTTTTGGAAAGGAATCACGAGTCAAAGAGCGCATTCAAGAACATGAATTCAGACATGATTTCCGTGGGCTATTTCACAGTTCAGAGAAGTTCTTGGCTATTAAGACGCAGTGAAATATATTTTTTTGTTTATTTTATTATATTTATTTGTGGTACCATGTATCTTTTCAGCGCTGATTCAAGCACTCTTTGTAGAGTTGATTTAAGCACAATAAAGATGCAAGAAAATCCTGTATTTTCTCCAAAAACTCATAATTTATCATTCAAAAAGTGTTAAAGATGTTAAAAAGGAAAAGATGTGTGAAATTTTATCAAAAAATAATTTTACAAGTTTTTTTTAAAACAAACCTTATCAAAAAACTATAATGGTCCTCCCTTACTTCTACTGTATTATCAAGAGAGCTCTTTGGATGCTCTGTGATATGACACAAAAAGAAGCTGTGTTGTAAAATTTGATCTATTTTTGCTGGGAAAGTTTGAAAGTTTTTAATTTTATTTCCAAAAAATATTAATTTTTGTAAATTCGTACGTTCTGATATGTAAATTTTAAAAGAGTTTTGCAATAAAGCTTTGCAATTCAAATTATTTAAAAAAATTCGATTAATCGATAATCGCGATTAACGCACTCAAAAAAAAAAGTTTGTAAAATGACATAAAATCCCCGTGATTTTACGGGGCAGGTTTTGTAAAATATGTACTAGCAAGAATCCCCGTAAAGTTACGGGGATAATTTGTAAATTGATTTAACAAAAGAAAATGTAAATTTACAATTTTTTTTGTAAAATATCATCTTCGAGGTGAACATTTTTTTTGTAAATTTGAAAAAAATTTGATAAATTTACAAAACAAAATTGTAAACTTACAGAAAAAGGTTGTTATTTTACAAGGAAAAATAGAAAATGAAAAAAATAAATTGTAGATTAACAAATTATTTGGTTAAACTACTGTTTTTTATGCAAAAAACTTGTATATTTACAATAAAAAGTGGTAAATTTACAATTTCTATTGTATATGCACCAATTTTCCTTATTTTTTTGCCGTAAAAACAGTAGTTTAACCATAAAATTTGTAAATTTACAATATTGTTTTTGTATTTTCTATTTCATTTTTGTAAAATTACAACTTTTTTCGTAAGTATACAATTTTGTTTTTTAAATTTTCAAATTTGTTTTGTAAATTTACAAAAAAATTGGTTTATTTACATATTGGTTTTGTAATTTTAAAGGTTTTTCCATTGGTACATCTTATTTTTCCTTCTTCGGCAGCTGGAGTAGCACTTGAACAACCTGAAAAGATTTTTTTTCACTTGAGCACTTTTAACAAACTTTTTAATGTATAACACTGCACTTTTTTATTTTTTTCGACATTTCGTTTTTCTTAAGTAGAACATATGAGAATTGCGAAGGAGGCTACACAAGAAATTTTTTATATTTTTAGGAAAAATTAGTCAAAAAATAACAATTTTTTTTTGAATTTTTAATTATTTTCACAAGTATTTTTAAAAAATCGGAAAAAAAAATTTTGGATATTGTAGATTGGATGTTTAAGTACTAGTTAAAATAAGAAAAAATTGATTTTTCATAATTGGCAGCTTTCTATTGACATTTTAGGTACCAAATTTAAAAAAAAAAATTCCAAAAAAATATGGTAAAATCACCAAAAAAAAATGGTAAAAATACAAAAAAAAAATAGAACAATTATATAGTAGAAACACATAAAAATTGTGGTATTTTACTTAACGCAAATTATCAAAAAAATGGTGTAAAAATTATTTATAAAAAATTATTTTTAACTAAATTTAACTAAATTTACTCCAAAACGCAAAAAAAAATCTGAACTTAGAAAATTTTTTCGTGTCCTATTGTTGAATAACTATTTTTTTTTTTTGGAAAACAACATTAATTCTAGTAATAAAATAAGTTTTGTAAAATTATATTGGAATTTTGTACTTTTCAATACATACATTTCAAACTGAAAACCTTGTAAACGATCTTAAAAAAAAAATGTTTATAATAAAACATTTTTTGGTAAAAAGACTAAATAACATCAAGTAAAATTATGTTGTACAATTACAGTTTTCTTGTGTAAAAAAACTAAACACCTTGTAATATTTTTTTAATTTGTAAAATAATTTACTTTTTTGTAAATTTACCTAAAAAATTTGTAAAATAAATTTACCAACATATAATAGTAAAATTACAAAGCAAACTGTAGTTTTCGTTTTATTAAATATACAACAATTTTTGTAAAAAGACAAAAATATTAGTAAAATAGAATTACAAGACCTTTTACTTGTAAATTTACAAACTTTTTTTTTTGAGTGCGGAAATTTTTTTTAATCTAATATATCTAAACCGTGTTTATTATTTATTCGATCTGTTCAAGATAAAGAAAAGCGGGATAAATTACACTGTGCAATAGGTTGGTTCATGTATGGGACTTTTTTTTTATTTTTCGCCGCAAGTGAACGTTGTTTCAGAAAAAATAAAAAATTTCAAGTTGAATATATTATCAAGAGCAACTAAAACCCTATAACGTAAGCTTATCAAAACTTAAAAAAAAATGTTTATAGTGAGACCACAACCAGCCTAATTTTTTTTTTCATGGTAACTTTTGAAACAGAAATACTTGTCCGACTAAAATGAAACATTTTGTCATTAATGAGCTAATCAAGCTAAATTATTATAAAAATTAAAATCGAAATTTTTTTTTTCATTGTGTTTTATTTTTAGACCCCATTTTTGGAGCCCGGTAGAGACCCCTAAACCTTAATGAAAAATTCTGAAAAAATCACTTGTTATTTTCACACGGTGCTTAATATAGTACGCGTTATTCGATGTCTTCGCATGAGTTTGCCTGATTTTTGCACTTATGTAATACAATTTACGAACAATTTACCAATACCAAAATTAAATATTTTAGTCCCCAGGGTCCAAGTGCAGGACTTTGAACGTCTTCTGACATAAAAATGTTTCATTTGTTTAAAAAAAATGCAAAAAAACTGTAAAAGTGTCTTTTTTTAGAGGTTGGCATAGTGCTTTTTAAGAGGGAACTTTTTCCTCCTAATCCGATTTTGAAAATTGTACACTCGAAAAAAAACTTGTAAAATTAAAAGAAAAACTTGTTACTTTTTTTTGTTTGCTACCTTCTATTTGACAAAATTTCCTAGTAATTTTACAAGATTTTTACCTATAATTTTCATATTTCACAAGGTTTTACCAATAAAATTGTAAATTTACAGGTTTTTGGCGCAATTAAAATTACATGAAATTCTCGTGAATTTACTAGATTTTGTTTGTAAAATTATCTTGAAAATTTGTAAAATTACAAAAAAAATTGTAAAATTACAAAAAAAAAAAATGTAAATTTCGATTTGTTAAAAAACATGGAAAACTGTTAAATATTGGCAAAATGGGATTACGAGACTTTTCATAGTAATTTCACAAATTTTTTTTGTGTGTACCTTTTTTTGACTCTAATTTATTTTTAGTTCTCAAAAAAAATTAAGTTGTGTGATATTGGTCGCAACTTCATCTAGAAATATTCATCTCGGTGTAAAAATATGTCTCACAAAATGTTAGGATAACCAAACATAGGTAAGGCGTGCCGTCGCATCGGCCGTTTAGTTTGAAAAACGCAGCTAAAGGTAAAACTTTTTATATTTTTTTAAATTTTTTCGGTACCAAATTAAAGAATGAATGCTTTATAAGCTCTGTTATATAAATTCTAAAGTATATCCCGATGATTTTCTCATAATAACATTATTAAGTTGTTAGCCGTTTTAGTTGTTTGTACTTATTCTTATTGTTAGTTGTGTTGGCTGTCAATAAAAATATTGCTAAAGTTGAATGTCTATAAAATGGTGGATTTTCTTTAAATTAAATTCAACAATACCCCGTTTGTGTTGCTTCGATTTGCGTCGTTTCGAACGCAAACTAAAAAATAATCGACACAACTTTAAAGCCATGCGACGCAAACTGAAACAAATACGACGCAACTTCGAAGTCACACAAAATTTTAAACGACGCAAAACGGAGCGACGCAAACAGGGGTATTGGTGTAAGCTATATGTATGTAAGTGTATTATGCAATTCGTAGAAAATCATATGGTATAATCTAATATAATTAAATTTTCTACGGATTATAACATTTGAAATATTAATGCAATGTCTGTTCTTGTAGTGATATACATACACTCAAAAAATTATGTTAGTAAACTCAACTGAAAATGTCAGTTAAAATAACTACTTTGTAAGTTGTTTTGGGGTCAACTACTTTTTCAGTTAAATCAACTAACAATGTCAGTTATTTTAACTGACAAAAAACAACTGACATATGTAGTAAAAACTACTAACATAAGTAGTCAAAACAACTAAATGTAGTAAAAATAAAATAATCAATATATAATTTTTTTTTCAAAAAATTTTTCAGAAAAAAATTGAAGACCAAATTTTTTCCGTTCTTTTTTTTTTTTTTTTAAAAAAAAAGTTGTGAAAAATAAAAAAACGAAAATTTATTTTTATTTTTTGAAAAAATACTTAAAAATTTTTTCAGAGATAAAAAAATAAAATTAACTACTTTAAATTACTGTTACTACAGCACAGTACTTTTTTGTTAGTTGTTCAAAAAAAGTATTTAAAATAACTAACAGAAATAATTGTTTGATATTTTTCAAACAAAAACAACTGACTTTGTAGTTGAAAACAACTAACTACTGTAAAATATATAAACAACTTACATGTAGTAACTTACATAATTTTCTGAGTGTATGAAACATATAGAGTTCATATGTACATATGTATGTATTAATGTTAAGTATGTACAAACGAATAAATCAAATGCTACAGAGTTGAGTGGCCCTTTATGGAATTAGATTTGTATTCTATTCCCTTGCATTTAAATACATATTTGACAGTCAGAATGTTTCTCTTTTGTGCCCATTAGAGAAAAGTATTTCACTAATTATCGAAATTATGCACACGACGCATACATTCATACATACATATGCATAAATATACACTGAAAAAGAAAACTTCATAACATGATATTCATTATTTTATTTTCATACGCTTATTAAAATATCATTCATTTCACTTCATAAAATTTGCTTCATTAGTTTTCGTAGTTTCATTATTATATTTCATTAAATTTCGTCTGTGTAGTCTGTAGTTTACGCGCAAAATGATGACAAATAAAAAACAGCTGATCAAAGCGGCACGAATTTATTTTGTGATTTTTTTAGACTTTTTATATAAAATTTAAAATAAAATGTAATGTATCCCAGGAAAATTTTTTGGAACATATTCCTGGTTCAATAGATTCCTGAAATTATTCTACGGTAATCACAACAAAATTTTCTATGTAAAATTATTTTTTAAAGAATCTACTTGCTCTAAAAAACGATTGCTTTTGGGACAATTTCAAACAAAAATCATTGATTCTGGAATATAAAGTAGAACCGGTTGCGGGGTAATATGATGCGTTCTGGAACCGATTATTTGGAACAGAAAATTTTGCTGGGATATAGTTACCTGCCAAATTTATTAGGTTATTAGAGCCATTCGAGCCAAATGTAACGTTTGTATGGCTTAAACATGGACCGTTTTTTTTTTAATTGGCTTGGTCCTTGAGTCAATATAACCTTAAATTTCAATTTTCAGACTAATCGAATCAAAATTGCGACCTGTATCGTGCGTACAAGGTTTAAAAGGTTCACGGACGGACGGAGATGGCTTAATTGGCTAAAAAAGTGATTTTGAGTCGATGGGTATACCTAAAGGAAGGTATAGGACCAACATTTCGGGTAGTTACAAACATCAGCACAAAGTCAATATACCCTGTTCCACAGAGTGGTGTAGGATACGAAAAATGTAAAAGTGTATTTTTCTAACTTGTTTTTCTGATATTTTCAGACTTTTTATACGAAATTTTAAATGAAAATTAATTACTAATTTATAATTTACTACAATCCATGCTGCGTTATTTTATTTCCTGGTTTTAAAATTGGAGTAAAATTTTGTGTGAGAAAATAGACTGGGTCGGTCGCAAAAGAGAAAAAAATTCCATTTTTCGCGTTTAATTTTAAAGCTCAGCGAGTACTAAATTTGACACATATTTGGGTTAAACCTCTGACGATTTTATATTCGATTTAAATTTTGATACGAAAATTCCATTGAATAAATGAACCTGTCTTCGGTTGAAAACGTAAGTGAATTTTCATAAGTTTTTGTCAATTTTCATTACTTTCATGTAGCTTTTTTTTTCGGTGTACAAACTCATACACACACATGTATTGTTACACCCCAATACTTCAATACAGTTGCACCTCCATTGCAATAATGTCACATAAATGGCGTATACAAACACACCAATATATTCATACATACATATATTCTAATAAGTATTTTTGTATGTGTACACGGAGAAAAAACATGTTTATGATGAAAGCCTTCTAATATTTTTGTGGGAATTAAAATATATTTATAGCAATCATATTATGTTTCTAAAATAAAATTTGACAATGTCTACAAACAAATTCTATTACAATTATCAATCATTATATTATGCTCTTTAATTATGATTGAGACAACCATATCTTTTCTTTAAGTGTATTTATGTAGAATATGTACTAAATAATACCAGTATACAGAATATGCAGTGAAATGTATGTAGTGTAGCCGAGTGCTACGCATACCCGTTACATTGGCGACAGATCGGCTGGACTAATAACACTAATGCGTGTGGGCCACTGGGCTGTTTTTTAGCGCTGTTAACCAAATATGAATGAATGTTCGTTCAACTGTATGTGTGTTATTTGTCGTAGTGTCCGTTTAACAAACATATGCACATACACTTAGATATTGATAAGTATGTATAACGTCAAAGACGACGTAGGAGCCAAGTTATGGAAATATGTAATGCCTTTTATATTAGGTCGGATTGATATTTTTTCGGTTTTGCGAATAATAATCCACTCTTAAAGAAAAAGTTTCATTATATTAATGAAACGGTTTCATCACTTGCTATTATAAATATTAAAGACAAATTTTATGATATTGATGAAGCATTTCTTCAACATTATGAAACATGTCAAAACCGTTAATTTTTGCGGTGCCGGTCAAGTTTTGTACTGTTAAACCGTATTGAAAATGTTATGTCGTGATTGTTCTGCTCATACTCTTATTAATTGTTCTGAAGAACAACATTTTAAAAAATTTAATTTACTAAGAGTTTTAATCGTATTGGGATCATACTTGGGACTTGAGCATTGAAGCATAAGTTAAAGAAATTTTAAAAATGGGTGCTATATAGCCTAGCCCCTAGTTCAAACTCATTAAAGTTACATTTTTGTTTTTATTATTTTATTTCAACTGTACTAAAAACGTATTTTCCCGTATAAGTTTCTCTGCATTTCTTTAAATTCAGAAGCTAGGTTGACTTTTTTCATTCTTATTTGAAGCCTTTTCGTTATCTACCCTCGTTCGCAGCAGCAGATAGTCAGTCGTGTTGATTAAGTATACTCTTCACAAAAAGGACGTGGAAGGTGCGTTCAATAGTGTCAAAATATCATGCAATTGGCGAAATTCTGCTAGATGGGCATTTATTCGGATTTTCCCGAAAGACCATATTTTTTCATAAGATGGCAACCCTTTTTTAAATTAAAAATTGGGCAGCTAGAAAAAATCAGGTTACTATTATTTTTCTCTCCTTATTTGAATATGCTAGTTTCAGGACAATTGGTTGGTGCCCTCTGAAAGACCTCTTTTGGTACACAGACAGGTTTGGTCATCCCTAATTAGATGGAACCACTCCGGAACTATCTAAGGAGGTGAAATACCTAAGTGTCATCTTGCACTCAAAGCTTTCTTGGAAAAGTAATACATAGGAAATGATGAAAAATTCGTTATGTGCTATTTTAATATGCTGGAGACTTTTGGAAGAAGGTGGGGTGTAAAACCGTACACTCAGAAAATTATGTAAGTTACTACATGTAAGTTGTTTGTATATTTTACAGTAGTTAGTTGTTTTCAACTACAAAGTCAGTTGTTTTTGTATGAAAAATATCAAACAACTATTTTTGTTAGTTATTTTAAGTAGTTTTTTTTGAATAACTAACAAAAAATTACTGTGATGTAGTAACAGTTATTTAAAGTAGTTAATTTTATTTTTTTTTAAGTCTGAAAAATTTCCAAAGTTTTTTTTTTCCAAAAAATAAAAATAAATTTTCGTTTTTTTTATTTTTCACAACTTTTTTTTTAAAAAAAAAAAACACTTGGAAAAAATTTTGTCCTCATTTTTTTCTGAAAAATTAAAAAATAAAAATAAATTTTTGTTTTTTTATTTTTCACAAAATAAAAAAAAAACTTTGAAAAAATTTGGTCTTTAATTTTTTTTTTGAAAATTAAAAAAAAAAAAAAAATATTAAATTGATTATTTTATTTTTACTACATGTTAGTCGTTTTGACTACAAATGTAAGTAGTTTTTACTACATAAGTCAGTTGTTTTTTTGTCAGTTAAAATAACTTACATTGTTAGTTGATTTAACTGAAAAAGTAGTTGACCCCAAAACAACTAACAAAGTAGTTATTTTAACTGACATTTTCAGTTAATTTTACTAACATAATTTTTTGAGTGTATATTATCCACTGTGCAATAATTAGACTACTATTGACCTAAGGTACCCTCGTGTGGTGGAGAGCTGTGAATAAGAAAATATATCTCTACAATCTACGGAAAATACAACGACTGGCGATCGGCAGCCCAGGCCGGTCTGGAAATGATACTCAACATTCCGACCGTGAATATCTTTATTAAGAGCAAATCAGCTCTCAGGTTAAGAGAGTTGCAAATGCTTTTGCACGCTCTTGGCAACTCTCGGCCATATCGAGTATGGCGGGCGGGACGAAACTGAAAACCGACTATATCTCACCTCAGACGAACTTTGACAGAACCTTCGAAGTCCAAGTATCAACTAGGGAAGACTGGGCAGAAAACTCAGTTATGGAAGAAAATGAACTGTAAATTTAAAATGAATGCCTTGAATTTAGGGCCTCATTAAGGTTTCCGGACAAGTGTGGTGTTTTTCAGGCAGAGGTACTTGCAATTGATAAAGCCGCGCTTATTAGATCAAGGGAATTACGTCCCCTGCGCCATAAACATTTTGATAGTCTAGCAGCTCTGATGGTCTTGGAATCAAACACTGTGAAATCGAGAATTGTTAGGAACTATATACAATCCCTTAGCATATCCGACAGCATACACTCAAGCTAATCTGGCTCCCTGGGAATAGCGGGGTCACTGGGAATGAATAGACAGATGAATGTGCAAGGAATGGAAACATGTGAAACCTAACATCTCAGTTAATAAACGAAACAGACATTATATCAAGGAATAGGATAAAGAATAGGATGATATCACTGACAACGTGTAGGATATCGCCAACCTGCGGCCACCGCCAAATCCTAAGAGAGACAAAAATACTTCTCTCTTTTGGTAAACGAATGGTTAGCTGCTTGGTGGGAGTACTGAAAGGACTTTGAATAATCGGCCAAATAACTATTGTGGAAGCTGTGAAGAAGTGGAGGAGGAGTCAGTGAAGCAATTGTTATGTAAATGCCCTGGTTTGATGAAGAGCCGCCTTAACCATTTGGACAAACATTTTTTGATGAACTGGACTCCCTAAACGATATCTTATTGACTTCTCTAGGAAAATTTTGTTGGGAATCAGTGTGCTTTAAGAAGTAGATATTTGTAGCAGAGGGGGAGTAGAGAAGTGATAATTGAGAAAATCACAATGGGCATTTTGAGTGGGAATTAACTTGTTTGGAACCCATTTTATTCTCTCTCTCTTCTAAAACTGGTGGAACTTATAATATTACATCTAAAATCGTATAGGAAAAACCAAATACATTCAGAGACCCACTTTATCTAAAATGACAGATTGATTTTGGGATATACCAATGTCTCACTTCTCCGAGAAATTTCGCCAAATGGTGGACACTTCTCCAACATAACCTCTTAGAAGTTTTATACTTATTTTCAGTATTTTTTCGTTGGGGTATATAGAGCAACGCGACACAGAAATTTCATTTTTATTTTTTTTATATTTATAATAAAAAATCTAATAGATATTTTTCCAATAACTGTAATCAAATTTAAAAATTACTCCTTCAAATAGATTTTGTATGGAACCAGGATATGGGAGTTTCTTACTTTAAATGTAAACCTGTTATTGAAGTGCAATTGAAACCCCGTATAGAAGTCGCCCACCAAATAATATTGAAATATGAAAATATATAAAAAAATCTATTTAAACTAAATGCATTACCAGTTTGCTAAATTGTATTTTTATAATCATATCTGGGTATGGGACTATATATATGTGTGTGTGTGTGAGTACTTGTTTATAAAATGTTTATTGATGAATGTGTCTGTGTGTCTCTCTACCCCAGTAATTGTGTCAGCTTAAACATTTACGCAGTTATTGAGGCGTGAAACCAGCAATTGAGTGTAAAAAATCCTTTTTTTTTGTATTTTGTTGACTGCCAACTTAATAATTTTCGTCTTTTTCGCTTGACTTTGTGGTGATGTTCAAGTACACTTAATTGTGGTGACTGAAGTTTGTATTTAAGGCATGTATGTTCGAATGTTCGAAGGTCTGTATTTATATTTGTTGATTTTTATGGCATCCCAAAAAAATTGCCTAACAGGGTGCCTTGGGTCTATTAAAAAAAAACAAGTAATATGAAAATAAAGGGGTTTATTCCTTTAGTCTGATGGCAAATAAATTTCTATAAACTCTCAGCAGGAAGCAACAAATTTCACAAATAATAAAACCCAGCAAACAAATTTTTAAAGCTTGTAAGGTTTGTTTTGCAATGCACAAATTTTGGCCATAATTCGTTATTTTCAGCCTTTTAATATTTGGCATCCGAACGTCTGGCAAGGTGAAAAAGACATTAGTTTTCGAAGATTGAAATTGTTGCTTTACTTCGCCCACACTCTTTAATTTTACATTCAATATCGTCCTTAGTAGTCTTACAGAAGAGGATTTCAACATAAAGAAGTCCCCGGGGCCTGATGATATTACGGGTGTGGCCCTGAAACAGTATGCTTTGTCGTTGTCTTGGACTTTGGTAAAATTATTTAGCTGCTCGTACCGGGTAGGAGTTTTTCCCTCTTGCTGGAAGGTGGTCAACGTCCAGCTGATCCCAAAAATGCAGTGACTTCAAACCCTGAAAACTACCGCCAATAGCAACTTGTTGTACTCTCTCGAAAGTCATGGAGAGCATGATAAAATACCACCTGGTAAACTATCTGCAGCCTAAATCACTTTTGTGCGATCGACAGTAAGGTTTTCGTAAAAGCTGTTCTTTGGGACACCTGTTAGTGTTTCTTTCGGAACTTTGGAGTTGTTCTATTCACCAATTTGGTAAAAAGTGGTTGCTCTAGATATTTCCAAAGCGTTTGATCGTGTGTGGCACGGTTCACTTGTTTCAAAACTTATTGCATTTGGATTCGGTAGTTATTTCTCTCGATTTATATCGAGCTTTCTCAGAGACCGTTCTATACGTGTTGTTATAAATGGGTTCTCATCGAATGAGTTTCATTTGAATTTAGGGGTACCGCAGGTTCTATTCTTCCTACACTTGTTCTTATTTTTTCTTAACGACCTTTTGGGTCCAACTTCCAATCCTATCCATTATTTCGCAGATGACAGCAACATTTGTCATTCATTTCCCTTTATTCATAGACCTATACGTATAGGCTATAGCCTTACTGAGGTTGAAGCTATGAGGGGGAACATGAATGATACTCCCAATCATTACCTTACTACAATTTCCGACAGGGGTCTTGCGAAAAGGCTCGATTTTAATTCTCGTAAAACCCAATGTTGTATGTTGACTAGTGTTTGGGAATTCCCGGACTTTTCAATTTCCCGGGAAACGGGAAAAAAATAATTTATTTCCCGGGATTCCCGGGAATCCCGGGAAATTTTCATTATTAATGTAAATCATAAAAAACATTAAAATTTGATTATCTTTTTATTAAAACCAGTTTTATTAGAGATAAACAATTAATTAAAACATAAAAAATCAAAACATAAAAGTTAAAAATCCTGAAATACAATAAAACAAAACAAAAAAAATATTGCAACTTTTTCCTTCACAAAAAATCTAAAAAATAGCTAAAAATCGCAAAAAAATTTAAAACTGCGTTATTCGAGAAAAAACTAATATAGTTGGCAGCACTTTTAATATTTATTCTGGAAATGTTAATTCTAGGTTCAAAATTTTTATATTTTTTTGACAGTCTTAGCGAAATTATCATTAACCGACGTATATTTTTTGACTTTTTAAGTTTTTTCATGATATTAACATACTTTTTACACTTGGTCAGTTTTCCTATAAATATATATTTGCACTGTTTTTCCAAATAGAAAAAATACAAAAAATATCAAATGTAATTATACCTGTATGTAAAAAAAAAATGGTAAAAATTAAAGTAAAATAAACGTTTTTATGTAAAAAGGTTTATTTTACAAAATTCCCGGATTTCCCGGGAAAAACTAAAAAAAATCCCGGGAATTCCCGTCAGTGTTTTCCCGGGAATTCCCGGGAAATCCGACCCGGGAATTCCCGGACCCCAAACACTAATGTTGACCCACAGACGGCTTGTGAAATCAGAGTCATCCATGGCTGGTATAGCTATTGAGGAATCAGACACACTTTATATGTTAGGGATGAAAATCCAATGTGATGTTCTTTGGAACCATTATGTTTTTCAAGTGTCGAAAGAAGCTTTCAAGTGCCTTGGATTCTTAAAACAAGAATAATTTCACTCCGTCTGATCTTCTCAATATTTATACCGTCTATATCCGACCGAAAATGAAATATAACTCCAATATTTTGGCAGGTGCTTTAAGGTTTATCTTCTGGATGGGTGCAAAGGAGTGAGTTGAAGCTCATCAATGACTGTATGGTTAGACTGACATTTTTCTGTATGGCAAAAATTTGTTTTCTCCGATTTTCAAAGTCCGGACATTTTATCTTACTAGGCATTAAACTTATCTAGTACCAATTTTAGGCCAATCGGATTAAATTAACCCGTGGCCACCGGCGGCCAAAGTTTTGGATTTTGTAAAAAATATAATAAAAAAAAATTATCTTCCGAAAGATCATATTAATTAATTTTGATGCGCTGAGCACGAATATCAAAAAAAAATTTTAAAATCGGTCGAATGGTTTTCGAGATATTGCTATTTGAAATTTGTAAAAAATTACGGTTTTTTCCTACGTTTAAGAAATTTTGTAAAATAAATCTCAAAATTTCATACCATTGACCGCTTTATAGAGCTTGAGACAATCTTTCACTTAAAACAAATTTGAGACAAATCCGATCTTTGATCAAAGTTTTGGACTTTTGGAAAATTTTCACCAAAATTTTGGATTTTTGAAATGAAAAAATAAAAAAATATCTTCCGATGCATTATTTTAATTAATTTCGGCCTGCTGAGTACGAATATTAAAAAATTTCTAAAATCGGTCAAACGGTTTTCGAGATATCGCCATTTAAAATTTGTCAACAAATTGCCAAAATAGCGGGTTTTTCCTAAGTTCAAGAATTAAAAAAAAAATCTCAAAAACCCTTGACCCGTTCATAGAGTTTGGCAATCTTTCATGTAAGTCTAATTTGAGCCAAATCCGATCATTTTACCCCGTGTCGCCCTTCGACAAAGTTTAGAGTTTTTGGTGAAATGTTTTTTAAAAAGCCAAAACTTTGATCGATGGCCGCCACGGTTTAAAATGATCGGCTTTGGCTCAAGTTAAGTTTAAATGAAAGATTGTCTCAAGCTCTATGAAGAATTTTGAGACTTGTATTTAAAAAATTTCGTGAACGTAAAAAAAACGCCATTTTTTACAAATTTCAAATGGCGTTATCTCGAAAACCGTTCTACGGATTTTAAATTTTTTTTTGATATTCGTGCTCAGCGCATCAAAATTAACAAATATGATGTATCGAAAGATATATATTTTTTAAAGCCTCCACTCTAGTGATAAAGGGTATATCGTCACCTAAAATGCAAAACGCTCTAACTAACAAAAAATTTTAAATCGGTATTTTCATAGATTCTGGTGTATTTTATTACCCTACACGTCCTAACAAAAAATTAGGGTCACATAATAAAAATTAGCGATATTATAGCCAAAAATTAAAAACATGTGAAATGCGAAATCGCCAATGAACGCAACTAGAAATACATTTTTTAATCATTTTGTGATTAATTTTGATACATATTCACAAAACGTACGTCCTCACAAAATTGTTTGCCCAATTCAATCACAACCAACAAAGTTATTAACAAATTAAAAATTTTACTCTATACTGTTTTTTGCTTATCCTGTAAAATTAATAATGTTAGTTAGAGCCTTTTGCATTTTAGGTGACGATATATAAGTTCGTCATTCCGTTTGTAACACCTTGAAATATTGGTCTAGGACCCCATAAAGTATATATATTCATGGACCTCTATCGATTTTAAGACGATCTAGCGATGTCCGTCCGTCCGTCTGTCCGTCTGTCTGTTGAAAACACGCTAACTTTTGAAAGACATTACGAAGGCTCCTGAAGTATGGCATATATGTTTCATATATGTTTGGCATTTACCTGGTCAGGTTGGTATTGCAATCCAGCGAAATCGGTCTAGTGGCTCAAAAGTTATGAGCAAAAAACTGAATTTCGGCAAGGGTTTTTCGTGAATTTACGAGATAAAAAACACGCTAACTTTCTAAAGGTAATTCTGAGGATGCTGAAGTCATTTCCCTGACCTGGTTCGTATTGAATTTCACCCAAATCGTTTCAGAGATTCAAAACTTATTGTCAAAAACGTGAATTTCAAATTAGCTTCACCTTAAATTCACGGGTGAAAAACCCCTTAAACATGTTTTAAAAACATTGGTAAGTCACAAAAATATTTTACAACGTATTTTTGTCACTCAAAATTATTTTTACACTAAAAAAAAAATGCACTTGAAAAAAATTTACACTTAGAAAATAAAATTAGTAAATTATTTTTTTTTCAAAAATAATTTCAAAAAAGTTTTTTACACAGATTAAAATATTTGTAATCAAAAATGTTATTCTTTTCACGATAGAAAAATTAACTATCACTTAAAAAGGGCATTGTGGATGGTATTCATAGGTTCGGCCAAGTCGAATTTAACTTTTCTACTTGTTTTATCGTTGTCGACTGTCCAATGTATCGCACAACGCATGGAATAAACTCCCTGTAGAAATCTTCCCAGTCGGCTATAATTTTTAAAAACTCAAATTAAATGTCCAAAAACTTTACTCTCTCTTTCCTTTTCCTCAAACCCTATTTTCTTAATACCAACTTAATGCATGCATTAGGGGGGCATCCCTTGAGTGTCAACTAAATGTAAAAATAAAAAACCGAAAAATCAGTTTTAAAAAATAACTTTTTTTTCGAAACACTTTATTCAAAGTTCAGCTTAAAAAAATCTTTAAAAAAATCTTTATTCCAAGTTAATCTTACGGTGCTCACACATTTAACCAATATTATTAACTGGGTTATCCAATCACATGTATATGTGTAAGTTTTTTATAAGTATTAATAAAATACAACATACATAAAGACGTTTAGAGTAAAAAAAACCAAATATTTCTCGAAATATTTTAAAGAAAATCAGGAAATTATCAAGTGGTGGTTTTTTAAATTATAATGAACATTATGTGTATGTAAAATCTAAAAATTAATTAGCGTAAAAATATTGCTAAATTGTATATACTAAACATAGAAATACCCATGTTTGTATGTGTGTGATTGGTTGTCTTGAGTATGGCAGACTTCTATGAATGCATGGATGAGTGTATACGAACGCCATTTAATAGGCAACAATTTCCTACGGATATTACTTTAACACTAAAATATCAAGAAATTCATATGTAGGATGCTGAAATACTACTTGAGTTCAACTATTTTACAAAATCATATTGAATCAATAAGTTCATGTATATAATAATACATGTATATAACATATGATTGTAGGTAAATATGGGAAATTGATAAATATATAGGGTAGAAGATTGTATACTTGGCACATTTGTTAATTTTCGTATAATATTTAAATTAAAGGAGAAGTATTCAAATATTGTTGTTGTGTGTCAGCGGCATATCCAGGATTTTGAAAACGGGGGGCACCACTCTCAGATTTTTTTTCATCGCCTTATATACAACAAAAATGTCTTTTAATACAGATTTTTTTATGAAAAAATTTCTAATTTCTAAAAATTTCAAAATTTTTTTAAAGGAAAAATGTTTGAATCGACGATTTTTTATGTAAAAAACTAAATTTTAGATGAAAATAATGTATATGTATAACGATTTTTTCCTCCGTTAATGTATAACGGTTTTTTCCTACGTTTAAGAAATTTTTTAAAAAAAGTCTCAAAATTTCATTCCACCGATCCTTTTGTAGAGCTTGAGACAATCTTTCATTTAAAACTAATTTGAGCCAAATCCGATCATTTTAAGCCGTGGCGCCCATCGATCAAAGTTTTGGCTTTTTCGAAACTTTTTACCAAAAACCCTAAACATTGATCGAAGGGTGCCACGGGTTAAAATTATCGGATTTGGCTCCAATTAAGCTTAAATGAAAGATTGTATAAAGCTCTATAAAAGGGTTAAAATAAAGAAATTTTTAGAGTTTTTTTTTAAAAAAATTCTTAAACGTAGGAAAAATCCCCCATTTTGCATTTTTTTGACAAATTAAAATGGCGATATCTCGAAAACCGTTCGACCGATTTTATAAATTTTTTGATATTTGTATTCAGCATGCTAAAATAAATAAAAATAATGTATCGCAAGATATTTTTTTTTTAATTTTTTCATTTTTAAAAATCCAAAATTTTGGTGGAAATTTTCCAAAAGTCCAAAACTTTGATCGAAGGGCGCCACGGGTTAAAATTATCGAATTTGGCTCAAATTAGTCTTAATTGAAAGATTGTCTCAAGCTCTACAAAAGAGTCAGCGGAATGAAATTGTAAGACTTTTTTTAAAAAATTTCTTGAACGTAGGAAAAATCCGCCACTTTTTGCGAATTTCAAATAGCGATATCTCGAAAACTGTTCGACTGATTTTAATTTTTTTTGATATTCGTGCTCAGTACATCAAAAATAATAAATATGATGTGTCGAAAGATATACATATATATTTTTTTAATTATTTTTTTTTAATTTTTCAAAAATCCAAAACCTTGACCGCCGGGCGCCACGGGTTAATTTAATCCGATTTGCCTCAAATTGATACCACGTGAGGTTTAGGCCTAGTAGAATGAAAAAATGCCCGGATTTTGAAAATCGGAGAAGAAACAATTTTGCTATACAGAAAAATGCCAGTCTAAAGGTAGAAACAGAACAAGCACGGCACGGGGGACGGTTGCCGTTGCCGAAGAATATAGGCCCAAAACAATGACGGGGGACGGCGACGGCAAAAAATGTCATTTGTTTGTTCAGTGGTGCCAACTTTTAATAAAATTAGAGTAATTTTACGGAAAAAAATCGCTTGTTACATAGTCCATGTGATTAAGTTGGCACTACTGTACGTTTGTTACACCATTGTGAATGAAAAATTAAAAATTGTTGTGAAAATGCGGCAACCCTGGAGTGTGAGAGGGAGAGAGATTGAGAGAACCCGGAGATAAAATAAAATAAGTTTTAATTTTTTGTCGTGCCGGTCACGGTTTTTAACTGTCAAATCGTATGGAAAAAGTCGTGCCGGGCTTGTTCTGTTCATACCTTAATGTAGCTGGTACATAAATAAATTGATTTGCTTGTTGTTATTAATTATTTTGTAAAGTTTAATTTGTAAAACCAAAAAATTAGGTATTAAAAAAAATTTTTTGAAAGAACTATTTTTGACCTGATATGAAAGGAGAAACCTTTTGGAACATTGATCATAACAAACAAAATTAAATTCTGCCAAATAATTCCTTTAGGATAATTTGAAATGATTAACTCTCATTTCATTTTTATTTAAAGTTTCTTTTAAATAGCCGAATTTGATCTGGGACGCATTAAGTGTGACTATCAAAAAGTGTGTTATGCACAAATCATCATTAAGTAAAAAAGGGTCAGAGAAAGTGCAAAATTGTTTCCAGAAAAGAAAACACCATTAGTTATTTATTCGTGCAATTAAAAAAGAGTTTATTCTAGTTCGAGGTTACTTATTTTTCCCATTATGCATTAACATAACAAGTACTTTTGTTTACTCCAATTTCGCTATTAATATGTTCTCCCAACAAATACTCAGAGAGCTTCTGCTTTCCAATTTTTTTTTTGGCAATTTTCACGATTAACCTGACGATCGTTTCGGGAAATTTGTTGAATTAAAATTAATCTATTTAAAAGTACAGCTGAAAATATTTTATATATATTTTCGCTTCCATGTTCCCTTTAACAATAGTTTTATTTAACTACAACATTCTATCAGTGGAATAATTAAAAAGTATTTGTTTTGTTTATAACAACTAAAAGTAGTTTAACTAGTATTTTACATTCATAGATATTGTAATTACTATATCCCTCATAGAAATTAAAGAAATTATCGCATTTCTAGGTATTTTTATTTCGAGTTTACACTGTTGTTTTGAAACAATTGATAAAATAATTTTGAATTTTCATTTTAAGTTAGTTAAAACTTTTTTTTTTTTTTTTTTAAAAAAAAAACATAAACACATGTATTAATGTGCGGTAAAAGTTGCGATTTTAAATTAGTTTTTCAGTTGCAGCTACATATTTATTACTTATTCTCAAAGACTTTTTCTACCCAGCAATTATGTGCAGCACACGTTTGTATGCGTCTCTGTATGTGTGTTATCTGCAATTGCATAAATGCACATGTGTGCATTAGACCGGCATTTTTTTTGTCCGGGTAAATTTTTATAATCCTAACGTATGTCGTACCAATTTGAGGTCAGTCGGATTAAATTAACCCGTTGTGACCGGCGATTGAATATTTAAAATAAAATATGTCATGCAACACGTCATGTTTATTAATTTTTATGTGCTAAACACGAATATTTTAATTATAATTTTTAAATCGGTCGAACGGTTTTCGAAACATTGCTATTTGCATAAAATGTAGTTTTTTTCCTACGTTTAAGAAATTAAAACAAAATCTAAATTTGTTTCCTTTATGATTTCATAGAGCTTAAGACAGTCATTTAAAATTCATTTAAGCCAAATCTGAGAATTTTAGCCAGTGGCGACCTTTGATCAAATTTTGAATTTTTGGAAACTTTCGATCAATATTTTGGATTTTTAAAAAGGTAAAAAAAAAAATCAAAAAAATGTCTTGCGATACATTTTTATTAATTTTGCAATGCTGAATACAATTATCAAAAACATTCTGAAATCGATCGAGCGGCTATCGCCTTTAGAAATTTGTCAAAAAATTTCCAAAAATGGCGTTTTTTTCCTACGTTCAAGTTTTTTTAAAAATCTCAAAACTTTTTGAGTACAAAAAGACAAACTTTTATTTTAACTTAGCTTGAGCCAAATCGAATTTATATTTATACCCATGGCGCCCTTCGAACAAAGTTTTGAGATTTTAGTGAATTAAAAAAAAAAAAACAGGTTAAAATGATCGAATTTAACTCAAATTAATTTTATATGAAACTTTGCTTTAATCTAATGGTTCCCAACAATTTGAAGGCTTCAGGGGGGCAACAAGCAAATTTACAAAAAAAAAATTAAATAAACTAAAAAATCTTATTTTAGTTAAATTATTTAGTTGATTGTTGAAAACTTTCTTTTAAAAACTTTGTTTAAACGACGATTTTACCAAAAATATGGCTAAACCACAAGTAAATTTTGAGACAAATGTAAAAAAATCAAATCTTTCTTGAGTGTAGGGGAGACATTGTAGTTTTTTAACTTAAAAGTGGGGCATGGCACAAAAAAGGTTGGGAACCATTGTTTTAATCTCTATGAAAGGATCAAGGAAACAAAATTGATTTTTTTTTAATTTCATGTCCGTAAAAACCGCCATTTTTTTTTTGACATATTTTATTTTTAAAATTTTTAAAAATACAAAACTTTTATCGCGGGTGCCCTTTGTTCATTTAATCCCATTGGCGTCATATTTGAACCGCGTAATTTTTAGGTCTGGGCTTTTAGAAAAATCAAAGTATCACACCAAATGCCCAGCGACAAAAAAACATGTGTCCCACGAATTTCTGAACAGGTCGTATAGATATACTAAAAAAAAAAACTGTGTAAAATTACAAGAAAAGTTTTTAACTTTTTTTTGGTACCTCCTATTTAACAAAAACTCCTTGTTAATTAAAAAGTTTTTTTACCAACAGTTTTGTAATTTTACAAGCTTTTTACCAATAAAATTTCAAATTTACAATTTTTTTACGCGATAAAACTTACAAGAAGATTTCGTAACTTTACTAAATTTTTTGCTACCTCCTATTTTACGAGAATTCCTAGTAAAAATTACGAGCTTTTTTGTAATTCTACACGTTTTTTACCAATAATTTGCTAAATTTACAACTTCTTTTGCGAAATAAAACTTACAAGAAATTCTTGTAAATTTATTGTATTTTTTTTTTGTAAAAAAACTTTGAAAATTTGTAAAATTACAAGAAAAACTGTAAAATTACAAAAAAAAAAAATAAATTTCAATCGAGACTTATTTGTTAAAAAACAAAGAAAACTGTATAATATTAAATAATTCTCAAATTAAAGCGGAATGCACGACAATCCCAAAAAAATAAATTTTTGTATATTTTTTATGGGCTGTTGATTAATATTCTTTTGGAAAATTTTCAGAACCCGTTCTAAAATTTTTAATTTTGTAAAAAGTAAATTTATCAAAAATCTGGTCAATTTTTTTTTTAAGTTTAGATGTTAGCCTGTCCACACAAAGGATTTCAGAAGCGTTTTTTTTTTGAGAAAATCGCATTTGCATATTGAATTTCATAACATGTTGTAATTTGCTTGTATTTCTTGTTTCAACTTAGCAAATGAGTAACAAATATTGGCGACACGAAATAACTCCCACATGAAATAACTCCCACGAAATAACTCCCAATGAAATAAATCCCACCAAAAATGAAATATGTCCCAATGGAGAAAAAAATGAAATATGTCCCAACCACAATGAAATAACTTCCACCTACAAAATGAAATAAGTGCCAATGAAATAACTCCCATTAATAATGAAAGAAGTCCCAATAAAAAAATTTAGAAATCTCAACAAAAATTAAACAAACAATAAGGAAAAATATATCAGTTAAGTCGAGAACGAGGATCCTGATGATACTTTCGGTGCAATACAAACAAGTTATAATAACTGCCAAATGCGAAACTTGACGGCTGATTTGTTTTTTTCAGAGTTTTTCAAAAACATGCAAAAATACATTGAGTGTTCTATTTGACTTGCTTCGGTTACATTCAAACATCGCGGCGATGTTTTGCAACAATTTTTGGTACCAATTTTTCGCGTGCGGTCCTTTTTGCCACAAATTTGTATGTTACCGATAATTTAAAAGATTTAATTACAACCTGTTGTAAAAAGCGCCGCAGGTGAAAATTTGGTACCAAAAATCGCGGCGATTTTTGGTACCAAATTTTCGCCTGCGGCGCTAATTGCGACAAATTTGTATGTTACCGTAAGTTTAAAAGATTTAATCGGAACTTGTTGTAAAAAGCGCCGCAGGCGAAAATTTGGTACCTAAAATCGTCGCGATTTTTGGTACCAGATTTTCGCATGCGGCGCTTATTGCGAAAAATTTGTATGTTACCGAAAATTTAAAAGATTTAATCAGAAGTGTTGTAAAAAGCGCCGCAGGCGAAAATTTGGTACCAAAAATCGCCGCGATTTTTGGTACCAAATTTTCGCCTGCGGCGCTTTTTACAACACTTCTGATTAAATATTTTAAATTTTCACCTGCGGTGCTTTTTTTGACAATCTTGTATGTTATCGAAAAACTTTCTATGTTATCGAAAACACATCACGTTGGATAACTTTCGCGTTCTCCTTTTTTTTTATAACAATTTTGTATCCTAACGAAAATATTTTAGGCTGCAGTGCGCTCTTACCTCAAAAATCCTTGCCAGTTTTGGAAGCAAAATTTCTAAAACATACAAATTTGTTAAAAAAGCACTTCGTCCTAAAATTTGGAACTAAAATCACAGCGAATTTTAATTTATTAATAATAATATTCTATAAGTCAAAATGTTCCAGATACTTCCACCAACAATGAAACAATAGTGGGAGTTATTTCATCGCTATTGTAGTAGGAGCTCTTTCATATGAAAGAACTCCTACCGAAAAAATTATGAAATAACTCCCAACAAAAATTATAAAAGTCCCACTAAATTGGTAGTTATTTCATATGAAATAACTCCCAACTTTGTATGGAGTTTTTTTTGGGACTTATTTCATTTTTTAGGTGGGAATTATTTCATGTGGGAGTTATTTCGTGTCGCCACAAATATTTGCAAAAAATGTTACCCATATGCTATGTTGAAATAAGAAAATAAAAAAAATAAACACAATCGTTATGAAAAACTTGAATCTAATTTTTTTTGTGTTAATAGACAAATATCTAAACTAAATAAAAAATAAGAAAAAACAAAAAGTGGCCGGATTTTTAATAAATTTACGTTTTTAAAGAATAGAAAATTTCAGAACGGGTTCTCAAAATTTTTTAAAATTAAAATTTTTAATCGAAAGCCCATACAAAATACGTTTAATGATAACAACTGAACAATAATCTTACCATTTTTCAATATTTAGCAACGCCTCCTAGCAACACTCAGGCAATGCTGCCGATCAATTACTACACTCAAAATATTTTGTACACTACACTCTGGCCAGACACTCTACCCATCGTGCTTAAGTCACTTAATACAAATATGTTTTTATGTTTCTATAAATAATATTTTTGATTTGAAAAAAAAACCTACACAAGTAGGTAAAAACTAATGATTTCTCTTTAAAAAATGACAACAAATAAAAAAAATAACTTACACCAAACACTTAAAATTAAAGAAGAATCACTTATTTTTACTTACTTTACGGAACAAAAATAAATGACTTTAAAAATTGAATGCTAATGAAAGTCTGTATTTTTTATGTAGTTATTTTTGAAACAACGCACAAAAGTAGTCATAAAAAAAACTGAACACTAAACAAATGTTTTTTCTTTAAAAAACAACAAAACGTAAAACTTTTTAAATAAACTTCAAATAGTTAATGACATAATTCTTTGAGTGTAATGTAACCGTTATGCTTCTTTCGGAAAGGGGATAGAAGAGAGATGAAAGATTTGAAAAATAGAAGGGCTTCAGTATGGCAACACTGTAATTGCGCGAATTGTTAATTTTAAGTGGGTCAGTCTTAGTGAAATCAATCAAAAATAGCTAAAAATTTTCGTGACCCCCTCCGATTTTGATGAAATTTGGTTTATTTGTAACACTAAGTGATAAACTAATGCACACTTATTTTCAGCCCTCTAAGTCAACAGGGGCCGAAAATACGGAGGGTCAAAATTTCCCCCAAAATCTCCCAGTCGCGACACTTTACACCGTAAAAACTTAATATCGTTGGTTCTATTATAGCTAGAAAGCCCATTTTTGGTTTGTTTTGAAGCTCATAATATGCTCTATAAGACCTACCATAACCAAAAAATTTTCGAAAAAAAATAAGGGTTACCTCCCTTATTTTAAGGTCGTGATAAAGGGAGGAGAAAATGGGGATGATGGTATCCCCCGATTTTTTTTTTACTTGATAATCTTATAGAGAAAGTCCTAAAGAATATATTCTAAAATTTTTAAGTTGGGACAACAATGGGATCGCTCAAAATCAAAATTTTTCACAATTTTCCCCAAAATCTCCAAATCGCAACACTCTTTAACCTTAAAAATTTAATATCATAAGTGCTTTTGTAGCTACAGAGCCAACTTTTTTTGTTTTAAAGCTTATAATACGCTCTACAAGACATACCAAAACCAAAAAATTTTCAAAAAAAAGGAATTGGTGCCCCCCTTATTTGAAAGTCGTGCCAAAATGTGGAGGAAATGGGGGGAAAGTATCCCCCGATTTTTTTTTTACCTGGGATTCTCAAAGTGCAGGTCCTAATGAACATAGTCTACAATTTTTATGTTGGGACAACAATGGGATCGACCAAAATCAAAATTTTTCAAAATTTTCCCCCAAAATCATCAAATCGCGACATTCTTGCGCCTCCCATTGGAGTCCCAAGATAAAAATTTCAGGATATGCTCTCTAGAACTTACTCTCTAAAAAAAAAAGATAAAAAAAAAATTGGGGGATACTATCCCCCGATTTCCCCCACCCCTTGCCACGATCTTATAATACAAAAGGCACCCCTAATTTTTTTTTATTTTTTTTTTTGTAATAGTAATATTGTAGGGCATATTAAGAGCTTTAAAACAAACCAAAAATGGACTCTGTAGCTACAATACAGTCCACGATATTAAATTTGTAATGGGCAAGAGTGTCGCGATTTGGAGATTTTGGGGGAAATTATGAAAAATTTTGATTTTGGTCGATCTGATTGTTGTCCCAACATAAAAATTTTAGTATATGTTCATTAGGACTTGCACTTTGAGAATACCAAGTAAAAAAAAAATCGGGGGATACTTTCCCCCCATTTCCTCAACCCTTTGCTACGACCTTTAAATAAGGGGAGCACCCTTCCTTTTTTTCTAAAATTTTTTGGTTAAGGTAGGTATTGTAGAGCGTACTATAAGCTTTAAAACAAACAAAAATGGACTCTGTAGCTACAATAGCACATATGATATTAAATTTTTAAGGTTCAAGAGTGTTGCGATTTGGAGATTTTAGTGGAAATTGTGAAAAATTTTGATTTTGAGTGATCCCATTGTTGTCCCAACTTAAAAATTTTAGAGTATATTCTTTAGGACTTTCTCTATAAGTTTATCAAGTAAAAAAAAAATCGGGGGATACCATCATCCCCATTTTCTCCTCCCTTTATCACGACCTTAAAATAAGGGAGGTAACCCTTATTTTTTTTCGAAAATTTTTTGGTTATGGTAGGTCTTATAGAGCATATTGTGAGCTTCAAAACAAACCAAAAATGGGCTTTCTAGCTATAATAGAACCAACGATATTAAGTTTTTACGGTGTAAAGTGTCGCGACTGGGAGATTTTGGGGGAAATTTTGACCCTCCGTATTTTCGGCCCCTGTTGACTTAGAGGGCTGAAAATTTGCATTTGTTAGTTTTTTACGTAGTGTAAGAACTTAACCAAATTTCATCAATATCGGAGGGGGTCAAGAATATTCATGATTGATTTCACTAATAATGACCCAAGTACAGTTGTTGTATCGCCATTAGGGCTTCCAATCGGGATTGGTTTTTCTGAATCCCGGGATTCGGGATTGACGAAAAATTTTCGGGATCCCGATTTCGGGATCCCGGGATTTTCGGCATATTTTGAATCCCGGGATTCACGGGATTTTTGGAAATTTTCGGGATTTTCAAAAATTTGTAGTATTTTTTGTCACTTTAACAAATTCACGCCTTCGTAAAAATTAGCAAAGTTTTGTTGATGTTGTGAACTTCAAAAAAAAGGTCGGGATTCCTCCTGTGAAGAATATCCGTATTCGGTTATCTTTCTTATTTTTCGTCGTGGCTCATCGTTATCAACTTTTAGTGAGCGTGAGTTGAAAAAATAAATGAATTTTAAAATTTTTGCATAAGCTATTTATTTTCTTGCAAACTTTTTTATTTTTTTTAAATTTATTTTATTTTTTTTTAATTAATTTATTTATTTGTTTTTTTTTTTTTTCTTGCAAAAAAATAATTTTTAGCAATGTTTTTTTGGTAAAAAATGTGTTAGCGGAGTGCGAGAGTAGAGTTTGCATGACTCACGAGTGAGCGTAAATGATAAGTGAGTGATTCCATTATTGTTTGCGTGACCGTGACTAAGTGTGAGTCAAAACCCACTTACGCCTTTAAAAACATGTTTTAGTAAAACATAAAATTAAAAAAGTTTACAACTTAAGGAGTTAAGATGTGTCAAAAGTAGTGTTTGGGGTCCGGGAATTCCCGGGTCGGATTTCCCGGGAATTCCCGGGAAAATGCTGACGGGAATTCCCGGAAATTTTTTTAATTTTTCCCGGGAAATCCGGGAATTTTACAAAATAAACCATTTTACATAAAAAAACGTTTATTTTAATTTAATTTTTAAAAAAAATTTTTACATACAGGTAAATTATATTTGATATTTTTTGTATTTTTTCTATTTGGAAGAACAGTGCAAATATATATTCATAGGAAAACTGACTAATTGTAAGTGTAAAAAGTATGACAATATCATGAAAAAACTTAAAAAGTCAAAAAATATACGTCGGTTAATGATAATTTTGCTAAGACTGCCAAAAAAATATAAAAATTTTTAACCTAGAATTTACATTTCCAGAACAAATATTAAAAGTGTTGCCAACTATATTAGTTTTTGCTCGAATAACGCAGTTTTATTTTTTTTTTGCGATTTTTAGCTATTTTTTGCGATTTTTTGTGGGGAAAAAAGTTGCAATATTTTTTGCGTTTTGCTTTATTATATTTCCGGATTTTAAACTTTTATATTTTGATATTTTATGTTTAAATTAATTGTTTATCTCTAATAGAACTGTTTTCAATAAAAAGTTGGTCAAAATTTAATGTTTTTTATGATTTATATTAATAATGAATATTCCCGGGATTCCCGGGAATCCCGGGAAATAAATTATTTTTTTCCCGTTTCCCGGGAAATTGAAAAGTCCGGGAATTCCCAAACACTAGTCAAAAGCCATTTACGGCAATATTCTTCTTGTAAGATCAAAGGAATAAATATAAAAGCCCTTATGTCAAACCACCACTAGTTTTTAGAATTTCTTTACATTTCGCAAACGTTTCACTTTTTTCTATAACAAAAACATGGTACCTGACGGAACTTTTGTCGATTTTTTTCTATTTTGTTCCACAAAATTCACATTTTATTCAAATTATTTTAAAAAAATCTAAAAATAAAAAAAAATATTGAAAAAAATAAAAAATCGGGATCCCGAAAATCCCGGGATTGAAAATCAGAAATCCCGAGATTCGGGATTTGCCTAATCCCGAAAATCCCGGGATTTCCGGGATCGGGATATCCCGATTGGAAGCCCTAATCGCCATCTGTTATTGATCTGGCGAATTATTTTTGAAGCTCATCAGAAGTTCATGCATGGGACAGATATTTTTCTGTAGCAGGAAAAAAATTTGACCGAACACCTGGAAAACTGAAAATTTGGAGAAAAAATGTCTCTCTAATGTAACAGAATGTGCTGTGGTACTGAAATCTAAAATCTAAACGCATTTGTTGTTTAGTCCTACTTTAAATTGATGATGAAATGAGAATTTTTTTTCCATACAAAATACTCGTACATTTATGCATACATACATACATTGACTCCGTCCAACGATTGAACGAACAAATGAATCAATTGGAATGTATTAGTTTTTAAACTTTTTCTGTTTTTTTTTTTACTACGAATAAAAACAAAACAATATAAAACAAAATCAACAACAACTATTAAAAACAAAAAAATTAAAAAAAAAAATAGAAAAAAATTTACAATAATTTACGTAATTTGATTGCAGCAGTTAAGAGTCAAAAGTTGAATAAAACTGACTTGTTGTTCTGATTTTATTCGCTTGATTTGCACTATATTATTATTGCGTCTATTTAGAGAAAGAGAATAGAAAATATAAAAAAAAAAATACAGTAGTAGAAAACATTTTAAACTATTTAGTAAAACTTTACGAGTATTTTGTTTAAATCAACACACACATGATTTACCTGATAATAATTATAATGAACATACAAATATGTAATGCAAACTTTTACAAATTCACACACACATACATACATACATACATACATTTATCTATAGAACAAACATCCAAATACAAATGCATGTAGTAACAACTATATGTACACTCACAATAATTCTACAGTAAAACATGAAAATTCATGTTTTTTGTCGATAGTCTAAAAAAAATAACGACCAATTACACAGTGCAACACCCAAAATCGGAATGGGATGAAACCAAAAGCAAATGAAAGTTGACATATTCCATAACAAAACCCTCTAGGCTTTTTTCTAGTTCAGAGCTAAATTTTTTTTACACGCATTTGGAGTTAGTGATCTTTTATTATAATTATAATAATAAATGCTTGAAAACTGTATTAGTGGCGTATGATTAATATTAGTGGCGTATATTAATAACTGTGTACAGTGGTTTATTTTAATAATTTGGCTATTCAGTAAATAGGCACTGGACCGATTGCAGCAAAATTCATACCAGTTATAGCTAAACTAATTTTGAGCTTAAGTTGGGAAGCTGGACCCTACATGTAAAATAACGGTACCACCAGGGGCCCTTAAAGTAGGACATATTTAGTACACCAAAACTTTAAATGCTTTAAAATCACCAACTTTAAATGCGTGTAAAAAAAAAATCCAGCTCTGACCAAAAAAAAAGGCCTTGAGGGTTTTGTTATGGACAACGTCAGCTTTCATTTGCTTTTAGTTTCATCCCATTCCGATTCCGAAAGTTTGATTTTGTATCACTGTGTTATCTTTCCGAATTAAGAAATTTACGTTAAAATGGCATCGATTTGTTGTTGCATATTTTTGTGAAAATGCATATTTTTGCCTATTTTGGTTTTAAGGGCATATTTTATGCATATTTCCAACTTTTAAGTGCATATTTTTGCATATTTTGGTATAATTTAGCAAAAACACAAATAAAAATTTATATTTTCAAAAACTTTTTTAAATTCTAAAAATTTATTTTGTAAATAAGAATTTTTTTTCCTATTTTTTTTTATAGTTTCTCTAAATTTCTGAAAAAAACTTGTTTATATAAAGTTTTAAAACTTAATATTTAAGCCCGGCGTTATTTTTTGCTTTTTAAGAAGTTTTTATGAAAAAAAGATTTTTATTGTACACATTTTATCTTTTAGTGCATATTTTTAGGGTTTTTAGTGCATATTTTCGATTTTTTTGTGCATGAAAATCCCATCCCTACTAATTACTAAGGATGTGATTACCATGCAAATGCATGTTTTTTGTCGATACCCGAGTAAAAATAAACATATATAACAATATATAACTTGATGCAAACATAATAAATCATATATGATTATACATCGCGTGAGATATTTTCAAAATTTTTTAAATGCAGTCGTATGTAGTTATAAATAATTGAATCATGATTCGGATTAAAAGGTGTAAGGTTGATATAATTATATAAAATTATATGAGGGTCAATACAAAATTTGTTTTTCTGTATAATTTAATATAAAATTATATGTATCCTATTCTGTTCCATATATAACATTAAATGTTTCCATTTAACCAACAATTTTCTAAGTTTTTAAGGCAAAGTATAAGAAACTTTTTAAAATGTTCCTAAACATTTCCTTGTTAGGGTTATGTATATCACCTATCTGGTTCGAAGCGTACCCGAACATTTTTTTGTTTAAGAAAATTATATGTTTGGTGAATGTATCGTTGACCTGTGGTGTAACTCAACCCAAACCAAAAAACACCAGGATTTTACATGTTTTTATGCAATTACATCTAATTAGATCCACTAATATATGGAAATGTCTGGTCAAAACTCGGATGAAATCAAATCATATTTTATAGAAGTGGATCTTCTTTAATGCAAAAACATCCACCATTATTCGGATCAAATTGCGTATAAATATATATTGTGTTACATATCATTATATATTGTATCAGATAAAAATTTTTACTCGGGTAGTCTAAAAACGATATAGACTAATTATCTTTGAATGAATGGCATCGATTTGTTTTTGCATATTTAGAAGAAAATGCATATTTTTGCACATTTTGGTTTTAATTGCATATTTCGTGCATATTTCCAACTTTTAAGTGCATATTTTGGTATAATTTAGCCAAAACACAAATAATTTATTTAATTTTTTTAAAAACTATTTTTAATTGTAAGGGGATTATTTATTTAAGCGGGAGCTATTTATATTCGTCTGTTATAGTTTTTAGATAGTGCCATTTGACTTTCATTTTTGCGAGCCCCGACACTTGAAAAAAAAACTTAAAAATGATAACTAAATATATTTATTAAATTAGCAAAATAATAAATGCTGGAAATCTGCACAAAAACATTGTGGAACTTAGCAAACTAAATCAGTAAAAGTTCTGCAAAATTTCTGTTCAGAGAATTCTGTTAAAATATCCATTTCAGCAGAAAAATCTGCTTAAAATTTTTATTCTAAATTGAAAGTCATTTTACAGATTTTTTGACAGAGATTTTCTTTTGAGTGTAGGAAAAATCGCATTTTTTTTTTGCAAATTCAAATTGTGATATCTCGAAAACAGTTTCACCGATTTTATTTTTTGTTTCATATTCGTGTTCAGCGCATCAAAATTAATAAATATGATGCGTCGAAAGACATATTTTTTTGAAGTTATTTTCTAAACATTTTCAAAAATTCTAAACTTTGATCGCCGGTTTCCAAGGGTTATTTAATTCCGACAATTCGCAATGAATGTCAATGTAAGTATTTAGTTTACGTCGATAAGCGGAAAATTGATGTGCTATTACTTTGGACCAATTGGTCTATGCGGAGTGCCGTTCTAGCACCATCACCCTAACCTAACCAGACCCTAAATTACAAATGTTCCGTGCCCGACGATATCGAAAAATGAAAATTCGCTCCACCCTAGTGTACATATGTCAAGTAATTATTTTTTATAAGTTTTTTACTTTTTATTTGAAATTGATCGGTGGTACTCTTGTTTTAAGTATTATGTAAATTTTTTAATTACAATTTTAATTTCATGATGTTTTTTTTCTGCTTTTTAAAATTAGTTTCTATATATTTTCTCGAGTACCTAATGATATTGTATATTGTAGTATGTACGTAAGTGTATATATGTATGTAAGTTAATCATAACAACAACAGTTGCTGGCTCATTGCATACTAAATTGTATATACGATGAATAAATTCCCTAATGGATTCCCGCAACAGTTAATAATAAACATCTTGACATCGACAAGTACGTTTAACAAATACAAGTGCAAATCAACCTATTAATTGCATTCATTATATATGAACAAATTAATAATAAAAAAAAATTAAATTTATTATTGCTGTTACATTTGGAATAACCATTTTCTATGAGATTATCATGCTAATTAGTAAAGAAAATTACCTCGAGCTTAAACAGTTGTGCTTTTCAGAGGAGAAAAAATTATTTGGAACTCAGTAGTCCTTAAATTTGGTTTTAAAATATTAGTTTAAGTTACAACTACATAAATTAAAATTTCATAATTAAAAAAAAATATATTTGAACAAATTACCACTATACAATTACACTTTCAAAAAATATTTGGTGCTTTTGCCAATTATATGTCAATTTTCTACTTTTTTCTGACAGAAATTTGACAATTGTTGAAAGTAATCTCCACACATTTTTTTTTTTGAAATCAGCAACATGTTCCGGGTGAACTTTTTCTTCAAAGATTTGGATTTTGTTGCTACTAAAAATATATTTTTGCTAAAATTAACTATGTTTTAATAGATTTTTTTTTTGTATTTAATCAAAGATATGTGTCTAAAGATTAAATAATTTCGCATGTTTCTGCAAATTTTGTTTATTTGTATTTAACAATGTTTTGTATTATGCATTATCTAACTATTTTTTATTTTTTGTATACTATAATAGGCTTGTTTTTTGCAGACCGGATTAAGATTAAGATTAACTCTGTTTAGTTAAAGAATGGGTCAAATCAAATCCTGAAACTATTATTGGAATTTTTTATACCCTCCAACCACAGTATGGGGGTATACTCACTTTGTCATTCCGTTTGTAACGCATCGAAATATCGGTCGGGGACCCCATAAAGTATATATATTATTGATCCATGATCGATTCTAAGACATTCTGTGAATGGCCGTCCGTCCGTCCGTCTGTAGATGGCACGATGCAGTCCAAAATAAAAGAGCTAGCCTCCTGCAATTTGGCATGAATATGTCTTATGGTGCTAGGCAGGTTAAGTTCTATAAATGGGAAAAATCGGCCCAGGGGAAAAAAGTTCCCCTTGAAGAACTAAACCAACCTCTGAAAAAATACACTTTTTTTACATGTTTTTTTGTATTTTTGTTAAATAAATGAAACATTTGGTATATTTATCAGAATGGGAAGGTGCTCTCGACGTCCCCCACTGACCCCCATCACCCCCCCTCCCAAAAAAACATACGCCCCCGACATTTTATTTTTTTACATTTTGGAGAGTATAAAAGATTCGGCACAGCCGAGTTTAACACTCTTACTTGTTTTTGCTGAATTAGTAAATATGTATAAACATAAAAAATATTAAACGTTGTCTAAAATGTAAAATGGTATAAATAAATCTGAGTTAATACTAGGATTTAACAAAATTTATTTTTTATTTCTTACATTTTGAACAGAGGTTAATTTTATTTACTGTTTATATTTACAAATTGTATGTAATTTCAGAAAAAAACAAGTAAGAAAATTATAGTCGGTCAAGACCGACCATAAAATACCCTACACCAGAGTTTCCCGGAAAATGGGTTCCAAGTTCAAACATGGACTGATTAGATCTATATTTTGTCAAATCTTTAATAAGTGTAAAAAGCACTCACTAATCAAATTTAAGTGGAATATGCTTCTTTTTGTTGACAATAAATCACTTCAACTGAATATCGGGCGAAATTTCCACATGGGACCTAAGTCCAAAAATGGTCCAATGATAATCAGATTTGATAAGGTTATTAAAGTACGGGTTTAACATACACAAACAGAATTTAAATTAAATATTTTCTATTTTCATGAAATTTGAGAGATTTATGTGAAAATCGGGAAGGTGGTTTGTATGGGGGCTACAATAAGAACTGGTTCGATTTCTTTAAAATTTGGAATGGTGATTTGTGTTGATAAAACATGATTACCTGCCAAATTTCGAATAGATACCTGTTAAAATGCGTCTATTAGAGTCATTTGAGCCAAAACTAAAGAGGACCTTTGTATGGGGGCTAGGTCTAAATATGGACCGATTTTTTCCAATTTCAATAGGCTTCGTCCTTGGGCCAAAAGAGGCTTAAGTTTCAAATTTCAAGTCAATTGATTAAGAATTGCGACCTGTATCGTGTTTACACCGTTTACATGGACAGACGACGGACGGACGGACAGACGGACGGACGGACGGACATCGCTAAATCGACTCAAAAAGTGATTCTAAGCCGATCGGTATACTTAAAAGTGGGTCTAGGACCAATATTTCGGGTAGTTACAAACATCAGCACAAACTCATTATACCCTGTACCACAGTGTGGTGTAGGGTATAAAAATTATGAAAAAATCTGGACTTGATTTGACCAATTTTTTTACTAAATAAAGTTAATTCCAATTTTAATCCGGTCTGCAAAAACAAGCCTATTATGTATTCTACTTACACCCTGCGTATGATAAATCTTGATTTACCGTAATTTTTTATTACTCATACGTTATGGTGTACGTAGAATTAAATTTTAAAAAATATCATAATATCATACATATGAGGCATTCCACACCAAATGTTCAGCAAAAAAAAAGTGATGTCGTGTCAATATGAAATCAATTGCAGAGTATTCGCCCTTAGGTCACTATTAAATAACAAAAATAAAATTTCAGTTTTTTCAAAAAGTGGGCCTTGGAGGCATGGTCAAAAATTGAAAATTTCAGCATTTTTAGCCTAAGTATCTTTATTTAAATATTTATGCCAATGAAATGAAACACAGTGATGTCTTTAAAATAAAAGTTTTTTATAAATTTTTGTATGGGCTATCGATTAAAAAAATAAAAAATGGAAAATTTTCAGAAGAAGTTCTGAATATTTTAAATTTAAATTTAAACTTTATTTATCAAAAAACATGCCACAATTTTATTTCTTTTTTAAATGTTCAAAAATTAGTTACGGTGTATATCTATCCGTTCTGAAATTTTCAGAGATGCATTTTTCCTTGTTTTCGAGAAAAAAAAATGTTGAACATTGCACTATGCTTATAATTTACAATAATGGGGTATATTACGTATGCGAATGAGTAATATTAACTCTTAACAAGTAAGAGTGTTAAATTCGGCTGTGCCGAATCTTTTATACCCTCCAACACGTTTAAAATTAAAAAAAAAAAAATCGCAGGGGCGTCTTTTTTTTTTGATGGGGGGGGGGGGGGGGTTATCGAAGTTGGTGGGGGACACCTGTACCCCCGCTCTTTATGTTTACAAATTATTTGTTTATGGTATTTACGCTTAAATAATAAATTTGTATCGTTATTTTTAATTAAATTCTATTACCACGCCCCCAAGGGGGGCTGCCTGAAAAAAATCAAATTTTCTAACCCATTTGGTCCAACCGCAGGTCTATGAACATAATATGGCATACAAATGTTACATTTGTTGAGCAAAAATGTAAAAAAACTCGTAAAAATATCGTATTTTTCAGGGGTCTTTTTAGTTCTTCAAGGGGGAACTATTTTTCCCCTGGTCCGATTTTGCCCATCTTCGAACTTAACCTTACCAGTAACATAAGAGATATTCTCGCTCAATTTAGCTCTTTTGGTTTGGACTGCATCGTTATTTCTACAGACGGACGGACGGACGGACGGACGGACATCGCTAGAATGTCTTAGATTCCATCATGGATCAATATTATATATACTTTGTGGGGTCCCCGACCGATATTTCGATGTGTTACACACGGAATGACAAAGTGAGTATACCCCCATACTGTGGTTGGAGGGTATAAAAAACATTTAAAATAGAGATGTGATCGTGGGTAAGTTGTTTTTTTACCATCACGCTCTCTCACCAAGGAAATTATTTTAATCACGCATGCTCATTTATTTTTCTCACGCTCAGTCACGCTCACGTGAGTATCGTGCACGTGACAAAATTTTTTTCAACTCACGTGAGCGTACGTGAACGTGAGGAAAATGAAAAATCGTGCGTGATTAAAACTTTTTCTTCGTGAGCGTGCGTGATCGTCAAAAAAAACTCACCCACGAAAACATCTCTATTTTAAATGATTTTTAAGAGTTAATATTACTCATTCGCATACGTAATATACCCCATTATTGTAAATTATAAGCATAGTGCAATGTTCAACATTTTTTTTCTCGAAAACAAGGAAAAATGCATCTCTGAAAATTTCAGAAAAGATAGATATACACCTTAACTAATTTTTGAACATTTAAAAAAGAAATAAAATTGTGGCATGTTTTTTGATAAATAAAGTTTAAATTTAAATTTAAAATATTCAGAACTTCTTCTGAAAATTTTTCAATTTTTATTTTTTTAATCGATAGCCCATACAAAAATCTATAAAAAACTTTTATTTTAAAGACATCACTGTGTTTCATTTCATTGGCATAAATATTGAAATAAAGATACTTAGGCAAAAAATTATGAAATTTTCAATTTTTGACCATGCCTCCAAGGCCCACTTTTTGAGAAATCTTAAATTTTATTTTTGTTATTTAATAGTGCCCTAAGGGCGAATACTTTGCAAATGATATCCTATTGAAACCACCATGGTTTTTCTGTAGTGGAACAGTTGGTGTGGAATGACTCATATACGAATAATGCCTTTTTTTCGATCGAAAGGCAAAAAATGGTTCGTTTGGTCTAAAAACTTTTAAATTTAAATTTTTATCCAAATTGGACAAAATTAACCCGTGCCCTAAACATTTTTTCCCCATGCAAACCAAACATTTTTTTTTTCGATTTTTAAAATTTTTGTTTTAATGATTACACAGGACAACACTTTTCCCCGGGTTCTGATAGCTAATTTTGGGTAATTGGGATACGCTGATTCCAAATAAACTACCGTTTGTTTGGGTCAGCTCTAGTTTTTGAGATTAATGTCCAGTTTCTCTATTATGAATTTTCACTTTCGTTCGTCCAAATGATATAAGAAAATCAATTTGAGGTTCTGTATTGCGGATGTCATTGTAGTCGAACGAAAACGTAAAAGTTGTAATTGTTCTTCATATTTTTCCGTTTCTACAACACGAATTGAAATGTCAAAAACGCCAAAACCACACTAATGAAAAATACCATTCGTTAAGGAGTTTTTTGTGTAATATTTAACAAAATAAGTGAAAAATGTGAATTTATAAAAAAAATAAGTAATATTAATTTATAAAATGTGACTGTTTTATACAATACTAATTGCTTTGAAAAAAATCTATATTAAAACAAATCAGTGACCAATTTATATTACAAATTAAAAGCCACGGGTCATTATACAAATTATTGTTTTCATTTGTTTTTTATAAAAATTGTGTTAACTTTTTAGCTATTTTTTTTTAGCTATAATAAATGAAAAGATTTGATTATACTTATTTGTGTTTTTTTTTTTTTTTTAGGCGCCCCAGTAGGCTAGTATGTAGCGTGCTAGCCTATGAGTCTGGGGGTCGTGGGTTCGATTCCCACCAGAGGCCTTGGTCTGATTCGCTACAACGAGACGAAGGTCATTGTTACCAGTTCTAGGTTAGGTAAAATTAGTATATAATTTGTAATTATATGGTAATTCTTAATAAAATAAAAAAAAAAAAATATTTGTGTTTTTTTATAAACATGAAAATTGATCAGCTGTTTTCTTTAGCTGATGTGTTGATGTTGCCACTTCGTTTAGTTTAGATAATTTTTGTACGAAAAAAATTAACAAAAACTAAAAAAAAAACTTTGTGGCAATACCGTAATTTGACAAATGGTCAAGACAAACGTAACTAACGAAAAAAAATAACGTAATCAAACGAAAGTGTTATGGAAACTGATATCATTACGAATTCGTACGGGTGGCGTTCGTTCGTATATTGTTTCGTCCGTTTAACAGAAACACAATAATAGTCTGAGGAAAGTTTGAAAATATGCTATTTTTGTGAGCCTATATTTACCAAATCTGGTCTTGCATCAAAAAAGTGAATGACGATGTATGTTGGATATGCTGATTCTAAAAATGCTCTTTTTTAGTTATCTTTAGTTTTTGAGATATCGATAAAATAATATTTAAAAAAATTTCATTCATGCCCTTTTTAAATCTGAGCACATTTATCACGTTGACAGAGTTTGAGGGCACGATTTGGACTATAACAATATTTTATAACATTTTTTTTTATCATGTAATTGAAAAATTATATCTTCTTATTAGCATTTGCTTAGCAACTTTAGACATTTGCAAAGGGTTTTTGAACTCATCCTTAGACAATTCCCGAAAACAGATTAACACTTGAAATAAATATGAAATCAATCAGCAGAGTGGTTTGGCTGGAATGATGAGAACGATTTTTCGAAATTTACTTGCGTTATAACTCGAAAACTAAAGAAAAAAGTTAATACCAGTTTTGGAGTCCTCGCATCCAATATAGTTAAGTTCATGTTTAAATCTAAGGCTAAATTAGTGTTTGCAATTGTAGCATATCGAAGTTGGTAAAAAAAACGCACTTTCTTGACTTTTTACCAACGATTTGCTTGCGAACGAGAGCTGATGGAAAAAATTAGAAAACAGATTCGGAATCAGCACACTAAACTTCATATAAATCAGTTGTCAAAGGCCAGGCAAATTTAAAAAGTTAAAATTTTGTCAACCTGTGTTATTTAACTTGTTAAGCTTATTAACGATTAAAAATTTCACTTTGATGGGATAAACCCTTCCGCTTTAAAATTGACTTCAAAATAAAAAAATTAAGAGTCCACTCTAAACATTTTTTAATTTTTATACCCTCCAACTACAGTATGGGGGTATACTCACATTGTCATTCCGTGTGTAACGTATCGAAATATCGGTCGGGGACCCCATAAAGTATATATATTATAGCGATGTCCGTCCGTCTGTCTGTCCGTCTGTCTGTCTGTCCGTCTGTAGTTAACACGATGCAGTCCAAAATAAAAGAACTAGACCCCTTAAGTTTGGCACAAATATGTGCTATGTTCCTAGGCAGTTTCAGTTCGGAAATCGGACCAGGAGGAAAAAAGTTCCCCCTTAAAGAACTAATCCAACCTCTAAAAAAATACACTTTTTTACTTGTTTTTTTTGCATTTTTGTAAAATAAATGAAACATTTGGTATATTTATCGCAATGGGAAGGTGCTCTCAACGTCCCTCACTGACCCTATCAACCCCCCCCCCAAAAAAAAGAATTTTTTTTTTTTAATTTTTATTACATTTTGGAGAGTATAAAAGATTCGAAACAGCCGAATTTAAAACTCTCACTTGTTTTTTTTTAGTTTTGTCAAGCAAGGATTTTAGATGAGATGTTACTCTAGCAAGGAAAGTCTCCCTAGTGTCACCAGTGGATCTTTATAGAATTGGTTTTATTTTGTAGAGCAGGAAAAATAAAGGGACACGTATATCTCACTTTTAACTAGAGTTTGCAAATAATTAATCGCGATTAGCGATTAATCGAATTTTTAAATAAATTAAATTGCAATAGATTAATTAAAAAAATCTTTTAAATTTCCAAACGTATTAAAATACAAAAATTAATATTTTTAACATATTAAATGCTCGATTTGGGAGTAGTTTTTCACCATTCACCTAATTTTTAAAAATTTATTATTCTTTCGAATTTTAATATTTTCAATAATTACACGATAAAAATTTAAAAATCTTTAAATTCGAATGGATGTCAAATTTTTAAAAATTAGGTGAATGGCGAACGAGTGCTCCCAAATCGAGCACAATATATTTATGTATGTGGTACAAATTTGAGGTCAATCGAATTAAGTTAACCCGTAGCGGCGATCAAAGTTTTAGATTTTTGAAAATTAAAAAATACGTCATGCTATTCTTATAAGAAAAAAACATGAATGTAAAAAAAAAAATAAATTTGGTCAAGCGGGTTTCGAAATATAATTCGCAATTTGCAAAAAATGTCGGGTTTCCAAAGTCCAAATTTTTTTTATTTTTAATCTCAACATTTTTTCCCCTTAAGCTTGAGACGAACTTTCATTTTAATTTAACTCGAATCCGATCATTTGAACCTGTGGGGCCTTTCGATAAAAATTTTAGATTTTTGGAAAACTTTCGAAAAATTAAAAAAATTGATCGAAAAACTGCACAGTTTTAAATAATCCGATTTGGCTCAAATCAAGTTTAAATAACTGTTTTTTTAAGTTTAATAAAAGGATCAATACAAAAAAAAATTTAAGATTCTGAATGTCACTTTTGGATATTTTTTTGACAAGTTTTAAATAGCGATATCTTGAAAACCGTGCGATCGATTTCAGAAAATTTTATATTCGTATTCAGTATGCCAAAATCAATAAAATATATCGCAAATTTGTTATATTTTTAAATTTTTTTCAGAATTACAAATTTTTTTGGAGGAAATTTTCCATATTATTTATTAAATTCGCTATCAAAACAATAAATTTGATAGAAAATGATTAATCATAATCGCACGATTTTTTTGCCGATTACGATTACGATTAATTGGTCCGATTAATCGCGATTACGATTACGAGTTTAATCGTTTTGCAAACTCTACTTTTAACCCTTTCACGAAGAAGATTATTGAGATTTTGTTATTAAGGGCTTTCTGCGTTTTAGCTAATTATTGGTTTTTCTGTAGCAAAGTTTTTGTTGTGGATTGCCTCATATGTGTTTAACAATTTACTGATTTCGTACATGTAAGTTCTAAACTCCAAATCAATAAAATAAAGAAAATTTTGCTTTGATGTTAATTTCATTTGTAAAAGACATAAACATGATAGTGTTTGACCCCGTTGTGATCAAAACAATGCAAAATTCATATTTCGCTTTAATTTAGTCATTGTATTAACTGCATATGTTCATACTATATATAAGACATTCCACACCAAATGTATCGCTGCAGAAATATGTATTTCGCTTTAATAAATATTAATCTACATCGAGTAGGTTATACACTGGTTGACAACAAATTAAAAACTTTTCTATAATATGCAATTTGTTAAAGACAAAGTTAACAATATTCAACGTTATTATTACACCGTCCGACAAAAGTTAAAAAGTCATTGAACACGAACTGGATAATATAAGTTTGGAACAAGAAACTAAGGGCGGATTAAGTTGTGAACAGAACAAGCCCGGCACGACTTTTTCCATACGATTTGACAGTTAAAAACCGTGACCGGCACGGCAAAAAATTAAAACTTATTTTAATTTATCTCCGGGTTCTCTCAATCTCCCTCCCTCTCACACTTCAGGGTTGCCGCATTTTCTCAACAATTTTTTATTTTTTCATTCTCAATGGTGTAACAAACGTACAGTAGTGCCAACTTAATCACATTGACTATGTGATAAGCGATTTTTTTCCGTAAAATTACTCTAATTTTATTAAAAGTTAGCACCACTGTACAAACAAATGACATTTTTTGCCGTCGCCGTCCCCCGTCCGTTTGGGCCTATATTCTCCGGCAACGGCAAGCGTCCCCCGTGCCGTGCTTGTTCTGTTTCTACCTTTACTCAATGAAAAGTTAGCTGCTAACTGCCGATTTAACGGAGCCTTGTGTCAAAATTTGTATGAAAACGTTAAATTTAACGGAGAGTTATTTAATAACGGAGCATTGAGTAATCCAGCCTAACTGTAGTAAAACTACATTTACAGTTTTTTAATTCTTGATCCTGTTTCATTTTAACAGGACTTCAAAGTTTTAGAGGATTTAATTATATATATTTTTTTTAATTTTTGTACTTAGTGATAGCAAATCAAAGAGGAGGATCTCCCCTAATTTTCCTATTTTATTATTTTTACATATCAGGAAAAAAATATAAGCTACGTTCTTTGAAAAATGTATCCTTCTATATCATTCAAAATTTTCAGCAAAATATTTTGATAAAGTTTTCATGTGACTTTATTCACATCCTTTTATAACGATATGTCAAAATTAGAGTTTTTCTTTTCCCGGACTTTTTCATTTCCCGGGAAAGCGGGATTCATTTTCAAATTTCCCGGGATCCCGGGAATTCCCGCAAAAACTAAAAACTCAAATTTTTTGTCAAAAAAATATATAAAAAACCTTCTGAATGCGATTACACTATTTATAATGTTTATTTACACCATAAAAAATCTTATTCAGTACCTAAAAAAAAATAAGTTTCGAGAAAAAAAGAAAAATTTTTGTTACACAGTTTTTATAAAAAAACGGTAAAAATATGTCGAAGTCTTTTAAAAGTATTTTAAGTTTTGTGGATGTTTATTATGGCTCGAGGTCATTATTTTTTTTACTAATTAAAACAATGATATTCTCATAGCATAATTTTCAAGATTTTTTTTTTTTTTTTAATATATTTATGTTGGTCATTTTTTTGTTGGTTATTGACAATCGTTGCCTTACTAAATAGTATAGTACAATTTCTTCGTATTTCTAATTCCCATTGTGGATAGAGGCGAATATGTATTAATATTTTAGTTTGTGCACAAACGATTTGTCATTAGACTCGTTTGCTACTTTGTAGTAAATCGCTCTATTTTTGCTAAATAATCTTGACAATGGAATCTGACAAATTCCGAAACACGTGTCGATTAAGTCTTGCAAAAATGACCAACATAAATAAATTTAAAACAGAAAAATAATTTCTAGAAAATTATGCTAGAAGAATATCATGGTTTTAATTAGTAAAGAAAATAATGACCTCGAGCCAGAATAAACACCCTCAAAATATAATATTTTAAAGGTCAAATAAAACAATTTTTATTTTTTAATCAAAATTAATCAGAATTTGAGTATTAAATGTTTCAAAGAAATGAAATTATAAAAAAACTTTACCCAAAAAATTATTAAAAAAAATTTTAAAAATTTAAAAATTCTGGTTTCTAGAAGAAAAACCCGTTAATTTCAGAGTCATTCCTTACACAGATTTTATATCAATTTATCGATTTAAAAAGAATCATGTCCAGAGACATAAATATTTTTTACAGGTCTCAGAAAGAAAATTTCTCAGCTTCTAAAAAAAATTATCAGGTTCCGATAATTGTATCCTATCGAAGATTTAGATATTGTGAGACATTTTTCATTTCGTAAGTCTCAGATTTTATGACATTTTTTAGTTATAAGGTCTTACTTGGAATACTTTTTGGGCCCTCCTGGTCCCTGCGTACGTTTCTGCCATCAATTATCAAGAATTTTAATAAAATCTCTAAAAAATCACATACAAAATAATCAATAGAAGTCGAAAAATCAACAATTTCAAAGAAACGACAATTCCCGGGAATTCCCGCTCTATTTCCCGGGATTTCGGGATCGAAAATTTACGGGAATTCCCGGGAATTCCCGTCCCGGGAATTCCCGTGAAAAACTCAAGTCAAAATAGAAAAATTTGGACAGACTCCTCATTTGTTATCACCAGTGTTTTCCTAAGCAAGTACAAATATTTTATAAATAAATTTACACTTTAAAGTCCTTTTAAAAGGAAACAAGATCACGAAATGAAAAGCTGTAAATGCAGTTTTACTCCATTTGATCTCTACTTTCAGACTTGTATCATCCGTTTCACCTTTAATATTGGTTGTCGGACGGTGTAATATTTTAAAAGTCAAATAAAGCTGTTTTTATTTTTTTAATAAAAATTAATCAGAATTTTTTTAAAAAATTAAAATTATTTTAATATCTCATTACCATACACTTAGGATACTATTATTAGGTGTGTTTGTTTACTTAAATTTCTTACTATTTTTACAACAACCGGAAATTTTTGTTTACTTTTTGTACTGAAAATTTCCAGCTGTAGTAAAAGTAGTAAAAATGAGTAGATTGTAGTAAAGTAAATGAACATACATAATAATAAACAATAGCACATTTTTTTTTTTTTTTGTTTAAAAAAATTGGTGAACAAAGGAATTTTAGGTCTAAAGGTACCTACAGACGACGCAATATTATGTACAATATTCAATAATATTGATGGTGTGTGGGTTAGATTGACGATTGTACAATGATCAATCTTACCCACACACCATCAATATAATTGAATATTGTACATAATATTGCGTCGTCTGTAGGTACCTTAAAAATGAGAATTTCTCCTACTGTATTTAAAAATATAAATGCTAAACCGTGTTTTTGCTGGACAATTAGTGTGTAAGACATCATATGTTTTAGCAATATTCATATGTACACAACTATATTTATACATACTTACTTAGTCACTTACATAAACAATAATTTTGAATTTAAATCAATAATTTATGTAAATATACTTACAACCTACAACTGTTACAACTACATACACACACTCATAAAATGAATCCTACTACTACTACTAGTACTTACAATTAGATATGCACATATTATATGTGCATATTCTTAATGTATGAATGTGCGATTGTGTGAATGTATAAGATTTACACTATTCAAATGTACTTTAACAAATAATAAAACAATTGCATTAAGTGCTACTTGCTTCTTTATATAACTTTTCCTGTTTTCAAGGCAGACACTCACTCATTCATACATACACTCACTCATACACTTGCTCACTCGACAATAACCGTTTGTTCCTTTTAACGTTTTGCAACTTGAGGCCAACTACTACGTGCTTTTATAGCAACAAATGTTACATTTGAAAATGATTGTTCTATTCTATTCTGCCACAACAACACAACAAAAAAAAAAAAACAACACAAAACAGAACACCGACCAACATTACATGGGCTGTAATGCTAGTAAGAACTCTCTTACTGGCTTAAATTTTCGTGTTTTGTTATTGTTTCTTATTTATTATGTACATATTATATAGAAAATAGGAAAAATTAAAAAGAAAATAATAAAAAAACATAAAAAAATATATGCAATACAAAACTACAACAATATATATGTGCATACATTAATAAAAAGCATAATAAATAAAATACAAACAAGTAAAATATGGACGATCAAGACACACTGTAATACGCCCCTACTATTACTTGTTTTTATACCCTGATTTCATTGTATAGTACCCTAGCCATTCGTGCCAAACTTCAGAAGACTAGCATTTTTATTTTGGACTGCATCTTGCTTTCCACATACAGACGGACGGACATTCATAAAACTAATTAGAATCGATCATGAATCAATAACACTGTCCGACAAAAATAAAAAAAATCGTTAAACGCGAACTGGATTAAATATGTTTTAAACTAGAGAATAAATGTAGTAAAACTGCATTTACAGTTTTATATTTCGTGATCCTGTTTCCTTTTAAAAGGAATGATTTTTGCATTCTAAATTTTTAAAATGTACCATGCCACTGAGTCATATGATTTTTATGAAAAAGCAAGATTTTTTTATAGCCTAATTTTAGGCATGTAATAAATATATGAAAGTTATTTAAAACGACAAAAAACTTTACATATTGCTAAATTTATAAACTTAAGATTAATTAAATTGTTATATTTGTTTATAAATTAAGCAATGTGTACAGTTTTTTGTCGCTTTTTAGTAACAATCATATATTTACTACATGCCTAAAATTATGCTATAAAAAAAACCTTGCTTTTTCATAAAAATCATACGACTGAGTGGTATGGTGCAAACATAGCTTAAACGACTTTTAAATGCATTCGTGCACATGTCTGATTGTTAATTTATACTTTGTTCAATAGTTTGAGAGCTTTTAGTTTCTTTGTTGCATACTTTTGGGATTATTTTTTTATACTTATATGCTTGCATTCAAAAACATGCTAAATGTTTATATTGCTTGTGTAGGGTATACAAAAACCAAAAGATTTTTGAATAACCAACAACGGCAACAGTCAGCAAAATGTAGTAAGTAGTAAATGTAACAACAAATGAGTGGCAGTTTATTTTCAAAATTTTGAAGTGTGATACATTCATACAAACAAATACATAAGGGGCATTCCATGCTAAATCGCATACTTTCGGATTCGACCCCCTTTGATTTATTTCATTTTTGGATATGTTGTAGTACGTATTAAATTCATATAAAATAAATCAGAGTCAAAAAATAAAGGTGCAATTTCCAAAATTAAAAAAAAAAAAAAAAATAGAACGAATTGTGATCACATCTCGAATTATGGCTTAAAAGTTTCGTAATTAGGAGTACAATTTTTTAGAGCTTTTTAATAAAAAGTCGAAGGTTTTGGACTTTTTCAAAAAGTCAATTTTAATTTTTAAATGTTTAAAAATAAGTTATAGTTACTTCGAATAATTTTTTCATATTTTTTTCTAAAACAACATTTAAATATCAAAAAAATGTTGTCCATCTTTTTAAGATATCGATATTTTTACCTGTCAAAATTAATAGAAACTTTTATATATTTTTTTTTTTTTTTAAAAATCGCCATTTTGAAAATTGATTACTCAACAATATTTTGCAATAAGTGTCTGAAAATAAGTATGCATTTAACATTTAACATGTACTAAAACATATCCAAAAATGAAACCAATCAAAGGGCGTCGGGTCCCAAAATGTAAGATGTGGCATGGAATGCCCCATAAATTTTGTTATACAGTGAGGGGACATACACAAATGTACACTTCAATTTGACGATAACATATTTCGTATTATTTTTTGAAATTATTTGAAAAAAAAACAAGTTTTTTTAATGCGAGTGATTTTTACTTTGAGCCTAAAAGTATGCAATTTTTTCAAAAAACATCAAAAACCGTTTGAATCAGTGGTAAAGTGACATACGGTTTTTACAAGAATTTAAAAATATGCGTCATAACCCCCTTAAAATCCAGTATTTTCATTTGGAAACAAATTATAAATCACTGTTAATTGACATTTTCAATATAAAATATGCTGTAGATTATTTCTACAATCATAATAGCGGCTAAAACACCGTCCAGCAGCCAATATTAAACATGAACCGGATGATATACGTCTGAAAGTAGAGATCAAATGGAGTATAACTGTATTTACAGTTTTTCATTTCGTGATCTTGTTTCCTTTTTAAAGGACTTTAAAGTTTTCAAGGATACATTTAGTAAAATATTTTTGAAATATTTGTACGTGTCCTTGAATGACACTGGTGATGGAAAATGAAAGAGGAGAATCTCCCCTAATTTTTCCATTTTTTATTTGCCATATCAGGATAAAAGGATGTGCTGAAAATTTTTAATGGTATTAAAGGATATATTTTTTTTCCTAATATGTAAAAGTAATAAAATTAGAAAATTAGGGGAGATCCTCCTCTTTCATTTGCTAGCACTAGTGACATCCTTGTCCATATTAAAAATTTTTTTTTTTAAATATTTCCTCTAAAACTTTGAAAACCTTTTAAAAGAAAACAGGATCACGAAAAGAAAAATTGTAAATGCAGTTTTACTACATTTAGTCTCTAGTTTCAGACATATGTTATCTAGTTCGTGTTTAAAGCCTTTTTTCCATTTTTGTCGGACGTTGTTATCTTTATAAATTAATTAAATAACACAGAAATTATTTTTTTTACGGTTTTATTTTTAGTTTTTTCCAAAAAAAAAACAAGTATAATTTTTCCAAATAAATAAATGTTTTTCAGTAAATTATTCTATACGAAAATTATTTTATGATAATATAATATTAAGTAAATGAAATAATTAATTGCCTAGGGCTAGAAAAAACCTACTCAAAACATAACACATTTTTTTTTTAATAAAAACTAATTAAACAATGTGGTTTTTTGAGCATTCAAGCTCGAGGTCTTAGTTGTAAAAACATTTTTTTATTTAAATCTTCCGATATTTCCCTATTCATTGAATAGCAAGTAATCCGGGTAATTCAAAGTAATTCGGGTACTCTGAATTCAATGGTGCTAACCGTTTTTCGGAGTTAATTTGTGTGTTTAACGTGTCGTATTCTACACATTTTCATAAATTAATATTAAAATAAAAAAATTGGGGAAAAAAATTTCGCGAAAAAAATTTCCGCGAATAAAATTTTAAAAAAAAAAAATTTCGCGAACAAGAAATATTTTTCGCAAAAAATTCACAGTATTATTATTTGTTGTGATAATTTAACAGAGTTGAATGGTTTTAAATTTAAAAATTATCGCAAAAGCTTAAAAATATCGTTTTTATTAAACAGCATCAACATTTCAAATCGCAAATATCTTCGAAAAACGGCTAGCACCATTGTATTCAGCGTACTCGAATTAACTTTACCAGTAGGGTGCCCAGATTGTTAAAAAAAGTGTCAAATTCGAGCGCAGTGTAATTTGTATGTTTTTTATAAACAGATTTTAGTAAGTTTTTATTGTTTTTATTACTCTTTGATTTTGTAATCATTGTATGTTATGTTTAGATTTCTATAGTTTTTGCTTATATTGATTTTTTCTTATTATTAGTTTTGTATGTTTGTCAAACATACTGTCCCTGAAGATGCTGTTCAATCAATAGCGAAATATCGCAAGATTTTAATAAAAAAAAACCATTTAAACAACTAACACCTCGAGTTTGAACATTTATTACTTTGAGTTTGTATTAAGATTTGTTGGTCTGGTTTCTGAAAACTTTTTTTGTGTTACTGTATAAAATCTTTATTTAATACTGATTCTATTTTTTTTAGAAATGCACAGAAAAAAATATGGGGAAAAACAATTTGAGTAATCACTTGTTTAAATTTAAAAAAAGTTTTGAGTAATTTTTTAATTGACGCAATTAAAAATTTACTCAAAAATTTAAAAACAAATTGAGTAAATAATTTAATAAGAATTTAATAGCTTTTTTAATTTTTTTTTGAGTTTTCTTAGTTTTTTTAATTCTCGTTTAGTTTATAGTTTTTTGTATATATACATGAAAGTTTGTAATCATATTTATAAAATTTTTTTATGTCTTTAAGACAAAAATATATTTGGTAAAGTTTGAAAAAACATGTTTTTTTTCTTTGTAAAAAAATATGAAATTTTTTTAAACTTTGTTTTTTTTTAGAGTAGAAACAGAATAAGCCCGGCACGACTTTTTCCATACGGTTTGGCAGATTAAACCAGTGGCCGGCGCCGATGTGAAATAAAACTTGTTCTGTTTTTAATAGGTGGTGCTTCTTGTTCTGTTCCTGCACTTAATAGTGTCAATTAAAAATTTACTCAAATTTTTTTGGCAAACATTTAATAAATTTTTATTAAAAATTTACTCAATACTATTAAATCGTTTACTGGTGGAAAATTGAGTAATTTTTTACTCAATAGTATTAAAAATTTACTCAATTTTTTTTTTATTTCTTTCTGTGTGGGCAATAACAACATTTTGATGTAGTTTATTGAAGACTGAAATTATAAAGAATACATTTCGAAAATCTGATTCATACCTAACCCACTGCAAACATTTAACCTGTTAAGCGGTCGCAAAATTTTAGAAATTGCTAAATTATAATTTTTACATTAGCTTTGCCTTTAAAAGAAATTTAAGAAATTTATGGAATGCATTTGCTGCAACATTTATTTATACTACTACTTAATAAGTAATTGTAACTCTGTGAAAAAATTTAAAAAAACCGTTACTTGACCTTAAACTTGGACCAAGCTCAAACTATTAAAAAACTATACAAAGATTATAATTCGAAATACCTCAATTACAACTATTATTTAATTCTTTATCGCACGTGAAGTTTAGGGGTTTCAAACTGAAACAGTTCGGATTGATATTTTGTCTACTTTGTTCAATATTCACTTGCAAGATGTCTATCCACAGTGTGGAGTCCACACATTGTGGATGTATCGACTTTCAATTTTACATGGATATACCTACATACACACTCATACATACATACATACACACACACACATTAATACTTATGTTAAAGATATTCGATACAGAATATTGCAAAAAAATTAATGCAATATTTATTTTTTGTATTTGTAGGCGATATGTGTGTGATTGGAGTTAAAATATTTAATTGCGGTTGAATTCTTGATGTTATTATTAATATTATTATTGTTGTTGTTGTCCTCAAAAAATATGATATTAATTCAGAATTGCCAGGTTTTTTAATGGTTGACTGTTTTTAACTTACAGTGGATATCCAAAAAAATCCTCCAATCATTTTTGTAGTCCAATAATAACAACTGAACCGATTTTGATGATTTTTTTTGATTTGTAGATTATTAAATTCTTTAGTACTTACCGTGGGAATTTTTTGAAAAATATTAATTTTTGTGCAAGTTATGCTAATGTAAATTTAAAAAATAGAAAAATTTAATTTCCTTACTGTCCTTAAAGGAGCATTCTACAATTTAGTGGTATACATGGCCATTCTAGGCGCCCAAATTTTGTGTTATAAAATTTTAAAAATCTTTCAAATAAAAAAGAATAGAATCAAAAAGTATTTATAATTTATTTTTTTATAGCTGATTAAAATTTGCTCACATTAAGGCTACCTTTTTTGTTCAATATGCCCCTGAAGGCCTTAATATACCACAATATTACCAATTTTTTACCAGCTAGAAAAAAATAAATACGCTATCGTGATATTTTAAAAAGTTTCTTACTCAAAATTTAGTTTTCTAGAATTGCAAGGGTTGCTACTCAATTGTGGGCTACTTAATCAACGAATCCGGCTTTAGTTGTACAGCAACAACTACTGAACCAGTTTTGATGACCCTTTAGATATTATTTATGGTACCAAAGATGACGTCTTAAAAATTATTTATGGTGCCAAAGACGGAAATTTATGGCGCGACAAAATGAGCCGCGTCTCCGAGTTCCTCCCGATTTTAATCAGTTTTTTTTTTTTGAGAAGTTTTATTTTTATAATTTCCCCAAAAAGTGAAATTTAATCACTATTTCCCAAAACATCGCAAGTTTCAGACATTAAAAACTGTAATCCCTTAAAGGGTATAAAATTCTTAAACCGGCAACACTGCATTGCATCGAAAAATCATATAAAAAACACAAATATATCAAACTTATCTTTCTCTTTTTTTTTGTAATTGAACTTGCGTGTGATTTTTGCGCGCCATTATCTCCGCCACACTTTTCATATAAACATACCACACGATTCGAAACGATGAAATATGTGTAATAATAGTAAACATTTCTTTTTAATACCCTACACCACACTATGGATCTTTTAAGTTTGGGGTAATGTTTGTAAATATGCATAAACAAGTTTTATTAACATACAGATATACAAATCAACAAACTGAAAAGGTCTAATATGTTTTAATTTGAAGTCGTGTTGACTTCCTTAAATTTTTTTGAAATCAAAAAAATCATTCTGTAAATAAAAATCTCAAAATAAAACATTAATAAAAGTTTTCGAAATCTCAGCTTCATGGCAATTTTGTTCGACAAACGCTGCTTTGATAAAAAATTTCTCGAATGAAAATATCTCTACTTCAAATCCAACCTCTAAAGTATTTTCAAGCACTTAAATAATACTTACACTCAAAAAATTATGTCATTAACTGTTTGTAGATTATTTAAAAAGTTTTACGTTTTGTCGTTTTTAAAAGAAAAAAACATTTGTTTAATGTTCAGTTTTTTTAAATGACTATTTCTGTTCTTTGTTTTAAAAATAACAACATAAAAAATAAAGACTTTCATTAGCATTCAATTTTTAAAGTCATTTATTTTTGTTCTGTACCCTGTACCACAGTGTGGTGTAGGGTATAAAAGATGACTGGAATTTTGATAAATTGACATTTTTAAAAAATGGAAAATTTCAAAACGGGTCCTGAAAATTTTCAAAAAAAAAAAATTTTAATCGATAGCCCATACAAAACTATATAAGAATGTAAATTTTTGGGATTGTGGTGCATTCCGTTTTAATGTGATGAATATTTAATCAAGGCAACTCGCCACAAATTTGACTATTTTTCCAATATTTGACCACGTCTCCTAAGCCCAGTTTTTGAAAATTTTAAAAACCAAAAACGGAATTTTCTTAGTTGCATATAGGGCTATCCAAACAACCTATTCAGAAATTTGCGGGACACATGTTTTTCTGTAGCGGGACATTTGGTGTGGAATGCCTCATATTTAACTTATCGCAACTGCATTGTGTAGGGTGTATGAACAATTCGTATAAACGAATAACACTTTTACTTATTTGTTGTTGTTTATATGGTCTGTAAACTGTAGTGTCATATTGACAAATAAATAAAAAAAAAACAAAATGATTATTAAATCGAAGTTTAATTTTTATAAACTTTGTATGTATTTGTTGCTGTTGTTGTTGTAATGGCAGAGTGAGAATGTTTGACAGAGTGAAAATGTTTGTTTATATGTATGTGTGTGCATTTTTTAAGTACCATTTATTGGTGTTGTTGTAGTTGTTGTTATTAAAATTATACGATTATGAAAATGTGCGAATGTCAAAAAATTAAATTATTCCAGTATTTTTTTTGTTAACACACACTCACACATATTAACTTGTACATAAATGTTTGTATGTGTTTGTGTATTGTAAATCATACGTAGTGTTGACCGACCAACTCTCCTTCCGGCTGATATTACCTATCCAAACAAACAAAACATTTTAATAATAGACTGTCTCTTATTTTATAAAAATGGACAAATTTTGATTATGCCTAACAGTACATGTTTATAAATTGAGGAATTTTTAAGCAACTGTTACGTTGTAAAAAAAATTTTTGTCGTAAAAATATGGGGATTTGTCACAGAGTCAATTCCGTTCGGAAGTGGTTTCAAAGTTTTCGTCAATAAAAGTACAAGACGGATCACCGATTTTATTAATTTTTTGTATCAAAGCTTCTTAAATAATTAAAAAACACTGAACCAATACTTTGAAAGATATTGGCGTTTAAAAAGCGTATTTTTTTTGACAATATTGACTTTTTGACTGTTTTTTTAATATTTTTGTGCTCGGAAACCGTAAGTCGTACGAAAAAATATTGGCCCTTACCACAAGAAAACAAAAAGTCTATTTTAACAAAAGTTTTATTTTAAATTTCAAATTTTCAATACATTTTTAGAAAGTCGATTTTAAAAACAAAAACAATTTGTATGGAAATAAAATTAAAAGCTCATTTTAAATTTATTTTATTTTCTTGTGGTAAAGCTGATTGTTTATAAAATTATGAAGATCTTAAATTTATAAAAAAAAAATTTTTATTTTTTTTTAAATTTGACCTAAAATGTTGAAAACTATATTTGAATGTCCGTTTTTCCTGGGATGGTCTCCATGGATTTCTAAAAACAAAATTTTGTATTAAAGTTTAGAATGTCATTTAAATGCTATTAAAATTTTAGAGAGGTGCTTTTTCGTATTATTGAGCAATTAATTTTCAAAGTTTGTTAGAGAGCCAAATATTTGATTTTTTTTAAATTTGGCAAAAAATCAAATAGTTGGCTTTAGACAGTTCTTTTGTGTTTTTTTTTTTACTCGAAAACCGTAAGTTGTACGATAAAACTTTCGGTGAAAATATTGTTGATAAAATTATGGAGATTTAAAATTTAAAAACAAAAAAAATTTCAAAAAAAACTTACAAAAAAAAAAATTTCTATGACAATATTAGAATGTCCTCACTCAAAAAATTATTTCATTACCTGTTTGTAGTTTATTTTTTAAAAGAAAAACCATTTGTTTAACGTTAAGTTTTTTAAATGACTTTTTCTTTATTTATTTTTAAAAATGACAACATAAAAAATAAAGACTTTTATTACCATTCAATTTTTAAAGTCATTTATTTTTGCTCTGTAAGTAAAAATAAGTGATTCTGCTTTAACAATCGTTAGTTTTTACCTACTTGTGTAGGTTTTTTTTGTAAAAAAAAATCAAAAAATTATTTATAGAAATATAAAAACATGTTTGTGTCAAGTGACTTTGGAACGATGGGTAGAGTGTCTGGCTAGAATGTAAAAAATTTTTAAAATAAAATTCAATAAAAATATTGTAAAAATAACCTACAAAATCATTAATTTTAATGTTTTCGTAGATAATTTTTTTTTAGAATTTGTTGGTAAAAATAACACAACAAAAATTAATTTTTAATGTTTTCGTAGGTTATCGGTTTTGGAATTTGTTGGTAAAAAAATGAAAGTGACGTCATTTTGTAATTTTCAATGATATTTATTTTAGAAATTTTTATTAACAGTAAAAAATAAATGTCGATGTTTGTTAAAACAAATGAATAATAACTGGGATGGTTTTCTAATGTTTTATCACTTGTTTTAAATATGTTTTTCATTGTTTTTGCCTACAAAATATTTTGAGTGAAGAGTGTCGGAGATACTATGGACAAAAAAGTGGTTCCGTTTTGCTCTCTGGTGGCTAGTTTTTTTAAAGTTTTTTTATGCAATGAATGAATTAGCCATTCGATCTTTCAAAGTGAATGGAAAGAATAAATCGATTGCATTCGCAATGGAATGCATTCGAGTTTTAAAAGTCGAATGAAAAAAAATCGAATGAATTCGATTTTTGAAAGTCGAATGAAAAATAAATTGATTGCATTCGATATTTACACTAAAAAAAAAATGTAATGTTAGCAAAAAAAGGTTGTAAACCTACAAGAAAATTTGCTGATTTTGAACCCACAATTTTTTTGGTAAAGTTAGCAAAAATGTTTTGCCAAAAATTAGTTAACTGCAATTTTTTTATTTCAACTTAGTTCATACACATTTGAGGACCCCATTGGGATCGGACCCGATAGGTCCGGACCCCGATTGGCCTAGACCTAGTTGGGTTCCTTAAAAATCGTCATAGTTTTTGATCCAAAATTTGTGTCCGTTTCGCCCTACCATGCTTAGTTTTTGAGATACGTTATTTTAGGGGACCACCGGGGTTTTGAGAATTACGAAACTCGATAACTTCAAAAATATTACTCGGAGAGCTTTTGATTATCTACGTGTTGAGAGCTACAAAAATGCTTTTGGATTTTTTGTTGTGTCGGCAATATTTACCGAGATATGAGCATTTTAAAATTTTCGGGAATGCTTTTTTGGATCCACATGTGTGGACCCATTAGGGTCCACACATGTGAAGAGGACCGGCGATACTAATGAGAGCCCGAGAACCAAAAATGGCCTCCATTTTGCTCTATCTGGCTTAGTTTCCGAGATAGCGCCATTTTAAGTTTTCTGAAAATAAAAAAAATTTACCATTTATTTTTGCTAATATTAGCAAAAAGTTTGTAAAAATTTGGTCAACTCAATTTTAAATTTAGCAAAAAAAAATTAGTTCAAATTTTGTATTAAATTGCCAATGCGCTAAATGAAGTTTACAAGATATTTTTGCTAACATGCTAATCTCAACTAAAAATTTGCTAAAAGTTAGCTAACCAGCATTAGCAAAAAAAAAAATTAGTAAATCTACTAATGTATTATTTTGAGTGTATAAATCGAATGAGTCTAAAGCAAATTCATTCAATTCGCTCAAATGTGATTGGGGAATGCAATCACTAAATTTTCATTCAGAATGCCAAATCGAATTAAAGAATGAAATCCTTCGAAGCTCTGCTCAAAAAAATTCAACAGTAAAAGTTTTAGTAAGTGATTTTATACCCAAATCTACTAATAAGTTACTAGTTTTAGTATTTTCAAAAAACTAAACTTAGTAATTTGAACTGGTTTTGAACAATAATAGTAAAAAAGTTTAGTACTGGTTACCAATTCCTGCACTAGGTCCTTTTGGACTAAGAAATTAGTCCGTTAGTTAAATTTTTAGTACTGAATACCCAAGTTTTTTTTTTGGTGTACTAAAATAAAAACCAACAGTTAAAAAATAAAAAAAAAAAAAATTAATAGCATTAAAAAATTACTCAATTTTGCAACCGTAAACGCATTTTTTTTAATTTTCCCAAAGTATTTCTAAATTTATTAAAATATTTTGTACAGTTTATAAAAAATGTAATTGCCCAATATTAAAAATTTACGAAACTTTTTTTTTAAATATTTTTTTCTGTGTGTAGACGATACATTCCTACAAATGTGCGGATCCAATTGGGTCCACACATATTACCTTGGATTCGTTACACCCGAATATATACATCATTCTTACTTATTTTATTTTAACAAGCGCCCACATAAGGGCCACTCTAAAGTATGTAGATTTTCAGTGACTTTTTTGTGGGCATAACAAAGTCTTGCTTGACACGACACTCATCTGATTCGTTGTTGTTCAATAATAATTTTTTAAATGTGAAACATTTGTGGTTGTCAGTTTAACAGTTGCAACTCAAGTACAACAATATTAAATGAAACAAGAGAGTGTATGCCAGCCAGTGTCAAAGTAAGTAGCTCAGGTGTTAAACATTCAATTAAAAAGTAACATGAATTGATAATTTCATTTAAAAAAATACTGCTATATATAGATTTACATATATATGTGCGTTAAATAATTGAAAAGTAAATGTAATGGCAAACAAAATAATTGATTGTTATAATAAAATGTGCAATTTCGACTTTTCTTTAACAATTTAGATGACATTTTGCGATTGTTGCACTCGATGAAAGTTTCTTTAGACTTTGAGATGTTGCAGGTATCTGATCTGTGATTTTAGAATAAAAACGAACATTTCGAAAAAAGTTTATTTAAAAAGTAATAAATTGACACTCAATATAAAAACTATATATTTTAAAGGATTAAGGTTTGTAATAGAAATCTAAACTTTTCCGATTATTTCAGAATTTTCACCGCGGCAACAGAAATATTTCTAAAGGATTTCGTTTTTTTTTAAAGAACTAATAAGAACTTCATAACAGATCATTTACACTGTCACGCGATGGATATAATAATCCATATATTTTTTTTGCTTCAAGCAAATAAATAATAAAAAAATCATAGTTATTGGCTACGAAAAAGATGAGTGGTGAGTGAGTGTCAGTCAGTCAGTCAGGATGGAAATTCATAACGAACCATAAATGAAATTATTGAATTATTTAAATGACACAAATAATATCATTATGATATGATGCCAGACATACTTTTACATAATCAAATACACATACAAACGAACAAACACAAACACATGCAAATAAATGCACATACTCCTGCATGTGAATGTTTGCATATTATTTGTTCATTCATTCATACATACATCAATACATACATACACTCAAACATTCATTCGCTCAATCGTGCATATCCTTATATATGATTTTTTATTTCACGCATAATCGAGATGGTGTGAAAAATCGCACTTTGTTTCGGTGTTGTTGTTATTTTTGCGCAACAACAATGTTGTTTAAATAAATATACGAGCATTAGGCTGGCATCTACTTGTGTGGTAGAAGTTTTTATACACTCATAGAAATCCTACAGTATTCCTTACTAAAACTTCGTCCGTTTTTACAAAAAATAAACCTACTCCCTATCTCAACTCCATAAGGGGCTTCTTTACAAAATGTAATTTTTACGAGTTAAATGTATGATTGACCCTTAACATTTTTTCAATACAAAAATTTTTTCACAATCTTACTTCCTTAAGGTGGTCCCCATACATTTTTATACCATCCTTTCAAGTGATAGTTTGTAACACCTCGAAATATTGGTCTAGGACCCCATAAAGTATATGTATTCATGATCCTCGTTCGATTTGGTATATATGTTGGACATTTTTCTGGTCAGATTGGTATTGCAATCCAGCAAAATCGGTCCAGTGGTTCAAAAGTTATGAGCAAAAGACTAAATTTCGGCAAGGGTTTTTCGTGAATTTACAAGATAAAAAACACGCTAACTTTCCATAGGCAAATCTGAAATTGCTGAAGCTATATATTTGTCGTTTTCCTGGCCTGGTTCGTGTTGAATTTCAGCCAAGTAGGCTGAGTGGTTCAAAACTTATTAGCAAAACCGTGAATTTCAGATTAGTTTCACCTTAAATTCACGTGTTGAAAACCCGTTAAAGATGTTTTAAAAACATTGTTAATTTACAAAAATGTTTTACAACGTATTTTTGTCACTCAAAAATCTTCTTAAACTAAAAACAAACATTTTACATTAAAAAAAAATTGTACACTAAAAAAAAAAAAAATTAGTAAATTGTTTTTTTCTTTTTCAATTATTATTAAAAAAAGTTTTTTTACACAAAATAAAATATTTGTAATCAAAAATTTTATTTTTTTCACGTTAGAAAATTTACTATCGCTTAAAAAGGGCATTGGGAAGGGAATTCATAGATTCGGCCAAGTCGAATTTAACTTTTTTTACATGTTTTATTAAAATTTTTTTTAGGGCATCAGCTCATAGTTCACACATGGTTCCCCCTAAATCGATAAAATGAATGATCGAACCTCTGAATACGCCGATGACCGATCCCCACTACTTTTTACCTTTAAAATTTTTTTTCAGAACATTTCTCCACTCCCTTAGCGAGTGAAAAAAATAAAAAAAATAAAACAAAACAAGAATTTTTCTAGAAAATATCAAATAATCAATTTAATGTAATTGGCTACTGATGACGTAAAAGTGGCTACAGAAACCATGGTCTAGGGTAAATCCACATTTAATTTAATCTTTAGAAGACACAATTTTCTTCTTCAATCAGAAAAACACAAACAACAAATTAAATACACTTGGCTTACGCCGAAAAAATATAATAAATAGAAATACTGACAAAAAATTGTCGCTCGTGTGGGCAATTCACTTTAACTATGCGTTACTGTAGTGTAAAAAATTCTCCGATATAGTAAAGTTTGCATAAAATAAAGTAAATGAAAGATTAAGAAAATTGTTGTTGGTCTCTATATTAAATGCATTGCTTGAGTTAGAGAAAAAGCTTTTCTGCATACGTCACACACAAACCTACTGTGAGTTAAAACAAACTACGTTTAGTCACTGATGTTTGTACACCGAGTATAGCCTAGTGGTTAGAGCTTCGGTTTACAAAAACATGAGTGATTTAATGACACAGGTTCGAAGCTCATGTCAGGCTAGTCTGTTGATAAAAAACATATAAAGAATTTTTCTAGCAAATATCAAATAATCAATTTAATGTAATTGCCTACTGATGACGTAGAAGTGGCTACAGAAACCATGGTCTAGGGTAAATCCACATTTAATTTAATCTTTAGAAGACACAATTTTCTTCTTCAATCAGAAAAACACAAACAATAAAACTTTTGATTAGAAATATTTTATTTTGTGTAAAAAAACTTTTTTTTAGTGTAAAATTTTTTTCGAGTGTTTTTTAGTGTAAAAATATTTTTGAGTGACAAAAATACGTTGTAAAATATTTTTGTTACTTACCAATGACCAGGTAAATGTCCAACATACGTGCCAAACTTCAGAAGCCTCCTTAAAGTCTTTCAAAAGTTAGCGTGTTTTCAACAGACAGACAGCCAGACGGACAGACAGACAGACGGACGGACATCGCTAAATCGTCTTAAAATCGATCGAGGATCATGAATATATACACTTTATGGGATCTAAGACGAATATTTCGATGTGTTACAAACGAAATGACAAACTTATATATACCCTCCATCACTGGAGTGGAGGGTATAAACAATCAGACAAAAATGAGACCTAATGAGACCGCTCTTTTGCCGACAAATTTTACCAGGATCAGAAAGTAAAAGAGATATCAATCTGGATATCGTACAAGAAGAAGCTGTGATACTGCAATTCTCAAAGTTCTTGAGGACATTCGTCCTGCTTTTGACAGAGGTGATATTACTATCCTAGTACTAATTGACTTTTCAAAAGCATTTGATACCGTCAATCATGATCTTTTATTACTTAAACTTGAGAAATACTTTGGTTTCAGCAAATCTGCTCTAAAACTTCTTCGAACATATCTTTTTGATCGTCATCAAAGAGTTAGCTCGGATAATACCTTTTCAGCCTTAAAGCCGATTTTTTCTGGGGTACCGCAAGGTTCAATTCTCGGGCCTATTCTTTTTAGTTTATTTATTAACGATATTGTTTACAGTTGTAGGAGCTCTTTAATCCATATGTACGCTGATGATGCTCAAATTTATCTTTCACGCCCGCCTGGACTTATTGAAGATTTATGTTATCGTATTAATGAGGATCTACGTGAAATTTGTAGATGGTCCCAGAACAATTACCTTCTTATAAATTCTACGAAAACACAAGCACTTACTATTCGAAATGATTGTAGGTTAATCGATTTTCCAGAAATTCTGATGGGAAATGATGTTGTGCAATATGTTAGTACTGTGAAAAATCTCGGTTTTATGCTGAACTCCAAACTAAATTGTACGAATCACACTAACCTCACCATAATGAAAATATATAACGTACTTAGGAAATTATGGTACTCGTCGTCCTTTGTCCCTACTGATGATAAACTAAAATTAATTAAGGCCTTAATTGTTCCGATTATTTCTTATGGAGCCATAGTATATGGCAACCTTGATGCTACGTCTAGTAGAAAATTGCAAATTGTTGTTAATAATTGTGCTAGATATGTGTATAACAGGAGGAAATATGACAGTATATCTCAATTTTCTATAAATATTTTAGGCTGTAGCTTATCGTCGTATTTAAATATTCGTAATCTCTTATTTTTACACTAGCTATACCCGGTCCGCGTTGCAGGCCCTTAGAAAAAAACTGTTTTATATTGCATCTTTATTAAAATATAGTGTAGGACAAAATTAAAGCACGTGTCCGGGTCCAGCTAGTAACCTTTGGTTTCACCCTCGGTTAGCACTATCTATAGAGAAATCTCAACAAAATCGGTTCAGCCGTTTTTGTGTGATTTCGAAACAGACAGACATAACGTTAATTATAGTACAAAAGGGCGTGTCATTTAACGCATTTTTTTATCAAATCGTGATAGTCTTAAGTTCCATGCTGCATCCTCGATTACTACTATCTGTGCTGCAAATTTCATTGACATCAGTTTTGCCGTTTTTGTGTGATTGCGAAAGAGGAGGAAATAACTTTTTATTTATGAAAAACAGGAGTGACATATTACACCCTTTTGCCGAATCGCGCTCTACATATGACCTACAGTTCCCGCTCGGTTAGTTCTATCAGTAGTGACAGATTCGGTTTATACGTTTTTGCGTGATTTCAAAACAGGCAGATATAACGTTCAGTGTAAAACAAAGGGGCGTGGCAATTTACGCCTTTTTGTTCAATCGTGGTCCGTATAGTACAAAGGGCGTTGCAATTTTGATCCCTTTTTCCAATAATGATCTTATATGGCCTACATATGCACTTGGTTAACATTGTGTGTAGTGTAAATGTCAAGAGAATCGGTTCAGCTGTTTTTGCGTGATTGCGAAACAGGCAGACAACGTCCAGTACATTTAACGCCCCTTTTTCCAATCGTAGTATAACATGGCCTATAGTGCCGCCCTCGATTAACACTATAAGTGGTGAAAAGTTAATTAAAATCGAATCAACAGTTTTTGCGTAATTGCGGAGCATGCAGAAATAACATTCAATTCAATACAAAGGGACATGGCATTTTACGCCCATTTGTCCGATCTAATTTGGCATATAGTTAGTACTCGGTTAGTACTATCTTTGGTTTAAATTTCATTAAAATCGGTCCATCCGTTTTTGTTATATATAGATGTCATTATTGGTGCAATGTAAAAATCGATTTTGCCACGCCCCTCCGCCCACAGACAAAAAATCAAAAATCCGACTTGACAGTGTTACTCCCCAGGCTATTCTGAATATTACCTGAAAATTTCATCAAGATCGGTCGAGCCGTTTTCGAGTCCATACGGAACATACATACACACATACATACATACATACACACATCCATTTTTATATATATAGATAATCTTATTTATACTCGAGAACCCGAATATTTATATGATAATTTAACTTTTAGTAGGTCTATAAGGACCTGTAATTTAGTCATACCTGTCCATAACTACCTTTCATCGTCTAGAATGTTCTTTGTTAGTGCTGTAAAATTGTGGAACGATTTACCCAACCATTTAAAATCCGATCGCAGTGTGTTGTTGTTTAAAATGGCAGTTATTAGACACTTTAGCAATTAAAATATTTATTTATTGTTTTTTGTTTTTGTTTCGTTATCTATAGTACCATTATGTTAAATTTAAAATTTTTTTCTTTGAATAATGTTTTAAATTGATATCTCTATTTACAGAATTTTTGTCATTATTTTAGTTTTAATTTGTTAGGTTAAATATGTATTTATATATAAATGTACAACTGTTGAAATGCTTTAAGAGACTTCAAGTCTTATTTGCACTGATTAAATAAAATATCCACTACATCAATCATGATTTTTTAGGCATTTACCAGCGCTTTATATAAATCTAATTTTGATAAAAATCTTATAATTGTTAACCTAACTTGAGAACTAGGGTGTTCAATTAATCGGGTTTTTGTATTGTTCGATTAAACGATTAATCGAAATTTGGCATTTTTGACTTATTCGATTAAACGAATAAAATTTGAAAATTGATCGATTAATCGAATAATTCCAAATTCAGAAGTTTTCTAAATTACAAGATTTTTTCGACAATTTTAGAAAAAATTGGTACTTAAGTAAATAAACAATTAGCAAAAAAATAACACAAACGTAAAAGCATAACAAAATGTTTTAAAATTTCCGTATTCTGCGAAAATTAAAAAAAAATAATTTTGGAGATTTGAAAAATGGGTGCACACAGAAAATAGATTCAGTTGTTGCAACTGAATTGTTTGCCAACTGAATTTTTGCGGTTGCACCAACTATCACAATATTCAGTTGCCTCTACTGCCAATTCAGTTGTCTCTACCGGTAAATATCTATTATAAGAACCGAATATTTTTATGTTAAAATTGATATTGGTTATAGTGATCGAATTTTAAAAAGCGTTATATAGTTGTACCAATCAATATTTTTTTTTACTGTTTCTTTTGAAATAAAAAATTTTAATATTTTTTTTCTAGCAATTTTACCAATTTATTTGATTGTAAAAATTTTATAATTTAAAAAGTGAAATATATACATACAATAGAAAAAATAAATTAAGACTGATAATTCTGATAGAAAAAATTTGACATCTAAGAATTTTTCTAAAAAAAAAATGTCTCAGAATCTGCGAGACTTTCTAAAGCAAAAATAACTCGAAGTCTAAATATATCTCTTAAGGAAACATGTCAATGAAAAAATCAAAAAATATCTCAGACTTTTAGAAATTTTTTATGGAAACATATCTCAGAATCCTAGGATTTTTTAATAGAAAAAAAAAGGAAAAGTCTTAATTTCTGAAATTTTTCATATATAAAAAATCTCAGATTCGGAGAAAAAGTCTCAGGTTCTGAAAAATTTTTCCTACAGAAAAAGTCTCAGATTTTGAGTAATTTTTCCTATAGAAAATGTCTCCGATTCTGAGAATAGTTTTGGATGAAACTTTCTTAATTTCAATATTCTGGCATTTACAAACCTTAAATTTGTTACCACTCTCTGGACACTTTGGACTCTAAGGATTTCTTGAAAACTGTTCCAAAGTTTTTTATAGTTGGCTCAAAATCGATATTGTCGACTTCTGGGTAAAATATCATCTTTAGCATCTGCATTAAAGTTGCGTGTGCAAATACCTAAAATAAGATTTATTTATTTAAATTGATTGCATTTCGGCAGTGGTATCAACTTACCATCAAAATTTGTAAAATTTTTTACGAAATTTTACATTAATTTTATATAAAAATTTAAAAACACGTCTGAACACAATAACATTTTTGTTTTAAATGATTACTATTTTAATTTTTTTTTTGACGTAAAACGTTTTGTAATTGAAATGAAATTCTAACGACCAATTATTAGTTAAGAATACCAATACAAATTTATAATTTAGTAAAATTTTTCAAAAATAAAAAATTATTAAAAATTTGGTTAAGTTAACCAACATTTTCAGTTGTGGATACTATTACCTAATGTTTTTGGAATTTATTAATTTAAACAAATGATTATTGGTCGAGAGGGAAAATAAAGACTAAAATAAACAGTTGTACTAACTAAATATTTTTCAAAAACTTTATTAGTTTTTAGTTTGGGTATATTAACCAAATTATTAGTTGTTGATACATCCATTCGGTCACGATTGAAAATTAATTATTACTACTGTTATTTATTTGGTATGGTGATAAAAAATTTACAATTAAAACTAAAAATGTATAAGATTTATCAAAATTCCGTTTTCATAATGGAATTCCAACTAAACATTTCTCTGTGTGTGGAATCCAAAATTTGTTTTTGTTGCCAAATTATATGGTTAACCGATATCACAAAAACTTTAAATTTATTATCTGACCATATTTGGGAAAATGTTAAACAAAAAATATATTCATAAAATTTTTAACTTATTTTTTTATAATTTAGTGGGTTTTTGCCCAAAACTCTAACTGATTTGGCCCAAAATTTTATCATGTACAAAGCTTCAGGAGCAGCGAAAATCCGAAAAAAAATTAAAATAAGGACCACTAGAGAACCGTGTTTTTTTCTGAATTCCAACGGCCACATACGTTTGGTTTGTTTATGTGACTTAAAATTTAAAACAATTATGCATATTTCCAGAAAAAACATATATTTTTTTTATTCGATTAATCGACATTAATTCTTCGATTAATCCTTCAATCGAAATTAGCAATTTAAAATTAATCGAACAATTATTCGTCTAAAATTGATCGATAAATCGAACAAGAATTAATCGGCTGAACACCCTATTGAGAACTGATCTAATTTACTTATATACAAGTAGATGTGCTCGATTCTGGAATACGATTTCACCATTCACCTCATTTTTAAAAATTTGATATTTTCTCGAATTTTAAGATTTTTAAATTTGGTTTTATAACTAATTAAAGATATTAACTAGATCTTTAATTGTTAAAAGAAAAAGAATTTTAAATCTTAAAATTTGAAAGAATGTCAAATTTTTAAAAATTAGGTGAATGGTGAAATCGTATTCCAGAATCGAGCACGATATGATTAAATCACACCACATAAGAGTAGATAAGGTCCAAACTGATTATTTTTAATACGCGTACTCAGATTTGAAGTCATAGACTATATAAAAAATAAATTTTAATAATTTCAACAGTATTTTGACAGGATTTTTATAGGACATGCAGCGAATCACAATAAAGTTCGAAAAAATCAACAGAAAATCAGTGCACCCTATTGCTGATGTGGCATTATTAATATTCACTTGTTTATTTTTTAATTTCGTTAATATCACCAGTATCGGGCAATGAAAGTGTCAAAATATGCAACAAACACTTTCGAATTTTATTTATACCTACATTTATGTATACTTGTATATATGTATTACACATATGTATGTATATTGTTTATATAAACAGCTGTTCCTTTATTTACACGATAATGTGAAAATTTCTATTTTTGTATAAAAAATTCAATCCTGAAAATTACAAAATGTTTGAAATGAGTATTTGTTGGGAGAATATCCCAAAAGAGAAAGTAGATTTAACAAACGTACTTCTTATGTTTATTCATAACGGGGATAATGTCTTCGAACTAGATTAAACTCTTTTGATTACACAATTTAAAGTGCGAATAAATAACTAGTTTTTATTATTTTTAATAAAAATTAAAAAACCTTGTATAAAAAATTAAAAAAAAAATTTTACTTAATAATTTACTTAAAAATTAAAAATTAATTTACTTAAAATTAAAAAAAAAAATTTTACTTAATAATTTACTTTAACAAAAAAAGCCTCTTCGCTTTAAAATTTTTAGCAATGACTAATATAGCATTCTCAGGGGCCCTTGTAGCTTACAATTAGTTGGTAATGTGCTAGCCTTTGAATCAGAAGGTCATGGGTTCGATTCCCAACAATATCCTCGGACGATTTCGCTACAACTAGACGACGGCCATTGTTAAATGATTTTTTAATAAAAATGGGAAAGAAAAATAAAAACCAATTGATCAAGGGATCAAAGTTGGCGCTATGAAATAGCTCCCAAATGAAATAACACCCACACAAAAACTGAAAGAGCCCCCAAAGAAATAACACACAAAAAAAAATTAAATAAGATCCAAAGGTAAAAAATTAAATAACTCCCAAACAAAATGAAAAAACACCCAAGCATAAAATGAAAAAATCCCCAAATTTTGGAATTTATGAAATGTCAGAGCACCCAAAAAAATAATCATAAAACTCATCAATATTGTTTTTTTAACACAATATTTTAACGTTTTTATGCGTAGCCGGCCTTTGGCCGGGCTTAGGGATTACAAAATCCATGCATTAAACCCATGCATTAAACTCTCCGCAAAGTAAAGTTTTCTAGGGTAGCAGGCCTTTACGCTATCAAATTTGTTATGCCTCAAAAATGCCTGATAGCCAAAATGGCTTTGGTTTGCAGAGAGCGTGGGTTTAATGCATGGATTTTGTAATCCCTAAGCCCGGCCGAAGGCCGGCTATGTAGAAAACCTTTATTACAAAAAAACAAAGCATAGAAGTCGTAATTTCGACATTTCGCCCAAAAAAATATTATGGATTTTTTGACAATTTTGTTTTGGGAGAAATAAAATTTTTAGACCTATCATTTTGGGCTATATGTCGCAGCTTGGGCGATATGACATTTACGGTTTTGGGCGATAATACCTTGGGCGCTATCTCCGTACCCCTAAAATAAGTCCCATAAAATGAAATAGCGTCTAAAATAGAAATAAAATGAAACAACCCCAAAAATAAAAAATCTTAGGGAATATTTCATTTGGGTGTTATTTCATAATGAAAAAGACCCAAAAAAAAAATATGAAATAATCCCCCAAAAAATTAAATAAACCCCAACATTTTTTTCGTAATTTTTTTGGGTGTTATTTCATTTTTTCGTTTGGGGGCTATTTCATTTGGGGCTATTTCATAGCGCCATCAAAGTTATTATTTCTGAAATAAAATCATTTAAATAGTGACAGCAGTAATTAGAGGGATAGATGTATTAATATAAATATTTTTAACATTTATTTGATTTTGTTTCGTTGTTGCATTTTGTTTTTTACTGTTCAATTCATTTATGCCAACTCCTGGTGTTGTTTCTTTTTTTTTTAACCAATGCACAGTGATTTATTTTCGACTTTTTTTTTGTAAATAATACTGAAACGATTGCAATGAAATTCATTCAGGTTATAGCTTACGTGTTTTATAGCTTAAGTTTAGACGCTGGACCCCACGTGTACAACAGGGGCACCACCAGGGCCCCTAAAGCGTACAAAAACTTTAAATGTTTCCATTTTTTTTGTGTCTAATCAGCAAATACACATGTTAAGAAGTAGTGGTTATCTCTTATGCATTCTGAGATAAATCCATTTGTATGGGTGAAATTTTAATTTCTGCCTGATCATTGTTCAGTTTTTCGGACCTATAATTTTTTCAAACCATAATTTTTGTTAACTCCATAGTTTTCTGAATTCTTCTGAAAAAATGTTGAGAAGGTTACTGAAAATATTTTTTCAACCCCAAAATTTTTTTAGAGCCTACCTCCCAACAATATTCAATCCTTAAGGTGGTCCCTACACATAAAGTTATAACCACTATCTCTGAGCATGTTAAGATTTTCAAGTTATTTTAAAAGTGTCTAACGTTATGAGCCCCTAATGCTGCCACTATTGGACACGTGAAGTCCAGCATCCAAACTTAAACTTAAAAGTACGTTAGCTATACATATTTATGAATGGCTGAATTATTAAAAAAAAAAAACGATAAACCACTGTGCAATGTACGAATGTATCATCGTCCTCATCATCATCACGAGTTAATATGTTGTATGATACTCATCCTGTTGGTTGGTTGAATTGTTTTAATGGCTTGTGTGTGGTTTTGAAAAGAAACAAAAATCCAAAAAAAAATAAAAATAAAAAATAAATCATACAAAAAAAACGGAAATAAAACAATAATAATGAATTTCAGAAATATTAATAACCAATAATATTTCACATATACACTTAAACAACAATGAACATCTGTGTGTGTGTGTGTGTCTGTGCATGTGTGTGTTTTTGTACATAAAATATGCAATGATAATTATTATGAATAAAATATTTCTTTTATTAATGACAACAGCAGCAGTAGCAAGAGCAGCAGCAGCAGTAACTGCATAAAGAACCATCCGTCCATCCATACAAGCTCATGAAATACCAAAAATGAAATGATTATATTTCCAATTGTTAGCTATACAGTACACGGTATTACTACAGTTGTGAGCATTTATATAGCAACAACATTAAAGAAATAATAAGGAAGAATTTTATCGGTTTTATAACTTACAACCACAGTATGGGTGTCATTTCGTGTGTAACACATCGAAATATCGGTATAGGACCTAAAGTCTAATCATCTGTAAGCAGCAAGATACTGTCCAAATTATACCTTGTTTAGCACGTATATGAGCTATGGTCATCGGCTGGTTAAGTTCAGAATTGGGCCAAATATTTTTAAGTCAGAGGAATTCATACCAATGTTTCTATTGTTTCTATTTTTTTCCCCAGCGTTGCATGTTGGGTTGAAATGTATCAAAAGTGTCGTTTATTCAAAATTGTTTTTTTTTTTACAAAAATTATTATTTTAGGGTTAAAGTATTTAAAATTTCACATCACTATCTATCAAAAGTATTACACTAAGTTGTTTACATTTCTTGCAATCCGCCGTCAATGTCAAATAATTTTTTGTGTTTTTGAGCGTGGGGCTTAAAATTAAAAATCAACACACTGGTATTTATTCCCTTCACCACACTCTGGTACAAGGTATAATGAGTTTGTGCTGATGTTTATAACTACTCAAAATATTGCTCCTAGACCAACTTTTAAGTGTACCAATCGACTCAGAATCACTTTTTGAGTCGATCTAGCGATGTCTGTCCGTCTATCTGTCTGTCCATGTAAACGGTGTAAACGCGATATAGGTCGCAATTTTTAATCTATTTACTTGAAACTTAAGGCTCTATTGGCCCAAATTTGGTAGGTAAACGTGTTTTGTGTTCACAAATCAACTCTCCGAGTTTTAAAGAAATTGGACCAGTTCCGATATTCACATAAATCTCTCAAATTTCATGAAAATAAAAAAATATTTAATTCAAAATTTGTTTGTGTGTCTTTTACTTGTACTTTAATATCCTAATCAATTCTGATTATATTCGAACCATTTTCGGACTAAGCCCATATGTAAATTTCGCCGATTTTCAATTAAATCGGATTATTAGCAACAAATTGTTAAAATTTTGATTTGACAAAAGATAGATCCAATCGGTCCATATTTGAACTTATGACCTATTATCCGGGAAACACTGGTGTAGGATATTATATGGTCGATCTTGAGTGACTATAACTTTCTTACATATTTTTTGTTTGTATTTTCTTCACTAAAAGGTGTTTTTTTACTATGGAAACATGAAATTTAGGTGTTTTTAAAAACATTTTGGTTTTATATACCCTCCACTTGGTGATAGAGGGTACATATAAGTTTGTCATTTTGTAATACCTCGAAATATCGGTCTAGAACACCATAAAGTATATATATATTTATAATCATCGATCGATTTTAAGACGTCTGTCTGTTGAAAACACATTTTTTACCAGAACGAACATGACTCCGGGCTAAACGGGGTTGTTTGAATTTTATTGTTTGTTCTAAATAGTTTTTATGAAAGACTTAGGGGCCTATTCACAAAAAAAGTCATAACTCAATCATAACTCAATTTTTTCCATGTGGTTGTTGTAAACAATCATAAAAAAAATCAAATTTTGTTTGAAAATCTCAAAAAAATAAATACCTGCTACCCACATCGTCTCAAAATTGACAAATAATTTTAAATTTTGAGACTTTTTATGAATGTGTTTACAACAAACACAGGGAATATGAAGTTTAAAAATAATAAAATTAGTCATAACTGTGAATAGGCCTGTTAATCGATAAAAATTTAATAAAATAAAGATTCTGCAGGGGACAATTTTAGAAATGGGGGCTCTTATCCTGATCGTTCTTTAATACCGTATTTATTATAACCGGTGAAAAAGCTCCGGGCGGGCCTGTTAGTATAATATATTTCTGATAATTTTTTTATTTTGTGGAGGGTTTCATTGATTCAAGTGGATTCAATGGATCCAAGTCAAATTTTGTTTTTTTTTGCATGTTATTTTGTAAATTTGTTTAACAATTGAAACATTTTTATGCCATTAAAAGTAAATCTACCTGTATTTAGGCCACGGGGATTTATTTTAGCGACGTCTGTTGAAGATACGAGTCATTTCAAAATAAATGAGCTAGACTCCTAAAGTTTGCCACAAATATGTATTATGGTCATTGGCTGGCTAAGTTTGAAAATAGGCAAAATCGAGCCACGGGAAAAAGTTCTTTATTAAAAATCCAAACCAGCCTCTAAAATACGCAACCTTTTATAGGCTTTTAAATAAATACTTTTGTTAACCAAGTGAAACATTTTTATACCAGATGAAGTTTAAAATTTTGAACTTTGACCCAAAGGACCAGAAAATTCACATTTTCTTCGGTCTTTCGCTTTTTGTAGGCGTGAATATAAGAAATATTTTAAGTAATGATAAAATTTTACTTAAATTAAAAAATCATAATAAATGAATTTGTTGAGATTTATTGCAAGGGCGTAGTTGTGCCTCCTCTCTGCGTGTAGACTTTTTACACAAAACATGTTGAATTGCTGTTTTAATAATCCTAACTGTAAATAGTAAAGTGTGCAATGGAATATAAATTAATAACAAATACAAAAATAGTTCAACTTTTATAAGTCGGACATTGTTATGAGTTGGTTTTACTTTTTGTAAAACTCACATTTAAGTGAAAGGAGATAAAATTATTGTTTTTACAGTCAACGTTAATAATTAATTAATAATGATGTATTTCTTTAAAAATAAAGCTATGATGACTTCAAAATCGTGTTAGTTTTCAAATTTTGATTGAAAATATTTAATAATATGGAGAATATCTCGAAGATCGGTGTCCCAGTTGGCAAAATAAAATCACCCCTGACATACTGCTGACTCTACCTTTATGAAATTGCTGACATCTTCATGAAATTTTTTAAACAACCGCTGACCAACTGTTGACATGTGATTTGGGACATTTTCAAAAATTGTGTGAAGATGTCAGAAATTTTATAAAAGGACAGTTAGCAGTATATCAGTTGTGATTTTTTTGTCGACTGGGGTATTGTTTAATTCTTGATACAGCATCTTTTAAACTGATTTTTCTGCTAAGTTTTGAAGAACTTTTGTTTAATATTTTTCCTTTCTAGTTTGAAAAAAAAAAATACAACTACAAACTGATACTGATTAATTTAAGTTGTCTTAAATTTTTGTAATATCAACTTTAAGATATTAAAGCGAAACATACACTTACATACAAAAACAAACGTGCTCGTGATTATAAAAAGCAAAACAATTGGTGTAGAAAGTGATTATAATCATCAGACACCTTGACGTATAAGTAATATTTATATTAATTTTTTTGTTTTTCTTTTATCACTACATATGTACATATGAGGCATTGCACATCTTATTTTATCCAGTAATTTTTTATTGTCCCTTAGGACAATAACAAATTACGAATATAAAATTTATGGTGGGCGTCGTAGGCGTGGTCAAATATAAAAAAATTAACTTCGTTAAATGATTTTTAACTTTAGTATCCTTAAATAAAAATAGTGGAGATGAATTTTTTTATTTTTTGCGCAATTAAATGACAAAAATAGCAAAACACTCTACAATTCAACAATTATACAAAATTTTAATTATAGGACCACAATGCGTATACTTAATGTACTGTATAAAATGTATATTATTCATACGACTTGAAACTGTTACAATATCAAGTATTTATGGTGTTTTTGGCGTGGATTGCATCAAATGAAGAATTGCATGTATATTTCAAATATAATATATCTATTCTATAATACCCAGGAAAATTTTTCAGAACCGATTCCGATAACACTTGTTCTAGAACAGGTTCTTCGGTAATCAAACACTATTACACTTTAATTATTCAGAACAAGTTAAGTGAATATTATTGTGAAGCTTGTTCTATGCAATCTAAATTTCATAACATTTTGGTTCTCAGGAATTAAAAAAAAAATTATGTGTCAAAAAAATTAAAAAATAAATATCATTTTTTTTTTGTGTTCACCAAGAAAAAACACGAAATTCAATGAAAATATCAGGATATAATCGCGAAAATTGTTGACACGAAGGTAAGTAAATTAAATTTTGATTGTCTGGGTCGGGACAAATACTAATAAAATAATGTTTTTAATTTTTGTTTGCAGAAAATCCATGTTCTAGTAAATCTTTATTGCAAGGCCCAAAATGCAATTTTGGAGGCGAAAAAGGATGTATGTGTGCTAAAAAAAATAATATACGATGTCATATAGAATTATCTTTATCTTTTTTTAATAAATTAATGCAATTCCAAATATTTCTTTAATTCTCATTTCTGTTCTAAATTTTACTTCTAGAACCGATTCCGAAGAACAAAAATGTGTTCCAATTTTGCTTACAAACACCTGTTGCTTTTGGGACAATCCCTTTGTTAAAAGAATCGGTGTTGCACAAGAATTAGAACAGGTTCTAGGGAAGTATAAGTTGTTCCACAATCGGTTCTTTGCAACCGAAAATTTTGCTGGGTACATATGAAACATTCCATGCCAAATTGGACTCTTTCAATCGTGAGATTATGTTTATAACATTCAAAAAAATTCTGTCATTAACTGTTTGTAGTTTATTAAAAAAGTTTTACGTTTTGTCGTTTTTAAAAGAAAAAACATTTGTTTAATGTTCAGTTTTTTTAAATGACTATTTCTGTTCTTTGTTTCAAAAACAACAACATAAAAAATAAAGACTTTCATTAATTAGCATTTTATTTTTAAAGTCATTTATTTTTGTTCTGTAAGTAAAAATAAGTGATTCTTCTTTAATTTTTAATGATTTGCGTACGTTATTTTTTTTTTTTAATTGTTGTCCTTTTTTAAAAATAAATCATTAGTTTTTACCTACTTGTGTGGTTTTTTTTTGTAGAAAAAATTCCAAATTTTTCCATCACGTCTAGAATTTTAATTATTCGCGGTTGAAAATGCGAAACAACGCGATTTTTGCCTTTTTTGAAAGCCTGCACAGCAGCCGCTGGGTGGAATAAGAATCTGGTGTAAAGCGTGAGAGTAGAATTGAACTATGATCTCAAAAATATGATCAAAAAAAATTTAAGTTGTTGCACTATTATTGGCCAAACATGCATTTAAAAAAAAAACACTGTCAAAAAAATTAGAAATACCACCATTTTTAAAAGGCTCTAAAACAAAAACCAGATAATCAATATTTACTGCGATGAGCTCAAAATTTAGGCAAAATTTCATTCTTTCTTATAGACTTTTAAATCCATTCAAGATATCTTCCGGTTTATACAAAAAATAACACAAAAAGCTTAATTTTGTAAAATATGTATTTTTTTGGAGTTTTTCTTTGAAAAATATTAAAAAACTAAGGTAAATTTTACAAAAATGGTAATTTTAACAGTATCATTTTAAAACGCAAGTAAAGCCCAACCAAACTTAATAATTTAAAAAAAATTGTGTTCTATGTTGGAGACCATAGACAAATTATACTTTTGCGCTTTATACCACATTTGTATTCCACTGAATGGCTGATGTGCAGGCTTTTAAAAAATGCAAAAATCTTAATTTTTCGCATTTTCAACCGTGAATAACTAAAAATCTGGACGTGATAGGAACATTTTGAGAACAGAATTGGAATCAGGAGATCAAAGTCTACTAAAATTGATCATCAGAATTCAAACCGGAAAATGAGTGTTGAGCTGTGTTATTTATAAAAACATAAAAACATGTTTGTATCAAGTGACTTCGGCACGATTGGTAGAGTGTCTGGCCAGAATGTAGTGGATTGCGGGATCGATTCCCCAAAAATTTTATAAAGAGTTTTTTAAAATATAATTCAATATAAAAATTGTAAAAATAACCTACGAAATCATTAATTTTTAATGTTTTCGTAGGTAATTTTTTTTTTGAATTTGTTGGTAAAAATAAAACAACAATCATTATTTTTTTATGTTTTCATAGGCTATTTTTTTTTTGAATTTGTTGGTTAAAAAAATGATAGTGAATTTATTTTTTAATGTTCAATGATTATTTATTTTAGAAAATTTGATTAACAGTAAAAAATAAATGTTGGTGTTTGGTAAAACCAATGAATAATTACAGGGATAGTTTTCAAATGTTTTATCACTTGTTTTAAATATGTTTTGCATTTGTTTTTGCCTACAAAATATTTTGAGTGTTGTATTAAAATTTTTTTTTTATTAAACATTAATATAAAACCATACATCAGTGTTTCCCGGAAAATTGGTACCAAGCCCACACATACACCAATATCTTTAGTTAGATCTTAAAAAACATAGAAAAAACACACACAAACCAGGTTCAAGCGAAAAAGGCTTATATTTTTTACCAATATACCTATTCAACTGAATATCGTGCAATATTTTTATGTTTCGTCCTTGGGCAAAAAGAAGCTTAGGTTTCAAATTTCAGGTAAGTTGATCGTTAATTGCGACCTGTATCGTGATTATACCGTTTACATGGACATACGGACAAATGGGCGGACATAGCTAAATCGACTGAAAAAGTTATTCTGATTTGATCGGTATACTTAAAGGTGGTTCTAGGAATAATGTTTTGGGTAGTTACAAAAGCACAAAGCCCTAAACCACTTTGTGGTAGAGGTTATCACAAAGTGGTTTAGGGCAGCGGTTACCAACCTTTTGGCTCGCGTACCCCTAACTTTAAATTTTGTCAGCCGCGTACCCCCTAACGAGTTTTTTGTTTTCGTTAAAAAACTTCACATATAAATTTAAGAGTTAATTTTGAAATTTTTGAAATTTTTTTTGAAGGATTTAGGGGAGATCAAAACAATGGTGGTATTTTTTGGACAAATGTTCGCTCCTTGGGGTGGTCCAATGCATCAGAAAACGCGGATTTTGAGCTGATTTTTCTGCAGAGAAAAAACGGCTGAAAATATTGCAAACCTGAGATCACCAGTCGATTCTACACCAAAAACTAAAACAACGGACGTTTTTTGAACTCTTAAAAAAAGTTCCAAAAACCCATCACAAGGGCGAAAATATACAGCCTTACCACAGAAAAATAAAATATATTTAAAATCAGCTTTTAATTTTATTTCCATACAAATTAAATTGTTTTGTATTAAAATCGACTTTCAAAAAATGTATAAAAAATTTGAAATTTAAAATAAAAATTTTGTTAAAATTGACTTTTTGTTTTCTTGTTGTAAGGGCCATAATGTTTTTAATTTTTGTAAATGTGTTTTTAATACGAGTGCAGATCAATATTTCCGTTACTTTTTGAATGAAACACCCTCGTATATGCAATGAAAGGGCATTTTGAGCTTAAAAAAATGGTACCAAAATTTCCACTCTATCACAACTAGAGTTGTCAATTATTCGACTTTAAACTTTGTTCGAATAATTCAAATAATTGATTTTCCTCGTTCGATCAAACGATTAAAGATCAAAATTTATTCGATTAATCGAAGAGAATAACGAATAAAAAAATTAATTTAAAAAATATTTTTATTAACAAAAAAAAATAAACAATTCATATAAAAAACCTTAAAATAAGAAAGTTAAAATTTTTATTAACAAAAAAAAGGCATACAAAACTTATAAATAAACTAGTTAAAAGTTAAAAAAACTTAACAATTGAATAACTGAGATCACTTTTAATTAATGGATGTCGATTTAAATACTTGTTGAGAAATAATTCAAATACAAATTATTATTTGAAGTATTCAGACAAAATATATCATAAATGATTTTAATTTTTGTCAAATAAGACAATTTAAGTTGTTCTTAAGAAATAATCTTTTAAAAATAAAAGTTGACTCAATTTTTTTGCTTTCAAAAGATTTTTGGTTTTTGTTTTTATTAAATTAGATTTTGAAAACACTCTTTCGCTAATTGTTGAAGTAGCCCAGGCAGAAAAATACGAACGGGAGAGCGTTGGCAAAGTACCTTTTATGGTCGCTTGTGTGCTGGGCAAGCATCACAGTTGAGTACTCTCCCAACGTCCAAAATGATAACCACGGTAAACGGTATGCTGTTGCTATTTTAAAGCGCTTTGAAAGCGCTTTAAAAACAAAAAATAGGGTACTATTATAGCAATTTTAGAACAAAAAATGGGACGTATCTAAATTGTATACATAAGTCCATAAGAGACAACTTTTTCTGGTGTTTATTTGAATAAAGAAATTTATTAAATTAGGATAAAAAATTTATTGACGCATTTATTAGGATAAACAATTTTTGAACAAACTTTGAACAATTTTCTAAGTCCCGGAAAAAATTTGTTTGCAGTTTTCTTTGCGTTTTGGAATAAAAAATTTAATAAAAATGCTTTTAGGAAAAAATTTGGAAAAGACCCGAAAAAAGTGGTGTATTGAACCGAAACGGGTATGTATCCGGAGTTTAAGGGTGATGTATCCGGAGTTTAAGACACTTCCTCACGAATAAAACAGGTGTTTTTACATAAAAGGTGTCAGGTTTGTAATATGTAGGTCATTGTGTATAAGTGGCATATCATGAGAACTATCAAGGACCGGCCACCTATCCTGCAAGGAAATAAAAAAATTCCAATTGTTATGAAAATTAATAAATTTTAATAAAAAATGTATACTTTGAACGGACTTAAATAGAAAAACATTGGCAAAGCCCTTGGAAAGCACTTTTTCGAATTCATACTACCTTCTACACAAAAAATAAAGTGCTTTGCCGAGACTTTTTCTTTAGAACGGTTGGCAGTTTCTGCCTGGGAGGTGATATAGTAAGAAGAGCATAAAAAAGTTTATCTAATTTTTCTGTTCTTTTTTCAGATTTTTCCAAATATACCATATCGACTGATATATCGCTGAAGTCCTTTTTATTTTCTGAATTTTTAATACTTTGAATTGAATTATTAAACTCGCATAAAAGATTATTATTTTCATTACTAATAACTTCCTCTATTTCAATACTTTTATCCGAATAATTGTGATTACTTTCAACATAAAATAATCTGGAGTATAATGCATTTGCATATTCTTTTGTTTCGCTTTTTGGAGAATATTTTAAGAAACTTTCATTGCTCGGAAAATTTCCAGAATTTAGAAAAATTATTAACCTATTTAACACTTTTATACGTCTCTCATTGTTTCTTATTTTAATACGTTTTAGTAAGTGTGATGCAAAAGAATTATTAATTTTTTCTAAATTATTTATTAAAAACTTGATAACTCCCTCTAATTCTATAATGGATATGCTATCCAGGGCTATGGCTACAATATATTTTAACTTTCCTACATTTTGTATAAAATATTTCAAAATTTATGAGAATAAATCAAATTCTAAGCATTTATTAAATTTTTTAATTAAAAAAAATTGTTCGATTAATCGACATTAATTAATCGATTTATTCGTTATTCGAAAATCGTCATTTTTGAATTATTCGAACAAGAGTTGGGTTTTGTTTGATCGATTAATCGAATTATTCTTAATCGACTGACAACTCTAATCACAACCCGTCTCAAAAATGCCCAAAAACACATTTTTTGAGAACTTCGACATAAATTTTCTCAAAAACCTGACATCATAGAAAAATTTTGGAACCATATTTGAAATCAGCATCGGAAGGTTAGTCGGAAACAAGTGGTCAGATTTCAAAATATCACCTAAAAATATCTAAAAAATGCTCTCTTAATTGCACAAAAATACGTTTTTTGTGAACTTTTTCCTCAACTTTCTTAAAAACCTGACGTTATGGGAAACTTTGGAAGCCAGATGTGGAACCAACATTGAAAGGTTAATCTAAAACGAATGTCCAAATTACTAAAATTGTGCGTACCCCTGCGGAAAGTTTCGCGTACCCCCTAGTGGTACGCGTACCATAGGTTGGTAACCGCTGGTTTAGGGTATTAAAAAAAAGAACACGTACTCGATCTGTATAACAGAAAAAAAACTATGAAAAGTATTATTTTGTTGATTTTTGAAAATAATTTACTGATTTTGACGATTTTTTGTTCAAAATTCGTACATTTTTGATGACAATTCTCAGAACCCTGTTTGCCACATTAGAATAGTCGAAATAAAATTTGTGATTGGGAATACAAAAGTTTTACCTATATGTATTACTACAGAGGACTACAGGATTTATTATGTGAGTTTATAAAAATGATTGGTTTAACGGCAGGGACCAGTAGGGAAACCTATTGCAGTCCCGTGGTATCACAATAAACCTCGGAGTCTATGTGTGCTGACGTAAATCGTTAGCAGCCACTTACAACCTAACCTATGCTTGAAGAAGTTCACGGTACTGCACTTGGACCCGTGGGATTAGAAAATTTCGCTTTTGAAAAGTTTTAATAATGATAAAAATTTTGCATTTTTAACCAGAAGGGAGGTATCTATAGCACCAGCTGAAGCGCCCCCTCCCGAAAAAATTTCGCTGTAATTTTTACTTTTTAACATCTTGAAAGGTTTCGGCACAGCCCAATTTAACACTCTTACTTGTTTTTCTACTTTTTATCAATCTTTTAATCAACTTCTACCGCTAGAATGTTGCCTTCTAGTCCGATTTAGCATGAAATACCTCATATATATAACTTATATGTATCCATCAAATTTAATGACTGTTTATAATACAGAATTTTTTTTGTTTGTTTTGAATAATATGTCATTGTTATGTCAAAAGTTTAATATTTTCTTATGTAACCTCACCTCCCGCATTCAACCAACCATTCAAATCCTTCAGATGCTTATAGATATTTTAATACATACATGTGTTTTTCTGTGTATTTGAAAGTATGTTTATATTTTTTAAATACATCCTTTGACAGTTTTTTTTTTGTTGTTTCTTGAGGTGCCATATTTTCGCAACAAAATAACAATGCAGCTATGCATTTCCACCGCCAATCCCCCTCCCCTTAACCTTAACCACCCCCACCAGTTAACCGAAAGACACAGGTGTTTTGTAGTATGAAATGAAAACACCGGATATGTATTACTTTTCAGCTTTGTTTGTTTCTCATACATCCACACTCACACACACATACTCGTGCTCAAATGTATTAGATAGGAATGAATAAGTTTTTTGTTATAAATAAAAAAGTATAGAATTTTGTAAATGTTAACGTGAATATGTATAGTATATTATAATAATCACACACACACATAGATATAAATACATACATATGAAATGCATCGCATGTAAAGATTTCAAGTTTCATTAAAAATGTATCATAGATGAATGCATGTTGCCGAAAGTTATAAAATATTCATCATCTACAGATGAAACATTCTATAATTTTAAGGGAAAGGGATAATTTTTCATTTCGTTTTTTTTTTGTTGTTGTTGTTTGTTTGCATTTTTTGTTTTGTTATTTGTTATTTTTTAATAAATACAAAAAAAAAAAATATGTTTTTTAATTTAACGCATAAAAGTAAATGCATTTCAAGAACAACATTCAAACATCTTGTGTAATATAAGACAAGAAATAAATTAATGATATATTCAGGTGACAGAGAATCAAAAGATTCGAATGTGAACTTGTGTATAATTTTCTATTTTTAAAGCATACTTTTTGTGATATTATATATTATTGAAATTGCAAAGTTGAAACAACTTCATTTGTTCGATGAAAAAAACATATTCGGTAAAATCAACTGCAAATTTTGAAAAAACAATATTGAAAAATAAATGATAAATGTTGTAAAATAATACAAACAAGTAAAAAAATTAAATTCGACTTTTCCGAATCTACACTTAGAAAATTATTGCAGTTACTACATGACGGTCATTAGTAGTACTTAGTTGTTTTCAACTTCAGTTGTTTTTAACAACTATTTTTTGTAGTCGTTTTAAAAAATAAATACAAAAAATTACTACATTTTAGAAACAGTTGTTTTATGCAGTTTTTTTAATCTATAAAAAAGTTATAATTTTCTAGACTTTCTTAGAAAAACGGATGTGTTGAACGAGTTAAAAGTGTCAGATGCCACAGAAATTATTATCAAACAATTTTAACAATTTTAATTTTAACCGTTTTTGACGTTTAGAAGTTTTTTTTTTTTAATAAAAAAATTGATGCGCTGGATCCAAATATAAAAAAATCGGTCGAACGTGATATCGCTAATTTTCAAAATATTGTTATTTAAAATTTGCAAAAATAGCGGGGTTTTCCTGCTTTCAAGAAATTTACAAAAACTTTCAAAATTTCATTCCCTTAACCCTTTAATAGAGCTTGTGACAATCTTTCATTTAAACTTTATTTGGGACAAATCCATTCATTTTAACACGTGGCGCCCTTCGTTTAAAGTTTTGTTTTTTTTTTACAAAATTTTAAAATTTTTTTGATATTCGTGTTCAAATTTAATAAGCATGACACAGTCTTTTTATACCCTCCAACTACAGTATGGGGGTATACTCACTTTGTCATTCCGTGTGTAACGCATCGAAATATCGGTCGTGGACCCCATAAAGTATATATATTATTGATCAGTGATCGATTCTAAGACATTCTAGCGATGTCCGTCCGTCCGTCCGTCCGTTCGTCTGTCCGTCCGTCCGTCTGTAGTTAACACGATGCAGTCCAAAATAAAAGAGCTAGACCCCTCAAGTTTGACATAAATATGTCTTATGTTCCTAGGCAGGTTAAGTTCGGAAATGGGCCAAATCGGACCAGGGGGAAAAAAGTTCCCCCTTGAAGAACTAAGCCAACCTCTTAAAAATGCTAATTTTTTTGACGTTTTTTTGTACTTTTGTGAACCAAATGAGTCATTTTTATGCTCGTAGAGTTTACAGTCCTGAGCTTGGACCCAGGGGATTAAAAAATATCTCTTTTTTTGCCCCGCCCCTTTTTTAAGGGCGTGGATAAAAAATAACTTAAATAATTATAAAACTATAATACTTAAGTGCACAAAGCAGACAAAAATGAACTTGTAAACATATACCGTGAGGGCCAAGGAGTCACCCCAGCTCACCGACCCCTCCCCCTACCTTGCCCCCCCTTAAAACAACGCCCCTGTCAATATATTTTTTTTAATTTTTTTACATGTTGGAGGGTATAATAGATTCGGCACAGCTGAATTTAACACTCTCACTTGTTTTATTTTTTTATTTAATTTCCAAAAATCAAAACTTTGATCACCGGGCGCTACGGGTTAATTTAATCTAATTGACTTAAAATTTGTACCACATAAGTTTTAGACCTAGAGGAATAAAAATTTTCCCTGACGTTCAAAATCAACAGAAAAACTTTTTTTTTGCCATACAAAACAAGTAAGAAATTATAGTCGGTCAAGACCGACCATATATTACCCGACTCCAGAGTTTCCCAGATAATGGGTCCTATGGACCGATTAGATCTATATTTTGTCAAATCTTTAATATGTGTAAAAACACTCATAAATCAAATTTGAGTGAAATAGGCTTCTATTTGTTGACAATAAACCGCTTTAACTGAATATCGGGCGAAATTTTCAGAAGGGGCCTAAGTCCAAAACGGGTCCGATGATTATCAGATTTGATAAGAATATTTAAGTACGCGTTTAACATAAACAAATAAAATTTTAATTAAATACTTTTTATTTTCATGAAATTTGAGAGATTTATGCGAAAATCGGGAAGGTGGTTTGTATGGGGGCTATAAGAAGAACTGTTCCGATATCTTAAAAATTCGGAATGGTGATTTGTGAAATCAAAACACGTTTACCTGCCAAATTTTGAAAAGATACCTGTTATAATACGGTCATTAGTCATTTTAGCAAAAACTAAATAGGACCTTTGTATGGGGATTAATTCTAAATATGGACCAATTTCAACAGGATTCGTCTTTGGCCAAGAGAGGCTTAAGTTTCAAATTTCAAGTCAATTGATTACAAATTGCGACCTGTATCGTGTTTACACCGTTTACATGGACAGACAGACGGACAGACAGACAGACGGACGGACATTGCTAAATCAACTCAAAAAGTAATTCTGAGTCGATCGCTATACTTAAAGTTGGGTCTAGAACCAATATTTCGGGTAGTTACAAACATCAGCACAAACTCATTATACCCTGTACCACAGTGTGGTGTAGGGTATAAAAATGTCAGTCTTCTGTATTATATACAAAAAAAACTAAAGCATACATCATGGCACACTAGACTGGCATTTTTCTGTATGGCCAAAAAAATGTTCTCCAATTTTCAAAGTCCGGCCATTTTTTTTATTCTACTAGGACTAAAACGGATGTTGTACAAATTTGAGGTCAATCGGATTAAATTAACCAGTGGCACCCGGCGGTCAAAGTTTTGAATTTTTGAAAAATTAAAAAAAAAAAAATAAAAAATTTAAATTTCTTTCGACACATCATATTTGTTAATTTTGATGAGCACGAATATCAAAAAAAAAATTAAAATCGGTCGAACGGTTTTCGAGATATCGCCATTTGAAATTTGCAAAATATGGCGGTTTTTTCCTACGTTCAAGAATTTTTTTTTAAAACATCACAATTTTTTTTCCTAGGCCATTTCATAGAGCTTAAGACAATCTTTCATTTCAATCTAATTTGAGCCAAATCCGATCATTTTATCCCGTAAAAATTTGCCCGGACACTTGGAAAAATCGAAAGTTGAGAAAAAAATGCCAGTCTAATGGCACACACTTAAAAAAATCTTTGGCTATTTAATATATCACGCATTCTTTTTTCGTAAATTACTTTAACACACTCACAGATTACTAATAAACACACACATAGAAAATTTTACACACAATCATGGTAAACGCAAACAAATTTTACTCGGTTATCATAATCACATAGAAACATTCACAAAGACATCTTTTCTATAATATAAATAGTAGATATGATTACAACAAACAAGTGACTACGTCATTAACTGAGTAAGTAGTATGAGCCAAAGTAGAATTGAACACTTTATACAAATTGTACTTGAAGAAACCGTTTTTTTTTTTTTTTTCTTATGTTGAGCTCCACATTTAACACCCTTAAATAATACTCCACACTAGCATGTAAGTAACAATAATAATAATGTTGAATGCTGAACTTATATGGCGTAGATACTACCATCTTCCATGTGATAAGTATGCATCAGTATGTGTGTAAGTGAATACAAACCGAAATTGGCAAATGGTATTTACTCAGTATGTGTTTGGATTGTATTTCTCAACCAAAACTTTGTCAAGCTTTTTGTTGTTATCATCATTTTGTTTTCACTTCATTCTGCCACGTTGTTTGGTAGCAGAGTGTAGTTTGGGTGTAAATGTTTGGACAAAAGGAGCTGCAAAAGCAACAAGCTGTTTTTTGTGTGTTTTTTTTTTTGTACTAAATACAGATTTAACCATTTTTATAAACAATAAATGGGGAATGCCGAGATGTGTGGTATAAGAGAAAATTTTTTTCAGGCAGCGCAAAGTGAATTTAATTTTATGAAAATTGATAATGATGTAACGCTACTGATTTTGATAACATCCAACTGCAATACGGGGGTAAAATCATTTTATAATTTTTCTATAGTTATGGAAAAGTATCAATGTTATCCCGTTACCCCTTTTTGTCCCCTTATAATCAAATTATCAAGTTTAAAAGACAATTATTTTAGAAAGCTAAAAACAACCAAAGTACCCTATTTAACCGTCTTACAATTAGAATAAATTCCAAAAATGTTCCCATTTACACCATGTACCTAACATTTTTAAAAACATAGGCCAGTTTAAATGTCATATTTGCACTAAGAACGTCAAAAACATAAAGTATCAGGCACGTACGCAGGGGGGGTGCCCTGGGGGCCCGGGCCCCCCCCCAAAATGATTTGGCCATATAAAAATTTTAAGACCTTGCACTACAAAATATACTTTTGTTAACAAAAAAAGGCTCAGTATTATTTTTGTCTTTTTGTCTCTAATCTAACGAATATTTAAAAATTTTTGAAAATATTGAAAAAATACAAAAAAACAAAATTTTAATTGAAAAAATGTTGAGTTGAATTAAATTCCTAAATTTTCACGGTGGCGAATAAGACACCTTTGAAAGGTAATTGTGATTGATCAAGTAAGCTATGCACCATGAATATTAATCCATTAGCCTTTCTATCGACTTTATTTAAAGCCGCCGCCACATTTGACTAGATTTGTGATTCGCGGAAAAATTTTGATGATTAAAAATATATTTTATATCCAAAATATAATTTTAAATGGTATAGTTTTGGTGAAATCGCAGATTTTTTTTTACAGAATTTGTCAAAGAGTTTGAGAATTGTTTTGCCAAACAATGTTTCAGAACATATGCATTGGAAATTGTGTCATCCATCTACACCAATTTTAAAATACTTTGCAATTTCAAGTCAAACCAATTTTTTTTTCAAAATATCGATATCAAACTGGAACATTTTTATCTACAATAAATATTTTGAGTTCAAAAACTTTTCTTTACAAAAATGTCTCAGAATCTGATAATTTATTTAAATAAAAAACGTCTCATAATCTAAGTATTTTCTTTAGGAAAGGTTCTTTACAAAAAATGACTCAGAATCAGAAAATTTACACACAAAAAAAAACCTTGTCAAATCTCGTAATCCCCTTTTACCAATATTTGACAGTTTACATGTTTTTTTGAAATTTGACAAATTTCAAAGGTTTTTTTTTACAAAAAAGTCTAGTAAATTCACGATAATTCCTTGTAAGTTTTATTGCGTCAAAAATGTTGTAAATTTACAATTTTATTGGTTAAAAGCTTGTAAAACTACAAAAAATCTCGTAATTTTTACTAGGAATTCTCGTAAAATAGGAGGTAGCAAAAAATTTAGTAAAGTCACGAAACCTCCTTGTAAGTTTCATCGCGTCAAAAAAAGGTAAATTTACAATTTTATTGGTTAAAAGCTTATAAAATTACAAAATTATTGGTAAAAAGCTTGTAAAGTTACAAGGATTTCTTGACCAAAAGGAGGTAGCAAAAAAAAGTTACAAAATTTTCTTGTCATTTTACAAGTTTTTTTTTAATGTATACAAAAATTGTATCAGAATCTGCGATTTTTTCTATACGGAGAAATTTTTTGGTACAAGAAATTTTTCTGTACAAAAATGTGTTAGAAACTAAGAATTTCTCTGTACGCAAAATGTTTCATGATGTCAGAATTTTTCTATAAAAATCTGAGACATTTTTATTATACTACGAAAAATGTCTCAGATTCTTGGAATTTTTTAATACGAAAAATACCACAGAGAATCTTAGAATTTTTCAAAACGAAAAATGTTTTATTTTTAAACAAAAAGTATCTCAAAAACTGAGAACTTTTTCTATACGATAAATATCTTTGAATCTGAGAGTTTTTCTGTACGAAAAATGTCTCTGGATTTAAGAATTTTTCTGTACGAAAAATGTTTTAAAAATTAAGAATTTTTCTAAAAGCAAAATGTCTCATTATTTAATTCGTTTTCGCGTTTTATAAGGAAATTAACATTTTTATATATCTAAGTTTCTCTTAAAGCCAGGTGTGACCTGATTGAGCTCAACGGAACTAGATTTCAGACACATAGCCCTCGCATATGCTCTTTATGTAATAGAAACGAAACTGAAAATATTCTGCACTTTATTGCCATATGTCCAATTTTACGGGAAATCCGCTATAAATATTTTAAAAGAACCACACTAACTGAAAATGATTTAATAAATATTTTAAATAATGCAAAGCAAAACTTTAAAGATATTTATCTTTTTGTTATAGATGCAATAGGTTATCGAAAACAGCTTATTGATGAATTTAATTATTAATCTAAATTAAACATAAAACAAAACTGTTATAATTTAAATTACAATCTCTATCCGACTAACGACATTGGTCAAAGTCGTATGTTCTACTTACTTTATAATTTTTTAACTTTGTAACAAAAGAAATGAATTAAAAAATAAAGAACAATTAACTAACTATATCTAAGTTTCAACCACTTGGGGAAAATAGGATTACGCCCGCAACAGTTAATCGTGATGGCTTAAATTTTGCTCAAACACTTGCACATAGTGTTAGATAAAATGTGCGAAACATGAGGAAAATCGGTTTACGGGTTTAAAAGTTATATAGAAATTTCTCAACATTGGATGTTTTTCGCATTTCTTTATACCCTCTATTTAGTGATTGATGGTTAAAAATACGCTAACTTTTAAAAGACAATTTATATTCACCTAAAGTTCGTCGTATTTATTTGTTATCTCTCGGGTCCAGTTGGAATGAAATCGGGCATAATCGTTATTTCCACAAGTACTTTTAGAATTTTTTGGTCCCGATCATGGGTGCAAAATCGTGTCGTACAGTGTAATCCAAAAACCTTGGAAAAGTATACAAACAAATCATAAAGGTGTCCAGAATTTTGAGTTTTTGCACGTAAAGTATATTTGAGAATTTTTAAAAAAATGTTGCATACATTTTCAAATTCTTTTTAAAAAAAAATAGTCTTTTTTATATTAAATTTAAAATAAATGTTTTGTTTTATAAAAATGTAAAAAAATTAGGCTCAAACACATTTAGGTAAAAAACGAAATTTAAAAAAAAATATATTTTGGCCCCCCCCCCAAAATAAATTCCTGCGTACGTGCCTGTAAAGTATGGTGAATTTTGCTACTGGGTCCCAAAGAAAAAATAACACTGAAATAAATAAATAAATATTGTTTCAAATTTAACGCTATTATTCGTAATACTTATAGTACACTTATTATAGGTTTATTTGATAGATATTCATGCAATCTGTCAAATAAACCTACTTTAGTTTTATTTTAGTTTTTATGAATAACCACCTAATTCTGTATAAATTATATTAACGCAAATAAGCATTAGACTTTTGTATAATTATAATAATAACACAGTGATACGACACTGCCCTGCAAACAATAAGGCGATATATCGCCCAAAAGATATTGCGACATTACAAATTTATCATTTCAATAAAAAAATCAAAGTAGTATTTTTATTGTATCGCTGTTTTTACCTTAAAAAGATATTTTGGCGATAAACAAAAAAAAATATTGAAAATTTTCATTGCTGTGACAATTTAAAATAAAATAATTTATTGAGCACAATAAGAAATCTTTAAAAGAATAATAATTTGGACGAAAACCACAAATTTGCTTTTTAAGTGCGTATACTTAATTTTGTAATTGTCTTTAAATAACAATCATACGTAACTGTACACTAAGGGTGTTCTTAACAGTAAGGGAAAATTTTAAAATGTTTTAATTGCTTGGCACTGGGCAGAATTTTGTTCCTTTGTACTAAAAAATGAATAATAAAAAATTTGAAGGTAATCCGATAACTTTAAGTGGACGCGGAAATGACATGAAGTTTGGAAAACGGATTACAAGGGGAAAAAATGACTTTTTACTCATTTTCTCAATTTTTTTGATATTTAAAGTTAAGTTTGAATTCAAATGGTTACGGAATTGTGATGTAGAGTACATTACCTTTGTAATAAGGCAATAAAAACCAAAATCGGTTAAAAATCAGCCAAGTTATTACAACTGCCCCAGGCAACTAGAGTGTGGCAGACCACTTGATCAAAGATTTCGAGTTTAATTTTTGAAATTGATTGAAATTATCTACTATAGCAACAGTTTTTTATTCTTTACTTCCCAATGTACTAAGGTGATAGGTATTTTTCATATTGTGTTATGCTAACTTGTTTTAAATTAATGTTAAAAAGGTCTAAATTTTTCAGCCCTGTTTTCAAATCTTCAATTTTAAATTTTAATTTTTTTAGGCAAATAAAATTTAAAAAATCGATCATTGGACCATAGGATTTTGTTAAGCACATATAAGGGAATAAAAATTACAAAAATTGTAGACATTCCTTTTTTCATTCGGCTAGTTTAGCGATTTCATTTCGGCGGATTTCGAGATAATAGTGATTTTGGTAACTTTTTTAGCTTTTAGTTAATTTTTTTTATTTTTTTTTAACAAATTTCATATGTTTTCTACCGAATTACTACAGAATAATATAGAATACTTCAATTCCTTTAATCAGGGCAAAATTGAGATATGAAAAATTGACCCAGTTAAAGGTCAAAGGTCAAATTTGAGAAAAATTTTAATTTTTAAAGATTAACAATTTTTTTGAGCGGATATTTATGAAACTCCTTGATGTTATTTTAATATGACTAAACATAAATGGTTTATTATTAAAATTCGGAAAATTAACCCATAAGTGCTATTGGGGTCTATATATTTTTTTTATTTAATGGAGAAAATATAAGTATATTATTTCATAGGGTCATATAGACCCCAACAGCACTTAAGGGTTAATGTTCTGAATTTTAATAATAAACCATTATTTTTAGACATATTAAAATAACATCAAGGAGTTTCATTAATATCCGCTCGAAAAATCTGTTAATCTCTAAAAATTCAAATTCTTCTAAAATTTGACCTTTGACCGTTAACTGGGTCAATTTTTCATATCTCAATGTTGCCCTTATTAAAGGAATTGAAGTATTCTATATTATCCTGCAATAATTCGGTGGAAAACATATGAAGTTTGTTTAAAAAAAATAAAAAAATTAACTTAAAGCTAAAAAAGTTACCAAAATCACTATTATCTCGAAATCCGCCAAAATAAAATCGCTGAACTAGCCTAATGATAAAAGGAATATCTACAATTTTTTTAGTTTTTATTCCCTTATATGTGCTTAACAAAATCCTATAGTCCAATGGTCGATTTTTTAAATTTTATTTGCCAAAAAAAATAAAAATTTAAAATTGGAGATTTGAAAACAGGGTTGAAAAATGAAGACTTTTTTACAATTAATTTAAAACAAGTTAGCACCACTCAATATGAAAAATACCTATAACGTTAGAATATTGGAACTTAAAGAATAAGAAAATGTTTCTATAGTAGATAATTTCAATCAATTTCAAAAATGGAACTCGAAATCTTTGATCAAGTGGTCTGCCACACTCTAGTTGCCTGGGGCAGTTGTAATAACTTGGCGGATTTTTAACCGATTTTAGTTTTTATTGCCTTATTACAAAGGTAATGTACTCTACATCACAATTCCGTAACCATTTGAATTCAAACTTAACTTTAAATATCAAAAAAATTGAGAAAATGAGTAAAAAGTCATTTTTTCCCCTTGTAATCCGTTTTCCAAACTTCATGTCATTTCCGCGTCCACTTAAAGTTATCGGATTAACACCAAATTTTTTATTATTAAGTTTTTAGTACAAAGGAACAAAATTTAGCCCAGTGAAACACAAAAATCCAAAATAAAAAAATAAGGACACCCCTACTGTACACAGTGGCTTATTTTGAATAATTTGGCTAATCATAAAGTAGGTACTAGACCCTATTGCAGCGAAATTCATATCAGTTAAAGCTAATGTAACTTCGAGCATAAGTTTGGTGTCACTTAATAGGACATATGAGGCATTCCACACCAAATGTCCAGCGAAAAAAAACATGTGTACCGTAAACTTCTGAATAAGTTGTATGGATAGCCCTATATGAAACTTAGAAAATTGCGTTTTTGGTTTTTGGTTTTACAATTTTTCAAAAACTGGGCTTAGGAGGCGTGGTCAAATATTGGAAAAATGGTCAAATTTGTGGCGAGTTGCCTTGATTAAATATTTATCACATTAAAACGGAAAGCACCACAATCTCAAAAATTTTCAATCTTATATAGTTTTGTACGGGCTATCGATTAAATTTTTTTTATTGGAAAATTTTCAGAACCCGTTCTGACGTTTTTCATTTTTTAAAAAAAGTCAATTTATCAAAAATCCGGCCACTTTTTTTTCTTTTTTTAATTTTTTTTTTTAAAGTTTAGATTTTTGTACATCCACACAAAAAACTTCGTTTTTTTTTCGAGAAAATCGCATTTGAATTTTAAATTTCATAGCAATTTTGTAATTTGCTTGTATTTTCTTGTTTCAACAGATCGTATGAGTAATATTTATGCAATTGATAATACTCATTCGCAACGTTAAAACAAGAAAATACAAGCTAATTACAAAATTGTTATGAAATTTAAAATTCAAATGCGATTCAAAAAAAAAAAAAAAGAATTTTAATCGATAGCCCATACAAAACTATATAAGAATGTAAATTTTTGAGATTGTGGTGCTTTCCGTTTTAATGTGATAAATATTTAGTCAAGGCAACTTGCCACAAATTTGACCATTTTTTTCAATATTTGATCACGCCTCCTAAGCCCAGTTTTTGAAAATTTGAAAAACCAAAAACACAATTTTCTTAGTTCCATATAGGGCTATCCAAACAACCTATTCAGAAATTTACGGGACACATGTTTTTCTGTAGCGGGACATTTGGTGTGGAATGCCTCATATTTAGTATACAAACACTTTAAATGCTTTAAAATCTTCAACTTAAAATTAAACCTTGATGGTTTTGGTATGTAAAATGTCTATTTTCATTTGCTTATTCATGTATTATTCATATCTGTGAAATCTTCATCGTGCTATAAAATGTATCCGAATACTGTTAATGTCACTCTTGATTATGAATCTGGGGTGACGTTTTAAAATAAATTGCGGTCATACGTAAACAAATTGACATTTTAAACTATCTCGAAAACGATGAGAGATATGAAAAAAAATTACTAAAGACAAATATTTTTTCTCGGAAAAAATGCAATAAAACAGAAAATTCATATTTTCCATTTGCCATGTTTTGCCAAAAATTGCACTTATAAATTACGATCTAAAAACTTCGCGTTTTCTGTAAATAAATAACGAATTGTTAATACCACGATTAAAACATCTTTATTTACTTAATTAAAATTTAATTTAATCGGGCTTGTTGCAAAAAAAAATATTTTTGCCATATGTTTTTTATTAATGTTTAACTGCAACTTTGTTTGTGAATAACTCGAAAAGGAACCGAGATATTTTTAGTTACTTTCAAAAACAATATTATTTCCGATATCTATAAAAAATTTGTTTTCTTTACAAAACCATTGAAATAAAAAAATTTTAAGTAAATAAAGAAGTTTTAATAGCGGTATTATAACAATTCGTTACTTATTTAATAATTTTGGCAACAAAAACATTACAATTGCAAAATGTGAATTTGCAGTTTTATTTAATTTTTTCCGAAGAAGAATTTTTGTCTTTAGTAATTTTTTTCATATGTTTGACCGCGATTTATTTAAAAACGGATCTGGCGAAGATTATGATTATCGTCGTAAAAAAGTAATGGAGCACCCCAGAATCAAAATCAAGAGAGACATTTACAGTGTTCGCAACTTGAGGTTAAAGTTGTTTTGGCGACTTTTTTTTTAATTTTATGTACATATTAACACGAAAATTTACTTTCTTGGCCTAAAAAAATGCATACAAACCACAAAATCAGGGGCAAACTTAAACCCCCCAGCGGCACGGGTTAAAATTGTTCGAATTGTCTAACAATTTAAATCGAGTTTCTAAACAAAAAGAAACAATAATTTGCCCGTTAATAAACGAAATTAAAAAAAAGTAATTTTTTGTGTTAATACTAGTGTTTGGGAATTCGCTGACTTTTTAATTTCCCAGGAAAGTTATTCTTAGGTTCTAAAAACTTTTTCGTATTCAAAAATTCTTAGACCCTTTTTGTAAAAGAAAATTATCAGTTTCCCAAACATTTTATGAAAAAATGTTAAAACACTTTTTTAAAAATAAGATCTTTCATTAAAAAATTTTACGGTTATAGTGCCTTCTAATTTTTTCTAAGGTTCTGAAACATTTGTTAAAAAAAAAAATAATATTTAGAGACACATTTCCTATAGAAAATGAATGATTCTGAGAATCTTTCAACGGAAAAAAATCTGATTCTTAGAGATATTTCGTACTAAAAAAATCTCAGATTCTGATATAGTTTTCTATAGAAAAGCTCTAAACATTTTCCCGATAAAAAAAATCAAAGATTTTGATAAACTTTTCCTATAGAAAAATTCGTAGATTCTAAAAACTTTTTCAAAAAGAGAAATTCTCACATTCGTACACAATTTTCCATAAAAAAAAAACATATTTCCCCATAGAAGAACTCAGATTCTGAAAAGTCTGTCCTGTACATTCTTGTTAGATTCTGAAACGTTTTTACTAAGGAAAAATTTCCAGTTTCTGAGGGATTTTTTCTATAGAAAAGAGATTTTTCCTAAAATTTGATATGCTTTTTAAATAAAAAAATCTTACATTCAGAGGCAAAAACATTTTTTTCTAAAGATAAAGTCAGGAATTCTGAGATATTTTTCTATAAAAAATATTTGAGATAATACTTTTTCCTTAAATGATAAGGATAGTTATTCGGTTAGAAAATTCCCACGACTCGATGTCATTTAAGTTTTCATACGCAATTTCTTTAACTCAGAAACATCTTATAGAGGCTATGGAGCTGTAAATCATCAGCACACATATACCTCTCCCAAGGATTTTTTTACATCCTGGCCATTTTCTTTCTATGTTTTTTCCTTTCCCTTCCTTTTTCCTTTCCCTTCTCCTTTTCTTTCTTTTTTTGTAATCATTTTAGGGGGGGGGGGGGGGGGGGGAAAAATCCCATTCTCTCCCCCCCTGGATCCGCGTGCATATTTTTTTATGCACATGCATCATTAAAAAAAATTATTGACACCTCGTTTTTCGTGATTGAAATTCGTTTTCAAAACTTTTCCTCGTAGTTTAGGTAAACTCCCAACGTTAAGTAAAATTTTACAAAATTTTGGAAAAATTTATGAAATATTTTATAAGAAAATTGCTCCCAAATTTAAGTTATGTCTCTCTTTTTAGAGTGTAAGCAAATATATTTTTTATTATTTTAAATAAAACTAATTTCCTATTTGCCGTTTCCGCCTCTTGTATTGACGATTGTCGTTCTAATTTGTCTAGTAATTAGTTTTAATAAGCCGACATAGAAATGTTTGTAAGCAGTAGATGTAGCTAAATTAAATATGTTCATGTTTGAAGTCTAGTTTCAAATACATATTTGTAAGTACATATCGTTAGCTGAAATACAAAGAAACGTAAGTGACATTCAAGGCTATAAGTTATGTTTTCAGAGAAAACAGTTCAAGCTTCATTTTTAATTTTACTATATCTTCACAAGATTTGAAAATTGAATTACAATTGTTTTTACTGAAACTCAAATTGTCTGAATTTTTTCATTAGCAAAAAAATCTTCTTAAGCGTTAAAAACGGTAAAATTGTTTAAAAAACAAATTATTTTAGGTATTACTTATTTGGTTAAAGTTCCTGCTCGTTCAACAAATCCATTTTTTTAATATTTCTAGAAAATTACAATTTTTTTTTTTAGACTGAAAACAACTACAAAAAACAACTGTTACTACAATGTAGTAATTTTTTGTATTTTTTGAAACAACTACAAAAACACGTTTTTTCAGATTTTTTGTACAACAACAATTGAAATGGTAGTTAAAAATAAAAACTACACAAACCACCGTCATGTAGTAACTGCAATTATTTTCTAAGTGTCAGCTTGCGACATGTACATAAATGCAACAAATATTGTAAAAATTATAAAAAGAAATAAACAGCACACGACATACAAAAATAAGTTGTGTCAAACAGTCAGCTTTTGTGTGAGTATTTATAACATCAAATAAAATAATTACCAGGGCAAGGAAGTTAATGAACTAAATATTGAGATTTAGCGCTAAAATATGCATATTTTTGTCAATTATGTTTTAATGGTAATGAGAAATTTAATCACTTTAAAAATATGTGAATACATTTAAAACCACTGTAACACAGTGCTTGTGTTTAATTTTTTTTTTCCAACACCATAGCTCCTTGATCTGTTTATTTGCCCAGGAACATTTTTTGAAACAAATTCCTGGTTCAATAGATTCTTGAATACATTCTACGGTAATCACAACAACATTTTCTATGTAAAATTATTTTTAAAAAAAACTACTTGCTCTAAAAATTAATTTTGGAATGTAAAGTAGAACCGGTTGCAGTGTAGTTTGATGCCTTCCGAAACCGATTATTTGGAACAGAAAATTTTGCTGGGTGCAGTAATTTTAATTAAAGCGTCCTACATACATATGAGGCATTCTACACCAAATGTCCAGCGAAAAAAAACATGTGTCCCCTAAATTTATGAATAGGTTGTATGGAAAGCCCTATATGGAACTAAGAAAATTGCGTTTTTGGGTTTTCAATTTTTAAAAAACTGTGCTGAGGAGTCGTGGTCAAATATGCCTTGAAAAAATATTTATCAAATTATAACGGAATGTACCACAATCTCAAAAATTTAAATTTATAGTATTGTTAATTTTTTTTTATGAAAATTTAAAAGTTTATATGTTTGTCTATCCAAACAAAAAAATTCAGACATGTATTTTTCGTTTCTTTCGAGAAAATCGGATTTTAATTTTAAATTTCATAACAATTTAGTAATTTGCTTGAATTTCCTTGTTTCAACATAGCGTATGAGTAACATTTATGCAAATATTAAATACTCATCCGCAATGTTGCAACAAGAAAATACAAGCAAATTACAAAATTGTTGTGAAATTTTAAATTCAAATGCGATTTTCTCGAAAAACACATGTCTGAATTTTTTTGTGTGGTTAGAAAAACATTTAAACTTAAAAAAAAAATATATAAAAAAGGTGCCGGATTTTTGATAAATTGACTTTTAAAAAAATGCAAAATTTAAGAACAGTTTCTGAAAATTTTCCAAAAAAAAAATTTTTAAATTGATAGCCAACACAAAAATTAAAAATTTTTTAGATTGTGGTTTTTCCGTTTTAATTAGACCATTTTTCCAATATTTGATCACGCTTCCTATGCCCATAGAAAAAAATCTGAACATTTTTAAAGAAAAATCTGAAAATTTTTATAGGTATTTTATCAAATAATACTGCTGATTTGGAATTGTTTAATTTTTCACAATTTATTTTGATAATAAAACACAGAAAAAAATGTATTGTTGCCACATTTAAAAAAACGCTTTTGTATTGACAAAGAAAATAATTGAATTTTTATTTAAAAACAAACTTTGTTAATACAATTAAATTGTTCGTTAATACAACAAAGCTTTAACTGGAAATGAACTAACAATACAAATATTTTTTTTTGTGTGTGGCTTAGATTTTATTTGTTAGTTGGTTGGTTACCATGACGACGATTAATTAATTGCACGTTTTCTATTCGACATAATTATTATATTAAATAAATAATAAAAAAAACAACAATAAAATTACAAATTAAAATAAAATAAAAAAAAGAAAATGTACTAACAGAAATAATTACAGTACAATAAAATAGTTTATAATATATTGCAGTAAATAAAATTCATATTAAAATAAAAATAAACAAAAAATAACAACAGCAACTATTGTACACAATTAACAAATAAATGTAAATTACAATAATAAAGTGGGGAACCTTATAAATTATACAATGTATTAGTTAACTACAGTGAAATCTTCTAGGGGCGGATACAACCAGAGAATTGTTAAAGTTATTACAAGACAGTCAAGACAGTTCACAGTATTAATCCACTTTTTAATCCACAATTTTTCAGATTTTTTTTTTATTTTTGTTCAATGCGTTGAAGGGTACTTCTTTAATCCGCACCGAAAAATACATCTACATAGTAGCTCTATAAAATAGTGCCGTGATCGATGACATTGCCCAAAAAACTCATGTTTGAAAAGAGTACACTTAAAATATTTTGTAAGTAAATTTAACTGAAAAAACGTTTAAAACAATCGTTTTTCCTTCTAAAAAACGGACTACTTATAATTCATTTGAAACAACATACTTTTTCAGTTATTTTTGAACGTTAATAAATGACTTGACATTCCGTAAAAACAAACCATATTCCAGTTATTTTAACTGTTTACAATTTTTTATTTTGTGAAGTAAAAATAAATTTTTTTGAATAACAAACTACAAAAACCGTACTTCTGTAAAATTATACGGTATAATCAGTCACAAATAATTTAACTGATAAAAATATTTTTCTGTAACTTTTGTAGTTTATTGTTTTACCAACTGTATAAATCATTCAATATTTTATTTTCCTTGAAAAACAAACGATAAAACGTTTAAAATAACTCTAACTAAAAACTTTTTGAATAACCGTAAATAGTTACTGTAAAACTTTTCTGGGTGTAGGTTTGGAAGTGATCTTTGACTCATGACTCCTTTCCAAAAGAAGCTAAATTTCTTGTAGGATCTGTTTTTTTATAGAAAACATTGTAACCCCAAAAAATTTTTTTTTTGGGAAACTGTACCAATTTTTTTTTTTAATTTTTAATTAGTTGTTCGCTTTTAATAAGCGCCACTGTTAAAGCGTTTGCTTATAAATGAGAGCTAAAATGTGGAAAAAATGCACAGCAAATAAAAATTTAAATCAACAATTTAACAACTTTATATGTTAAAGTTGTTTCTTTATTATCTTAACGTATTTGATTTAAATCTATTAAAAGTTACTTTGTCTAAAGTTATTACATCCGTTAAACTGGCGATCCTGCAAATAAATACGTTGTGCCTTGTCTTTGCTCTCTGAAGGTGGTGTTCAGAAAACCATAATTTGATAGCTAATATTGCTTATATTGACCGTTTTGTTATAGTTTCGACTAAAAAAATCAACTTTGTCAAATTACTAGAAAAACTCTCATAACTAGAGTGACCATTTCTTCTAAACTCAAATCAGTACACCCAAGCTTTTACGTTTATATTTTCGTGAAATACCTCTCTAAAAACTCTTTTCTATGGCATAACACTGATAATTTGTTCAACACTCAAAAAACTAGCAAACTTGGGGCAACTAGTATTTTAGTAAAAACAACTGTTTGAAAAAGGCTGTTTAAAAACAAAGGTTTAAAAACAACAGCCTTAAACTGTTGTCGTTATTTTGAAAAAAATTTAACTGACTTCAAACAACTTCATTTGAATGTTGATCGTTGATCAGTGCAGAAATTATAACAAACAAAAACCCACAGGTTTTGAGTTTAATAAAATTCCTTAAATTCTGAGGTCTTTTTCGCAAAAGTTTTGATAACTCTGTCCTTTATTAAACTTCCCAGATAAAAAGTACATGTTTTTTTAAAGAGCGGCTGAAGTTCTGAGTGATTTGTCCAATAAATTCTTAAGACATTACCATCGAACATCTCAGAATCATTTGAATTGTTGCAGTTACATTACACAGCTCTACAAGAAAATGCGTATTGGATTCTGGTTAGTGATTTGAATAGTGTCTGTTGCGCTGATTTCAAATCCGGAGCCCAAATTTGTCTATCACGTCAGGATTTTGAGTAATTCGCGGTTAAAGTGCCGAAATAGGTAATTTTTGACCCTTTTTAAAAGCTTATAAAATAAGATCCTGACATGCAAATGACTTGGTACCAAGCTCATTCGAAAGCCTGTAATTTTCTCTTAAAGATTAGATAAAATGTTCTAAAAATTTAATTTTCGAAAATGGTAAAAAAATCATAAGCAAAAATCCTTCCATTTTTTCAATATTTAGTTTATTTACACAGTGTTTTTTTAACAAATTTCCATACAAATTCATACGTAAATTTTAGATTTAAAGCACTTGTGGCTAATGACTTTTTACCACTTTAGAAAATTAAATTTCAAGAAGATTCGATCTTGTCTGAAAATTACACACTTTCGAATGAGCTTGATACCAAGTCATTTACATGTCAGGATCTTATTTTATAGGCGTTCAAAAATGGTCAAAATGGGCATTTTTTGACACTCTAACCGCGATTTTCTCAAAATTGTGACGTGATAGAAAAATTTGAGTGACCGTTTTGGAATCGGGGCACAAAACCCTATCAACTTTTTTTGGTTTCATCCAAAACGCAGCTACAAACCTCAGATTTGTAGAGCGGTGTTATCTTTCTATAAATATAAAAAATCCATCATCCCGTGAACTTTTCGTTTAGAAACCTCAAAGATTATGGGCGTCTTTTCATATAAACCTTTTCATATTTATAGGATCGAAATAACCTCATGCTCAGATACATTTTTGCGTTAATGAACCTCTTGATTCACGAACTCTAAACTTTTTAGAATTGATTTAACTCAAATTATCTCTTTGTCATAAGTTATAATAAACTACTCCGATGACTTATTTTATGGAAATTCAAATGTTTGTATAAAATTTTAGAAGAAAATTATTTTTTATGTTAAATCAGTACAATCAGTAGATATTTCAAAAAATCAGTACAAATCAGTACAACGTCTTTTGATCAGTACACGTGATTAAAATCAGTACATTTACTGATCAAATCATTACGTATGGTCAGCCTACTCATAACCACATTTTACCAATAATTGACAGTTTGCCTTGTTTTTTAACAAACAAATTTTGATCGAAATTTACATTTCTTTTTGTAATTTTACAATTTTTTTTTGTTATTTTACAAATCTAGTCCATTCACAAGAATTCCTTGTAAGTTTTATTGCCCCAAAAAAGTTGTAAATTGCCAATTTTATTGGTAAAGAGCTTCGTAATTTTTACTAGGAATTCTCGTAAAATAGAAGGAAGCAAAAAATCTAGTAAAGTCACCACAATCAGATACAGGGATAATTTACAATTTAACCATTTTAAACATTTTACACTTATCGAACGAACTTTTGGCCTTTGACAACCCCTAGTGAAATTTGATACAGACAATTTTTGAAAAGCATTTTAATCTTTAAAAGCACGTTTTAGAGGTGATCGCTAGAATAATTTCGATTAAAAATATATAGAAACTTAATGGGGTCCTCGACCGATATTTCAATTTCATTTGCATGGAATGACAAACAAAAACTTTGCTTTGGCAAGTACACCCATACCTTAAGCAAAACATCATTGTTTAACATTTTAGACAAGAGCTCAAAATTCATAGGCAGTTTTCTCCAACAGATGGCGTTAAAAATCTCTTAATACAAATGCAATATTATCACCCGTTGCTTTTTGTAACGTAAAATCTTAATGTATGAATAATAGCATGTACCACTTAAGACGCACATGAATATTTTTTAAAGTAGAAATCTCCATGGACACATCCAAACACATGTAGATGCAGATTATGCATCGCCTTCGCAATCATAGATAAATATGATATTTTTGTTTCCATATCAGAGCCATTTAAACTCTTCAATTTTAGAATAGTGAAACTATCAGCAAAAAAAAATCAACACTTATAATGAAAGAAGAAAAAAATTGTAGAAAATAATGCAAAAAAAAAAACGTAGAGAAAAACAAAAAAAAAAATTAAACGTTTAGCAGGAAACTACTTTGCATTTAATTGTTTGTAATGACGTGCAATATAAAATGTTAAAATGTTCAAAATGTAATGTTAAAATGTACTAAATACAAACATTTTTTTTCTACATAATAGTACTGATGTACAATATTTATAATATAAGGGTTGTTCAAATATTTATTTTATATTATTTTAATTTTACATTGAACAAAAATATTTTGAAATTCAGCAAACAGAATCAAAAACACAGAAAAAATCTGATTGATTTCTTAAGTTAACTGAAATTTAGTTAAAATATCCATATCAGTAGAAATCAGCAAAAAGTTTAACAACTTAAATTTAAATTTTTACTACACTCAAAAAAAAAAAAATTGTAAAGTTAGCAAAAAAAGCTTGTAAACCTACAAGAAAATTTGCTGATTTTGAACCTACAATTTTTTTGGTAAAGTTAGCAAAAACGTTTTGCTAAAAATTAGTTAACTGAAATTTTTTTTATTTCAACTTAGTTCATACACATTTGAGGACCCCATTGGGTTCGGACCCAATAGGTCCAGACCCCGATGGGCCTAGACCTAGTTGGGTTCCTTAAAAAATCGTCATAGTTTTTGATCCAAAATTTGTGTCCGTTTCGATCTACCTTGCTTAGTTTTTGAGATACGTGATTTTAGGGGATCACTGGGGTCTTGAGAATTAAAAAACTCGATAACTTCAAAAATATTACTCGGAGAGCTTTGCGGTCTTGTTCTACGTGTTGAGAGCTACAAAAATTCTTTTGGACTTTTTGTTGTGTCGGCAATATTTACCGAGATATGAGCATTTTAAAATTTTCGGGAATTCTAACTTTTTTGGATCCAAAGTAAGGTCCTTTTAGGGTCTATGTGAAGAGGACCCGCGAGAGTATGGAGATTCTAAGAACCAAAAATGCCCTCCATTTTGCTCTATCTGGTTTAGTTTCCGAGATAGCGCCATTTTAAGTTTTCTGAAAATAAAAAAAAATTTACCATTTATTTTTGCTAATGTTAGCAAAAAATCTTGTAAAAATGTTGTCAACTCAATTTCAAATTTAGCAAAAGAAATTAGTTCAAAGTTTGTTTAAAATTGCTAATGTGCTAAATGAAGTTTACAAGAATTTTTTGCTAACATGCTAATCTCAACTAAAAATTTGCTAAAAGTTAGCTAACTAGCATTAGCAAAAAAAAATTAGTAAATCTACTAACGTATTTTTTTGAGTGTAAGTCACGAACAAAATTTAAAAATTTTCTAAGTCCCAGACACATTTTGAGTTTTGTAGTAAAAATTTTCATTGAAAAGGATATCACCGTCCGACAAAAATTAAATAAAGTCGTTGAACACGAACTGGGTAATATACGTTTGTAACTAGAAACTCCATTTACAGTTTTTCATGTTTCCTTTTAAGAGGACTTCAAATTTTTAGAGGATTAAATTTTATAAAATATTTTTTTTTACTATTTGTACTTGGCCTAGGATGACTCTGGTGATGGCAAATGAAAGAGGAGGATCTCCCTTAATTTTTCTATTTTATTATTTTTACATATCAGGAAAGAGGAGGTAAGTTACGTCCTTTCAAAAATGTATCCTTCAATTTCATTAAAAATTTTCCACAAAATATTTTAATAAAGTTTTAGAATGACTTTATGCACATCCTTTTATCCTGATATGGCAAAATAGAGGAATGGAAAAATTAGGAGAGATCCTCCTCTTTCATTTGCCATCAAGAGTGTCATCCTAGTACAAGTAAAATTTTTTTAAAATATTTTACCAAATGTATCCTTTAAAAATTTGAAGTCCTTTTAAAAGGAAACAGTATCACGAAATGAAAAACTGTAAATGCAGTTTTACTCTATGTGATCTCTACTTTCAGACGTATATCAGCCGGTTCATGTTTAATATAAGCTGTGGGATGGTGTATTACAAAAAAGAAAAATACATTTTTTAAGTCCCAAATTTTTTTTTAAATTTCCCGGACGTTAAATTTTGTTGACAATTTTTTTTTTTGCGTTTTGGAATAACAAGTATTTTAAAGAAAAAAAAAAAATTGAAAAATTTTCTGAGTTTCGAAAATTTTTGAAAATTTTCTAACAGAGAAGGTTCTTCACAGGGCACCCACCGATTCTCCTGAAACTTGTATATTGGAAAAAAGGGAGGAAAATATGTTTGTTTTTTCTTAGCTGCCCAATCTCACATTTAGCGGGTCAAAGGGGAGGAGGAAAACGGATTTTTTTCGTTTTTTGAGGATTTTTCACATTTCTTCTATAGAAACTATGTGAAGATTTTATACAGATCGAAAGGTTTTCTGAAAGCCTATCCAATGGTGTATAGGTCGTTGCCGAGTTCGGCTTTGTTAAGTTCTAATCTTCAAAAATGTAAAAACGTTGGGATAGTTTGTATGGAGAGGTGTATATGTACGACCACCAAAATCATAAATAATTATCTCTATTAAAATTAAGCTGACCCGTATTTTTGCGTTTGGCGAAATTCCTGCTAGTTCTGATTTTAGTCGGATTTTCCCGAAAGACCTAATTTTTCATAAGATGGCAACCCTCTTTTAAATTTGGTATTGGGCAGCAAAAAAACAGGTAACTCTTGTTTTTCTCCCCTCATTTCCATATGCAAGTTTCAGGACAATCGGTGGGTACCCTCTAAAAGACCTTCCTTCTTTCTTGTAAGTCTCGTTAAAAAAAAATGTTTGTCAACACGGCACAGGTTGTGCTTCTAGGGGGCATATCCTGTGATATGTCACACCACGATTTTTACGAGAATTCCTAGTAAAAATTGCCAGCGTTTTTGTAGTTTTACAAACTTTTTCCCAATAAAATTGTAACTAAATAATTTCGGCATTTAAAAAAATAATTGTAAAATTACAGAAAAAAAAATGTGAATTTTGATCGAAAATGTTTTGTTAAAAAACTAGAAAAACTGTAAAATGTTGGTAAAATGGGATTACGAGACTTTTTCTAGTAATTTGTACTTAACTATTCACTTTAATCGGTTTATCGGCATCAGATATAGGTCAGCCTAATTATAGACTTAATCAGGATAAGTTTGTAATTGGACATATTGTACACAGAAAAAAAAAACAAATTGTTGTATTGACCCCCATATTTGTGAATTCAATTAATTTTTTTCATTGAAAGTGCTCCTATACAGAAATTTGTAGTATCAACAAACGTTTGTAAATTTTGATTGTTGGAAAGAGAATTTTAGCGTTTTCAACAAAAAAATTCAACAAAAACAATTTGTTGATCTGACGAAAGCAAAAAATCTTATTTTCTTTTTCAACAAAGAAATTCAACAAACACAATTTGTTGATCTAACGAATGAATTTAACAAACAAAAACACTTTTTATTGATATGATAAAAGAATTTTGAAATAAAATTACTTGACTGAGTTTGTTGAAAACAAAATCGAAGTTTTGTATTATGGACTAACAGCCGTCCGTTTTTACTAAATGTTTGATTGATATCATGTTTGGTTGATTTACAATGGATGTTTGTTGATTTAAATTTGACGATTTTATTTAGAACTGTAATATATTTTTCCTATAGAAAAATTCTTAAAAGGGCATCTTTTGTTTATTTTCAGATCGGTCCACTGGAAAAAGTTGCGATGCTGGAGATTTTTTTTTCAATTTGAACTACCCTTATAGTTATACACATCTATGTTAATATATAGCTAACTTTTTGTTTTGTTATAAATGTTTTACTTTTTTTTTTATTTATTTTTTTTATTTATGTTCCTTCGCCTAGTTTACTGGATTTTGTATTTTGTGTGAATGATTGTAAGTAGGTTTTAACAGTAGTTATATAGAGGCCAGACCAACAGACAGACCCATATACAGACAGACGGACAGACAGACTGACGGACAGACATAGAATCGTTTTCATATAAATATCTATCTACAACATACAATAAACTACATATAATATAACAATGTTAGTACGATTGTATGTTTAAACGGGAATACATTTAGTTTTGAGTAAATCTCTAGTGGTACAAGTATTTAAATACAGATTTTACATATGAGAATAACAATATTCATCTTATAAACATGTACATAATAACTTATAAGATAACAAAAAAAAATCATATATGTTTAATACTTGGATGTTGTTTTATTTTTTAATTATTATTTTGTTAAAATTTATACTAACAATTCTATGTAACTAAAATACATAAATATTTTCATTAATCTTTTAATTGATTTTTGAGTTGAGATTTTTCTTTTACTCAGATATTTGCATAGAAAATGGATATATTTTCAAAATCAGCTTAAAAGTGTTTAAACGGTAATTACAATTCGATTTAAATTTTGAAAATAAATTTTTTGTTGATTAAATAAAAATTTGAAGTTTTGCTAAAAAGTCTTGACAATGATCTTTTGCACAGATCGAAACATGTGTCTTCTAAGTTTTGCAAAAGTTACCAACAAATAAATTTAAAACAGATAAATAACTTTTTTTGAAAACTGAACTCGAGAAAAATGAACTCGAGCTAGAATAACTTTACTAAAAAAAACATTTTATAGTCGAATGAAATAATTTTTATTTTTAATAAAAATTAATCAGAATATTAATAGAAATTACTTATTTTTGAACGTTTTTCGTTCTTTCAAAACTTTATCATTCAATATCATTCAAAATTTTTAACAAGATATTTTGATAATGTTTTAAAAGGACATTATTCACATCCTTTTTTCTGATATGGTTAAATATAAAAATGAACAAGTAAGAAAGCTATATTCGGCTGTGCCAAATCTTTAAAAACCCTCCACAATGTTAACCAATGCACAAGACGCAGATGACCTTTCTTGGCCAAAATTCATTTTATAGAAAATCATAAACACTTACAAAAAACAGAAAACATATTTTGTTTTTGTATACACTTATTTACCGTTCAAAAACAAATTTAGATAAAAATAGAAAAAAACTTATTTTTTTAAATTTTTTCAATTATTTTTTGAGTTTAATGTGGTTATTCATAAAACCTAAAATATATTTAAAGTAGGTTTATTTGACAGATATTGCAGGAACAATTGTCAAATAAACCTATAATAAGTCTGTTATAAGTATTATGAATAAGAGCCTAAATATAAAAAATTTCTTATAATAGGTATATTCGATTACCTAAATTTCTTACTATTTTTTACTACAACTGGAAAGTCTTGTTTACTTTTTGTATTGAAAAATTCCAGCTGTAGTAAAATGAGTAAAAATTAGTAGATTGTAGTAAGGTAGTCGAATTGACCTAATACTCTACATGGAAAACAAAAAAAATTATAACAATTTTTAACACAAAACTTATTTCAAACCAGAAATTTTTCCAGTTTTGTAATTTTGGCCAAGAAAAGCGATGACCGGAACCATAGTGCAATGTAAATATTTAAAAAACAAAAAAAAAAAATTTATAAGTATGTATGAAAATTATATAAAAGCAACCACGTGTATGACACATACTACGTATTTTTTACTTTAATTGATACAAATAACTACTAACAAGCCAAATAAGCATCAACAACTACAAAATGGCGCGCAGCCACTTCATATCATGGAGGTTTATATTGAAACTCATCTCAATTGCTCATAGCTTTTTAACCCCTTGACCGATTTTGCCATAATTGGTACCAAAATAACCAGCAAAACGTTGAGAACAATAAAATATGAACCTATATACCATGGTTGGTTACCGTTACCCTTATTATACCGTTACCGATTCAAAACCCTTTCAAATCGAATACCGTTACCGTTACCAATACCGCTAAAAATATTTTTAAAATACCGTTACCCTTACCGTTACCGTTATAATTATTAGAAGTTACCGGTATTGTACCGGTATTCAAAATTTTACCAGTTTTAAGGGATTTTAACGAACAAAAAAATAAAATCAAATTGCTAACATAATTTTAAATTTATAATTTGCAAATTATCATAAAATAAATGACAAAAATTATAATCATATCAAATCTATACTGGTTTTTGGGTCTATAAAATATTTTTAGCTTTCAGTTCTATCTTTTTTCAAATTTTTAACTAAATTAATAATACCGGTACGTACCGGTTTGGTTAGTTCGGTACCGGTACATACCGTTACCGAAACGATTTGAAAACACTTACCGTTACCTTTACCGAAATAAATAAAAATTAGATACCGTTACCGTTACCCTTACCGTTATTCGTTTCGGTAACCAACCTTGCTATATACAATTTTATTTGAATATGTCAACCATGAGCCAAGATAAATCATTTTAAAATTTTGGGTTAAATTTCTGGTGCCTCTCCCCATTATGCGATTCCGCCCAAATTTTTTGTGAGTGTTGGGAATGATAAAATTACATAAAATTCCAAGTTTCGTTCTCATTCATTCAACAGGTGTCAAGTTATAGCATTTTTTTTTTGTAAAATTCACCATTATTTTTGAGGTACCTTTACATTTTCACTCATATCTTTTAAAATACTTAACCGATTTAAAAAAAAAAAACATACATTAGTTTCTGCCTAGGAGAATTACGCAACTTTTGGTACCCCAAACGTTTAAATCGGTTCCGGATTATTGCCAAAAACGTGATTTCAACAGACAGACGGACATCGCTAGATCGACTTAAAATCGATCAAGGATCATGAATATATATACTTTATGGGGTCCTAAACCAATATTTCAATGTGTTACATACGGAATGACAAACTTATATATACCCTCTATCACTAGAGTGGAGGGTATAAAAGATAAGGGAGATTCCCCTCTTTTATTTGCCATCACCAGTGGCATCCAAGGACAATTACAAACATTAAACAAATATTTCACAAAATGTATTCCTTTAATACTTTGAAGTCCTTTTAAAAGGAAACAGGATCACAAAATGAAAAACTGTAAATGCAGTTTTACTCCGTTTGATCTATACAATCAGACGTATATCATCCGACTCATGTTTAATATTGGCTGTCAGACGGTGCTATAAAACTATCAGACATACTTTTATACTACAGGACTTTAGTTTGTTTTCTATGTACTATAGAGTGACTCAAAAAAAAGTTGATGATGTACCCCCCTCAAAATTAACTTTCACATGTTTTAAAGAGATTCCCAAAATATTTGGGCTCTAGCGATAATCTCCCGTGAGCTAAACCGCGTCAAAAAGGGTTCACAAATGTTATTTTTCATGATCAAAATTTACCAAAGTTATTTAAGTTTTCAGTAAAATCAAATTGAAAAGCGTCAAAAAACTGACATAAACATCTCCTTATCTCGAGTCTGTGATTAGATTTTTAAAATGTTTTAATGCAGAATCAAAGAATTCCGAAATATCTATAATATTTGGTCATTCATTGGACAAAAAAAAAAAAAAATTTACTGAATTTTTAATTCATGAAAAATACCACTTTTGGTTTCTTTTTTGACGCGGTTTAGCTCACGGGAGATTATCGCTAGAGCCCAAATATTTTAGGAATCTTCATAAAACATGTCAAAGTTAATTTTGAGGGGGGTACAACTTTAACTTTTTTTTGTCCATATAAGGTGAGTCGGTCTAATGTACTACTACACATTCTTTATTTAAATTATGCACATTTTTACGGTTATTAGTGAAACCAAACAAATTATGGTTAATTAATTAGTGGTTATTAAAACAAACAAACAAAAAACAATTGTTGGTTGTTCATTAAATTATTTCGCTTAAGCCTTAAACTTAAAGGAGAAAAAAAAAAACAAATAATGTGTTTTATTTAAACAAGGTTACCAGTCTGAGTGTACTTAATGGATGTTGTTGTTTTAAATATAAATCACAATCAATAACATTTTCTTATTTTGTAATAAATTAGTATTTTTTGTTTTTATAAAACTAAAACCAGCAGAAAATCTGCAAAAATACCGGAACTTATATTCAGCAGAGCCGTTTTTTTAGGTTGGTATAAAATTTCATAAAAGTTTTGAAATTTGGTTGGTTTTTTTCGCAAAACTCAAGTAAACTCACAAAAAAATTTTACAAAAAAAAGGTTTATTCTCTCATAAAAAAAAATTGTCATTCCCCATACTTAGATCTATGACATTCTTGCGGTGTCCGTCTGTACACGATACAGTCCTTAACCAGCAGCAAGAATACTTGTGCTGGTTAAGGTCGGAAATGGACAAAATCGGACATGGGGAAAAAGGTCCCCTTAAAGATTTAAAACAGCCCCAGAAAAACACTTTTTATATCCAACACCACTCCTTGGTACATGGTGTAATGAGTTTGTACTGATGTTTGTAACTATTCGAAATATTGGCCTTAGACCTCCCGTTCTGGTATGCCGATCGAATAAGAATCACTTCACTCAAAAAATTATGTCATTAACTGTTTGTAGTTTATTTAAAAGAATTTACGTTTTGTTGTTTTTTAAAGATAAACCAGTTGTTTAATGTTCAGTTTTTTTTTAAATGATTGCGGGATTGCGGGATCGATTGCCGAAAATTTTAGTAAGAAAATTAAAAAAAAAAAATAATTCAATAGAAAAGTTTTAAAAATAACCTACGAAATCATTCATTTTTAATGTTTTCGTAGGTATTTTTTTTTTAATTTGTTGGTAAAAATAACACAACAATCATTAATTTTTAATGTTATTTTTTTCGAATTTGTTGGTAAAAAAAAATGAAAATTTTTTATTTAATTTTAATTTTAGAAAATTTTATTAACAGTATTTGGTTTAAAGCTTTTCATCTTAAGCCCTTAAATTCGCGAATTTCTTCATTTGTTAAGTTTTTCGCGAAATTAACCGCCAAGTTGGTCTTTGATAAAATACTTGCTTTTAGTGAACCAAAAAGGCATTCCTAACAATACAAATAGTGGAAAAAAAACAGCTATGTTATATGGACCATCATGATGAAAATCGCGAAAAACCGTTTTTTTGTATATGCCAGCATGACTTTACGAGATGATTTAAGAATCCATCTATTAGTAAATATATAATGTGGGAACCTTAAACAATTAACTGACCAAAAATTTGGCCAAAAAAGTTTTCATTTGCAAAAGTTATCTTAACAAAAACTATTATATCAGTTTTAACCCTACAATAATTATAGTTTTTGTTAAGATAACTTTTGCAAATGAAAACTTTTTTGGCCAAATTTTTGGTCAGTTAATTACACAGTGCAACACCCAAAATCGGAATGGGATGAAACCAAAAGCAAATGAAAGTTGACATATTCCATAACAAACCCATCAAGGCTTTTTTCTAGTTCAGAGCTAAATTTTGTTTTACACGCATTTGAAGTTAGTGCACTTTTATTATAATTATAATAACAAATGCTTGAAAACTGTATCAGTGGCGAATGATTAATATTGTAATTGCCTTTAAATAACAATCATACGCAACGGTGTCCAGTGATTTATATTAATAATTGCCTTTAAATAACAATCATACGCAACGGTGTACAGTGATTTATTTTAACCCTTTCACTCCCCTTGTACACTACAGTCTTTAAAAATTCATTAAAAATTAACCGTACAACATTTTTGTGTTTTGTTTTGACAAGATTGATCATTGAAGGGTTATCTTTACGATAGATGTGCTCGGAAAAATAAATTTGCATTCCGTAGGACTCTACACGCAATATTTGGTGGCAAACTGGAAATTTTTCAAATAACGTAAAAAAAATTGCAAAACAAAATAAACGTTAAAAAGTTCTCAAAAATCGACTAATAACCGTACAAGCTTTCTTAAAAGCGGATTTTGTAGAACTTTTCGATACGAAAAATACAAAATTCGAATTTTGGAAAAATGTTTACTCATTCGGGAGATATTGCATATGAAAGCTTCAAGTTTGGTTGGATATATCTCCGCTAGAGGGCGCGGTAGACCAACGAAATCAACAAAAAGTTTTTACTTTGCATAGATCTACATTTTCACAAATTTTGGTCAAGAAATTACCAGCCAAAAAAGTCGGTAGTGAAAGGGTTAATAGTTTGGCTATTCAGTAAATAGGTACTGGACCGATTGCAGCAAAATTCATACCAGTCATAGCTGAAGTAATTTTGAGCTTAAGTTTGGAAACTGGACCCTACATGTCCAATAAGGGCACCACCAGGGGCCTTTAAAGTAGGACATGTTTAGTACTCAAAAACTTTAAATGCTTTAAAATCACCAACTTTAAATGCGTGTAAAATAAAATCTAGCTCTGACCTAAAAAAAGGCCTTGAGGGTTTTGTTATGGAAAACGTCGGCTTTCATTTGCTTTTGGTTTCATCCCATTCCGATTCCGAAAGTTCGATTTTGTATCACTGTGTTATTTAAGGTTCGTTGCCACATAATATACTAAAAGATGGGACCTTAAATCATCTTGTAAAGTGATGCTGCCATATTCCAAAAAACGGTTTTTCGCGATTTTCATCATGATGGTTCATATAACATATGTAGCTGTTTTTGTCCACTATTTGTATTGTTACACTCATAATAATAACTCTGCAAAATACTCTGTAAAATGACTGTAATCTCAATTCAACAGATATTTGACAGAGTTTTCTGTCAAAATACAGATTTAAAGAAAATACTTTGTATTTTGTTGTGACAAAAAAACAAAGTTTCCTCTGTTATATTACTATTTACTTTGTAATCTTAATTTTACAGAGTTTTCTGCTAAAATACAGATCTAAGCAAAATACTTTGTATTTTTTTTATAACCAAAAAAGTTTTTTGTTTTGAGTAGTTTTTGTTACCAAACATCAAAATTTTATCTGTATATTTTTTTTTTTGAGAAAAATTTGAAAAAGTAGCAAAAAAAAGTTATCAAAATTTTTTTTTTCAGGAATCTTATAAAAATTTTACAAAATAACATGCATTTAACTAAACGCTGTAAATTTACAGAGCTTTTTCTGTAATTTTTTTTTTGCATCAAATGTATTTTACAAATATATGTAAATTTACATAGTATTCTTTGTATTATTTAACCAATATTTTACTAGAAACTCGGTAAATTAACAGTTTTTTTTTTGTCCAAATCATTTTACAGAGTTTTATAGTAAAATTACAGAGTTTTCTCTGTAAAAAAGCTTTCATATTTAACCAATATTTTACTATAAACTCTGTAAATTAACAGTTTTTTTCTGTCAAAATCATTTTACAGAGTTTTTTAGTAAAATTACCAAGAAATGTTGTTAGCTGGAAAAGTATGGTGTACTCTGTTAAATTAGCAGAGTTTTTCTGTAATTTAACAGAGTTATTATTTTGAGTGTAGGGATACCCTTTTGATTCACAAAAAGCAAGTTTTTAATCAAAGACCAACTTGGCGGTTAATTTCGCGAAAACCTCAAAAAATTAAGAAATTCGCGAATTTAAGGGCTTAAGATGTAAAGCTTTAAACCAAATTTGCATAAGAAATATTGCTACAAGTCATGTCTTTGTTTTCCATGCCATACAATTTAAAAATCATTAACTTTGCAAATTTTTTTGTTGAAAAACTGGCTCGAAATCAGCAAATCTTTAACGACATTTTGCAAGAAAACTGTACCATACACTAAAAATATTTTGTAAGTAAATTCAACTGAAAAAACGTTTAAAACAATCGTTTTTCCTTTTAAAAAACGGACTACTTATATTTCATGTAAAACAACAGACTTTTTCAGTTATTTTTAAACGTTAATAAATGACTAGACATTCCGTAAAAACAAACGATATTTCAGTTATTTTAACTGCTTACAATTTTTCATTTTGTGGAGTAAAAATTAAATTTTTTGAATAACAAACTACAAAAACCGTTCTTCTGTAAAATTATACGGAATAATCAGTCACAAATAATTTAACTGATAAAAATATTTTTCCGTAACTTTTGTAGTTTATTGTTTTAACAACTGTATAAATCATTCAATATTTTATTTTCTTTAAAAAACAAACGATAAAACGTTTAAAACAACTTTAACTAAAAACTTTTTGAATAACCGTAAAAAAGTTACTGTAAAACTTTTGTGGGTGTACATCGAAAAACGGAGTACACCATTCGAATCAGCATGTCACAAGTACGTAGAAACGTTGGTCACACCTCTTGTTTTCTAAAATAGTGGTCAGTTTTGTCACGCTGTGTAATTACTTGGATGGTTTTTAATTGTTTTATCACTTGTTTTAAATGTGTTTTTAATTTGTTTCGGCGATGTCTTTCTGTCCGCCTGTCCATGTAAACGTTGTATTAACGATAGAGGTCGCAACTGTAAATATATTTAATACTTGATATATTCCTATTGAAATTGGGAAAAATCGGTCCATGTTTAGACTTAGCCCCATACAAACGTCCCTTAAAATTGAGCTAAAATGCCTCTAATAACCGCAAAATAATAGATATTCTGTCTAAATTTGACACACCTAGAAAAGTTTTACAGTAACTATTTACGGTTATTCAGAAAGTTTTTAGGTAAAGTTGTTTTAAACGATTTATCGTTTGTTTTTCAAAAAAACTAAATTATTGAAAGATTTATACAGCTGTTAAAACAATAAACTACAAAAATTTACGGAAAAATATTTTTATCAGTTAAATTATTTTTGACTGATTATACCGTAGTATACAGAAGTACGGTTTTTGTAGTTTGTTATTCCAAAAGAAAATATTTTTACTCCACAAAATAAAAAATTGTAAACAGTTAAAATAACTGAAATATCATTTGTTTTTACGGAATGTCAAGTCATTTATTAACGTTTAAAAATAACTGAAAAAGTATGTTGTTTCAAGTGAAATATAAGTAGTCCGTTTTTTAAACGGAAAAACGATTGTTTTAAATGTTTTTTCAGTTGAATTTACTTACAAAATATTTTGAGTGCAGGGTTGCCCTTTAATTGTAGAATTCTTTTTGTAAAAGACAAAATCGGCTGCAGTTGTACAGCAAAAACTACTGAAAACGATTTTGATAATTTTTTTTTTGGTTTGAAGATTATAAAATTTTCTAGAACTTTCCGTGGCCTTCAAAAAACCTTTTGATCTGTATAAAATGTTCTTATAGTTTCTTCTGAAGAAATATGAAAACTCGTCAAGAACGCACAAAAATCCGTTTTCCCCCTCCCTTTTGACCCGCTTAATGTGAGATTGGGAAGATATTTTCCTCCCCTCTTTTTTTGGTGAAAAAAAAAATTCTGGAATTTTTTTTTTTTATGTAAAAAAAAAATGGTTTGAACTTGTAAAAATTCCATTGTGTTTCCAATTTCCATATGCCAACCAGCAGACAATTTAAAGCATTTTGTATTTTTAGGTTATGTAGAATATACCAAAATTTTCAAGTTGTTCTTACACCTTAGTTTATAATTTTTGAACCGCTGAATCGATTTCGCTCAAATGCAATACCAAACTACTTAGGACAACAGCAAGTAAATTAGCTAAGTCTCAGTCAGACGGACAAACGAACAGACAGACGGACATCGCTAGAATGTCTTAGAATAGATCACAGATCAATAATATATATACTTTATGGGGTCATAGACCGATATTTCGATGAGTTACAAACGGAATGTCAAACTTATATATACCCTCTCTCACTAATTGGATGGTATAAAAAAATAAATAAAAAATTTTATAGACTAACTGGGCTATTCATAATGAGTAAATTAAATCTAATGTAGGTTTATTTGACTGATATTGCATAAATATTTGTCAAATAAACCTATTTTAAGTACACTTTAAGTATTATGAATAAAGGCCTAAACATTTTTTTCTTTTTTCTATAAAAAACACCTTTTCAGCAATGTCAGAACATAAACTAAACTAAATATTTTAAGCAAAAAAAAAAAAAATGAAAATATAAACTAAATATTTTAAGCAAAAAAAAAAATAAAAAGTTAAAATTTTTTTTTCACTTTGGTCGGAACTTTTCATTTTCAAGTCAAAAAAAGAACCCAAAGACATTGTCCTACAGGTCCAATATTTGTGTGTGTTAATATCGACCCGAAAATGCAGCTTTCTTGACCACGACATTTTCGAAAACAAGCTAAATTTGCTCCATGGGGGATAAAACCCCTCGCCCCGGTGGGAACTTTTTCTGGGAAAATCGTAAATTTTTTTCTAAAAAAATCATAAATTTTAGATAACTGTTTTTCATATATTATTTACTTTTTTCATCAATTTCTTATATGATCAAATTTTTAATATGTAATTATATATAAAATTCACTTTCATCTGATGTGAAAAATCTTTTCAAATCAAATAATACTGATAAAAAAATTAACAAAACAAAAACAATTTGCATAATTTAAAATAATGTTTATAATATTATGAAACTTAAATATAGTAACATTTAAATACATATGTATTTACATTAGAGTAGGCAGAAAAAAAAATTGTAGTAAAATAATTTCTCACAGTCATGATAATTAAAAATTTTCTAAAAAGCATTTCTAATAATGGCTATAGAAGAATTTGCAAATGAAGAGTTTTAAAATAGCAATTGTCGAATAATTTTTTTTATAATAACTGCAGTTCACTGCCTAATAAATTTTTGTATTGCTTGAGTGTGGCGTCCCAAACGGTTAGACCTTAGGCTTAATAGCTGATTTAAGCAGCAAATTTTAATTTTCCCATTGTAATCTAAATAAATTTTTTGCAAAAACCAAGTTTTCAGCCTAGTCTAATGAACACATGTATTATGAATCAACTATACAACTGCAAAAAATAAACAACAATTATTTTTATTACTTATGATTTCCTTTGCATGTGAAATGTGTGGAAATAGTTTTTTTTTTTTGTATTTTTCATTTAATTTATTATTCATTATACAAAATGCCGCAAAAAAAAAAAAACACAAGTGATTAATGGAAAAATCTTCAACATGCGAAATATTTTCATTGTTATAAATATTACACGGTAATATTTGTACAGTATTCATATTTGCATCTTACTAAATCTTATTTTGAGTTTTACAAAATCGAATTTTTAAGTTAAATAATGAATGTTGTTGATATTTTATTTGTTACACTGTTAAACAACGTAATTCTTCACTTTAAACAGCTAAAAATCTTTACAGACTTTTGTCTGCTAACACTGTGCAACAATTTGAGGGTCATGGTGTGGGGTGAACCAAGTTTTAACTAAATTCTTAAAAGCTTTTACAAAATTCTAAGCAGTTTTTCACTAAATTCTAAGAAAACAAATATGAGTTTTTAACTAAATTCTAAGAAATTTTTAACTCTAATTTGAAGAAGTTTTTAACTAAATTCTAAGAAGTTAAACCTAAATTCTAAAAAATTTTAACTAAATCCTTAAAAGTTTTTCACTAAATACTAAGAAGTCCGCTTTCTCAATTCTATGAAATAAAATACGGTGAAGTTATTTGTAGTAAATTTTAACTAAACTTGAACAAAATTTTGTGTGAACATATATTTAAGAAATGTGTCTTAAAAATAAATATATGTTTCTTAGATTTGAGGAAAATTCTTTATCTGTAAGATTTTTTTTTCCATATATTTAAGAAGTCCATTTGATGAAAGCTTTTAACTATTTATAAGTCGCGACCTTGGAACAACAAGGTTCTATTTGCACCAACACTACTATTGAGAAAACTAAGGTTGAATATTGTTAATCGCTTTACTAAGTTAGTTTTGACTAAATTTAAAAACGGTTTTTAAATTATTTTAAATTAGTCATTAAATTTTATTATGTATATGAAAATATTCGCGCTACTATATTAGTTTTTGCACAATTTGAGTCTCAAAAAGCAGATAGAACTCTGTTGCACAACGATAAGGCACATGAATTTGGACAACATGGTTCTAACTGCCAAATAGAACCTTGTGTTTCTGTAAGAAATAGTTTTTTGCAGATAGAACCTTGTGTTATTTGGATTATAATAATACAACATTTGTTAATCAAAAATAAACCGACTTACAAGGTAAGCCTCCCTAGTGTCCACCTGGGATCTTCATAATATTTTTTTTATTTTGTAGAGCAGGAAAAATAATGTCACACGTTATGAGGGGGGGGGGGGAGGTACATAAGGGGAGAGAACGGTCAGTTTTTAGTCCTGGTAATGAGTATTTCATTGTAATGCTTTCATCATCGGCATGAGTTTTAATAAAATATTCCATTGCTAGGGCCATAATGGAATTTTTGCTTTTTAGTACCACCAGAATCGCTCCATGTTAACAGTTTTGTGATATTCTTGCCTTCGAATACTTTTTCGACAGTTTTTTTTGGAAGGGTGATGCTATATCTTTCACACTTCTTCCGCCAGTGCTGCTGTTGGAGTAACTGAAGTTTTATCAAAAGCCTTTTATTTCATGTGTTTTACTTTAAAAACCTTGCTTCAGGAATTCGTTTTGCGGATTTTAATTCCTAATCGCATCTTTTAGCTACCCCAGTTACATTATTTTTATTCTCGAGTGTGTTAAAACTATTTTTTGGGAGTAGCAAAAGCTCCAATCTAAGCCACTAGGGAGGAAACTCTTTATTTTCAATAAGTTTCAAGACAATACTGTGCTCATGTGACTTTAAACACATATTTCTCTTTACAGTTGGTCAAAGACTATCAATACTTAAAGATATTTGAAGTCTCCCTTCTTCTGTTAAACCCTCTCTTAAATTCCCTTTGCTAAGTCCGCCATCGAACTGGACGTTTGATCAAACCAAAAAAAATTCCCTTAAATTCGATATAAACAAAAAAAAGTGTTGGTCTGGTGATTTTCAGACTAAAGCTAGCGTTTTTTTTTTCATCTAGCTGTAAAAAAGTTTTTTTTTTTGTGGATTATCTGGAAATCCAATGACTTTTTATTTGCTGACAATTTGTTTTAAAAACTTTTAAAGGTATTTCTTAAATAATATTACCATAAAAATTATAAATTGATACATTTTTTTAAAATTTATTAAGCGCTTTTTCGTTATAAAAAGTTAGCATTATTTGTCAAACCAACAATGTTAATTTAACATTATCGTATTTTCCTCGTCTAACAGTTTTCGTACCTTCTGTTAAAAAGTTTCAAAATATTAAGAGCGGGAGACAAAGAGCTTGAGTTGGTTCTAAACTCAAAGAAAACCTTGTCAAATTACTAGAAAAAGTCCCGTAATCCCATTTTACAAATATCGTACAGTTTTCCTTGTTTTTTAACAACAAATTTTTTATCGATATATACATTTTTTTTGTAATTTTACATTTTTTTTCGTAAATGTACAAATTTCCAAGGTAATTTTACAAAAAAAAAAAAAATAGTTAAGGCACGAGAATTCCTTGTAAGCATTATCGCATCAAAAAAGTTGTAAATTTCCAATTTTATTGGTAAAAAACTTGTAAAATTACAAAAATGCGCGTAATTTTTACTAACAATTCTCGTAAAATAGGAGGTGGAAAAACTTAGTTAAGTTACGAGAAGTCCTTGTAATTTTTATCGCGTCAAAAAGTTGTAAATTTACAATTTTATTGGTGAAAACCTTGCAAATTGTTTGTAATTTTACAAGCTTATTACCAATAAAATTGTAATTTTTACTAAAAACTCTCTTAAAATAGGAGGTACTCGTAGCAAACAATCATTTTACGAGAATTTTTTGGTAACTTTACAAGATTTAAAAAAAAAAAAATGTTAAATTACTAGAAAAAGTCTCGTTATCCTGTGTCATAGATGGGACTAATTTATTAAAGGGACCAATTAATTGATGGTTTAATTACCATTTAATTGATGTCAATGGTAATTAAATTTTTTTCATTACCATTGGTTGTATCAATTGTACCAATTAAATTACTTATCAATTTAATTACTAATGAAAATTAAAAAAAAAATAATTACCATTGGTATGGCATCACTTAAAAAAAAATTACCATTAGTAAAAGTCGTCACAATATAGTCAAAATCTCGTAATTTTTACAAGGAATTCTCCTTAAAAAGGATGTAGCCAAAAATTTAGTTAAGTCACGAGAATCCCGTTTAACTTTAATCGGGTAAAATACTGTAAATTTACAATTTTATTGTTAACAAGTAAAAAAGTTAAATTCGGCCTTGCCGAATGTAGTGATACCCACCACAATTTCAAAAAGATTATTGCAAAAAACTTTATTTAAAAGGAAATTACTTTTGAAAAAAAAAATTTTTTTTTGAAAAAAAAATTTCCGCAAAAAAAAATTTTGGTAAAAAAAATCCGCGATTTTTTTGTCAAAAAATATGTTCGTACTTGTTTAAATACCATTCGGTGTTCAATTATGTTCACATATGCCAACCAGAAGCCGAATTAAAGCATTTTGTATTTTTAGGTTATGTTGAATGTACTGAAATTTTTGAGGTGTGCTTACATTTTTGTTCATAACTTTTGAACCGCTGAACCGATATCGCTCAAATGCAATACCAAACTTCTCGGGAGAACTTCCAATAAATATGTTAAGTTTCAGTCATCTCTGTACAATATTTTGTCCGCGACAGCATTTTCCACAGACAGACGGACAGACGGACAGACGGACAGACGGACAGACGGACAGACGGACATCGCTAGAATGTCTTAAAATCGATCGGGCATCATGAATATATATACTTTATGGGGTCCCAGATCGATATTTCGATGAGTTACAAACAGAATGACAAACTTATATATACCCTCTATCACTAAGTGGAGGGTATAAAAAGCTTGAAAATTACAAAATTTTTTGGTAATTTTTAATAGGAAGTAATTTTTAATAGGAATTCTAGTAAAATAGGAGGTAGAAAAAAATTACAAGCTTTTCTTATCATTTAACAAGTTTTTTTGATAAGTGTATTTGTGCAATATGCAATTTTTATCTGTGCAACATGGTTCTGTTTCCAATAAAAGTGTCCACATGGTTCTATCTGCAAAACAATATGGCCTTTTTTGGTAAACAAGGTTCTATCAGCCAGTTAGAACCTTGTTAACTGAATCTCAAACCAAAAACACGTAGATAGAACCTTGTTGAATTGAATATCTCAGAAGCTGTAAGAGATAGAGAAAAACTGAGAACGCCAATCGAAAGAGCGTAGTCGCTTTAGTGTGATGCGAATATAACTCATTTTTGAAAAAAATGTCAGTTAGAACCTTGTTGCCCCAAGGTCGCGAAGTATATGAACTAAATTTTCCCATTTTTTAGTAAAATTTAACTAAACTAAATTTAATTCAAAGAAATTTTTTCCGAAATTTTAGTTTTAGTTAGTCTTTTTTTTTAGTGTTTGTCAACCAGCATTTAATACTTATAGGTTATGTGAAATAATACCAACACTTTCGAGGTGTCCTTACATTTTCGTTTATAACATTTGAACCGCTCAAACGCAATACCAAACTTCTGGAAGCAAAAAGCAAGTAATACGTTAGGGAACAGTTATTTCTGTGTAACATTTTGGTCGTGATTGCAATTTCAACAGACAAACATAGCTATATCGACTTAAAATTTAATTGTGGATAAAGTGTATACTAAACAAGTAAAAAAGTTAAATTCGGCCTTGCCGAATGTAGTGATACCCTCCAAAATTTCAAAAAGATTATTGCAAAAAAACATTATTTAAAAGGAATTTACTTTTGAAAAAAAATTTTTTTTTTTTGAAAAAAACTTCCGCGAAAAAAAAATCCGCAATTTTTGTCTTTTTTTGTAAAAAAAATATGTTCGTACTTGTTTAAATACCATTTTGTGTTGAATTATTTTAACATATGTCAACCAGCGGGCGAATAAAAGCATTTTGTATTTTTAGGTTATGTTGAATGTACGGACATTTTTGAGGTGTCCTTACATTTTCGTTCATAACTTTTGAACCGCTGAACCGATATTGCTCAAATCCAATACCAAACTTCTCGGGAGAACTTCTAATAAATATGTTAAGTTTCAGTCATCTCTGTCCAATATTTTGTCCGTGATCACCATTTCCACAGACAGACGGACATCGCTAGAATGTCTTAGAATCGATCACTTATCAATAATATGTATACTTTATGGGGTCCCAGACCGATATTTCGATGAGTTACAAACGGAATGACAAACTTATATATACCCTCTATCACTAATTGTAAGTGGAGGGTATAAAAAAGTTAGAAAAAACACTTTTTTTGCTGGGAGTCTTTCTATTAATAATAGCTAGATCGAAGAATCTGTTTAAATTGGTAACATTGACTTTTATTTGATTATTATACAGCTCAACACCCAAATTTCTTGGTTGACATTTTAGAAAAAACTTATCATCTCCATTAAACAAACCTGCAAATTTTTAATATTCATATTTGGCTAACAACAAATTTGTTACATATTTCGCTACTAATTTGTATTCCTCATAATATCATAAATGTGAAACTTAAGACATAATAATGTTAACAAAGTAAAAATATTACCGCAGAATAACTGACTAATAATTTGACCGACTGTCTGTCTGTCTCTGTATCTGAATGAATGAATGACTAACTGGCGGACAACAATTGCATTTAAAATGCAATGAAAATAGTAAAAAAAAAAATAGTACTGACAGAAAAAAAATTAAATAGATACAATTAAACATCCGCTAAATAATAAATTTAAATTGTAGACATACTGCAACATTTGTTGTGGCTGCAACAACTAGTGCAGTTGTTGCTTGCATTTTGCTCCGTTGCGCAAAGAGTGCAAAAATAAAAAACAAAAAGAAAAAAAATGTTGTATGTATGTGGATACTCGTCATTCATAAATGCCCTCTTACATAGATATTACATACGAATGTATGTTTATCATAAGAGGAATTTCACATCAAATTGTCTGCAAAAAAATGAAATTAAGTGCAAGGTACGAAGTAAGTAAAATAAATAAAATAAGATCAATATTAAGTAGAAAAGTTAAATTCGATTTGGCCGAATCCATGAATACCTTCCACAGTGCCCTTTTTAAGTCATAGTAAATTTTCTAAGGTAAAAATAATAATTCGATTAGAAATATTTTATTTAGATTAAAAAACTTTTTAGTAATTTTTGTTAAAAAAAATTGACTAACTGTTTTTTTTTTAGTGTAAAGTTTTTTTCGAGTGTCAAAAGTTTAATAGCAAACAGAACAGGGGAACGACAAATACACATGCCAAGCTTCAGCAGCTTCCGGATTGTCTTTCGTAAGTGAGCGTGTTTTTTAACTCGTAAATTCGTGAAAAACCCTTGCCGAAATTTACTCTTTTGCTTAAAAATTTTGAACAAATGTAACACGGATAAACAATAAGCAATAAACAGTATAGAATAAATTTTAAAATTTGTTAATAACTTTGTTGGTTTTGATTGAATTGGGCTAAAATTTTGTGAAGACTTACGTTTTGTGAATATGTATCAAAATTAATCACAAAACTAATAAAAGATATATTTCTAGTTGTGTTCATTGACGATTTCGCAATTCACATGTTTTTAAGTTTTGGCTATAAAATCGCTAATTTTTATTATGTGACCCAAATATTTTGTAGGGACGTTAATAAAATACACCATAATCTATAAAAACACCGATTTTGAATTTTTTGTTAGTTAGGGCGTTTTGCATTTTAGGTGACGATATATACTTTATGGGATCGTAGACCAATATTTTGAGGTGTTGCAAACGCATTGACAAACTTATATATACCCATTATCACTAGAGTGGAGGCTATAAAAAAAATTGCTTCCCTTGGAGGTACTCGAACTCACGGCCACTTACAAGGAAGGTCTTTTAGAGGGCACCCACCGATTATCCTGAAACTTGCATATGGGAATGAGGGAGAAAAATAAGAGTTACCTGTTTTTTTAGCTGGATAATCTAAAATTTGCCCAATCTCAATTATGAAAAATTAGGTTTTTCGGGAAAATCCAACTACAATCCGAACTAGAAGGAGTTTCGCTAAATTTTCGCTTAATTTTAATAAATTTTTTCGCTTAATTTTAATAGAGATTTTTATTTATGATTTTGGTGGTCGAACATACATATATACCTCTCCATATAAACTACCCCAACGTTTTTAAATTTATGAAGATTAGGACTTAACAAAGTCAAAATTGGACACGACCTATACACTAGTGGATAGGCCTTCAAAAAAACCTTTCAATCTGTAAAAAATGTTCATATAGTTTCTATTGAAGAAATGTGAAAAATCCTAAAAAATCGCAAAAATCCATTGTTTCCCCTTTGACCCGCTAAATGTGTGTTTGAGCAGCTAAGAAAAAACACGGGTAACTCTTATTTTCTTCCCCTCTTTCCAATATACAAGTTTCAGGAGAATCGCTGGGTAGACCGTGTAGGACCTTCCTTGTTAGTTGTTATGTTTAGTGACCATTTATAAATAACACAAAATTATTGATTAACCGCTCACTCAAATCAAGCATTGGTTTAATCAAAAATAACAGAAAAATAACAATTAACAAATTACTCAAATCAAGCATTTGTTTAATCAAGGAACAGTCAATGACTGACCTACAATTTTCGTGCTTGATCCAACAATTTTCCTCATTAGCTGACTTTTAATTAAAATAATGCTCAATCTGGTGTATTTCGTGCTTGATCTAACAACTCATTTTTATCTGTGTAAGTAGACATGCAGAGGACACCATTCATTTCATAGTTTTTTTTTAATTTGTACTGCTTTTTTTGATGTTTTTTAGGAGGTTAAAACATTGTTTTAAGTGCTTATTTAATGAAACGAAATGTTTTTAATGAAAAAAATTTTTTTTTGATAAAAAAATAATTTTTTTGATGAAAAAAAATAAAAAAAAAAAAGATTTTTGGAAAAAAAAGGTTGATGATTTTTTTTTTTTTTGTTAAAAACCTGGTAAAAACCTTTTTACATATTTATTTTCCAAATAAAAATATATTCTTAGTATTAATGACACCTCTTCATCATATTAATGACTCATTACATTGGACGAAAATGAAGACGCTTTTTCATTGTGTGTGAACAAACAATTGTTGTTTCAGATCACGGATCTCAAACTATATAGATTTATTTTTTATTTTTTCATAATTCTTTAACGGCACACTTGCTATGGAATCCTTCATATACATTCATGTACATTTATTTAGTTTTGTTTTTGTAGTGTGTGTGTTTTTTTTTTTGTTATTTTTAATACATTCATTTCATACCTAAATTATAATAATTATAAATGTATTATTTCATCATCATGATCATAATCATAATATAAGTATATATTGTAATTTAAACAAATTATAAGACGTCACTCTAAAGTGGAAGAGACAAATCGAATTCAATTGAAATTAAAGACACACAGGCAATCCATCCGTCACATTTAGGAAATTGCTATATTAGACAAAAATTCCCAATAGGGAAATTGTTTCATGTTTTGCAATCTTTGTGTAAAAGTGAAGTTTAACAACATTGTAACATTGCAATTTACTATTAAACATTAGAAATCCACTTGCGGACTTATTATAAATTTATAAACACAACACACATCAATTGTATAATACGGACAGAGGGTAACACAATTAAATCGTTGTAAGTTTTGAACATTTTGTGATATTTTATTAGTTTTTTCTTTATACTATTGCAAAATATATCTCCTATTTTACTTTGTTAACCGCAATAACTTTCATAACCGATGATAAAAGTAAAAACCGATTTCGCCTTATTTTATATGGGTGAAATTAAAAAAATTTAGTGGTTATAATTTTTTTTTAGAAGCTTTATTCTAAAAAAATCTCTTCCTCAAAAAAAGTATCGAAAAATGGTTACACTTTTCAAGTCCTCGATATTGATTATAAATTTATTTTAATAAGAGAGGCAAAATTATGGAAAAAATTCTACGAAAAAATAACCAAGGATCACAAAAGTTTTCTAAAAAAAATTCCCCGATTCTTAGAATCTTTCTATAGGGATTCTGTCAATTTTTCTAATGGAAAACTATGAGAATTTTTTTACAGGGAAAATAGAGAGTCTTTCTATGAAAAAGTCTTATGTTAGAATTTTTCTATAGGAAACATCTGAGAATTTTTTCAATAGGAAAAGCTTCAGCAGCCTTAAAGTTGTCTTTCAAAAATTAGCGTGTTTTTAAAACGTAAATTCTCAAAAAACTCCTGCTGATATTTACAAGCTTGCTTTTAACTTTTGAACACTGAACCACCGATTTCACTGATTTCAGAGCTATAACTTCTTAAGAAAATATCGAGTTTTTATAATCAAAATTGAAATTAAAAGCTAAAGTCCTCTACTTTAAAAGTAAAGTTTAAAAAATGTATCATTAAAAAATGCAGTTTATATACAAATACATTTTTTGAGTGAATTTTCGTTAACGTTTACCCCTTTTGATTTTTTTATACCCTCCACTATTTTTAAAAATTTTCATAAGGAAAATTTTTCTATAATAAGTAAATATTTTAATATTTGAAAATGTTTTTATAGAATTAATCCGTCTTAAATTTTTCTGGAAAACATTTTTTGGTGTAAAACAAATTTCTCCCCCCCTTCCCCCACTACAAACCCAAAACTAGGATCCGCGGCTGGTATAACATATAGTGTAAAATGCTTCCTTTGTTATAATACATATTTATTATATTTATATATATTTTTTTTAGGTATCATTAAAATAATTTAAGTATAAAATATTAAAGACAGAACTGTTCTTTCCTGGTATACACTCATTTATATACACTAGGGTGGCACGAATAACGACTTTTTCGATTTTCGTCGATTGTCGGTAAAGTTATGGTTTCTTGTGGGCTAAAAACTCTATTTTAAATTTTTACCGAAATCGGACAATTTTAACCCGTGTTGCTGTGGATTGAAATTTGGGGCCTGAAATTATTTTTTTTTATACAAACCAAAAAATTTTGGTTTTGATTTTTTTATTATTAATTGACATGATTATGTTATTAACGACAAAATTTCTTTTGTAGGATAAGGCTTTCTGCTTTAAAATTGACTTTGAAAAAAACCAATACTCTAAAAATTTTTAATTTTTTTTCGTTTTTTACCCATTTTCAAATTATAAGTACCATCACCAAAAAATACAAACAATTGACTTTGAAAAAAAAAATACTCTTAAAATTTTTATTTTTTTTTTTAGTTTTTTACCCTTTTGCAAATTTTATGTTCCATCACCAAAAATTACTTTTACAAAACAATTTTTTTCAATAGCCAAATTTAACCCCTCCCTCCCCCAGGAGCACGGGTTAAAATTGTCCGATTTGGCTAAAAATTTTAATTGACAATTTTGAGTAAAATATCTAGTTTTTTACTGTTTCTGAACACATTTTTGGAAACGATAAAGATGTCACAGATCGAGAAAATACTTCACGGATTAAAATTGTCTGATTTGGTTAAAAATTTGAACATGAATTTTTTAGACTAAACGGAGCCATAATTTCCCCGGTAGTCGACAGAATTCGTGCCACCCTAATTAATATACACACATACATTTATAAACGCTAAAAACAATTCATACAGTTTGGCTTGTTGTTCTTTGGTGTGGCTGGCGTTGTGCTACCATTAAATAAAGTTTTATTGCCAACTTTTAATGAAAAATTATAAACGCACTGAGCTATACCGTGTACATAATATACATATATATTCTTCTTCCTGTTCATTTCTTCATTACACCCTACAAAATAGTTTTACATACGGTAAAATTATTTCAAGTTTGAAGTTTGGGACATTATTACAGTCCAAGTGACATTTTATACGGGGAGGAAGGCCAAAACATATGACAAAAGAAAGTCACATTGTCGGACTAATGAGGTGCATAGCTACAGGTTTTTGAGAAAACTGCTTAACGGGTATTTGAAGATCAGAGCAGCCAAATTTTATCCTTGGAGTCAAGTCTGTGTCATGATTGATTGGGTTACTTAAAGGATCCACTTGAGGGTGCACTAAAAAAATCTTGAGTCCGAAGTTAAAATTATTTAAAATTTTTGCCAGGAGCGTTTTTATATTAGGTGGGGGTTTGGCGGAAAGAATTGGGAGACAACTTTGCCCTAGCAATAAATATTTGCAATTTGATTTATTATAATTTTTTTACAAAGAAAAAAAAAAAAATAACCAACAATTTAATGGTATTGACAAATTGTGTTTTTAATACAACAACGATTTAATTAAAGTACAAAAAAAAAATTATTAACATTTTTATTTTAATTACATTGGTTAACAATTCCAAACGGCTGTAGGTAAAATCGCCCAAACAATTTTATGAAAAATCGCCCAAATGCAAAATCGACCAAACAAATATAAAAAGGGACCCAAAAAGAAAAATACGAAACTTCCCCCAAAATTAACGAAAAAAGCCCAAGAAAGAAATAAAAAATGGCCAAAAATTAAATAAAGAAAGATTTTTTCCAAAACACAAACACAAAAAATTATTGGATAAAAAATTTCAATTAAATCTCTTGATCAACAAAATTTAAATGAGTCAATTATTGTTTTGATCAACATTTTTGTTATTTTCTTTAACTATCAAATTAAAAATTTTCAACATACCAGTTTTTTTTCGCTTCAATTTATTTGAATACATTAATTCAAAAATATACTTTATACTGGGGTTTTACTTTTTTTTTGTTGTCGGCAACATATTGGAAGGCAAAAAAAATATGAATTTCTTCATCATTTTTCCATAAGCTTGAAATTCATTTGTTAAATCAATCATTATTTTAATTGACTTTAAATAAAAAATTGATCAAATTTTTGATCAAAATCGAAAAAATGATTAATTAAAAAAAAAATCAATCAATCACCTACAATTTGATGATTGATATAACAATTTTCTTTAAAAAGTTAATTAACTTTAAAAAGTTAATTGAATCCGCGTTTTTGTTGATTGACTTTCGTTTTCAATTCTTTCTGTGCATTTTACCCAATACACATACTTCCCAGAAAAGTTTTATTTTGCGGAGAGGGTGGGTCTAAGGCATGGAGTTCATAAGGCATGGTAATTTTAAATATTGAAAAATCAACCAATTTTTTAATTTTAAAATTTTGCCCAAAAACAATGAAAATTTGTTCAAACATTTTGGGTAACTTTTCATATGAAATATGGCCCAAATTTTTATGGAACATGTTTAGACAAACTTTCATTTTCTTTTTTTGGGCGATTTTGCCTACAGTCATTTGAAACATACATTAAAAAAAAACTTGTAAAATTACTAAAAAAGTCTCGTAATCCCATTTTACCAATATTTGACAATTTTCCTTATTTTTTGAGAAACAATTTTTGATTAAAATTATTTTTTTTTTGTAATTTTAAAATTGTCCAAATTTCCAAAGTAATTTAAAAATCCAGTTATTTCACGAGAATTCCTTGTATCAAGCCAAAAAATTTTAGATTTACAATTTTATTGGTAAAAAGTTTGTAAAATAACCAAAAAAACGTAATTTTTACAAGGAATTCTCGTAAAATATGAAGTAGCAAAAAATCTAGTAGGTTGAAGAATCCCTTGTAAATTTTATAGCGTCAAAATAGTTATAAATTTTCTATTTTATTGGTAAAAAGTTTGTAAAATAACAAAAAAGCTCGTAGTTTTTACTAGAAATAATCGTAAAATAGGAGGTAGCAAAAAATAAAAATAACAAGCTCTTCTGTCATTTTACAACTTTTTATTTGAGTGTACGGTATAATTCATGCTTTAAAAGAAAATGTTAACATTAATTTCGAAAACAATAAGTTTCAAAAATTAATTCTTACTTGTTTTTCGTACCAGTGCACAGGCACAGTGTTCATAGTGTCCAACACAGTCGTTAAAGATCGATTTAAGTTTCGTACTTTATTTTCTTGTAACTTCATTTTTTTTTTGTTTTCTTCGCGTAGACGTCACACCATTGACTACTTACTTTATATCATCTCAATATTTTATACTGGTGTCGACGACTTTGTGGCTTTTTGCTTAAATTATAGAATTTTGTTCGATCTTAATGTGTGTGTGTGTTTGTAAGTGTCTGTGTAAGAAAAACGTCTACATTGTATTTTCCTGAAATGAAAATTTTTGGAGTGGAGTGGGTTGTTTGAGGCCAGTGTTGCATTACATTAAATTCTTTATTATTCCATTGTAGTTGTTGCTGCTTGCTGCTTGTTGTTGGTGTTGTTTGGTTTCCCATTTAAAATTATATTCTTTTGCGCCTTATTTCGCTTCTTTTTTGTGTGTGTTTGTTGTATTTGTATAAAAATATATAAATTTCTTTCCATATTTTAAACTTATATAAATAATTGTAATTTTGAATATCAGGAGTTAGTGATGGGGGGAGGGGAAGGAGAAATATATACTACGCTTTGAATGGTGGTTGTTGTCGTTTGTATTTATCCTGCCGTTGCCGCCGTTGTCTTTATTATTTTTATTATACTTCGACAAATATTTATACACAATAGAGTAGAATGAAATTAACGTTAAAGTTGGGATTGAATCAAAGATAATTCACTAAATTGTATCGATTATGTAGATAGAACCATAGAAAAGATTAGAAGGTACGCAGTGTTGTATTTGATGTATTTTCCAATATGGTGGCAAAATGCTTGTTCTTCCTCATCTCACATGTATTTAATATCAAATTATATTCTTTGTTTATAAAAAATGGAATTTGTCTTTTATTTAATTAAATTTATTATTTATTTTGCTTTATTTAACGTTTTTTAAAAGATAATACGCACTATTGATAGTTTAAAAACTTTTTTTTCTCTTTTGTTGTTTGCTTTGTTGCTGTTCTCCTTTATGTTGCATTGTTTTTATTAAACGTCAAAAGTTACATAATGTGCTGTCACTAATACTTAATCAAGAGAAATACGACTCTGTTACACTTCTATTTTTTTTCTATGGATAGAACGCATTTGTCAAGTTTAAAAATGAAGATTTGTTTGTGAAAAGTACCCCGACATAAAGTGCCAACGGTACAAAACAAAATGTATTGGTAGAACATGGGCCACAAAAATTACTACGCTTTATTGAAGAATCGATTAGTAAACTCAAAAAAAACTTGTAAAATTACCAAAAAAGCTTCGTAAAATACTACTACTTTTTTGATATCTCCAATTTTACGAGACTTTCTAGTAAAAATTAAAATTTTATTGGTAAAAAGTTTGTAAAATTACAAACAATTTCCAAGATTTTTACCAATAAAACTGGTAATTTACAACTTCATTAACGCGATAAAAGTTACAAGGACTTCTCGTGACTTTAGTAGATTTTGTGCTACCTCTTATTTTACGAGAATTTCTATCACATATCACAAAATACATCAGAACACTACTTCCTGTGACTTATCAGAGACCTCACACAGCAGTGGGGCACACACATACTATAACATTTATGCTTGGGTGGTAGTAGCAAGCGAAAAGTCAACAAAGCAACAGAATTTAATAGTGTACGTGTGTCTACTGCGCACATTTTTTAGCCTATTCCCGCGGGAATATGAATTACAAAAATGCCCGACACTGTTAGAGTGACATTTTTCCTTCAACTTTTGATTTTCGCAAATGTCCAGGAAAATAATAATTCTACTAGACCTAAAAACTGTATGGTACATCAAAGTTTTGGATTTTTGAAAATTAAAAAAAAAAATTTAAAAAAATGTATCTTATATTTATTTATATATTTACATTTATGTATAAGTTTTAATGCGCTTAACACAAATATCAACAAAAAAAGTAATGGTTGGAACGGTTTTCGAGATATCGCATTTATAAATTTGCAAAAATGGCAGAACAATTTTTCTTGGCTCTTTCAAAGGACTTGAGACAAACTTTCATTTTAATTTAATCCGATTATTTTAACCCGTGGAACCTTCGATCAAAACTTCGCCTTTTTACAAAACTTTAACCAAAAGGATGTAGGCGAAATCGCCCAAAAAATTTTATGAAAAATCGCCCAAATGCAAAAAATATGAAAAATAACCCAAAAAAGAAAAATACGAAATTTCAGCCAAAATTAACGAAAAAATGCCCACGAAAGAAATGAAAAAAGGCCGGCTATGCAGAAAAACTTAAAAAAAGAACAAAGACAAGACTTTTTGTTACGTATTATTTTATTTTTTTTTGACATATCGTCTTCTTCATAATATGGTCTGAAAAAGCTATAAGTAGGTAATTGTCGCAAAAAAATATTATGTGTGTAACATAAATTAAGAAGAAATTGAAAAAATTGCACGGAGGTGCGATGAAAGCGTCGCAGACGAAAAATTTTAACAACAAATTTTTACAAAAAATTGCGCTATCCATGCTTTTTTTTTATTCATTAGTTTTGATTTTCTACTTGCAGCGGTAGATTAGTATGATAATCTGAAAATAAGTGCAGGAGTTGTCAGTTCGATTCCCACCAGAACCTTTGTCTGTTACTCTTTACTTTGGGCAAAATTTAATTTTCTTTTTTGGGAGATTTTTCTTTGGTCGATTTTGCCTACAGCCTCATTAAAACTCTAAACTTTGATCGAAGGGCGCTATGGGTTAAAATGATATGATTTGGCGCAAATTAAGTTTAAATGAAAGTTTGTTTTAACATCTACGAGAAAGTCAACGAAACAAAATTTTGAGATTTTTTTTAAGAAATTTCTTGAACGCAGGTAAGTTTTAGCGATACCTCGAAATTTTTATCAAAAATAATTTAAGGCCGTTGTTCCAAAAAAAGTAATTCACATAAAAAATGTGAAAATGAAAATTTCCGATTTTTTTTGGTGTTCTAGATTTCACATCCGAATTTCTTTTTCGTTTGGTTTCACATAAATAAAATTTGATTAAAGTAAAACCAATGCACTTTTTTCCTTATAATTTTTTAAATTTTAATTATTCGATTTCAACATCGAATAAAATCGTGATCAACAAAACACTAAACTTGATTTCATGTGATTCGGAAATTTTTATGTGAATTGAAAAGTTGTGAAAGACAGAACAGAGGCCTAAATAACGTATCGCAATATATATTTTTTATTTTTTAATTTTTAAAAATTTAAAAATTTTAGTGGAATTTAAATTTGATTTGAGCCGATTGCCATTGGTCAATTTTATCCGATTGGTCACAAATTTGTTCCGCATACGGTAAAGGCCTAGTAGAATAAAGATTTTTCCGGACGTTCAAAATCGGAAGAAAATGCCCCTTTATTGGTTTTTGTGCTTGGGACTTAAAAAATTTTCCAAAAAATTTTTGGGACTTAATTTTTCTTTTAAAGCTTTCAAAACAATTTTTCAAAGTTTGTAATTGTTTTTTAAAGAACTTTAAATGACCTATTTTTAAAATGTAAAAAAAATCTCAGATATTTCTGCCTTTATTCAGAAAATTTTCATGTTTTTTTTCCTAAAATCTTTTTTTTTGTCAAATTAAGGCCCTTACCACAAAAAAACAAAAAGTCTATTTTAACAAAAGTTTTATTTTAAATTTCAAATTTTCAATACATTTTTTGAAAGTCGATTTTAAAAACAAAAACAATTTGTATGGAAATAAAATTAAAAACTGATTTTAAATATATTTTATTTTTCTATTGTAAGGCTCATAGAGTAAATAATATATCAGAGATTTTGATAGGCCCCAAAACAATATGTCACTTTATATAAATTGGTTCTCTTAATGTTTAAGAGAGTTTTTACATGCAATAGCATAGGCAACACTAAGAGAACCAACTTTTTGAGAGAGGAAATTAAATGGTAGCCAACCAACCTGATACCCACTGGTACACAGAAAGAATTGAAAACGAAAGTCAATCAACAAAAACGCGGATTCAATTAATTTTTTAATTGAAACTCCTCCGATAAAGAAAATTGTTATATCAATCATCAAATTGTAGGCGATTAATTGATTTTTATTTCAATTAATCATTTTTTCGATTTTGATCAAAAATTTGATTGATTTTTTATTTAAAGTCAATTAAAATAATTATTGATTTAACAAATGAATTTAACGCTTATGGAAAAATTATGAAGAAATTCATATTTTTTGCTTTCCAATATGTTGCCGACAATAAAAAAAAAGTAAAACCGTAGTAAAAAGTATATTTTTGAATTAATGTATTCAAATAAATTGAAGCAAAAAAAAATCTGGTATGTTGAAAATTTGTAATTTAATAGTTAAAGAAAATAACAAAAATGTTGATCAAAACAATAATTGACTCATTTAAATTTTGTTGATCAATAGATTTAATTGAAACTTTTTAGCCAATAATTTTTTGTGTGTAAGGCTGTAAGTTTTTACTACAAAACGCCAAAATAATTGTGTTCGAGTATGGACGCAAATTAACTATCAAACGCAATTACGACCGACAAATTCAAGGAAAATTTTGTACGCAAAGAAGATTCCAAATGGGAAAGAAGACTTGGCAGTATTCAAACGAAGGCTTTGTAGACTCCCGGTGGAGAAAGTGTTCAAAAACGCTTATTCATATGGAAAAAGCAGATCTAAGAAGTATGTAAGTTTAATTACAAGCCATACTGGCTTGAAAGGTTATTGAAAAATGTTGAAATTGATTAGAGATGACTTGTGCAGATTTTGTAGGAAAGATTTATTTCATTAAGTTTGTCAGTGACCTCGTACTCGATTTAATTGTTTTCGCTCTTACTTCTTTCAGACTATGGAGGAACTTAGAGGGATCAGCGCTTGGAAGATGTTGAAATATATTAAACCTAGTAAATTTGGTGAAGCATATGTGTAGACTTAAACCGACATGAACAGGAGGAAGAAAGAATCCAAATTAATGTGCAAAATTATTTTTTTTTTTTTCACTTTGTTCGTAACTTCGGTACTCCGATTTTCAAGTTAAAAAAGGAACCCAAAGCCATTGTCCTACAGATCCAATATTTGTGTTGGTTAATATCGACCCTTAAAGGCAATTTTCCTGACACCAAAGTTTTCGATATTCAAAAAAAGCTTAATTTGCTCCACCATACAATGCAATGGTTTGAAATTCGAATTTTAAGATTTAACATGGAAATGATGTAAAAAATTATGAGGCAAAAAAAAAGTATTTTATTTAAATATAAATTGAAGAAAAATTATTAACTTTAATAGAATAAAGAAATTATTCATTATTTCTATTCCACTTTGCACTAATTTTATTAAAAAATAATTTAATACTTTGTTAGAAATTTGAAATAATTTAAGCAAAGGTAGTGATAGGGCCATCCAGGCAAATGACGTTGGAGAGCTTTTTGGAAAAACATTTTCGTAACTGGAAGCGTTATTTTAAAGTAAATGATAAATAGATTCATATTTTGTTTTTCCCAATTTAAAAAATCTAAGAATCAACGAAATACGAAATTTTTAATCGCAAGATAAAACATAAATTTTAAATCTAAAAAAAAGTGAATACAAAATATTTGTCACTTCCCGAGTAAAAATTATTTAATATGATCGTATATACTTTTATATAGTCATATTATTTCATATATGATCATGTGTGACACTATGTCTTGCGAGATAAATTTATATAATAAATTTTGATGGGGGATTTTTTTAAGATATCACCATACATAACTATATGTTGTAACATCTAGCCCCATGCGTCATTTTAAATTTCTAAGTGTTTTATATAAAATTTTATATGCCTCCATTATTTTTTAATTTTTTTAAGTTTTTTTAAGAACATATTTTATCGCGAATATTTCAAAGTGTTTTATAAAAAATTTCATATGACTTCATATTTTTTTATTTTTCTAAGCTTTTTTCAAGCACCACTTTTTTGTCACGAATATTTTCTAAGTGTTTTATATAAAATTTTATATGACTCCATTTTTTTTAATTTTTCTAAGACCGAATTTACATAACCCGAGTAAAAAAATTGATATGACACAATATATAATTTAATATGGGTTCGTGTCTATTTTGATATAATCTTATACGAAAAATGGTTTCATAAGATTTGATCGAATAATATCTAATAATATCGGTTTATATAACTTTATATCGACTTTGATACGAGTTTTGGTCTAATCCAATGATATAAAATTATATCCAATTATATTAAAATTTATACAATTTTATAAATCGGATGTTTTTTTTAGTTTTTAATAAAAAGTTGAAAAATTAAAATAATAAAAATAAGTTGTTCTTTGAAAAAACTTGCAAAAATTTCAAAAAATGGAGTCATATTAAATTTTATGTAAAACACTTAGAAAATATTTAAAAAAAAAATTGTCCTTGGAAAAAACTTAGAAAAATTTTAAAAAATGGAGTTATATAAAATTTTATATAAAACACTTAAAAAATATTTGCGATAAAAAATGTTCCTTGAAAAAAACTTAGAAAAAATTTAAAAGATGGAGTCATATAAAATTTTATATAAAACACTTAGAAAATATTCGTGATAAAAAAGTGGTGCTTGGAAAAATCTTAGAAAAATAAAAAAATATGAAGTCATATGAAATTTTATATAAAACACTTTGAAAATATTTGCAATAAAAATATGTTCTTGGAAAACACTTAAAAAAATTAAAAAATAATGGAGGCATGTAAAATTTTATATAAAACACTTAGAAATTTAAAATGATGCATGGAACCAGATGTTACAACATATAGTTATGTATGGCGATATCTTAAAAAATTCCACATCAAAATTTATTATATAAATTTATCTTGCAATACATAGTGTCACACATGATCATATATCAAATAATATGACTATATAAAAGTATATAAGATCATATTAAATTATTTTTACTCGGGAAGGCAATTTTAATTGCGGCAATTTTGATTTTCTAGTGTATCAGAGAGAAGAATCTTAGATCTCTCTCTGATACACGATAAAATCAGAATTGCCGCAATTAAAATTGCCTAATGTAAATACGGTCTAAGTTTTTCCAAGGACAATTTTTTTTGAAAATATTTTCTAAGTGTTTTATATAAAATTTAACATGACTCCATTTTTTGAAATTTTTCTAAGTTTTTTTTCAAGAACAACTGATTTTTATTATTTTAATTTTTCAACTTTTTATTAAAAACTAAAAAAAAACATCCGATTTTAATATAATTGGATATAATTTTATATCATTGGATTAGACCAAAACTCGTATCAAAGTCGATATAAAGTTATATAAACTGATATTATTAGATAATATTCGATCAAGTCTTATGAAACCATTTTTCGTATAAGATTATATCAAAATAGACACGAACCCATATTAAATTATATATTGTGTCATATCATTTTTTTTACTCGGGTTGTATTAAAAAAAATTATCATTTTAAAGAATCAATGAATTGTTTAAATTCATCCAACTCTAATATTTATAAATACGTTTGTGACTTGTTTAATAAATATACAAAATATATTTTTTTCCTTCGTTGTTCTGTTGAATTTTTTTGTTTTGCTTTCATTATTATTATTACGATTTTCTATATTTTAATAATAAATATAATCATTTAAAAAAATAAAACACAGTCATATTCTTATAATAGAGGGGTGTTTTGGGTGATTTGTTTAATATTCCACCATACGAATGTGTTTTCTTAATCAGGGTTGATTTTTAATTTATGCAGTTTTTTTTTTTTGCTTTACTTTTATATTTTTTTTTTTATTTTAATTATTTATAAATTTATGTTATAAATGTAAATAAGTGTGTACAATACATTTTATGTATACGTAAGAGAGTGTGTAAATATAAGTAGACATCTGTAATAAATAATGTCATAAGTTACTTCGCGGGTGGATGATTTTTTTTTTTTTTTTTATTTTTAATTAAAGTGACCAAAAAAATGCGACTTCCGATTAGTATGATTTTGATTTTATTAAAGTATGATATTCGAAATTGCAAAAATATTTTCTGGATTTAGTCGATCACTATAAATTTAAATTTGAGTTAAGCAATTCAATGATTTGGGAAGCCCATGATTTTTACATATCATCTTTGGGAATTTGCACAATAGAATAGAAAAGGGGGCTGATTCTCGGAGTCGATAGCGACAGTTTGGGATAACCGAGGATCTAGTATACATACACCCAAAAAAAAAATTGTAAAATTCCTTGTAATTTTACAAGCTTTTACCAATTATTTTGTAATTTTACAAGTTTTTACTAATAAAATTGTAAATTTACAAATTTTTTGACGCGATTAAACCTACAAGGAATTCTTGTGAATTTACTAGATTTTTTCTTTAAAATTATCTTGGAAATTTATAAAATTACAAAAAAAATTGTAAAATTACAAAACAAAATGTAAATTTCGATCCAATTTTTTTTGTTAAAAAAAATATATATATATGGGGCCTTCCATGTGAAATCGGACACTTTGAAAAACTTTTTTTTTTAGATTTTCCCAATTTGTTTACAGTTTTTAGTACCCTTCGAAAACTCCTTCGTGGTAAATTTTCAGATTTTTTTGATGACCCGTTCAAAAGATATCGAATTTTTAAAAATTGGTAGTTTGTTCCTTTACTCAAACTTCTTTTAATCATAACTTCTTCAATAATTGTCCAAATTTCAAATTTTTTTTTCAAAATTTTTGTTTTTTTACGTACTTTCTAAAAAAAAAAATCCCAAAAAATTCTTAAAAGCGCTCTAGTATGCGATTTTTAAGTTTTAAAATTTAAATTTCATTTTTGAAAATGTTTGTACTCTTCGATTTTTTTTAAATTTTTTTGTGTAAAACTTCTATCAATTATACAAATTTTTTGCCCAGGAAGATCGTGAGATAACGATTATTACTATTTTTTAAAATTTTTTTAAAATTTTTTTTTGTAATTTTCCAATCTTAAAATCATTTCTACTGCTCCAATGGTGCGTCATAGAGGGGTCCTTTATAAGACCGACCCCATTAATTTTTACGTCTTAACATTTCTTTGGAACAAGCTAGTACCCTATCTCCAATTTCTAAGGGGGCTCCCACACAAAACGACATTTTTTAAAATTTGTTCCAACCGCTCTAACTGCCCTAATAGTGCCCTTAGAGCAACAAAATGTATGACCGACCCACAATATTTTTTTAGTCCAAACATCTTCTCTGAACACACCTACACTCAAAAAAAAAAGTTTGTAAAATGACATAAAATCCCCGTGATTTTACGGGGCAGGTTTTGTAAAATATGTACTAGCAAGAATCCCCGTAATGTTACGGGGATAATTTGTAAATTGATTTAACAAAAAAATTACGGGGAGAAAGTGTAAATTTACAATTTTTTTGTAAAATATTATTGTAGACTTACAAAAAAAGTTGTAAATTTACGAAATAAAGTAGAAAATCAAAAAATAAAATTGTAAATTTACAAATTGTTTGGTTTAACTACAGTTTTTTATGGCAAAAAACTTGTATATTTACAGTAAAAAGTGGTAAATTAACAATTTTTATTGTAAATATACCATTTTTTCTTATTTTTTTGCCGTAAAAAGAGTAGTTTAACCAAATAATTTGTAAATTTACAATATTGTTTTTGTATTTTCTACTTTATTTTTGTAAAATTACAACTTTTTCTGTAAGTATACAATTTTGTTTTCTAAACTTTCATATTTGTTTTGTAAGTTTACAAAAAATTTGGTATATTTACATATTGGTTTTGTAAATTTAAAGGTTTTTTCCATTGGTGCATCTTATTTTTCCTTCTTCGGCAGCTGGAGTAGCACTTTAACAACCGGAAATGATTTTTTTTTTCACTTAAACACTTTTAACAAACTTTTTAGAGTATAACACTGCACTTTTCTATTTTTTTTTTTCGGAATTTCGTTTTTCTTAAGTTGAACATATGAGAATTGCGAAGGAGGCTACACAAGAAATTTCTTATATTTTCAAGAAAAACTAGTCAAAAAAATTACCTTTTTTTCGAATTTTTAATTATTTTAGCAAGTATTTTTAATAAATGATAAAAAAAAACTTTGGATGTTGTAGATTGGACGTTTAAGTACCTGATAAAATAAGAAAAAACTTAATTTTTCATAATTGACAGCTTTTGATTGACATTTTAGTGCCAGATTTAAAAAAAAGTACCAAAAAAATATGGTAAAATTACCAAAAAATGGTAAAAATACAAACAAAAAAACTAGAACAATAATATAGTAAAAACATATAAAAATTATGGTATTTTACTTAAAGCAAGTTACCAAAAAATTGTCTTGATATTCAATTTTTTTGATAAAGCTTACAACTAATTGAAAAATGTTTGTATCCGGAACTTAAAAAATTTTCAAAATTTTTTTATGAAATTTTTTATTTATAAAAAATAATTTTTAACAAAATATGGACTTAGAAAGTTTTTGCGTCTCCTATTGTTGCATAATTATTTTTCAATACAAATTTTTGTTTAATTACATTTTTTTGTGTCAAAATACTGAAAACCTTGTAAACTAAAAAATCTTGAAAAAAAAAATTGTTTGTAATAAAACATTTTTTGGTAGAAAGACTAAATACTATCAAATAAAATGTTGTTGTACAATTACAATTATCTTGTGTAAAACAACTAAACACCTTGTAATATAATTATTTTTTTTGTTAATTTACCTAAAAAAATTGTTAAATAAATTTACCAACATATTATAGTAAAATTACAAAGCGCACGGTAGCTTTTGTTTTATTAAAAATACAAGATTTTTTGTAAATAGACAAAAATATTAGTAAAATAGAATTACAAGACCTTTTGCTTGTAATTTTACAAACTTTTTTTTTTGAGTGTACCCTCTATCTTTAACTGTTAAGGCGGTCCCCATACAATTTTTTTATTTTTTGTAAATTTGTTTTATTTAATCAGCTTCTACCGGTCCAATGGTGAGTCCGAGAGGGGTCATTACTGAGACCGACCCCCATTTATTTTTACCCTACAACATTTTTTTAAAACATACCTACGCCCTATCTCCACTCCCTAAGTAGGCTCCCATACAAATAACAGTTGGGGCAAATTTTATAAAAATGTAATTTTGTATGGGAGCCTACTTAGGGAGTGGAGATAGGGCGTAGGTGTGTTTTAAAAAAATGTTGTAGGGTAAAAATAAATGGGGGTCGGTCTCAATAATGACCCCTCTCGGACGCACCATTGGACCGGTAGAAGCTGATTAAATAAAACAAATTTACAAAAAATAAAAAAAATTGTATGGGGACCGCCTTAACAGTTAAAGATAGAGGGTAGGTGTGTTCAGAGAAAATGTTTGGACTAAAAAAATATTGTGGGTCGGTCATACATTTTGTTGCTCTAAGGGCACTATTAGGGCAGTTAGAGCGGTTGGAACAAATTTTAAAAAATGTCGTTTTGTGTGGGAGCCCCCTTAGAAATTGGAGATAGGGTATTAGTTTGTTCCAAAGAAATGTTAAGACGTAAAAATTAATGGGGGTCGGTCTTATAAAGGACCCCTCTATGACGCACCATTGGAGCAGTAGAAATGATTTTAAGATTGGAAAATTACAATAAAATTTTTAAAAAAAAATTTTAAAAAATAGTAATAATCGTTATCCCACGATCTTCCTGGGCAAAAAAAATTGTAGAATTGATAGAAGTTTTACACAAAAAAATTTCAAAAAAATCGAAGAGTACAAACATTTTCAAAAATGAGATTTAAATTTTAAAACTTAAAAATCGCATACTAGAGCGCTTTTAAGAATTTATTGGGATTTTTTTTTAGAAAGTACGTAAAAAAACAAAAATTTTGAAAAAAAAAAAAAATTGAAATTTGGACCATTATTGAAGAAGTTATGATTAAAAGAAGTTTGAGTAAAGGAACAAACTACCAATTTTTAAAAATTCGATATCTTTTGAACGGGTCATCAAAAAAATCTGAAAATTTACCACGAAGGAGTTTTCGAAGGGTACTAAAAACTGTAAACAAATTGGGAAAATCTAAAAAAAAAGTTTTTCAAAGTGTCCGATTTCACATGGAATGCCCCATATATATGTTCCCGAAGCTCCTATAAGGAGCATAGGGCCCCAACAAAATCTCTCCATTTTTTTTAAAAAAAACAAGTAATTTAATTTTCTAGTAATTTTACAAGGTTTTTTGTGTGTATTATTTTGCTTTTCTTAAAATCACAACACATGAACACGTTCTCTTACATATTATAGGCATGAAGGTTTATAAAATAAGTATCTATCTATGACTGCCCTAGAATGTCTTAGTTTTATAGTACATATCGTTTACTAAACTGAAAACAAAAGTTGCTAAAACGAATCAGAATCAAATAGAACTTGAAACTTTTTATTTTCTACAAAAAAACTATGCACTTCTGCACAATTCAAGATAAAGTGACTGAAGTGGCTGGGCAGTTTGACTGGCACTGCAGTTACTGATTTTCCTGTCTCCACCTATTTTCAAAAATCGAAGTCGCTACATCGAAATTGCCAAAACTTCAGTTTGAAAAGCTGTTGCCATTTATTAGTAGCATGAATGTATTTAGTTTCGTCATCTAAATACCAACCAGATGTAGCACAAACTGTGGTACTTTAACCGTTCGTATAGAAAGTATCAGAATAATTTTCGAGAAGTTTTCCTTCTCGGAAAATTTACCCTACAAAAATCTGTGCAAAGCATCATACTGTCTAAGGTCATGTCAAACGTTGGACAAATTTCCGAAAGCGCATTAAACGATTGACGACCATGTGATGCATAGTCTCCATTCCAAAACAATATACTTTAAAAGCATAAAAAAATATTTTAATGAATTTAAAAATTGAAATTTCATCCGTTTACACTTCAGTTGACGATAGATATTTTCAAATGTAAGGTACTCAAACAATGTAGTATAAGAATTTTTATTTCATTTTCTCAAGTGGTAACGTACAATGTTCAATGTTCATACAATGTTTGAATCAATATGAAAAAGTTTATTGTCCGAAATCAAAATTTAATAATTTATGAATAAAAAGTTTATTTTTTTTAAGGGAAAATATAAATAAAATTACTACACTCAGGCTGAAATTCATGTAGAGATACATTGTTAGGTTAAATACATATATGCATTGACAAGTACACTCAAAAAATGTAACAGTATTATTTTAAATGCAATCATATAAAATAAGGTATTTTTTAATTTTTGTTTTAACATAAAAAACTTTGTTAGTGAGTTTGAATAAAGCATTTCACAAAACCAAACCCCTCAATCGAGTGCTTTTATATTTAATGTTGGTTACAATTGAAGGGTTTATTGCAAAAACTTGATAAGCAGCATTTTATTTGTTGGTGTTTTTCGCCTTCTACAGATGTTCCATTGAAAGATTTTTGCCCGAAGTTTTGTTTAAACCCTTCGTACAAGTATCTTGAGCATAAAATATTTTCAAAATATATATTTTTATCATTATTTAAATAGTTTTAAGGCATAAACCACCATAAAATAAAATGTTGCTTATCGAGTTTTTACAATAAGCCCTTCAATTATAGAATATCGAATCTTTCGTGTGCAGCATGTCTTGAGAATGAGAACACAAAAAGACTGTGGATTTTCCGGGTGACATGTCATAATTCTTACAGACAAATCCCCATTTCCGTTATGGGGATAATGTTCGTGGGGATTATGCTCGGTTTTTAAAATTCTCCAAGATTGCATTTTTTTTTTTTTAACTTTTGCAGAGAAAACAATTTCAAACTGAAATTTTTTTGATTAAACCCAAACTCGTTTGATGCATCTGCATAAAGGTTGTCACAATTAAGAGTCGGTTGGTATAATTCTTAATTTCTTAACTTAGGAACATTTTTGAAAATTTACAAAATTAAGAAAATCCTTCGTAACATTTTATTTCATAGAATACACGAAATGTTCGTTTGTTGTACGAATATTTTTTTTTTTTTAATTTCCCAGGAAAAATTTTCAGAACCGATTCCGATAACACTTGTTCTAGAACAGGTTCTTCGGTAATCAAACACTGCTACACTTTAATTATTCAGAACAAGTTAAGTGAATATTATTGTGAAGCTTGTTCTATGCAATCTAAATTTCATAACATTTTGGTTCTCAGGAATTAAAAAAAATTATGTGTCAAAAAAATTAAAAAATAATTACTACCTCCGTCCCGAAATATTTTTAACATTTCTATAGATTTTTTTGTCCCAAAATAAACTTAACATTTAATTAAGCAGTGTTTTAGTTGAAATAATACAAGATAAAGTTAAAAAAATAATCTTATACTAATCTCGTGTACTAAAACTGTTACAAAATTAATTAAAAATATTTGCAAGATGTCCCTATTGCATCCATAATGCATTTATTAAAAACCGTTAAAAGGGCCTCTAGCGTAAAATTTCTTATTTCATACGCCGCATTTTGTAATAATTTTCATCTTTTCGACCATAGTGGACACCATGCCTGTTTGTAACGTCGAAAACAAGTTGTCTCATTTATCTGGATGCAGTTTATTGCATCCATTTTGCACGTGAATTGAAAAATTGCAAAGCTATAAAGAATTTTTAAATTATTGATATGTCCCGATATGTATTAACAAAAAAAACAAAGCTTTTTCAAAAAATCCTCCATAATCCCAGCCAAAATATAGAAATGTTAAGATTATTTTGGGACGGAGGTAGTATAATTTTTTTTTGTGTTCACCAAGAAAAAACACGAAATTCTATGAAATTGTCAGGATATAATTGTGAAAATTGTTGATACGAAGGTAAGTAAATAAAATTTTGATTGTCTGGGTCGGGACAAATACTAATAAAATAATGTTTTTCATTTTTGTTTGCAGAAAATCCATGTTCTGGTGTATCATTATTGCAAGGCCCAAAATGCAATTTTGGAGGCGAAAAAGGATGTATGTGTGTTAAAAAAAAAAATTAATATACGATGTCATATAGGATTATCTTTATCTTTTTTTAATAAATTAATGCAATTCAAAATATTTCTTTAATTCTCATTTCTGTTCTAAATTTTACTTCTAGAACCGATTCCGAAGAACAAAAATGTGTTCTAATTTTGCTTACAAACACCTGTTAGGTTAGGTTAGGTTAGGTTAGGTTAGGGGTGGTGGAGCCCAAAGTTCAGACTCCTCGCATAGACCGGCTGGTCCATAGCGATACCACAATTTCCTTCAGCGACGAGGATAAAACGCGTTAGTCCATGTTGCGAACAGTTTTAGTTGCGTAAGGTCCGTAGCGGCGATATCATCCAGATTCTCGATTTCTGCTTTACCTAGTATTCGCTCGCGGTGTCTGGCCAATGCGGGGCATTTGCACAGAATATGTTAAACTGTTTCATCTGTATTAGGTTCATCACATTTTCTACAATTGGCATCCGAGATAAGTCCCATAGTTTTCGCGTGAAAAGCAATTAGGCAGTGTCCTGTGACCACTCCCGTGAGTAAACGACAATTCTCTCTGTTAAGAGAGAGAAGGTAGCGAGTTTTCCCGAGGTCGTAATGCGGCCAGATTCTTCTGGTGATACTGCTCGTGCTTAGCTCTCTCCATTTCCTGTTTGCAATAGAAATGCAACGACAGTCACTTCTCGTCCTATAGTACTGAATCGGGGGCTCATTATGAACAAAAGTTCCTACGCCATCTGCTCCAAGCTTAGCGAGCTCATCAGATTTCTCGTTCCCATCTTCTCCCCTATGTCCAGGTACCCATACAAGAGATACGGTATTATTCCCGGATAGTTTCTGAAGATTCCGTAACATTTAAAAACGACTTTTGATTTAATACAAAAGCTCATTAGAGCCTTTAGTGCAGCTTGACTGTCGACGTAAAAGTTTATCATTTTACCCGTTTCCCCAAGAAACTGTGAGGCTGCCTTATCTATAGCAACTATTTCAGCCTGGAAAATACTACAGTGTAAAGGTAATTTGAAAGACTTCTCTATATCACAAACGTCTGAAGTAAAACCGGCTCCAACTCCCGTCGATTGTTTGGAGCCGTCTGTGAAAATATTTATAGCGTCATTTGGAGCGCAACGAAATTCAACTTTAAATTTCCGGTCGAAAAGTAATTTGGGCACTTTGTAGTCAGTGACAACATTTTCCAAATTGTCCATGCTACTGTGTCCAAAGTTTCGGCGTCTGAGCCAATTTGACTCCTTGAGTCTGAGGCATGCCTTATAAGCCTCACCTTTAGCAAAGATGTCAATTGGCAGCAGATGCAGTAATGTGTCGATGGATGCAGCTGATGTCGTCCTTAGGGCTCCAGTGACACTAAGGCCTAAAAGCCGTTGGGCCTTTTGGAATTTCCTAAGAGTCACATCCCTTTCAAGTGCTTTGTGCCAGACCATAACCCCGTAGAGTAAGATAGGTCTTACTATAGAAGTGTATATCCAGTACGTGATCCTTGGCTCAAGTCCCCATGTTTTTCCGAACATTTTCTTGCATGCATAGTATGCATTATTTGCCTTCTTTAATCGTTCCTCTGTATTTTGGTTCCATGATAACTTATTGTCCAGGATGATTCCTAAAAATTTCGCATGATTTGAAAGTGGGATTTCAACGCCATTGACCCTGACTTTTCTAAAATTTTCGATCTTGTACTTTCGTGTAAACAGTACCATTTCAGTTTTCCGCGGATTAACGTTAAGACCATTTTCTTTTGCCCAACTCCATAACTGTTTCAGCGATCGCTCCAGCAGCTCGGATAACGTGGCCAAAAATTTACCAAACACCTGTTGCTCTTGGGACAATCCCTTTGTAAAAAGAATCGGTGTTGCACAAGAATTAGAACAGGTTCTAGGAAAGTATAAGTTGTTCCACAATCGGTTCTTTGCAACCGAAAATTTTGCTGGGTTACGCATTAGGATTTTTTTTAGAATACATAAAAAATAAATAAAATTTTTAAAACTCTGGAATATACTAAAATGCAAAGCAATGGGTTTGTAGACAGTAAATCAAATTTCAAGCTTTTACACTGAAAAAAAAAACATTCGTGATATAAATGAAACGGATTCATTATTTTGATTTCATTTAACCAATGCAGGAATTCACAAGCTTATTAAAATATCATGCTTATTGGTAACAAATTTCATAAAAATTTGTTCATTAGATTTCATACTTTCATTCAAAAATTTCATTAAATTTTGTTTATTAAACTTGTTGTTTTGTGACACTAGTCGTGTCGCGTCTGTTTAGTCTCTAATTAAACACTTGTCGTGTCGTGTCGCGTCTGTTTAGTCTCTAAATAACGCGGGAAATATTGACAAATAAAAAACAGCTGGTTAGAGTTTTTTTGTGATTTTTTTTTTTTTTATTGGAAATTAACAATGAAATGTTATTTATTAATTAAATATTGACTAAAACTAGCGCTGTTTCATATCATTTCGTGGTTTTATTTATATATAAAAATTTAATGCTGTGGTAAAATGTTATGTGTGAAATCCGAGTGTATTCTATAAATAATGTCTAACTTGTTTCTGTGATTTTTTCAGACGATTTATATTTAATTTGTTTTAATTTTATATTTACTAATATCCGCGCTTTTTTATATTATTTCGTGTGTGCAATTTAAGATTGGAGTAAAATTTTGTGTCAAAAAATGGCAAAAGTATAGTTTATGGAGCACATAAAAATTAAAACAAAAAATGTGCCACCCGCTTAAGAAAAAAACGAAATTAAATTTTAGGGGACTGGTGTGTTTTTAAAAAAGAATATTTTGAAGGGGGAGAGTGGCATTTTTTTTTTTATTTTGAGTGCCCCGTAAAATACACTTTAGAAAGCCATAAAAGAATGTGAAAGTGTATTTTTTTCTACCATGGTGTGTCACGTATAATCGTCACTGAAATTTTATTTAATTTACGTGATTGTAGTTTACATAAATGTATACTACAATCACGTTAATTAAATTTCAGTGACGATTACACATGACTCACCAAAAATTGTTTATTATTAATGTTGTTCCACATATAATCAATGAACACTTTCATTCATATAATGAAAAACTTCATAAAACGTTTTGAATAAGTTCTACAAACATTTGCATTATTTCAATGTAAGTTTTCATTGAAAGGAACTTTAATGAAACTCGTTTCATTGATCAAATGAAACATGTCTTCGGTTGAAAACGTGAGTCATTTTTCATTAAGTTTATGTCAATTTTCATTATTTTCACGAAGCTTTTTTTTTCAGTGTAAGAAAATATTTTTGTTTATTAACGAAATTAATTTTCAAATTATATTTTTTTTTAAACAAAATAATGAAGAAAAAATAATAAATTTTTTTGTATATCGTTGAAGGAAAATTTATCAGTCCTTGACCTATCACAAACGTGATACCTTACATATAAAACAACCTGCCACTTTTTGGGAGAAAATGTCTCAAGCCTTGATTCAATCACTGTTTTTTACGAAACTTTCACAAAAATTAACATCTTAAAAAACTAAAATTTTGCGAAAAATTGTTTGTTATTTTCTAAAACAGAATGATAGATAATTTACTTAAAATATTCATTTCTGAAAAAAAAAATATGCTAAAGTCATTTTACAGTTTTTTTGATAGATTTTTTCTTTTAAGTGTAGAACATTTTTCCAAAACAATTTTTTTTCCTGAAAGAATTTTAATGAAGTTTTTAACTTCAAAACGAAAAAAAAAAATGTAAAAAAAATGTTTGTGTCCGGGATTTAATTTTTTTCTAAATCCACTTTAATAAAATTTAAAATACAATTTTTTAGAAAATTTTCCAAAAAAAAAAAAAATTAGTAATTAGAAAATTTTGCTGATATTGAGTCTGTGACGTAGAAAATTGTGAAATTTTTTTTTTTTGAAATTTCGAAAATCCCAAACTGTATGAACTATGAAAACCTGTCATGTAATAAGCATTTTTAGGCATTTTAGTGATATGTTCCGTTTTCACCAGTCTCGGGATAGGTGATTTAGGATCGACCGGCATCCTTTTCCCTGCAGGTATGTTTTTACCTTAACTTATCCACAAATAAATATCTTATTTTTTAATAAGACTTTCTATACACATAGAAAAGGAGTGTTTTTTCATGCACTTTTTTCAAATATGAAAAAATTTTTCAAAAAATGTTAGTCAAAAAAATTAAAAAAAAAAAATGTAAGTTAATCAAAACACACTCTCCACACCCTCCAACTACAGTATGGGGGTATATTCACTTTGTCATTCCGTGTGTAACGCATAAAAATATCGGTCTAGGACCGCATAAAGTATATATATTTAGCGATGTCCGTCCGTCCGTCTGTCCGTCTGTTCGTTTATCCGTCTGTAGTTAACACGATGCAGTCCAAAATAAAAGAACTAGACTCCCGACATTTGGCACGAATATGTCTTATGTTCCTAGGCAGGATAAGTACGTAAATGAGCAAAATCGGACCAGGGGGAAAAAAGTTAACCCTTGTAGAACTAAACCAACCTCTGAAGAATACCATTTTATTACATGTTTTTTTGTGTTTATGTTTAACAAATGTAAAATTTTTATGCTACAAGAAGGTCAAATTCCTGCATTTGGACCCAAAGAATTCGACCCCCCCCTTTTAATGGGCGTGGAATATTTTTTTTTTTTAAATAATGATAAACTTATATTTCTTTACAGCAAAAAGCATAAGAATGAATTTATAAACACATATTTGAGAGGAAATTTGCCCCCCCCCAATTACCACTCTTCCCAAAAAAAAAGAAAACGCCCCTGCAATTTTTTTAAAATTTTTTTGCATGTTAGAGGGTATAAAAGATTCGGCACAGCCGAATTTAACACACTTACTTGTTAGACCTAAAAATAATCTAAAGAAAAACTCCAAAACGCTATCTCAAAAGAGCTTAAAATGAATGTTGCAATTATTTAGTTTGAAAATTTGTCGATAAATATTCCAAATGTTTTTCATAGTTTTTAAGCATTAGGGGAGACTAAAGAAGGCTCGGCTCGTTTGGATCATACAAAAAATTTAAATATTTGACGTAATAACTTAAAAATTTTGGAGTCATGATAGAGTCTATTTGTTCACTGTGAAACGTAAAATTATTAAAAAACTAATTTAAAAAAAAATTATTTCGTTTCCAATAAAAAAAAAATTTATATCAAAAATTGTATCATTTTATACGAAACTATGTAAATAAAACTACAAAAAATTATCATTAACATTACGAATTATTTTCGTCAGTATTCAAATTTCTATTTGTTTTGAAATTATAGGTTTTGAACACAAATAAATTTCGTGTATTTTACGAAATTTTGCATAAAATTTACAATTATTTTTTTTTTGCATCTTACATATAAAATATTTTCGTACAGTTAAAAATATTTTTCGTACCATTTACGAATCATTTCGTATATTTTACGAATATCTTTCTTTGAGCGAAATCACGAATGATTTTGTACATTGTACGAAAGAATTCGTGTATTTTACGCAAAGATTCTTTTCAGTGTACATATATGTTTATATTCATAGGTAACCGATTTTTGATTAATTTATAAACTTAAACGTTTACATAACATATGGTATTATGACAATTAGCATAATAAATTAATTAACCAATTAATATAATTTTCTTTTAATAATATTAATTTTTAAATTACCCTCATTTTCAAACAAATAAATGAGAGGTCACACGCAATTATTATTGATAAAATATAAATACTATTATTTAATTAAAACAAAATACGAAACATATCATGTCCAAAATATATTTATATAAAAATAAATAATTGTAAAAGCTTTTGGGGGAAGGAATTCCAGCCTATATGACACAGGTTGGAAAAACCCAGAAAAACCTTAAAAATTGTAATGGTTATGAAATACATTACCATGTAATGCATATTCCAAAAATATACATTATCTATGCATTAATTAATAGGCACCCATTATTTTACCCTAAACAGCATTGATGATTTCTGTTTGGGACTCAAAATAATGGGAGCGTTTTACGTAATGCATGAAAAATACAAAATAGTAATGTCTCACCTAACCTCAAACCGTTTCTATTAACAAAGTTTTGGAATTCTATATTTTTGCTACTATACCCCAGAGTATAACGAAGGGTTAATTATTATAAATATATATAAAATATATATTTCTTTGGCCGTAGTGCAATTATTAATATTCTTTCATTTTCTTCACTTGCCATATTAAACATAATTATATTTATTTCATATTTTTTTTTTGTATTCTTTGTCTTTATTTCGATTCCACTTTTATTTTTTTTTTTAATTTTTTTAATACAATTTACCAAACATTACACAGCATTTTTAATCTAAAAAACATTTATATTTTATAATAATACAGAAAAATACGTTAAACTCTGTATGGCTGGTAGGAATAAAATCGATTTTATGCAAATTGACTTTTGTGTCGTAATGGGATTTTCTTCGTTTTACTTCCACGTTCAGATTTTTTTTCTTCATTTTTATTATTTATTCTTTAATTTTATTTTTTTTTTATTATTATATTTTGAAGACAAAAGCAGAAATTACTAAAAGTAAAATTACATTATAAAATATTAAGAAGGCATTTGTGTTAAGGGTCTGAAATGTGAGAAAGTGAGAGAGTGAGTGAGAGAAAGCGAGAGGGGTAAAAGAAAATATACTTGAGGTTTTTTTTTTATAATAGGGAGACAGAAAAGATCTTAGCAGATTTTTGAAAAAGAATTCTGAAATATATTCCTATAGAAATTACAATGTGCAACAAATTTGGGGTCTTCGAGTGTATCTTGGACGGGACCAAAAAAAAAATTAAAGTATACCCATAGAAGACCAAAACCCCCGAAGGGTTTTAAAAACTTAGTACGAGTTCTTTTTTAAGGCCCACTGAAGTTTTTAAATTTTTTTCAAATGCGTTTTAAATAAGCCAAAAAAAAGTATTAAATTTAATTCTGAGGTAAATAAAGACATGTCTGCAGTAAAATTTGATGGGGATTCTTTTCTTAGAACATATTATATGTATATGTCCTTTATTTTAATAAGTATACAAAGTATATATGTTTTAAAATAAAAGTTCATGGTGAACATGATTTGTTGACAGCACTGCATTCTCGATTAATTGTTCTCATCCAGGTGGTTTGTGGTCGAACGGGTCTGCGATGGCCTTGCGGGTTCCACTGAAGAGCAGCACATGTAATATCATGTTGTGGTCTTCTTAAAATATGGCCTATCCACGTTCACTTACGTTTCAGTATTTCAGTTTCTATTGTTGTGTTATCTGTAAGCTGTAGTAGTTCCGTTGTAGAAATGGTGTTGGGCCAGAAAATACAAAGGATGCAGCGTTAACATCGGTTTACAAAACCCTGGAGTTTTTTCATATTAGACTGTGTTACTCCCCAAGTTGTAGAGCCATAAAGCAGCACAGATTTAACGCTACAATCAAAGATGCGAAGTTTCGTTTTACTGCTGATAGAGTTTGATTTCCATACCTTCTGCAATGATGGAAAGGCTACTCTGGCTTTATTTATACGAGATCTTATATCTGCGGTTGTGCCACCATCTTTAGTAATCACGCTTCCCAGATAATTAAACGATTCTACGTCCTTGATTACAACATTTTCAAGTTGCAGTGGCGTGGTTGAATTAGTCCCTATACTAATTAGTTTGTTTTTTTTTTAAATTGATTCTAAGTCCAAATTTCATAGCGTTCGCTAAGAGTTTCTTCAACTTATCTTCTATGTCACTGAAACGGTGTGCCATTAAGCAAATATCGTCTGCGTTATCGATGTCGTTAAGCTTTCCTGACATATTCCACTGAATACCATTTTGAGCTTCGGCATTAGTTTTCTCAAGTACACTGTCAAGTAACAGGAGAAAAAGAGTTGGGGACAGAATACAGCCCTGCTTAACACCTGTTGTGGATGAAAAAGATTGACTATCTTTGCCATTGAAACGTACTCGACTAGTAGACTCTCTATATAATTCTCATATTAGCATTACGATTTTATCAGGGATGCCGTTGGACGATAGCGTGCGCCACAGATGATCTCTCGATACTGTGTCAAAAGCCCTTTCAAAGTCGACAAAGAGGAGGTAAAGGTGAGTGTTACATATTATACACATCTATTATCGTAATTTAGCTCAGAAGCAGATTTATAAAGTTTTTTCGACTTATTTCACACGACTGATGAAAAACAATTAAAAAGTATGTGATAATTTACATTTTTACTTTTGTAAGCATTTTTCACTTTTCGCATGAACTTTTGATCTTCGACAACCCCTAGTGAAATTTTATGCAAAAAAAATTTTGTAGAACATTTTAACTAGAGTATTCAAAACCGAAACCGAAAACCGGTTAACCGGTTTTTTCATTTTTAGAAACTCGACCGGTTTCGAATAGTTTTGAATTTCGAATATTCGAGAAACCGGTTTTTTTGTGTCGGTTAAGCGGTTTTTTTAAAAAGTTATAATATAATGATTTAAAATATGAATTGACATTACACAGTTTTTAGAAACACTCACAAAACTTAGCGGTGCTTCCATAATCAGCTTGTGGATATGTTGGTATGTAAATATCAATATATCAACGAGTTCCGGAAGTCCGTCTCTTCGTTTAATATTGAAATAAATATATATTTTATATATTTGGCACCTTGGAGTTCTATGGCAAACCATTTTTTTAAATTCTCCTTTTGAAATCTGAATTTCAAATTCCGATGTCTGAATTTATTATTAATTGTGCTCTTTAAACAATTCAATAAACGGATTTCCGCTCGCAATTGCAAAGAACTAAAATTTAGTTGTTACTTTCTGTCGAAGTTTCCAGCGAAATTGTGCGACGTAAACGGTGTCATACAGATGATACTAATTTCGCTATGACTTATCGATTTTGTGTTTATTGGGTTATGCCTGTTTTGTAAAAATATAATTAAGTTTTATTAATTTTTAACCTGTAGAATAAAAACCGAAAAAAACCGGTTTAACCGGTTTTTTTGCTAAAACCGAAACCGGAAACCGGTTTTTCAAAAATAAGCTTTTTCGAATAAACCGAAAACCGGTTTTTGAAAATGGCCGGTTTTTTGAATACACTAATTTTAACCCCTTAAATTCACGTTTTATTAGTGTTCTATGACGATACTTATAAAATGGACCAAATTTACCCATAAAACTGGGAGATAGAGGGTTAAGATATTCTAAGAAAAGCACCGCCATCAAATTTCACTGAAGAGATGTCTTAACATTATTTACCTCAGAACTAAATTTAATACTTTTTTGTTGAGTTATTTAAAACGCCTTTGAAAAAAATTAAAAACTTCAGTGGGCCATAAAAAATGAACTCGAGCTTTTTTTTTCAAGACCCTTCGCGGGTTTTGCTCTACTGTTGGTATACTTTCATTTTTTTTTTTGTCCCATCCAAGATACAAAATCGCGTTGCACAGTGTTAAAAGTCATTTATCATTGCTAGAGAAATGTTTTCAGATCTGAAAATGGTATTCTATAGATTCTGAAAAAGTTTTTCATCAGAAAAAGTTTCAGGTAGTTTTTAAATTATTTTCTTTTTAAACGCAATAAATGGATGAAAAAACGGCACACAAAATATGAAAAGTCACCCAAAAAGGAAAATACGAAATTATGACCATTTAACAATGAAAGCGTGGTTATTATTCATATTTTTGGGAGATAGTTTTCTAGACTATATTTGTAGACTGTAAGAGCCATAAGTCATTGAAGCTAAATAATTTTGGGAAATTGAAAAACAAAAGTTCATGTAAAAGATTCCATTCCGTTTGTATCACCTCCAAATATCGTTCTAGGACCAAAAAACATTGATAAGCCCATTGGCGTAGGAAGCCAACATTTCTGGGGGGGCTTTTTTTTTTTTTAACCCATTTTGATCCTCTGTCCGATTTTTCGAACAGTAGAGAACACATTTTTCAAAAAAATATTTATGTATGAAAGAGCTGGAATTTCGGGTAAATGTGGTTATGAATGTTAAATCTCATCTTTCTGCAATTAAAAAAAAACATACCCTCTTGACCACCGCAATTTATATGTCCATTAAATACAATGCAAATCAGCACAGAAATTGTTTCAAGCAAAAACGAAAATTTAGCATTTTTCGATTTTCGGCTTTTAATTTTTTTGACTAATTTAAAATTTTTCTAGATTTAATTTAATATCAATTTCCAATAATTTGAATTATTTTGAAACTATTTACTTTGAAAATAATGAAATAAATTAATAAAATAGCAAATAAATCCAAATATTAAAATTGCATAAAAAGTTGGAATGCAGGCTTTTCTGGGAAAACGGCACATTTAAATTTTTTTTTTACAGGATTATTGAGATCAGCGGGTGCTAATTACCTTAAAAAAGTACCTTTTTCCAAAAAAGAAAAATAAAATTGAATCTTGGCCCAAAATGGGTTAATAGAAAACCCCAGACCTATTTCTGAAGCGTTCCCTTCATCATGTGTCTAGGTGTCCTAGAAACGAATGCCCTCCGAAAGCGGTTAAAAATTCATATTTTTTTAAACAAATTTTGATTCTGAAGATTTTTCGGAAATTTAGAACTCCCAGATATGTTATGAAAATGAAAGATTTTTAATGTTTTTCCTATAGTAAAATCATTAGATTACTATGATTTTTTCAAGAAAAAGTTTTGATGATTGCAAAAGTTGATGATTATTAGTCAAAATTCTCAGATTCTTTCTTCCAATAACTTTTGTCTATAAAAAACCACTTAGAATTTATAAACTTTTTTAAATCAAAGAACTTAAAATGTTTCCTGAAGTTAAAATCCTAAGACTCGGTGAAGTTTTTATTACTGACAAAAACATCAGATTTATATAAAAACTTTTTGCAATAATTCAGACTATTTTTCAATGGGAAAAACTATTAGATCTATAGATATTATAATATAATAATCATTACGAGTCCTTAAGACTCGTAGAATAATCATAACGAGTCCTAAAGACTCATTATTATTATTTATTGTTGCAAAAACTAATGAAATCATTAAATTATTTAAAAAAAAATTGTGAATGATTAAAATTCTGGGGGGGCTAAGCCCCCCCCAGACAGGGCTATCTACGCCAATGGATAAGCCACAAAAATGTTAAACACAATGTCTTTGTCTCTCCCAAAAATTTTAACACTAAAAAAATTTTTATACTCCAATAACAATACACCCAAAAAAATTACTTTCATTTTTTTTTTACAAAAATTTAAAAAAAAAAGTTTTTCAGTCATAATAAAATGTTTGCAAATTTATGTTAATTAAGAAAATCTTTTGATATTTTAGTAAACTAAGTGCCACCTAAATTCACCCATAGTTGTGATATGGCAATAAAATGTTGGTAGAAGGAAGACAAGGTTCATATGACGCTATTAAATATATTTCAAATAGCACAACCAAACCAAACCAACCATCCATTCAACCTTTTTTGTGTTCATTAATATTTGCAACAATGACTTTTTAAATAAATTATTTATGTATGTGTTTGCATGTATGTGTGTGTGTATATGTCTATTTGAATTGAGTGAAATATTGAAGATCGATTTTTTTTCTATATAAAAATATATACATATATTGTATTAATAAATCGTGTTAGTTTTTAAATTGTATACTCGTAGAATGATTTTCAGTTGTTCCTAGTTTCTAGAAGTTTATTTATTTATTTCCTTTTTTTTTTAATTTTATTGACGGTGTGTTGTTTTGTTCCATAATATTTTTATTCCATTTTATTTTATTTTTTTCAATCCATTTCTACACAATTATTTGCCCTTTTTTTTGGTGTAAAAAGGCGCCAGCCATTCATTCGCATTCACAAAACCATTGAAAACCCACAACTAATGCCTAATGGTGGAGTTCTATTGTTGTTGGCGGTTGGTTGTCCTTGTTGTCTGAGTTGGTAGCATTTTCCTTCATTTCTTTTATTGTTGTTAATATTATTATTATTGTTGTTCTTGTTGTTGCATAAAACATTTGTCCGCCAATTTAACAAATAACTGGCAAAAAATTAAGTCAGCACAGAGTGGGATAGAGAGAACGAGGAAAAATATGGAATCATTTAAAGCACGGTTGAAGCAGTCAACACTTGCACTTGTGAACAATGTTTTTTTTTTCTAGAAGTCAATTAAGTGGAAATCTTAGAGGTCAATGTGGTATGTTAATTGATAAAGAACATATAAAAAATAAATTCATACACTGGTGGATATTTGTCTATGAGTAGTCTGTATATTGGGACTTTTTTGTTGATTATGTCCATTTAGCATAACAATTTCAAGTTGATAAAAACATTATTTTAGAAAAGTTAAATTTTTTACCCTATTTATAACCTTGTAAATATTTCCCCATCATTATTTTTTCAGTCTTTTAAATATTTTATTTAAAATCTGTAAAAAGTAAAAAAAAAATGGATTAAATTCGGCCAAACGTAAACATCTGTGTAATTTAAAATAAAATATTTAATTGGCACTTTTTCTCATTCAAAGTTAATGTAAATAACTAATTTTAATCTGACACACTTTGATTGTGACAAAACCAAAGCACAGTATATACAGTAGCGAAACTCTTAATGGTGAATTTTCCCCCTTTTTTATTCACCTCAATTTGCTCACACGTATAGGAAATGTGTGAATTCAAAAAATTTGTCAGAAATTTGAAATTTAAAGACAGTTGTCTTTTTTATTTATTTTTATTGTGTGTATATTTTTGTTTTCTGATTTAAATTTTTTTTCTATTTTTATAAAATTAAAGAAAGCAAATAACCAAAATAAGAATTAAGATCCTTCTACTCCTTTTGTTAAATAAAGTAAATGCATTAAATGTGTTTTTAATAAAAATAAATAATGCAATATTTTTTTATTAGTTGATTTTTTATTGATTCAAGTAAAATACAAATTTAAGATGTTCAGATATTTTTTTTAAAGATGGTCAGAGATTCTAAGACTTTTTTCTTAAAGAAAGTCTCAGATTCACACATTTTTCACACAGATTTTGACACATTTTTTCTATAGAAAAAGTCTCAGATTCGGAGACATTTTTCCTATAGAAAAAGTTTCAGATTCTGGACATTTTTCCTTTAGAGAAAGTCTCGATTCTGAGAAATTTTTTCTATAGAAAAAGTCTCAAATTCTGAGATATTTTTCCTATAGAAAAAGTTTCAGATTCTGAGGCATTTTTACTATAGAAAAAGTCAGATTCGGAGAAATTTTTCCTATAGAAAAAGTCTTAGATTTTAAGACATTTTTCCTATAGAAAAAGTCTCAGATTCTGACACATTTTTCCTATAAAAAAAGTCTCAGAATCCGGGACATTTTTTCTATAGAAAAAGTCTCAGATTCTGAGACATTTTTCCTATAGAAAAAGTCTCAGATTCTGAGACATTTTTCCTATAGAAAAAGTCTCAGATTCTGAGACATTTTTCCTATAGAAAAAGTCTCAGATTCTGAGACATTTTTCCTATAGAAAAAGTCTCAGATTCTGAGACATTTTTCCTATAGAAAAAGTCTCAGATTCTGAGACATTTTTCCTATAGAAAATGTCTCAGATTCTGAGACATTTTTCCTATAGAAAAAGTCTCAGATTCTGAGACATTTTTCATACAGAAAAAGTCTCAGATTCTGAGACATTTTTCCTATAGAAAAAGTCTCAGATTCTGAGACATTTTTCCTATAGAAAAAGTCTCAGATTCTGAGACATTTTTCCTATAGAAAAAGTCTCAGATTCTAAAACATTTTTCCTATAGAAAAAGTCTCAGATTCTAAAACATTTTTCCTATAGAAAAAGTCTCAGATTCTGAGACATTTTTCCTATAGAAAAAGTCTCAGATTCTGAGACATTTTTCCTATAGAAAAAGTCTCAGATTCTGAGACATTTTTCCTATAGAAAAAGTCTCAGATTCTGAGACATTTTTCCTATAGAAAAAGTTTCAGATTCTGAGACATTTTTCCTATAGAAAAAGTCTCAGATTCGGAGAAATTTTTCCTATAGAAAAAGTCTTTGATTTTAAGACATTTTGCCTATAGAAAAGTCTCAGATTCGAAGAAATTTTTCCTATAGAAAAAGTCTTTGATTTTAAGACATTTTTCCTATAGAAAAAGTCTCAGATTCTGAGACATTTTTCCTATAAAAAAAGTCTCAGATTCCGGGACATTTTTCTTATACAAAAAGTATCAGATTCTGAGACATTTTTCCCATAGAAAAAGTCTGAGATTCTGAGACATTTTTCCTATAGAAAAAGTCTCAGATTCTGAGACATTTTTCCTATAGAAAAAGTCTCAGATTCTGAGACATTTTTCCTATAGAAAAAGTCTCAGATTCTGAGACATTTTTCCTATAGAAAAAGTCTCAGATTCTAAAACATTTTTCCTATAGAAAAAGTCTCAGATTCTAAAACATTTTTCCTATAGAAAAAGTCTCAGATTCTGAGACATTTTTCCTATAGAAAAAGTCTCAGATTCTGAGACATTTTTCCTATAGAAAAAGTCTCAGATTCTGAGACATTTTTCCTATAGAAAAAGTCTCAGATTCTGAGACATTTTTCCTATAGAAAAAGTTTCAGATTCTGAGACATTTTTCCTATAGAAAAAGTCTCAGATTCGGAGAAATTTTTCCTATAGAAAAAGTCTTTGATTTTAAGACATTTTGCCTATAGAAAAGTCTCAGATTCGAAGAAATTTTTCCTATAGAAAAAGTCTTTGATTTTAAGACATTTTTCCTATAGAAAAAGTCTCAGATTCTGAGACATTTTTCCTATAAAAAAAGTCTCAGATTCCGGGACATTTTTCTTATACAAAAAGTATCAGATTCTGAGACATTTTTCCCATAGAAAAAGTCTGAGATTCTGAGACATTTTTCCTATAGAAAAAGTCTCAGATTCTGAGACATTTTTCCTATAGAAAAAGTCTCAGATTCTGAGACATTTTTCCTATAGAAAAAGTCTCAGATTCTGAGACATTTTTCCTATAGAAAAAGTCTCAGATTCTGAGACATTTTTCCTGTAGAAAAAGTCTCAGATTCTGAGACATTTTTCCTATAGAAAAAGTCTCAGATTCTGAGACATTTTTCCTATAGAATTAGTCTCAGATTCTGAGACATTTTTCCTATAGAAAAAGTCTCAGATTCTGAGATATTTTTCCTATAGAAAAAGTTTCAAATTCTGAGACATTTTTCCTATAGAAAAAGTCTCAGATTCTAGAACAGTTTTCTTACAGAAAGTCTCCGATTCCGAGAGAGTTTTCCTATAGAAAAGTCTCAGATTCTGACACATTTTTCCTAAAGAGAAAGTCTCAGATTCTGAGAGGTTTTTCCTATAGAATAAATCTTAGAATCTGATATATGTTTTCTATTGTAAAACTCTCAGATTCTGAGACAGTTTCTGTATAAAAAGTGTCTCAAATTCTGAGACAGTTTTCCTAAAGAAAAAGTTTTAGAATCTGAGAAATTTTTTTTAAAGAAAAAGTCTTCTATTTTGCAAATATCCGTTGTAGATTATTTCTGGAGAAATAAGATGAAGAAGAATATATTTTTCTCTTAAGAATATTATCAGTTTTGTATGATTAATGAAATTTTGTTGAATATTTGAGACACACACTGCTTCCAATTTTAATATTGTTGACCTTCCCCCAATAGCTATTGGTGATGATAAATATATGTAAGTTCATCTAAAAAAGTATTTAATTCAAATTTTTATAGTCATATATTAAAGTTTGAATGCAAATTTACCTTTCTAAAAGATAGTTTTCTATTTTATTATTTTTTTTTTTAAATTTTTATAATGTAAATATTTGGAAAATTAAAAGTTAACCGTCAAATTTGAGTGTGGTGATTTTAAAATTATGACGTGTTCGTGGTTAGTTTCATAAAAATTATGACATTTCGATGTAACACCCAAAACAGTATGCTATAAAAAATTTTCTAACCGACAATTATTATAATGGGTGTTTTGTAAGTAATCAAATTCTTAAATTTTTGTTTCATAATTTTTATACAAATAAAGAAATTTTATATATTTTTTACAATTATGCACGTTATTTAATACGAGAAATTAATATAAGATGGTTGTTTGATGCATAATAATGCTCATTTTATTAAATTTGTTAAGTTTACACCAAAATTACTATTACATCCTGTATCGAAATTTACCAATACAAATAAAACAAAATGTGATAACTAGGGATGAGATTTTTATGCACTAAAAAATCGAATATATGCGCTTAAAATATGCGTTAAAAAATTCAAAATATGCACTAAAAAACCTAAAAATATGCACTAAAAAATAAAATTTGTGCAATAAAAATTTTGTTTTCATAGGAAGAACTTCTTAAAAAGCAAAAAATAACGCCGGGTTTAAATAGTAACATTTAAAACTTTATATAAGCAAGAGTTTTTTAGAAATTAAGACAATCTGTAAACAAATTTTAAAGAAAAAAAATAATTTTTCTTATTTCCAAAATAAATTTTTAAAACTTAAAATAGTTTTTGAAACAAATAAATTTCAATTTATGTTTTTGCTAATTTATGCCAAAATTTGCAAAAATATGCACTTAAAAGTTGGAAATATTCACAAAATATGCATTTAAAACCAAAATATGCAAAAATATGCATTTTCACCAAAATATGCAAAAATATGCAAAAACAAATCGATGCCATTTTAACGCAAATTTCTTGATTCGGAAAGATAATTGGTTGATATCGTTTTTAGACTATCGACAAAAAACATGCATTTGCATGGAAATCTCATCCCTAGTGATAACATTAGTGACAGAATGACTCAAATAAACCTAAAAAAAGAGTTTCGCTACTGTATATACTGTGACCAAAGAGTGCTGACGAGCCACAGGGTGGCTTCTTCTGAAAGCTGTCGACATCTTAATTTAGCCTGTGTTGTCAATTAATTTTTTTGTTCAGATTTCTCATTGTACAACAAAAATTATTATTTCTCCGAAATAATTAATATCGACTCAAATTTTATAGTCTGAAAAAATGGAATTCGTATTAAAAAAAACATTGTTTTTAAGTACAGTTTGCAAAACGATTAAATCGTAATCTTGATTAATCGCACCAGTTAATCGTATAGTAATCGACAAAAAAACAATGCGATTACTATGAATCATCTTCTCGTAAAAGTTATTTAAATTTAAAGTAGAATTTAAATTCAGATCTCAGTACAGTGGTGGGTACAGCTTTTGGGTTTAGGGGGCGAATTTTTTTTTTTTTACTTTGAAAAAAAAAAAACAAGTGAGAGTGTTAAATTCGGCTATGCCGAATCTTGTATACCCTCCAACGTTGAAAAAAAAAAAAAAAAATCCAGGGTCTTTTTTTTTTTTTGGGGGGGGGGGGCTTGTCGGGGTTCCTTGGGGACACCTTCTCTCTGGTCAAAAATGTTTCCAAATTTAATTACTATGCTTTTTGTACAAAAGATATACAATTTCATAATTATATAAATTATTTGCTAATACCCACGCCCACAAAAGGGGGCGGCCCAAAAAAAAGTAATTTTCAAATCCCCTGGGTCCAAGTCCAAGCCTTTGAACTTTTTCAAGCATAAAAATGTTTCATTTGTTTAACAAAAATACAAAAAAAAAACTATAAAAAGTTACCTTTTTTCATGGGTTGGTTTACTTCGTCAAGGGGGAACTTTTTCCCCCCTGGTCCGATTTTGCCCATCTCCGAACTTAACCAGCCTAGGAACATAAGACATATATGTGGCAAATTTCAGGAGTCTAGCACTTTTATTTTGGACTGTATCGTGTCTTCCACAGACGGACGGACGGACAGACGGACAGACGGACAGACGGACAGACGGACAGACGGACAGACGGACGGACGGACAGACGGACATCGCTAGAATGTCTTAGAATCGATCACTGATCAATAATATATATTCTTTATTGGGCCCTAGACCGATATTTCGATGCGTTACACACGGAATGACAAAGTGAGTATACCCCCATACTGTAGTTGGAGGGTATAATAAATTCACCTTTGTCGGACTAGCAAAAACAGGGATACGTTTTTTTTGCAAAATAATTGATGGGACAGCTATAAAATCTACAAATTTATTAGTTTACCGAACGAGGTTTGTTTTGTCATGATCATATTTCGTTTTGATAAATTTTTCTGAGAATTTTTCAATAGAAGAAATTCTTCCTATATAGAAAATATTAGATGTTGAGATATTTTTCGTGAAGAAATAATTTTTAACATGATAATGTTTTTAGGCTGGTGTCTAATTTTAAAAAAGTTGCAGGACGCCACCTCAGTTTGACTATCTAAGCTACAGACTAACAAAAAAGAAAACAAGAATTACTATTTTCATTTCCTTAAAACCAAAAATTTTAATAACTTGGGTTTGTATCTTGGATAATAATTCACCTCGTGGTGAATAAAACCGTTTTTCACCAGCTGGTAAATAAAAAGTAACATAATTATTTTTCAACAAAAAATTTTTTTTTTTTCATCAAATTTTTATTTTTCATCAATTTTTTTTATTTCATCAATTTTTTTTTTTCAAAAAAATTTTTTTTTCAAAAAAAATTTTTTTTTCATCATTTTTTTTTTTTTCATCAAACTTTTTTTTTCATCAAACTTTTTTTTTCATCAAATTATTTTTTTTTTCATAAATTTTTTTTTTCATCAAACTGTTTTTTTTTTTCATCAAACTTTTTTTTTTCATGAAAATTTTTTTTCTTCAATTTTTTTTCCAAATTTTTTTTTATCAAAATTTTTTTTTCATAAATTTTTTTTTATCATATTTTTTTCTTCATTTTTTTTATAAAATTTTTTATTAGCAATTTTTTTCTCACCAAAAAAAATTTTTGTCTGAAAACTGCTGTCAAAACTTTGGGACTTTGGAATTAGTTCGTTATAGCCGAGAATTCGTTATAACCGAAAGCGTTACAACCGAGTTCGACTGTATAACATTATTTTTTCTAAAAAACTTTGCTTTGGCAAGTACACCCAAATCTTCCGCAAAACATTATCATGATTTAATGTTTTGGGCAAGAGTACAAAATTCGCAGGCATTTTATTAAACAAAATGTCTCAGAACCTATGACTTCTTCTTTGCGAAAAATGTCTCAGAATATGGTACTTTTTCGTATGGAAAAATTTTCAGATTATAAGAATTTTTCCAGAGAAAAAGTCTCAGATTTTGTGACCTTTTACTATAGAAAAAGTCTCATATTTTAAAGCATTTTTGAGAACCTACCAGAAAGGCCTCAGATTATAAGAATTGTTTTGTACTAACAAATTTTTAGATTCTGAGACTTTTTTTCTATAGAAAAAGTATCAGATTCTTAGACCTTTCTCCTATAGAAAAAGTCTCAGATTCTGAGACCTTTTTCATGAAGAAAAAGTTTCAGATTCTCAGATCTTTTTCCGGTAGAAAAAGTTTCAGATTCTTAAACTTTTTTTTAGAACAAGCCTCAGATTCTTAAACCATTTCCTATAGAAAAAGTTTTAGATTCTTAGATCTTTTTTCTATAGAAAAAGTCTCAGATTCTGAGACCTTATTCCTTAGAAAAAGTCTCAGATTCTCAGAACTTTTTTCTATATAAATAGTCTTAGATTCTGAGAGCATTTTCTTACTTAAAATAAGTCTAAAATTCTGGCACTTTTTTCTTTAAAGAAAAAGTGAAGGATTTTTAAACCTTTTTCCTTTAGAAAAAGTCTTAGATTCTGAGAAATTATCATTCATAAAAAGTCTCAGATTAAAATACCGTTTTCCGTCAGAAAAAGTATCAGATTCTGAAACTTTTTCCTGTAGAAAAAGTCTCAGATTCTAAGACTCTTTTCCTATAAAAAAAAGTCTAAAAAATTCTGAAATGCTTTCCTAAGGAAAAAGTCTCAGATTCAGAAACTTTTTCCTATAGAAAAAGTCTCGGATTCTGAGACCTTTTTGTTATATAAAATGAGTCTAAGATTCTAGCACTTTTTTCTATAGAAAACGTCTCAGATTTTAATACTTTTTTCCTACACTCAAAAGAAAAACTGTGTCAAAAAATCTGTAAAACGACTGTCAATTTGAATTAGCAATCTTTTAGCAGCTTGTTCTGCTGAGAAGGATATTTTTACTAAAATCTCATTCAGTTTAAGAAAATAACCGACATTTTACTATGTTTATACTGATTTTGTTTGCTGAATTTCATTATTTTTTCAAGAAACTTTTTTATATAAAAAAAAAGCTGCTGAAATCAGCAGTTTGTTCGGCAGAAATCAGCAGATTATTCTGCTCAAATCAGCAGATTGTTCTGCTAAAATCAGCAGATTTTTCTGCTAAAATCAGCAGATATTTCTGCTAAAATCAGATTTCTCTGCTGTCGAACAACATACATGTTTAAGAACCAAAACGCCAGATAAAAGTATAAGCTTCCGTAGCGTAGTGGTTAAGAAGTGTACTTTCAAATCGGAAGGTGGCGAGTTCGATGCTGGCTGGCGGCGTATGTTTTTTTTTTCTTGTTATATTTATTCACCTTTTATGACAGATATTTAGCAAACCGTGTCTGCTAAAATCAGCAGATTTCTCATATGGCTCAAAATGGGTGTATTTTCAGCAGATTTTTCTGCTGATTGGACAGAGAATTTATTTTGAGTGTATAGAAAAAGTCAAAGACTCTGAGGCTTGTTTCCTACAGAAAAAGTCTCCGATTCTGAGACATTATTCCTATAGAAAAAGTTTAAAATTCAAGGATTCTGAAACCGTATTCCTATAGAAAAAAGCTTACATTCTGAGACATTTTGTATGGGATTCTTCGAACTTCTTCCACTGGAGTAAGCTTCAACATCTGAGACTTTTTCATCAAAAAATACTCAGATTCTGAGACCTTTTTCCTTAAAATAAGTCCCAAATTTAGATATTCTGAAAGCGTTTTCCTATTAAAAAATTCTTAGCCCTTTTTCCAATCGAAAAAATACTCAGATTCTGTGATATGTCTCGAATTTTTCTTATAGAAAGTCTCTGATTCTGAGACATTTTTCTTATAGAAAAAGTCTCAGATTCTGAGACATTTTTCTTATAGAAAAAGTCTCAGATTCTGAGACATTTTTCTTATAGAAATAGACTCAGATTCTGAGACATTTTTCCTGTAGAAAAATTCAGAACCTTATTCCTTTAGAAAAGGTCCTATGTTCCACAGTGGACGGTTTGTATGGAAAACGCGCGCATCGAAGTTTTTTGACTATATCTTCTAAACGGTTAGGAGTTGTAAAACAAAATTAGGCATTCTCAAAACTAGGGACCTTAAGCAATTAAAGCTGTGATCAAAGTTTGTTGTCGTCCTTGCACCCTACATATAAATGGAATGCAAAGTTGGTTAATTTATTTATATGAACAAATGCTAAAAAAATGTAAAGATCATTGACATTTTTGATATATTATTACTAAATGTCGTTCGGATAGAGTAAATATACATCTTTAAACAATATTAGTTAAAATACATATAAAAAATTTAGTTAAATAATGACCAAATGTATCGACTTTTTTAGTTAACAAATCTGACAATATAAATATATAAGTGGAATTGCTTGTATCAAACCTATTTAAAATTGCACAAAAAAGATAAATTTAATATTTGCAAATATTACCTTTCACCCTACACTAAAATATCCGGCACGTATGACTTTTTTTATCAATTTTATTTTATTGATTTATAATAAATAAATAGTAAAAATAGCAAAAATTAATAATAACAGGATTAAAACATTAAAAACCAATTAACATAGACACAATAATGCAATATCGTAATAAATAAAATTAAAAAAAAATAGTTCTTTTGTATTAGTTGCAATAGTTTCTTTGGATAAGGAACCTTTTATACGAAGTTCGATGTTTCTTCACGTAAAATGGAAATTTTTGGATCTGATTCTACCATACATTTTTGAAAAATATCTTTTAGATTGTTTATTCTTAAATTTTTTCTGCTAAAATTGCTTTTGTAAATCTTAAAATATTTATGCGGCCTTTCTAACGATTCTTCTGATAACTGACCTAATATTTAAATTGTATAAATTAGTTAATGAATTGCTTATATAGTTCAAAATATTTTTATTACCAACTGGTGACACCGAATTTTGAATAATCTCACTTCCGTGTATCAGGACCTTATGTACAGTAGGACTCATTGTCCACCATCCATACATTGAGATTATAAGTTTTGCTGTGTCGAATTACTTAACTCAATAAAAATTTGACAATTTTTAACTTTTTTTTATTTTTAACACTTAAATGTGTTTATTACTCCCATTTGGTAAATAGCTATTATACTTTTTATTGGTAATGGTTTTTTACTCCTTTTTAGTAAAACGACAGTAACTAAGTACTTATTTATCTTAATTCTCATCACTATTTATTTTTGTCTCACGCCCTTGTTAAAATAATTAGTGTTTCAACAAGTAACTACTTATTAACATTTGTTCCGGATTACAAATCCCATTACTTGTAATGTCAAATTTTGCTGGGTATTTAGTTAGTTTCTCAAGCCTATGCAGCATCACCATTTTTTTTTTGTAAATATCTAAATAGGTTGAAGCTGATATTTAATAATTTCGAAAAATAAAAATTTAAAAAAGTAAATATATATAAGTTTTTTTTTTTTTCTTTTTATGGACCCTACTTTGGAGCCTTATCCTGAATTTAATTGCAAGTTACTGCAGACGAAATAGAGTTCCTCGTTTAGATAAATACCTCTAGTTTCACCCCATATTGAATTTGTCTGTATCCACAAGGTTCCACAAAAGATGCAGTCTATAATTAAGAGTCTTTTTTACACATTTCTTAAAAAATTACAACATTTGGCAGTCAATTAACGAATAACGCGGTTTTAAATTTTAGCTTATAAGGGCAGTTTTAATTAGTTACATATATTGTTAAAGCTGTGTTAAAATTTCAGGATGTTAGCTTACTTAGAAATAGTTTTACTCAATAATTTAAAAAAGGTTTCCAAAAAATTTTAATTTTTTAAAAAAACCTGAAAATTTTTGGACTTTGGAGAGACGCCCTGGTCAAAATAAATGACATATAAATATTTTATGAATGGTTTTCTATCCCCTAGGATGTCTTTTATCAAACCCATGTTCAACCGATCAAATCGCTGACAATTTTGATTTTGTTACGATGCGCGTCCATCTTCCACTGTGTGTTCTGAGACTTTAAGCTGTTCTGAATTCTTCTACAAAAATCCAAAAAAAAAAATATTTGAGGATGTGAAAAATTTTAGAGTTTTTTTGTACGTTTTTGTATACGAAAAGTCTCACAAATAAAATCTAGATCCTGTTCCATACAAAAGAAAACATATTCCGTAATTTTTTATACCAAAATTCAAAATAAGATTGACAGATATTTTTTCACAGAAAATTTTCAGATTAAGTGACATTTTTCCTTTAAAAATTTTAAAATTTTCCTTATAAAATTTTAAAATTTTTTTTATGAAAAATATTCGGATTTCGAGGTTTTTTTCTCTTCGGAAAATTTTTTTTAGAAAATTTCCTTCTTTCTTTTTGTCTTGTGTTTTCTCTCCTTTTCTTTCTTTTCCTTTTTTTCCTCTTTTTTTCTTTTTGAAATTTGGTCTGGGGGAAAATTTCCCCTTCCCCCACCCCCCCCTTGTACTCGCGCATGTCTCAGTATAATATTTTCAAAAGGCATTGATCAGATTTATTAAAAAAATTCGGACATGAAATTTTTTTTTTTTTTTTTTTCAAACTTTCCTACAATCTTCACTGGCCTTCTGCAGGTATTTCGACACGACCCAGCAGAAATTTTGCTAAATTGGAAGCAACTTTTGGAAAGAAATTACGAGTAAAAAGCGCATCAATACCACAGACTATAAACAGACTCGACAGTAGAGTTTTATAAGAAAAAATGGGGAAAAACTAAGCGATTTTAGGAGAAAACAGAGCGGTTTTTAGTCCATTTTACGCTAACATGGCAACACTTTCTACGACTTAGGAGTGAGTGAAACAACTAAAACCGGTCTGGCATCTATTTTTCTTATGGCGCGTTATATTAGCTTTCTCTTTCTAACCTAATTCGTAGAATAATTTGAAAACATTAACCATATGGTTCAGAACTACTTTTTTGACACCTGTCACTTATGTCGAGTCTGTATTAGTCTGTGTCAATACCATCTGCATTCAGGTATGTTTTCTGTTGACGATGTCACACTATTTGTAGCACATACAATGCTGTTGTTATTTTCGCACAAAAAATTATTGGCTTAAAAATTTTAATTAAATTTATTGATCAACAAAATTTAAATGAGTCAATTATTGTTTTGATCAACATTTTTGTTATTTTCTTTAACTATCAAATTAAAAATTTTCAACATACCAGATTTTTTTTCGCTTCAATTTATTTGAATGCATTAATTCAAAAATATACTTTATACTAGGGTTTTACTTTTTTTTATTGTCGGCAACATATTGGAAAGCCAAAAATATGAGTTTCTTCATAATTTTTCCATAAGCTTGAAATTCATTTGTTAAATCAATCATTATTTTAATTGACTTTAAATTAAAAATTGATCAAATTTTTGATCAAAATCTAAAAAATGATTAATTGAAAAAAAAATCAATTAATCACCTACAATTTGATGATTGATATAACAATTTTCCTTATCGGAAGAGTTTCAATTAAAAAATTAATTTAATCCGCGTTTTTGTTGATTGACTTTCGTTTTCAATTCTTTCTGTGTTTGAAACAAAGTACAGAAACAGTCATTTAAAAAAACTGAACATCGATCAAATGTTTTTCTTTTAAAAACGACAAAACGTAAAACTTTTTAAATAAACTACAAACTAATGAAAAAATTTTTTGAGTGCATTTTAGCAGAAAATTCTGCACAAAGTTTGCTTAATAAAATTGAAAGTAGTTTTACAGATTTTTTGACAGAGTTTTTCTTTTGAGTGTAGTTCAGAAAAGCCATATTGAAATTCGGAAAAAATCAATTGAAGTTCTGAATTACAAGCGCTAGCTGAATTTAAATCAGTTCATATTAAAACCTCGACACCTAATCGATTAGGGTTGGACTGGTCTTTGTTAACAACTTAAATCATAAAATGTAGGGTATCCTAAAGCTGCCTCTAACCTATTATCATTTTCTTACAAGTTTTTCTCTGTATGCAGAATGCAATTAACATTTTATTTCTCAGAACAAACAATTTTAACAAAAATAATAATAAAATATTATATTAATTTGTTTCCTTTTTATTATTGTTATATATTTTATTTTGTTGTTTATATCGAATATATTTTTGTTGCCTCAATATCTATGAACAATAAATGAACCAACGAACGAACCAGCGAACAAATAAACAAATGAACGAACGAACAAATGTCATTATTAATGTTTTATTGTGGCAAGCAAAAATATAAATATTAATTGACGTTTTTTGTTTTTGTTGTTTTTCTTTTTGCACACATTACGTGAAACGTTGTAATAATAAACGTTGTTGGTTTGTTTGTTGTATGACGACGGATGGTTAGGAGTTTGAAGGGGGCACGAGTGTTATGACGGACGGACGGACGGACGGACATTTTTTGATATCGTTTCATATCTTTGATACAACATACAAGCAAACTTACAATTCACATTCGTAAACTCGGTTATTAAAGTAGCGTAAAAACTTGGAGTTTTTTTGTTGCTGTTTGACTGGAGTTGGTCGGTTTAAGTTGGTACGAGTGGAGTAGAGATTGTGGTGCAGGTAGTTGGTTGCAAACATTGTTGCCGGCTTTTATAATTTATATTACTACTACTCCTCGTTCTTGTATTGTACGAATGTACAATGCATGTTTGGATGATAGTATTATGGCATGGAATGTGATGAGTGTGTGTGTGTCGGTACATTTAAATTTACATTGTAATTTTTACCCGAGTAAGAATTTTTTTGCAAGAAATTTTTTTTTCCCCATAGAAACATAAAAAATGTTTGTCGATTTTTTAATTCTGTTTGTTTAATTATTATTTTATTTGATTAGCTTATTAACAACTAAAAATTTCATTTTGGTAGGACAAATCCTTTCACTTCAAAATTGAGTTCAAAAAATAAAAATTTAGGGCCGTTGGGTTCCTATTCTAGAATTTTTTTAAAGTTTTTTTTTAGTTTTGACTTGAAGTTTTCACACCAAAACTAAATTTTTAGTCGTTAATAAGCTAATCAAGTAAAATAATAATAAAAAAAAAAACGGAAAAAAATTTTTGGTTTGTATCGAAAATATTTTTTTTGGGGCAAAACTTTAACCACCAAAGGCACGGGTTAATTTTGTCTCATTTAGCTAAAAATGTAAACATTAACGTCCAAATTCATAAAAAACAAAAGCGTTTAATAACAGGTTTATTAGTCGAATTTCCATACAAAATTTTCTTTATAAACATTTTATAAACCTCTTATATCTTTTATGAATTTGAAGGTAAGTTTTTAGACCCAAACGAACCATAATTTGCCCGGCAATCACCGAAACTAGAAAAAAGTCATTATTCATGCCCTAATACAGAGCTTCTCACTAACTTTTGCTTTGCAACCACTTTTCAATATTTAAAATTTTTTCGCGACCCCCATGAACTTTGCCCTCAGTTTTTTTTAAAAACCTGAAGTAATGAAAAAATTTGAAAACCAAATTCAGAAGCAGCATTGAAAGATTAATCGAAACCGTGTGGTCAGATCCGCATACCAAAAATTTCATGTAAAAAACTTCTAAAAAATAAAAAAAAAACACAATTTTTGTGAACTATGAGCTCAATTTCCTCAAAAATTTGGAAACCAGGTCCCGAACTACGGAATTTTATATGAAATTTACTATCGTCATCTATTTTTTATTTCCGAAAATAAAAGTAAAATACCAGTTACCAGGTCAGAAATGAAGAAATGTTTACCAAGAAAGCATTTAAAGTCCAATGTTGAGTAATAATTGCTCTTTTTGCAAAATTATGTACCAATGTTTGGTATTGATCGAAATTTTATTCGATCACGAATCTACAACCGTTATTAGGATCCAGATTTGGAATCAGCATTAAAAAGTAAATCGAAAAAATTGGTCAGATCCCAGACACATCCAAAAATATCACAAACAAAGCTCTTAAAAATGCACAAGAATACGTTTTTGTGAACTTTGCCTTTAATTTTCCCAAAAACCTAACATACTAGAAAAATTTTAAACCCAGATTCAGAATCAGCATCGAAACATTAATAGAAAACAAACTGTCAGATCCAAGACTCAGCCAAAAAACTTCACAAATCAGTGTTGGGCATCCCGGGAAATTAACAACTGCACAGTGATTGCGAAGGGACCTTAAGTGATGGAAATAATTTATATCTTTTATAAAAGTATTTGTATATTTTTATAACACAATAATAAATAAATGTGTTTTAAATTTACCAAAATTTAAGTTTTTATAAAATTGTTCGCGACCCCCCTAAAACTCTTCCGCACACCATTTGAGAACCATTGCCCTAACGTATACTCCAGTTTTAAGTTGAATGTCTCTTCCTGTGCGTAAGATTAAAATTTTTAGCATGATGTATTGTACTAGAGATGGGCGCGTGAGTGGATTTTGACTCACACTTACTCACGCTCACGCAAAAAATAATCGAATCTCTCACTAATCACTCACGCAATTTTTTTTTTTAACTCACGCTCACTCACATAAAAAACTTACTCACGCTCACGCGTGACTCACGCCAGATTCAATTACGCTCACGCGTGAGTCACGCAAAATCTACTCACGCAATAAAATTTTCATACCAAAAAGAAAAAAAAGTCCAAAATAAATTTTTTTACAAAAAATTAAAAAAAAAATTGGGCAAATCAAAAAATCTAATCACGCAAACTCACGCAAAAAATAAATGACTCACTCACTAATCACTCACTCAGATTTTTTTTCAACTCACACTCACTCACAATCACGTGATTGAAATAAAAATCACTCACACTCACGCGTGATTCACGTGAATCACGCGTGATTCACGTGAATCACCAGAACCCATCTCTATATTGTACCATATTCCAATTTTTACTCAGGTATATTTAAATACATATTGTATATTTTTAATATTTATTTTCTTCTGTTGTTATTTTTTTTGTCTACTTTTTTTACAAGAGCAACAATAATAATGACAGTATGGTACCGTTTCTACTACTACTACAAAGTACTACTAACATTATAGTAGGCTGAACACAAGAAATTTATGACACTGCTAAAATGATTAAATTTAAGTTATCCAGATTTTAAGATTTCAAGACACTATTGGGCTCCTTAATGCCCGTATCTCAAAAACTTAGCAGACGATCCTTACACAGAAAATTATTATTATTCGTGATAAGCGAATGAATTTTTTCCATTAGGTTAATGATTTTTTTTTCATAAAATTTATGAAAAATGTCATTCCATTTATGAAAGTTAACATTCATTTTATGAGTTGTTCTTCCGATGAAGAATTTTCATTAAATGTATGAACATTTTACTATTGAAATGAAATTTTTAATAAATTTTATGAAAAATTTATTCATCCTTATTTTTTGAGTTACTTTCTCACACGTTATAATCTAAAAAAAACTTAAATTATATCATTTCGCCCCACTGTAATATTTGTGCATACTTACCAGAAATGTTAAAATACACTCATACTTGTGGCAACAATTGAATATTTTTTTTAATTTATTTTATTTTGATTGTTGTTGTCGCGTTTTTTTTTTTTGTTGTTATTGCAGTTTTTAATACATATTTAAATGTAAACATAAATGTATGTCAAATGTCATTTTGACACGAAATATTTATTTGTCATACACAATACATACGTACATATTGTCGAAAAGTCTGTAAATTATTGGAAATACTAACGAATGGTCGGATGGTCAACTGCATGAACAGATGAATCGTATAAATATTGATTATGAAAGGATTACACAGAATACTCGGCGAGAGAAGTTATAATAAGTTCATGCATATGTATGTGTATTAGGGGTATAACCAACATAAGAACCTATCACAACGGTAATGTTATTATGATAACAAAAAACGAAATCACGGGTCACTTTGGTCTAAAAATCTTCGGCACCGATTGCAAATTTAATTTTTTTTATGTTTTATGGTGGGAATCCTTCCCTTTAGAAATATGGGTTGCCTGCATAATTGAAAAAAAAATCAATGTTGGCAATCGATACCATTTCAATACCGTTATCAGTTTCAAAACCCTTTAAATAGAATACCGGTACAAATACCAATACCGAAACACAGTTTCGGTATCGGATACCGGGATCTAAAAACCGGGATCTAAAAAAAAAAAATTAATAGACTGTTTGTAAATTTTTTGGTTTTTGTAAATGAAAAATCATACTCCAAATGACTTACCGAAGTCTCATAAAAATCAAAAAAATCTTTTGGCACCCACATCGTGAATTAAGTAAAAATTAAAAAAAAACATAATTCAACCGCGATGCGGGAGCAAAAGAAAATTATTGATTTTCACGAAATTTTTTTGGGGTCATTTTGACTCCCAATAGAAACTTTTTGGACCCCTTTCGTATTGTATAGTTTTTTGTGGACTTTTATTTAATCCGTGATGTAGGTATCCAAGGATGTTTTTGATATTTATAGGACTTCGGGGAAGGCATTTGGAATACCATCAGGAGGTTTTTCAGCATAGTATAATTTTTTGAAGTGGCTTAACTCGTAGAAATCGTCCATAAAAGTCCCATAATTCGCGAAAAAAAATAGTTTGCAATATTTTTGAATGTGATCTTGTCTAGACAGAGAAGATCTATTTTTTCAAATAGATAACACCAACAAAAAAAAACTTGGTTGTCTAGAAATAAGATGAAATATGTAATATATTGGGGTTTAACCGCGGTGCGGGAGAGAAATATATTTTATGGAGTCATTTTGACACCCAATAGAAACTTATTGGACCCTTTTCAGCTCAAACATAAAACAAAGGTAAAAATCGATACGGCCTTATATTTATGTCCTAAAGACATAGGAAAATTTCCAGCAAAAGCGGTCCAGTGCTTCAAAAGGTATGAGCAAAAGACTGAATTTCGGCAAGGGTTGTTCGTTAATTTTCGATATAAAAATACGCTAACTTTCGAAAGACAATCCAGAGGATGCTGAAGCTTGGGATATATGATTTTCGATCCCCTGGCCGTATTCGTATTGAATTTCAGCCAAAGCGGTCCAGTGGTTCAAAAGTTATTAAGAAAACCGTGAATTTCAGATTGGTTTCACCTTAAATTCACTTGTTAAAAAAACCGTTAAACCAGCTTTAAAAAATTGATGAGTCAGGAAAATATTTTACAAAGTATTCTTGTCACTCACAAAAATGTTTATACTTCACCAAAAAAACTTACACTCGAAAAAAATTTACACTCAAAAATAAAAAAAGGTGTCAATTTTTTTTTTTCAAAAATGACTAAAAAAAGTTTTTTACTCAAAATAAAATATTTCTAAACAAAATTTTTAATTTTGATTCACGTTAGAAAATTAACTATCACTTTAATAGGGCATTGTGGAGGGTATTTATGGATTCGTCTAAGTCGAATTTAACTTTTCTACTTGTTTTTACAAATTTTTTTTTAAGTTTTTATACGTTTTTTTATATTTTTAGCATTTTTTCGATAATACCGGTGCGTACCGGTATTGACATTTCGGTATCGGTAATACCGTAACCGATTCAACTCAAATAGCGTAACCGATACCGAAATAAATAAAAAGACGATACCAATACCGATATCGATACCGTTTTTCGTTTCGATTGCCAACCTTGAAAAAAATATTAGCGAAAACTTCATCGCGGTCGAAGCCGAAACTTTTTAAACATTCGCGAAAAAATAATACACATTTATTATTGATTTTGCTAGTACTTTCGAATATTTGCAAATAATGTGAATGGTGTTATCCCTAATGTGTATAGATATATAATTGGTTATTCGGATACTTGAATAATAAGTTAATCGTTGTTGAAATTCTAAAACGGGTAAAGTTTTAACACTGTGTTTGTTAGTCGCAAATTTTAACAAGCTGGGACCACTGTTGGTGCTAACCATTAAGAAAATGCTTTTGAAAATTTATTAATTTTTTTGTAATTTCTGCAAAAAAAAAAAAAAATAAAAGATTTAGAACCAAAGTGTGTACAGAAAAAAACGACTTGTTATATTGTCTCCCATATTTGTGAATACAATTATTTTTTTCACTAGTGCTCCTATACGTAAATTTGTAATATCAACAAAAGTATAAATTTTAATTGTTGAAAAAAGGATATTGTTTTTTCAACAAAGAAATTCAACAAACACATGTTGTTGATCTGACAAAAGTAAAAATCTTAATTTTGTTTCAAAAAAGAAATTCAACAAACACAATTAGTTGATCTGACAAATGATTTTTTTTTTTCAACAAAGAAATTTAACAAACACAAACACTATTATTGACATGATAAAATAATTTTTAAATAAAATTACTTGACTAAGTTTGTTGTTAACAAAATCGAAGTTTTGTATTATGGACTAACAGCGACCATTTTTACAAAATGTTTGGTTGATATTATGTTTGGCTGATTTACAATTGATGTTTTTTGATTTAAATTTAACGATTTTATTTTCGGTGTGCTGGTGGAGATATGTGTGCTGAATTAGACACATAGTACAAATTTTTTTTACAAATTTTTTTTCACCAAAAAAATAGCGGAATTTTATTTTTCCAAAATTTTTTTTTTCGCGGAACTTTTTTTTTTTTTTGTAATTATTTACTTTAACCAAACTTTTTTATAAAATTTTTTTTCAAATGAAGTTTTTGCAAGAAGCTTTTTTAAATTGTAGGGTAACCGATTAACTGATAACCGATTAGCGGTTAACCTTTTAAAACTCTAATAGATATACGTACATATGATGTTATGGTATGATTGTAAGTTTGTATACTTGTCTGGTATTGATTATGAGAAATTACTACTGACAACTGACTACTTACAATATGCTTAATTGTTTTGTTATAATTTATTATTAATGAGATATATCATCAATTAATTGTAAAGAAATGTTATTACTTTGATTTAAATTTATGTAAACACACTACAACGCAACTACGAGTACAACTACTAACCGCTGAGTGATTTTGAGGGATTTTTTGTACTTTAAAAACTTTTTTTTTGTAATTTGTATCTGATATTTCTATATACATATATAAAAAAGGTTTTATTGTGATCATTTTACGTTTCCTCTGTAATGCGTATACCGATTTTATTTCTGCAAATTTCCCAAAAAAGGTGATGTTAGTACAAAGGTTTTTATGCATATAAGGTTTTTGAATGTGTATTGGTTCATGAGTTATATGGATTTTAGTGCAATACCTGTAAAATGTGTGAACCGAAATTTTTTCTGCAAATTTCCCATGAAAGATGACATGGAAAATATGTATATGAGACATTCCGCATCAAATGTCCCGCTACAGAAAAACATGAGTGCAATGTATGGATAGCCCTATGTAAAACTTATAAAATTATGTTTTTTTTTTTCAATTTTTGAAAAACTTGGCGAATTAGGTGTGGTTAAATATAGGAAAAATGGTAAAATTTGTGTCTGGTTCCATTGATTAAATATTTATAAAATTATAACGGAATGCACCACAATTACAAAAATTGACATTCCTGTAAATTTTTTATGGGCTATCGATTACAAATTTTTATTTTTTAAATTTTTAAAAAAGTTAATTTATCAAAAATCTCGTCATATTTTTTCATATTTTTTTTTTTAAATTTAGATGTTTGTCTATCAATACAACAAAAAATCAGAAGGGCGTTTTTCGTATTTTTCAAGAAAAACGCATTTGAATATTGGAGATCATATAAATTCTGTAATTCTCTTGTATTTTATTGTGCCAACACCGCGTATGAGTAACGAATATTTGCGAAACCAATGAATTCTCGTTAATCATACGCATTGTTGACACAATAAAATACCAGGGAATTACAGAATGTTTATATAATCCAAAACATATTCAAATGGGATTTTCTCGAAAAATACGAAAACAGCTCTACTAATTTTTTTTTGTGTGAATAGACACATATAAACTTAAAAAAATGTAGGCACATTTTTGATAAATTGTTTTTTTTTTTTTTTAATTACAAATTTCAGAACAGGTTCTAAAAAATTCCAAAATAAAAAAAATTTAATCGATAGCCCATACAAAACTATACAAGAAAGTAAATTTTTTAGATTGTGGTGCACTCCGTTTTAATTTGATAAATAAATATTTAATCAAGGCAACTCGACATAAATTTGACCATTTTTCAATATTTGACCACGCCTCCTAAGACCAGTTTTTGAAAAATTGAAAAACCAATGACGCTACTTTCTATCCATACAACTTATTCCGAAATTCACGGGACACAAGCTTTTCTGTAGCGGGACATTTTTTTTTAAATATTTGTAATATTTCGATTTCCTAAAACAAAATTGAAGTTTTGATTTTACGAAGACAAAAAATGAGAAAAATTTAACATTTCGGATAGCCCTGCATAATTAAAATCGAAAAGAAGGATATACTTAAAAATTTTAAATTTAAAATGTTCATTTACTGTAGAATGCCTCATATATACTACACAGACACATAATTGTATGTGTGACAATAATTGCAATTTATTTATTTTTTTGAATCCAAAGAATTTTTTTCAATTTAACTTTTATTTTATTTTGTTATTTTCATATTCATTGTGATTATTTTTATCGTTTTTGTATCACAATTAACACAAATTACTATTTATTAGTGAATTAATAATGAATGAGTTGTGAAACAAAGAATCAAATATGGAAAAGCTGACTAATCGCACATTCAAACTCGAATGTAAATGCAATTGTATTCATATTACCGGTAGGGTCATTTAGGTTGAGTTTCTTTCAATAGTTATTACCTGCTGTATATGCATTTATTATGCTTATTATTTGTACAGTGGGGTAGATATTAAACAAATACGGTAGTCACTAAGCCAGTTAGATCCTGATCCTGATCCTGAAAATACATTTTTCTATTTTGGGACCTTTATGCAAATACCAAATGTTTTAGAAAAAATAATAATACACAGAGTTCCAATATTTTTTTAATCCACAAATATTTTGTGTAGTGCAAAATTTAGCTCGAGGTTATTTATCTTTACTAATTACAACCATGAAATTTTCGTTAAATAATTTTCAAAAAAATTTTTTTTTATACCCTCCACTCTAGTGATAGAGGGTATATATAAGTTTGTCATTCCGTTTGTAACACCTCGAAATATTGGTCTAGGACCCCATAAAGTATATATATTCATGATCCTCGATCGATTTTAAGACGATCTAGCGATGTCCGTCCGTCCGTCCGTCCGTCCGTCCGTCCGTCCGTCGGTCCGTCTGTCTGTCTGTCTGTTGAAAACACGCTGACTTTTGAAAGACTTAACGGATGCTTCTGAAGTTTGGCATATATGTTGGGCATTTACCTGGTCAGGTTGGTATTGCAATCCAGCAAAATCGGTCCAGTGGTTCAAAAGTTATAAGCAAATAAGTGAATTTCGGCAAGGGTTTTTCTGGAATTTACGAGATAAAACACACGGTAACTTTCGAACGGCAATTCTGAGGGTGCTGAAGTGTGGCATATATATTTGCCGTTTCTCTGGTCCAGCTGGTTTTAAATTTCAGCCAAATCGGTCCAGTAGTTCAAAAGTTATTAGCAAAACCGTAAGTTTCAGATTCGCCTCACCTTAAATTCACGTGTTGAAACCCGTTACAGGTTTTAACAAGTAGAAAAGTTAAATTCGACTTGGCCGAATCTATGAATACCCTCCACAATGCCCTTTTTAAGTTATAGTAAATTTTCTAGAGTGAAAAAAAAATAACATTTTTGATTAGAAATATTTTATTTTGTGTAAAAAAACTTTTTTTAACTATTTTTTGAAAAAAAAAAAAAAAAAATTTACTAAATTTTTTTTTGAGTGTAAAATTTTTTTGAGTGTAAAATTTTTTTCGAGTGTAATTTTTTTTTTCTTTTAGTGTAAAAATATTTTTGAGTGACAAAAATGCGTTGTAAAATATTTTTGTGACTTACCAATGTTTTTAAAACATGTTTAACGGGTTTTCAACACGTGAGTTTAAGGTGAGGCGAATCTGAAATTTACGGTTTTGCTAATAACTTTTGAACCACTGGACCGATTTGACTGAAATTCAATACGGATCAGCCAAAAAAAACGGCAAATATATATGCCATACTTCAGCACCCTCAGAATTGCCGTTCGAAAGTTACCGTGTGATTTATCTCTTAAATTCCAGAAAAACCCTTGCCGAAATTCACTCATTTGCTTATAACTTTTGAACCACTGGACCGATTTCGCTGGATTGCAATACCAACCTGACCAGGTAAATGCCCAACATGTATGCCAAACTTCAGGATCCTTCGTAAAGTCTTTCAAAAGTTAGCGTGTTTTCAACAGACAGACAGACAGACAGACAGACAGACGGACAGACGGACGGACGGACGGACGGACGGACGGACGGACGGACATCGCTAGATCGTCTTAGAATCGATCGAGGATCATGAATATATATACTTTATGGGGTCCTAGACCAATATTTCGAGGTGTTACAAACGGAATGACAAACTTATATATACCCTCTATCACTAGAGTGGAGGGTATAAAAACATTGGTAAGTCACAAAAATATTTTACAACGCATTTTTGTCACTCAAAAATAGTTTTACTCTAAAAGAAAAAAAAAAATACACTCGAAACAAAATTTACACTCAAAAAAAATTATACACTCAAAAAAAAATTAGTAAATTATTTTTTTTTTTTTTTTCAAAAATTAATTTAAAAAAAAGTTTTTTTTAAACAAAATAAAATATTTCTAATCAAAAATGTTATTTGTTCACTCTAGAAAATTTACTATAACTTAAAAAGGGCATTGTGGAGGGTATTCATAGATTCGGCCAAGTCGAATTTAGCTTTTCTACTTGTTTTGTTTTAAATTTATTTATGTTGGTCATTTTTTGCACGACTTAGCCGACACATTTTTCGATTTCATTCAAGATATTGTCATGACTATTTAGCAAAATATTAACAACCTGTATTACATGTAACAGAGAGTATTTAAATGACAATCGCTAATGTCCAAAACCAAAATATTCATATACAATAAACTTTATGTTCATTGGGAATTAAAAGAAGAAAAAATAAATCTTGTCTTACAAGGAAGTTTCAAAATTTGGATATGTTGTTCAGAACGGAAATTAAATTGACACGTATTTAAAGCGACCCGAACTTATTTTTTGAGAGGTCGATTTGTACGGGGAAAGTTGATCTTTTTTAGTTTTCTACGATTTATGCCTATTTCATCAAAATAAATATAGGAATGTTTGACATCAGATTAATGGTATTTAAAAGACCTATCCTGTGGTGCTAATAACGTGCCAAAAATGTTTATATTTTTTAATTAACAAAAACGTTCTAAAATTTTGGTATTTTACTCAATATGACGGAAAGTTGTTCTCGTTTGGACACGGTATTTGCATAATAAGAGGTATACGAAAAAAAACTGAAAAATGGCTTCTTGTCCTCTTATTTTCACCCCGTAAATATGAAGTTGGGCCGCTAAAAAAAAAGCGTAAGACCCCCACCAGCCTAAAATTTTTTTCACGGTCTGTTTTGGAACTGAAATAGTTGTCATTTTTTGATATCTCGCTTCCCTTTCGATCTATTAACATACAAAGTTGCAGTTATACATTTATAAAAAACATATTGCAAAAATATGTTTTTTTGCAACAAACCCGACTAAATTTAAGTAAAGTAAGTAAATAAAGTATTAATAGCGGAATTAAGATTTCTTTATTTATTTACAGAAAACTCAAAGTTTTTGCTTGGAATTTGAAAGTGCAATTTTTGGAAACAAAAGCATTGCAATTGTAAAATGTGAATTTGCAGTTTTATTGCATTTTTTCCGAGGAATAATTTTTGTCTTTAGTTATTTTTTTTGTATCTCTCATCGCTTTCGATATAAGTTAAAATTAACATTTTTACACATTTGACCGCGATTTATTTAAAAACGGCTCTGGCGAAGATTTTAATTTTCATCGATATATAGTAGTGGGGCACCTCAGATTCATAATCAAGAATGACATTTACAGTGTTCGCAACTTGAGGTTAAAGTTGTTTTGGAATTTGATAAATATTTAATCAAGGCAACTCAACACAAACTTTACCATTTTCTCCATATTTAGGCACGCCTTATAAGCCCAGGTTTTCAAAAATTGAAGAACCAAAAACGCAATTTTTTAGTTTCATAAGGGATATAACTGCAACCTAATTCATGGGACACATGTTTTTCTATAACGGGACATTTGGCGTAGAATGGTTCATATACTATTTATAATTTATGGAGGGTATAAAAAAATCAAATAAATTCGACTTGGAATATGAATAATGCTAAGAAACTCTACCAAAGGAATAAATCAAGTTCAGTTATTAAACTTAAGATAAATTTTGAGATAATTTTTTATAATTAAATTAAAGTATATATCAGGCGTATTACAATTGTCGAACTAGAGGTTCTGATTTATGTGCTAAATACTAGTGAGTTTGGGTGTATTTGGGAATTTGATCTCACTGTTAAAATAAGGTTAAGTAAAACAAAAACAACAATTCTTTAGTTTAATTTGATATAACTTTTAGGGGGGTTGTATGGGGTTCTAGTAATAAGAAAATATTCACACCCTTCTTCTTAATATCAAACAAGACTATAATGTTGCATCGTCTGTTGTCTTGTCGAGGAAGTTTATTTTCTAGTGTTTTTTTTTTTTGCACATTTAGTTGGTTGCACTTTTTCGTCTTCTTAGCTGTTTTATGTGTATTTGGGTGTGTTGGTGTGCTTCTAGGTATGAGTATTCTTAGGAAAAACTAAAAAATGGCGCGCAATTTTCTTGAAATTTTCTTTTGCAATATCTTAAAGAACTCTTTATATTAAAGATGAACGCCTGGTCAGGGTACAGTACTAGAATTCAACTGCACTTTTTCGGCAATGAATTTCTATACGATTTAATGCGTTTAATATCTGCAGCATTTGTAGCTTGCAAAGTTTGCTCGGCTACATAAGTACAATACAATGCAACCACAATGACGAAATGGACGTTGGCGTATGTGTAGCTGCAATCGCAATAAAAGTGCACACAATTAGGTTCCTCATACGCCACATAATAAAATGTATATATATTTTATTATTACACTCAACTATTGTTGCATACAAACAACATCGTCACTGGTTTTAGGAGTAGAGATGTCAGACAAATTGTGATTTCTCTAGTATGACTTTATACGATTTCTACTGTGTATGTGTAGGGTGTTATTTTATATCATTAGATGAGAATGTATGTATGCAAAAGTATAAACGCGATTGAGATACACTTGCCGTTGTCGTCGTCGTCGATGTTGTTTTTGTTCTTTCTACAATAACTAAAACCCACCAACCCACCGCACAGTGCGACATTTGGCCAATCTAGGTGGACAAAAATCGGAAAACAAAGGTTGGCGGATTGTTATAATTTAAATAAATGTGACAGCAAACAATCCATATACTATGGAAATAACCATAATATGACGAAAAAAGTGCTGTTTCATTTGATACAGGAGTTTAAAGTCACATCTTATAACAGACTTTTGAGAAATAAAATATATTTTTGAGCACCACCCCAACTTCAAACACATATAACTTTTTTGTTGTTGGAGTTATAAGTCCATTTTTTTTTTAAAAATACAGCATTTTTAATCTAGTTTTTAAATCCGTGCTCATTTTTCAATTTAATCGAAAACTTATTGTTGTAATTTATTAAAAACAAAAATTTAAAATTAAAAAAAAGAATAAAATAAAAACGGAAACTTCGTTGGAATAAAACTATAGTTTCCTCACGCTCCCTCACACGACCTATGCATATGGCAGGTGTTGGAATGTCTGTAGTAAGAGATTAAACCATGTTTGCTGGCGATTTTTTGCGATTTATAGAAAATTTTAAAGTTTAGTGAACGTCTAAAATGGACTTTTTGCTTGATTTTTTTTTTATTCCAGAGATTTTTAATTTTAACTATTTGAAAAATACACTTATATTGCACATAAAATTGAATGATTATGTAAGAATACATTGTAATATAAAATGTAATGTGTTATTACACCAAACCCTTGTTTAACGGCATTACATTTTTTAACGATGTTTAGTTTTTGTATAAAATATGGGAAAATTTGATAACTGTTAAATTCGTAGAATTCGCAATGAAATTAAAATAATGAAAACCAAATAACTTAAATTTTTTTGTTTGAAATTCTAAAATATGAGTGATACAAAGCCCACGATTTCAATAAATTACACTACTGATATTTCTATTTTAATTTTAAAAAGCTGCAACGCGTTTTTTTTATTTAAATAATAAATGTACAGTTAGTAAAATCTTTTTGTGTGTAATAAATTTATAAAAACTGCAAATAGTGGGTGGACCACGCCCCCTTTTTGTTACAGTATAGAGTTAATTTTACAATGTACATAAGTCAAAAAATGAAATCTAGCCCAAGGTTGTTAAACACAGTTTAAATATCTGTTATAAAAAAGTGGGCGTACACCGCCCATCAATAATTATCTTCGAAGTTATTGTGTACAATTTTTTTACAAAATGGTACACAAATAATAATTTTTTTTACAAAATTTCATAAAAAATTTTTCAAATTATTTAAGCAATTTCTTAAATAATAGTTAATTTCCCAAAAAATGGGCGTGGCAATTGTTCGATTGTTCCAAATTTTGTTGTCAATATTAGTTATGTCCTACATTATTATTAAACCAAATTTCAAGCCAGGATCTTTTAAATTAGATTTTTGTCCACCTAGATTGGCCAAATGTCGCACTGTGCACCGGCACAAACTCGGTACTATTGTGCTCTTCTCTAATATTCTGCTATTGCACTCCACTATTTATCTAAGTTCTCACAAAATTGTGTATGGCAAAGTATAGAAAATTCCTTTTGGATGGCAAAAAAAAAAGCTGCAGACACTTTTGAAAGTTTCGCGTCTCTATTCGCCTAGTAATCATGGTGGCAAAAATTAGGGTGTTATTTTTATTTCATTTCAGTTTATGTTGTTCTGCTTTGGGTGTAATTTTGTTCTTTTTTGTCATCATCAACTTAAAATACGGCAAATGGATATTTTATTCAACTACAACTACAAAACGACGCGTATCGATTTTATCTGCGCTTCTGTTAAATGCAGCAGCATAAAGCGTAACGCACTTCTCTGCTTTGTCTGCAACTTTACTAATTTCCTATTCTTGTAGCTGTGTGGTTGGAGCGAAAAAAAACTCCATTGGTTTTCATGCAGAGATACTAAGCGTTGTGATAAACATTTTTTTGTATTTTAATTTGATTGTTTAAAAATAAGAAATTATAATTCGAAGTTTGAAATTTATAATTTCTTAAAAATTTTATCTCGTTATTAAAAAACTTTATAATTTTAATACATTTTTTGTGTAAAATTACACATATTGTGTTGATTAATGACTAATGCTTTTTGAAAAGTGTTTGCTACAAAACATTTTCGTTTTATGCCAAAGATATATGAAATTACTATGAATGATTCGGGCATGAGAAATTAGAATCTTAAATTTGTTTGTATCGGATATACACTCTAAAAAACGCATGGAAACTTACTGTTATAAATTGGGTAAATTTTTGTTAAATAGCACGCATTATGTGTTAATATAAACACTAAATGCGTATAATAAATTCAAACCAATTAAACACAGCAAATTAAAAATATTATCCGTTAATTCAAATATTTTACACACAAATGCGTAAATAAAATTGTCGAACAACATACATACAAGCATGTTAAATAACTAAAACTCCAGATAAAAGTATAAGCTTCGGTAGCGTAGTGGTTAAGAAGTGTACTTTCAAATCAGAAGGTGGCGAGTTCGATGCTGGCTGGCGCCGCATGTTTTTTTTTTTTTTTTGTTATATTTTATTCACCTCTTTTTTATTTAAATTGACCACATGTGGTCAATTTATTCAATTTACACATTCAGAGTAAAATTACCCAATTTATAGTAGGAGTCCAGTTTCCTACTATAAATTGGGTAAATTTCAACAAATTTTGATTAGAGTGTATTTTATTATTGAGTTAAAGGTTCCCAACATAATCTTGATAATGAGTTGAGAAAAGTAGGTAAGCATTACTTAATTCATTGTTTATAATGTATATAACATCGTCGGACAAAAATAAAAAATGTCCCTAAACACTAACTGGATAATATACGTTTGAAACTAGAGCGTAAATGTAGTAAAACTCCTTTTACAGTTTTTCATTTCGTGATCCTGTTTCTCTCTAAATGACTCCAAAGTTTTAGAGGATTATTTTTGTAAAATATTTTGTAAATATTTGTGCTTGTCCTAGGATGCCACTTGAAGAGGCATTCCGCTAATTTTCCTGAACGAAAACTTTTGTTTTTCAACCATCAAAATTTACAAACGTTTGTTGATATTACAAATTTCCGTATAGGAGCACTTTCAGTGAAAAAATTAATTGAATTCACAAATATGGGGGTCAATATAACAATTCGTTTTTTTCTGTGTAGTAATGCCCTTTCAAAATTTTGTTGTTACACTCAAAATATTATGTCATTAACAGTTTGTAGTTTATTTAAAAAGTTTTACGTTTTGTCGTTTTTAAAAGAAAAACTATTCATTAAACGTTCGGTTTTTTTAAATTACTATTTCTGTTCTTTGTTTCAAAAATAACAACATAAAAAATAAAGACTTTCATTAGCATTCAATTTTTAAAGTCATTTATATTAGTTCTGTAAGAAAAAATAAGTGATTCATCTTTAATTTTTAATGATTTGTGTACGTTATTTTTTTTTTTTTTTGTTGACATTTTTTTAAGGAGAAATCATTAGTTTTTACCTATTTGTGTAGGTTATTTTTTTTGTAAAAAAAAAATCAAAAAATTATTTGTAAAAATATAAAAACATGTTTGTATCAAATGACTTTGGCACGATGGTATCGATTCCCCAAAATTTTATTAAAAACTTTTTAAAAATAATTCAATAGAAAAATTGTATTTATTTTTTGAATTTGTTCATAAAAATAACACAACAATCATTAATTTTTAATGGTTTCCTAGGCTATTTTTTTTTTCAAATTTTGTGGTAAAAATTGAAAGTGACGTTATTTTTTAATGTTCAATATTATTTATTTTGGAAAATTTTATAAACAGTAAAAAATAAATGTTGATGTTTGTTAAAACAAATGAATAATTACTGGAATGGTTTCCAAGTGCTTCATTAAAATAATTTAAAATGTTTTAAAAATATTTTTTGATTCATTTTTGAAAGTACATTATTTACATCTATTTTCCTGATATGGCAAAAAAATGGAAAAATTATAGAAGATTCCCCTCTTTCATTTGCAATTCCAAACGACATTATAAGATAAGTACAAATATTTAAAAAATATTTTACAAAATGTCATCCTTTAAAATTTTGAAGCCAATTTAGAAGGAAACAGGATCATGAAATTAAAAACTGTAAATCAAAGGTTCGAAAGAATTAATTCTTTAATTTAATTTCCTAATTAGAATTAAAAAAAAAGAATTTGGCATTCCCTAAAATTGAATTAATTCTTTCAAGAATTCATTCCTTAAGAATGTTCATTCTTAAGGAATGAACTATTTTTTTATCCAAATCAATCTACTACAAATTGAATGGTGAAATTTTCTTATCCCAAGTAAAAATATAAAGGATCAGTACTGATCCGAAAAATGGATCACTGAGATTAGATCAGTTTCAATCGGACGGATACAATTTCATCCGAAAAATGGGTTTATCTAATTATATAAACCCATTTTTCGGATGACGGATACAATTTCATCCGAAAAATGGGTTTATCTAATAATATAAACCCATTTTTCGGATGCCATTGTATCCGTCCGATTAAAACTGATCTAATCTTAGCGATCCATTTTTCGGATCAGTACTGATCTTTCAAATCTCGGATCAGAATTGATCCTACTTGGATCAGTACTGATCATTCAAATCCCGAATAAGATGTGATATATAAGAATATATCTAAACATTTTTACTCGGGATCATTCAATTTAAAACAGTGAAGCGCAACACACTTACACACACATTTATGCTTGTGTGGGAAGCAGCAGACGAGACGTCAACAAAACAACATCCGATCGTTTACACACGAAGATGCTTAAAATGCACACAAGCAACACATTTTTAAAAATACAAAGGGAATGAAATAAAAAAAGCATCATTCAATTTGTAATAGATTTGAATGATGAAAAATTTTGATCATTCAATCGAATGATTGCTTGCAAGGAATAATTCTCTTGGGAATTAATTCAATTTGATTTAAGCTTTGAGAATTAAGCCTTTGAATTAATTCGTGTTGAATGCTGGTAAGGAATGATAATTCAGAACTTATTAAAACAGAATTAAACTTTTGGTGAATTAATTCTCAATAGAATTAATTCGTTCGAAGCTTTGCTGTAAATGCAGTTTTACTCCATTTGATCTCTACATTCAGACGTAAATCATCCAGTTCATGTTTAATATTGGCTGAGTACCCATTATCTCTCAAATTAATTTAAGCTCAAAAGCAACTGCTTTATTTTAACACTGTGCAACAACTGCAAAGTAAAGGGAACATTTTAGTGCTTTTATATTTTTGTGGGTTTTCAAAAATTGGAAGTAGATACGGCATGCGAAAATGCTTGAGAATGAAAAATTATAAAAAAATTATATTTTTATATTTCATAGCAGTTCTTTAAAATAAAATTTTTTGTTTTGTGTTGTTTTTTTACACTTCCAACTTTGTATGGAGTTTTTTGGGATTTATTTCAATTTTTATGTGGGAGTTATTTCTTGTTGCCTATTCGGACATTTAGATGAAGTTATAAAGTATAGTATAACTTATAAAATTGTAATTTTTTGTATCTTTTTCAGGCATTTTGACCATGAAAATGTCGGAATATCGCAGAGTAACGATCAGTTACGATACTTACTAACTTCATCTTAATGTCCGACTCACTCACGCTTGCGACAGGAATTTTCCAGCCGCGTACTTACTTATTTTTTAAAATTGATTTCACGCTTTAATCTGCTCATGTGCCCATCTCTAGTCCGAATATCGCCGGCTAAAATTTACATGGTCAAAATTCATGCATGATACGGGTCGCAATTATCAATCAATTTGTATGCAATTTAAAATTTAAGCTTTCTTTGGCCCAAACACAAATCCCATTGAAATTGGAAAGTGTGTCCATGTTTAAACCCAGCCCCCATACAAACGTCCCTTTATAAATTTGTTCAAATGACCCTAATAACCGTATTATAATAAGCATATTTATGCATTTTACATTCACAAATCAACATCCCAAATTTTAAAATCACACTATTTCTTGTAGTCCCCATACAAACCACCCTCCTGATATTCACATACATAAATCTGTCAAAATTCATGAAAATAGGAAATATTTAAAAAAATTTTGTTGGTAGGTATTAAACTTGTACTTTGGTACCCTCGTCAAACCTGTTTGGACTCATCCCATATAAAAAATTTTGACCGATATTCAGTTAAGTCGGTCTATTGGCAACAAAATTAAGCCAGTTTCAGAATCTTAGATATTGTCTGAGAAAACTTTAGAAGGCTCAGAATCTGAGAATTCCTTTTAATACGACAATAGTTTTAAAGTTTTTTTTTTATAAAAGAAGTGCATACAAATTTTGACATTTTTATAAAGAAAAAATATCTCAGATTCTCATATTATTTCTATTGATAAAAGTATATAAATCTCAGACATTTTCTATAAGAAAAATGTTGAATCTGAGAATTTTCTAAAGAAAATACGATCTGAGAATTAAAGATTTTTTTATATGGAGCTGGTTAGAGTCTGAAAATTTTTCTAAAGTCAAAAGTCTTAGAAATGGGGTATTTTTCTATATGAAGAATATTCTGGAATATAAGAGTTTTTCTATAAGAAAAATGTCTCAACATCCAAAAAATGCCTAAAAATATTGTACTTCAGGTATTATTTTTTTTAATATTTGACTATTAGTAGGGGATCTTTTTATTTATGATGTTAATCGGTTCGGCAGGATTCCCTTACGAAAAAGTTTTTTTTAAAAAATAAAAGTGCCCTCCCCTCATCCACCATCCAAATCCAAAACCTGGATCCGCGACTAATCACTACATAAGGGATACAACAATATCATCCTTAAGCCGGATATACACTTTTTTTTAAGGGTTAAGAACATTGGGATATGTAATATTCTCTAAAGAAAATAAAATGTAGTACATTTTTAAATTTATGGTTTCTATAAATTTTTATTTTAGTTTAGTTTTTTCCATTTCACTGCAAATAAAACGGACGCATTTTGTATGAAAGTTTTGTGTTCATTTCAACTTGAAATTTATTATGACGCTTAGTTTTTAGCAATAACATTTCATATTCTATAATACGAATAATTTGAGTACTTATACAACGACAAAAACAACAACTACACTCACAAGAAAAACTTTGTCAAAAAAATCTGTCAAACGACTTTCAATTTGATTTAGCAAACTTTCAGCGTATTTTTCTGCTAAAATGGATATTTTTACTAAAATCTCTGTCATTCAGTTTTACAAAATAAGAGAAGCGTTCTTACCGATTCTGCTTTCTGAATTTTAAAATATTTTTGAACATATATACTATATACAGTAATAATTTGCTGTCATTTTTTTAAAGAAAATTTTCTATTTTTTTTTAAGTTTAATAAAAAAAAAAACTATTAAAGTTATCATGAAAAAATTTGTTTTTGAACAAAAATTTTCTAGAAAATGTCTGGTGACATAATCCCCACGGACATAATCCCCATTTTCGTTATGGGGATTATGACCAAATTCATTTCGGTCATAATCCGCATAATGGTAGTGGGGACTATGACCGAAAATTATTTGGACATTATCCCAATAAAAAACGCACATAATTCCCAGATTTTTAGGGATAATGACCACGTAACAAATTGCCATAATTCCCTTTATGGGGATTATGTCTTCTATACTAGTTGGTCCTAATCCCCAAAATTAAAAGAATTTTTTTTGTTTACTTAAAAGTTTTTCTGCGTAGCTGGACTTCGGCCGGGCTTAGGGATAACAAACTCCATGCATTAAACCCACTCTCTCTGCAGAAAACGGGGATTATGACCAATATTGCTTTGTACTTACTCCGCATAATGTGAATGGTGGTTATGACCGAAGAAAGTTCGGTCGTAATCCCAACAAAGAACGGACATAATCCCCATTGGGATTGTGACCGTTTTGGAAACGGTCATAGTCCCCACAACTATTATGGGGATTATAACCGTAATGAATTCGGTCATAATCCCCATTTCCGTTATGGGGGTAATGTCCGTGGGGATTATGTCCTGTCACCAAAATTTCGTAGCAGATTTCTCTGTTATTTTTACAGATTTCTCTGGTGATTTCACCTGAATAATCATGACAGATTTTCAGCAAACCGTGCCTGCTAAAATCATAAGATATATCATATGGCTCAAAATGTTTTTTTTTTTCAGCAGATTTTTCTGCTGATTGGACAGAGAATTTATTTTAAGTGTACAAAACAATTGCTAAAGTACCAGCCATTCCTCAACTTTATTTTATTACAATTTTTTTATAATTTTTTTGAATTACACATTAGAAATACTTTTGTTAGTGTGTTTGTTGTTGTAAGTACATTGTTGCAATGTTGCATACATATAATAAAGGATTTTCTTTTTAAATAGTAGTAATAATATGCGAATGTGTTTTAAACCAACTCACACACACACACACATACACTTGTAAACGCACACACTCAAACACATTTTAAACTTTTTTGTTGCTTTTAAGAAATCAAACGAAGAAAAAACTTACAAAATAAGTTTAATATAAACATTTCTTGTAACGAATATTTTTTATAGTTTTCCTATAAAGTTTTTCTTTTTATTATAGAATATTTTACAACCGGAATGTTATTTTATTTTATTGAATTCATGGGAGAGAGAGAAAGGCTAAGACAACAACAAAATCGCAGCAGTGTTTGCAACAGTTCTGAATGTTGCTGTTGTTGTTGCAACAATTTAAGTGTGCATTTATACACTACAAAAAGTTGCCCACTTTTTATTTGTTTGTTGTTTTTATATTTAATATGTATGTATGCATGTGTGTTTGTGTTTGTGCATGACCAAGTGTTTCTATGTGTTTGTTTGTATTTATTTTAGTTAGTTTGAGTTTTCTTATTGTTGGCTATAAAACATAAAATGTTGCCAGTGCAATGCCCACCCCGAAGTAACAATAAATGTTGCACGTAACAGCAGCAACAACAGCCAGGGCAATAACAACAACTACAACAAATGGAATATAATAAAATGAAATGCAATACACTCTAACTGCACTCTACGTCTTATTACATGCCGAATAAAAATACAAAAAAAAAAAAAAAATATAAATATCTTAAAGTTGCTTTGGCAAATTAGATGGAATTAAATAAAGGGAAGCCAACCTACAACCCAACGGACAAAACATAAATAGTATAGTGTGGTTCCAGAACTTTATGGCAAACTATGAAACACGGCTACCGGAGTGTTTGTGTGAATAAAATCGATTATATTTTTTGGTAAATTTATCTTTAATTTTATTTTAGGAGTTGATTTATTTGATTTAACGAACTGCTTAAATTGATACGGATTGAAAAACGCTCTACAATCAAAAAATATTTTGTTGTGATTTTAACTACAACAACAAAAATCAGGATGCAATGAAACCACTAGCAAATAAAAATTGACTAAACTAAAAAACCCCTTTATTAGTTTAGTGCGAGATTTTTTTTACACGCATTTGCAAGTGGTGAACTTATAAATATAACACTTATTACTCGAAATTACTTGAAAATTTTATAAGAGGCGTATACTTAATTTTGTAATTGCCTTCAAATAACAATCATACGCAACGGTGCAACGTGGTATATTTTTAATAATTCGGCCATTCAGTAAGTGCCAGACTGATTGCACCGCAATTCATAACGGTTATAGATAACGCAATTCCGGGCTTAAGTTTGGACGCTGGATCCTACATGTCCCATAAGGGCACCGACAGGGGCCCCTAAAGTAGGAAGCATTTAGTACAAAAAACTTTAAATACTTTAAATGCGTGCAAAAAAATCTCGCAGTAAACTAAAATTTGGATTCGAAAATTTCGATTTTGTATCACTGTGCTGTTGACGTTTGACACAACTAGAGTTTTGTTACCAATAGGGTATTCAATTAATCGGGTTTAATCGGCAGGAAAAATAAACGGACACGTATTTTTTTCTAGCGGCCCAAATTCATATTAAGGGGTTCAAAATGAGGGGGAAGAAACTATTTTTCAGTTTTTTGCGTTTATCTCTAATACTTTGCAATTAACCTAGCCATGTTGCATACCAAATGAAAGGTCTTCGGAAAACCTATCTTCGGGTGCAAAGAACATGTCCAAAGATTCACAACTTTTCCTCATATTGAATAAAATACCAAAATTTTGTGACATTTTTGGTTATAAGTCAAAAAATATTATTTTTTTGGCACGTTGTTAGCATCATTAGCAGATAGGCATTTTAAATACCTTTAATCTGATACCAAATATACCTATATTAAATTTGAGTAAATAGGCGTTAATCGTAAAAAACTAAAAAAGGTCAATTTCCCCCATACAAATCGACCCCCACTAAAAATGAGTTTGAGCCGCTAAAAAAAAATACGTGTCGATTTTTTTTTCGTTCTGAACAACATATCCAAATTTCATGAAGATCAGACACCAGAGAGACTTCTCTTGTTAGCCTGTCGCACCCTTTATCAAGCAAGTTCAGTAGTGCGATTCACTAACTTTTTTAACGAAATTATCGATATCGTTAACTAACGAGAATTGTCGGTTGTTTTAACGAATATGTGATTCTATAAATTTTTCAATTACCGACAAGAATTAACGACAAAAATAGTTAATTTGAAATTTGTTTATTTTTAAATTGTATTGAGAACCGAAAAATTTCGTTAACTTTAACTTCAAAAAATTTTTTGTTGATAAGTTAACGATTTTCAATAACGACAAAATTCGGTAGAAAAATGTTATAGAATCGCTTTTAAAGACAATTGTCGTTAATTAACTATTTTTGACAATTTAACTACCGATTTTTGTCGTTAAAAAGTTAGTGAATTGCGCTTCAGGTTTTGTAAAAATGGTGACAAAATCGAATAAGGGCATTTCATTTCTCTTGATTTAGAAACTTAAAAATCGTTAACACTATAATCCTAGCTCATCCTACTTTTGAGTTATTGCTAAATAGTTACACACTTCGGCAACAAAAGCCTACACTCAAAAAAAAAAACTTGTGAAATTACTAGAAAAATTCTCGTAATCCCATTTTACCAATATTTGACAGTTTTCTTGTTTTTCAACAAAAAATTTTCAATCGAAATTAAATTTTTTTTTTGTAATTATACAAATTTTCAAGGTTTTTTTAAAAACATGTAAAATTAAAAAAAGCTCGTAGTTTTTACTAGGAATTCTTGTAAAATAGGAGGTAGCAAAAATCTAGCAAAGTCACGAAACCTCCTTGTAAGTTTTATCGCATCCAAAAAATTGTAAATTTTCAATTTTGTTGGTAAAAACATTGTAAAGTTACAAAATTATTGGTAAAAAGCTTGTAAAATTACAAGAAATTTTTGTCAAATAGGAGGTAGCAAAAAATAAAAATAACAAGCTTTTTTTGTCATTTTAAAAGGTTATTTTTTGAGTGTACTATTAATATTACCACATGATTCTAGTAGATATTACTCTTCAGATTCTAAATCTGCCATCCACATTTTTCTAGCATATACCGTTTGTGAAATACTCGCTGTTAAAAGACAGAAAACAATAATTAAGCACTTTTGGCGGTCCAATGTTATATATTGTTACATTGCTTCCACAAAATAGGAGTTGATTTCATATAAAATGGATCTCCAGATTCCAAAACTGCAATTCAAAATTTTTCTAGCATGTTCCGTTTTCAAGATATTCGCGTTTGTTATATTTGCGTGAAAAAAAAAATTAAAACGCGAATATCTCAAAAACAGAACATACTAGAATAATTTAGATTGCAATTTTGGAATCAGTAGGTCTATTTTATATGAAATCAAGTATTTTTTTTGAAAGCAAGGTAGGAATATGTACACTCGAAATAAATTCTCTGTCCAAACAGCAGAAAAATCTGCTGAAAATACTCCCATTTTGAGCCATATGAGAAATCTGCTGATATTAGCAGACACGGTTTGCTAAAAATCTGTCATGATTATCTAGGTAAAATCAGCAGATAAATCTGTAAAAATATCAGAGGAATCTGCTAAACCATTTTCGAGACATTTTTTTTTATTTAGACTAAAAAATAATAAAATGTTTCTGTAAAATAAGCAATACACTAAGAAAATTATGTCATTAACTGTTTGTAGGTTATTTTAAAAAGTAATCAGTAAAGTCATTTTAAAAGAAAAATCACTTATTTTATAAAGGAAAAAATGCTGAAATTTTCAATTTTTGACCATGCCTACAAAGCCCACTTTTTGAAAAAACTGAAATTTTATTTGTGTTATTTAATAGTGACCTAAGGGCCAATACTCTGCAATTGATTTCATATTGACATGACATCACTTTTTTTTTGCTGAACATTTGGTGTGGAATGCCTCATATACAGTTGAACCTCGATTATCCGGCCCTCTATTAACCGACTGCCTCTATTAACCGGCATGCTGTGTGTTTGTGTTTTACCTCTATTAACCGTGCTTTCCCTCTACTATCCGTGCAATTCATACATGTACGTACACTCAAAATAAATTCTCTGTCCAATCAGCAGAAAAATCTGCTGAAAATACACCCATTTTGAGCCATATGAGAAATCTGCTGATTTTAGCAGACACGGTTTGCTAAATATCTGTCATAATAGGTGAATAAATATAACAATAAAAAAAAAAAAAAAAAAAACATTCGGCGCCAGCCAGCATCGAACTCGCCACCTTCCGATTTGAAAGCACACTTCTTAACCACTACGCTACGGAAGCTTATACTTTTATCTGGCGTTTTAGTTATTAAACATGTGTGACATTTTACTATGTTTATACTGATTTTGTTTGCTGAATTTCATTATTTTGTTAAGAAATTTTTTTATATAAAAAAAAAAGCAGAACAGATTGTCAGCAGATTGCTCTGCTGAAATCAGCAGATTGATCTGCTGAAATCAGCAGAAATATCTGCTGATTTTAGCAGAAAAATCTGCTGATTTTAGCAGAAAAAATCTGCTGATTTCAGCAGAATAATCTGCTGATTTCAGCAGAATAATCTGCTGATTTCAGCAGAACAATCTGCTGATTTCAGCAGAGCAATCTGCTGACAATCTGTTCTGCTTTTTTTTTATATAAAAAAATTTCTTGAAAAAATAATGAAATTCAGCAAACAAAATCAGTATAAACATAGTAAAATGTCTGTTATTTTCTTAAACTAAATGACAGAGATTTTACTAAAAATATCCTTCTCAGCAGAACAATCTGCTAAAAGATTGCTAATTCAAATTGAAAGTCGTTTTACAGATTTTTTGACAGAGTTTTTCTTTTGAGTGTACATACTGTATTTTTTGTTATTGTTTTTACCTCTATTAAGCCCGTGCTAAGTCCGGTCCCGTGCAACCCGGATAATCGAGGGTCAACTGTACTTTATGGGGTCCCGGACAAAGTGAGTATACCATACTGTGGTTGGAGGATATAAAAACTTTAAATGCTTTGAAATCACCAACTTTAAAAAACCTCGCAATAAACTAAAAACATGACTTGAGGGTTTTGTTATAGAAAATGTCAACTTTCTTTTGCTTTTGGTTTTATCCCATTCCGATTCGGAAATTTCGATTTTGTATCACTGTGCTATTGAAGTTTGACACAACTACAGTTTTGTTAATTAAGGGTTACCAAATTTCACTCTCCGGACAATAAAACATTTTATCATGAGCAAAAATGCAAACCTACATTCTGATATTAATTAAAATCGATATATTCAGTTAGCCTGGCGCACCCCTCTTTAGAGAATAATCACAATTGGAGCGGCAAGCGGTTTTCCGCAATTGTAATCATAAAAATAGAATTGAATCTAGTTTGGCGGAAAAACGTGGCGAAATTTTGTTTTCATATAAAACGTGTGTGAACACACTCAAAAGAAAAACTCTGTCAAAAAATCTGTAAAACGACTTTCAATTTGAATTAGCAATCTTTTAGCAGATTGTTCTGCTGAGAAGGATATTTTAAGTAAAATCTCTGTCATTCAGTTTAAGAAAATAACAGACATTTTACTATGTTTATACTGATTTTGTTTGCTGAATTTCATTATTTTTTCAAGAACTTTTTTTATATATAAAAAAAAACAGAACAGATTGTCAGCAGATTGCTCTGCTGAAATCAGCAGATTGTTCTGCTGAAATCAGCAGATTGTTCTGCTGAAATCAGCAGATTATTCTGCTGAAATCAGCAGATTATTCTGCTGAAATCAGCAGATTTTTTCTGCTAAAATCAGCAGATTTTTCTGCTAAAATCAGCAGATATTTCTGCTGATTTCAGCAGATCAATCTGCTGATTTCAGCAGAGCAATCTGCTGACAATCTGTTCTGCTTTTTTTTTTTATATAAAAAAATTTCTTAACAAAATAATGAAATTCAGCAAACAAAATCAGTATAAACATAGTAAAATGTCACACATGTTTAATAACTAAAACGCCAGATAAAAGTATAAGCTTCCGTAGCGTAGTGGTTAAGAAGTGTACTTTCAAATCGGAAGGTGGCGAGTTCGATGCTGGCTGGCGCCGTATGTTTTTTTTTTTTTTATTGTTATATTTATTCACCTCTTATGACAGATATTTAGCAAACCGTGTCTGCTAAAATCAGCAGATTTCTCATATGGCTCAAAATGGGTGTATTTTCAGCAGATTTTTCTGCTGATTGGACAGAGAATTTATTTTGAGTGCAGTAGCGGAAAAACGCTTCCCGCTCCAATTGTGATTATTCTCTTTAGCAAGTTTAGGTTTTGTAAAAATGCACAGAAAAAATTAAAAAAAATATTTGAGTAAATTTTTAATACTATTGAGATGTGAGTCCATGTTCCTCCATGGAACCCCAGGAATAAATATATATATTGAGTGAAAAATTAATCAATTTTGCACTAGTAAACAATTTAATAGTATTGAGTAAATTTTTAATAAAAATTAATTAAATGTTTGAGTAAATTTTTGATTGGCCCAATTAACACTTTAAAAAAAAACTTAGAAATTTTTTTTGAAAAAAGAATGATAGCAAAACTTTTTCTGTACAATTAAAAAATATTCTGCTAAAAATATGTTCAAAAATATTTTCAAATTCAGCAAACAGAATCAGTAAAAATGTAGCAAAATTTCTGTTATTGCTTAAAACTGATTGACAGAGATTTTAGTAAAAATATAAATTTTAGCAGAAAAATCTGCTGAAAGTTTGCTAAATCAAATTGAAAGTCGTTTTACACACTTTTTGGTAGAGTCTTTCTTTTGAGTGCAATTATTGTTTTTTGACACAAATTTAACAGTACTTTTTTTTGATTTTTTCGCAAAAAACGTGATTTGATTTATTCCCACTTTCTGTTTAGACTCTAAAGTAAACTTTATCAAAGGTGCCAAAAATTATTTTTTTATGCATTTTCTACGAAAACGCGAATTGATCTAGAAAAACTGGTTATTTTTTTTTTTTTGGAAATTTTTTATATATATTTTTTTTTATTTTTTGATCTCTGAAAACAATTATTCAAATCATATAATATTGCATTTCTCTAAGTGTTGGGATATAAAACGTCTCCTCACGCATTAATACTCAATGTAATAAAACTAAGGCAGCAAGAAAATATGCAACTTGAACTTGGTTTTTATATGCAATAAAAACAAAAAAATAAAAGAAATTCATGCATTAAACAGGTCCCAGTAAAGAAACAAATTTGAAGAAAATAAAATATTTATTTGCAAATAGTATTTGAAATAAAAAACGAAAGAATAAAAGAATGCATGTATTCTCTTCATACAAAGTTACATATAAAACATATAAAAAAACATGTGTTAAATCATGTATGTTTGTGTGTGTGTGTTTGTATTGTAAATGGGTTGTATAAAAAACTATTATGATCATTTTATTACAACTTCATACATACACACACACACACATACAAATACTTTGTTGCCAGGATATCATATAAAAATAATCTTAAATGTGGCCACATAAGAACTGAATCGTTTTGGAATGGATGGATGTTTGTTTGTTTGTATGTATGAATGGATGTTATGCATTTTCTAAATTTTGTTACAATGTTGTTGTTTTTATACTCTTCTAAACTATAAACATTCTACGGATATTTTAATCGCTGTTAAAAAAAACTTTATATTTACAATAAACATACAATGTAGAAATAAAATACTTATATACTTACATACAAACAAATAAACACAATCACGCATACATACAATCTATTTAGTTAACAAAATAAATTTACCACCCAGTAAACATTAATAATGAACAAATAACATTTCCATTGACATTTCAAAAACAAAAAAAGCTGATTTGAAATTTCCCAAAATCGATTACCTTTTTTGCAAAAAGTTTGCAGTCTGAAAATTGTTTACTGGGTTATACATACTTAATTTCCTACAGCCAAATTATTTAAGTTAAACAAGAAATTTTGTGTTGGATGTTGCATTTTCTGCCTAAATAAATTAATATTGAGCGCGTTAAAACTAAAGAGATACAAAAAAGGGATTGCGCGCGCACGAACTATAATAAATTCAAAACTGACATAAAGTTTATACCAACTACTCTAAGTACTGCTCGTTGCACTAAAAACGAATAACTTGTAATAGACTCAGTTTTGTATTAATTTCAAATGGTCATCATCGATACTTTTTATGTTATCGGATAAAAATTATTTACAAAATAAAATTTTATTGGAAAATTCAATAAACTGAAATAAGAAGGTTTTGTTTAGTTTTTGTTTACACAATTTCTAGCGATAGAAAAATTTTCATAGATAGTGTAGTAAAGCCAGCGCGGATCCAGCTTGTGGATTTGGACGGGGAACTTTTTTTACTCAATGAAATAGTTTTTCACAAGGGAATCCTAGCGAATCGATTTACACTATACGTTATCGGATAATTAAGACCCTTTTTATTCAAATTAACGGCAGATTCACAGTCATGACGTGGTATGACTGTCATTACCTCGCTTTTAAGGGTCGACAAACAAAATATTCGACCTGTGGAACAAAGGATTTCTTTTTTGACTTGAAAATCGGAAAATTCCGAGCAAAGTAAAAAAAAAGGATTTTTTTTATTTGCTTAAAATATTAGTTAAACTTTAATTTTAGTATTTTCCAGAAAATCGCATTTTAATATTGTATTTCATAAAAACTCGGCAATTTTTTTTGTATTTTATTTTGTCAATATAGTGTATGATTAACAAATATTTGCGAAACCAACGAAAACATATGATACTCATACGCGATGTTGACGCAATAAAATATAAGAGAACTACAGAATTTTTTGAAATTCAATATTCAAATGCGATTTTCTCAAAAAAATTCTCCCTACTTTTTTTTTGTGTGGATCGACAAATATCTTGATTAGAAAAATATATATAAAGATGTGGGCGGATTTTTGATAAATTGACTTTTTTAAAAAATTAAATATACTGAAAAGTTTTTGTCGATAGACCACAAAAAAATTTACAAGAATGTAAACTTTTTATACCCTCCACTGTAGTGATAGTGGCATATATAAGTTTGCCATTCCGTTTGTAACACCTCGATTGGTCTAGGACCCCATAAAGTATATTATATTCATGATACTCGATCGAATTTATGACGATCTAGCGATGTCCGTCCGTCTGTCTGTCTGTTGGAAACACGCTAACATTTGAAAGACTTTACTGAGGCTGGTCAGGTTGGTATTGCAATTCAGCGAAATCGGTCGCAAATTTAAAAAACACGCTAACTTTTGAAAGGCATTTCTGAGGCTACTGAAGGTTGACATGTATATTGTTTGTTCTTCTGGTCTGGTTGGTATTGAATTTTAGCAAAATCGGTTCAGTGGTTCAAAAAAAATGCTGAAGCTTGGCATATATATTTGTCGTCCCCCTGGTCTGCACATTGGGTTGAATGAGAGGCAAAATGGCGCTTTATTCAGGGCAGCAGTAATTTTAAGATATAATATTTTTTGATTGATGAGTGATGAATAATGCATTAGAAAGCACCCTTTTAAAGAGAAAACATGTGCTTTTTATTTTTTTTTAACCTGTCAGAATTTTTTTAGTGTTTCTTGAAAATTGAACTTGATTCACAATTTAAGCTGTAACTTTTAAACCAAAAGCGATAATTAAATGAATATAGTTGCAAATTAAAGTATTTTTAATGCGATAATAAAAATTTAAAACAATAAAAAATAAATATGTGTTAATACTTGCATAAAATTTGTTTAAAGTCGGATTTTTGTGTTTCACCAAATCTTAAATTTTTTTAAATTTTCCATAAAAAAGTTAGGAAAGTTGTAATTTGGAACTGTTAATTTTTTTTACTGGCGTCTTATCATTAATAAGTAAAATACCACCATTTTTGAAAAAATTAACATATTAGGGGCGTGGTTTCGGGAAAAAACTTAATTCAAATTTTTACTGTATCTGTGAAATTAAAAAACACAATATTTTAAAACAAATAGCAAATTAAAGTTTATGTAAAGTGCTATTATAAACGTTTAACAAAAATTATATGCTCTCATATAAGTACTAAATTTATTAAGAAACTTAATTTTTTCATAAAAACTCTTGATGTTTAAATTTACCTTTTCTAACTTAAGCCTTGGAAATTGAAAAAAAAAAAAATTACATCAGCTGCGTTATTCATAATAAATAAAGTTAACATCATGCACGTTTTTGTCAGATATTATGTAACACCACCCAGAGACATCTGAATTCAATTCTGATGGCAGAATCGATTTCAGAAGGTCAAAATACATAAGGATATGTGGGTCTAGTTTCTGGGTCAGAAACTTTATTGTTTTTTTTGTTATGAACTGTTATTGAAGCCACCATATTTTTTTTCATAAAATCTTAAATAAAAAAATAACGGCATTAAACGCGGACGTTTTTTTTCTTTTAAATTAAAGCTTATACTACACTGAGGGAAAAAAACATATTTAAATCGAATATTTTCATGTTTATTTTAAGTATGCTACATATTTTTGGAAAAATTTTAATTATAATATTGTTTTTGATTGATTTAAACAAAATATGTTTGTTTTAAAATTGCATACAATTTTAATTTAAAATTGATCACTTTAAATTTAATATGCTGTCATTAAAAGTCGTTAAAAATTTAAAAAAATCTTATTCAAATATCTGTATTAAAAACAATATTTTTCGTGGTTATTTTAAAGTTGAACAATTTTGTTTTTTGACATTTAAAGTTTTTTTTTCAAGAAATATAGTAAAGTTGGGCAATTTTATTTTAAGTAGATACAATGTTAAAATATTTTTTCATTAAAAAAAGACGCACATTTTTCACATCTCTAAATGTGACGAGTTTTGAGTGAAATTCATTAAATTAACGAAAGTAAAATTAAAAATTAAAAAACTAAAGTGATAAAGAATATTATTAACAATAAAAACAAAAATAAAACTGAAAAAAAAAGTAAAAAACCAAGTGAAAAAAAAAACAAAGGCAAAGAAAACGAGGAGGGGATGTATTTACCCAGCCAGAAATTGCCAACCGTACAAAAAAAAAGTACTGGCAAAGCAAATTATTTTTTGTATAGCAAGCTCTTTTTAGTAAAGTGCTTGGTTTCACCGAATTAAGTACTTTGCTAGTACTTTTATACCAAAATAAAGTCGGTTTATTTATTTGAAATATTTTTTTTTAATAATTTAATTAAATTTTAACATTTTATTTGGAACTTCTATTAAGAGGATGTAGCAATAAATTCGCGAATTTCTTAATTTTTTGACGTTTTTGCGAAATTAGCCCCTAAATTGGCCTTTGATAAAAAACTTGCTTTTACAATCATGTTGAATTTTATTATCATGTTGTATATGGCAGCACCATTTTTCGAGATAATTTAAGGGTCCAACTTTAAGTAAATAATGTGGGAACCTTACAGAATTAACTGACCAAAAATTATTTATTTTTTGACAAATTTTTCGTCAATTATTTGTTTAAGGTTACCACATTATATAGTTAAAGATTGACCCTTAAGTCATCTTGTAAAATGATTCTGCCATAAAAAAAAGTTTTTTGCGATTTTTAACATGATGGTCTATATCACATAGATGTTTTTTGTTCACTATTCGTAGTGTTAGGGATGCCTTTATGATCCACTTAAAGCAAGTTTTTTATCAATACCAATTTAGAGGTTTATTCCGCGAGAACCTTGAAAAATTAAGAAATTCGCGAATTCAAGGGCTTAAGATGAAAAGCTTTAAACCAAATTTGCATAAGAAACATTGCTACAAGTCAACAAAACTGTACCATGCATCGAAAAACGGAGCCATTCGACTCAGCATGTCTCAAATAGATGGAAATGTTGGTCATACCTCTTATTTTCTATAATAGTGGTCACATTTGTCATGCTGTGTAATTAATATATAATTTATTTAAAATAGAAAAATTAAAAAAAAAAAGATTTCTAATGTACAAATTTTTAAATAAAAAAAAATATTTTTTTAAATACATTTTTAATTTTGTAATGGATTGTTTTAGTTAAAAAGCTATTTTAAAAATTCTCGGATAGTACTTTTTAAAGTACAGGGAAAGCGCTTTTAAAAGTACTTTGCCACTACTAAATGGTGTTATCATTTAGCATCTTAGCAAGTACTAAAAACCCCAAAAAAAGTTACTTTGCCAGTATTAATACTACCTCATTAGGTACTTTGCCAGATCTGGCCCGTATGTATTTTTCTGCCTGGGTATGTATGTAATTGGCAGAAAATGAAAACTTCTAACTTTAGTTTTTTATATATGGTATATAGTATTAATTTAAGTGTGTTTATTTTTTATTTTTGGTATTTAATTACATTTTTTGTAATTAGATGTAGTGCTACAATTAGGGTAGAAGTACATCCAAGGCTTTGGCTTTGATTTTTTTATGTATAGCAAAAAATAAAGCCAACAAGCAATATTTAAAGCCAAAGCCTTGGATGTAATTCTACCTTAGATGTACAATTAGAGTAGTGTTAATTTTTTTGCTGTGTTATTAAAAAATATTTTAAAAATAATTTGAAAATAAAATAAACTTAAACAAAAATATGTATTGTTTTATTTTAAGTTTCATGGTTTTTAGGTAAGTAAAAAGCTGCAATAGAAAAAAATGTCGCATATTAAAATTAATATTGGTCAACTTTAAATTAAAATTTGTTGCATATTTAAATTTAGCATGGCCAATTTTAAAACAATATTGTTACATCTTAATTTTAACATGTTGTCTACCAATCTTGTCATGTTAAAAACAACTAGAAATAATTTAAATTAAATAAAAACAAACTTTGTTCTATTTCGTCACTGTTTTATATTTAATTTAAAGTTGTTTCTGTTTGATTTTAATATTTTTTTTTTCTTAGTGTATATGCTTTATTATCACAATGTATAAGCAATAACAACCTCTTACATTTTTTTTATATTCCATCAAGTATTAAAAATACTCCAATTTCGGAACATTTTACAAAAAAATTTCAAAAATATTTTTACAACAATTTTCAAAAAACAAAAAAAACAGAAATATATTTGAAAATGCCTGAAGTTAATGGTTCCATAATAAAAAAATTACCTTTGAATGAATGAATACCAAAAAAAAATTCTAGAAATAAGTTGATTTTCAATTTTTAGCACCATATTCAAAAACACAAAAATTTATTTGATTTTGACGGCGGATTGCAAGAAAAGTAAACAACACAGAATAATAGTTGTGACAGATTTTTTAGTGTAATTTTATATTCTTTAACCCCAAATTAATAATTTTTGTAAAAAAAAATTTTCAGTTTTGAATAAAGCGCCACTTTTGATCCATTTCAACCCAATGTGGTCTGGTTCAAAATTTGTTAGCAAAACCGTGAATTTCAGATTGGTTTTACCTTAAATTCACGTGTTGAAAAAACCGAGCTTTAAATACATTGGTAAGCCACAAATTTACTTTACAATGTGTTTTTGTCACTCAAAAATATTTTTGAAAAATGTTACACTCAAATAAAATTGTGTTTTTTACTCAAAATGAAATATTTCAAATCAAAATTGCAAATTTTTTTCACATTAGAAAATTTACTATCCTTTAAATAGGGCATTGGAGGGTATTCATACCTTCGGCCAAGTCGAATTTAACTTTTCCACTTTTTGCCTTTTAAATTGGTCCCTCTTTCTGAGCGCTCTTATGTTACTTATAAAAGTTCTTATTATTTTCTGAGTCCAAAAAAAGACTGTTTTATTTTCGTATTTTTCAAGAAAATTGCATTTAAATATTGTATGTTATAAAAATTTTACAATTCTCTTGTATTTTATTCTGTCAATATAACTATGAGTTACAAATATTTGCGAAACTAACGAACTTCGCAAACATATAATACTCATACGCGATGTTGACAAAATAAAATACAAGAGACTTACATAATTTTTATGAAATCCAGTATTCAAATGCGATTTTCTCGAAAAATGTCCTTTTGTTTTTTTTTTGTGCGGATAGACAAATATCTAAATTAAAATTTTTTTTAATAAATTGACTTTTTTAAAAAATTAAATGTTCTAAAAAATTTTTATCGATATAACACAAAAAAAAATTTAAAAGAATGTAAACTTTTTAGATTTTGGTGCATTCCGTTATAATTATATACATTTTTCATCGCATTTAAATATTACACTCAGAAAAAAAAATTAACTAAAAAATGGGAAAACTAACTAAATTCAAGGAATATTGATAATGATTTAGCTCCATTGCCATGTTTTCCTTCTTTTAAGTTCATATTTTTCTTAAAAATAAGGCAAGAAAAAAAATTTTAATATTATGCCAATTTGAACTAAAAAATGAGAAAAAATTTATTTCAATTTAGTTCATACACATTTGAGGACCCGATTGGGTGAAGGCCCCATTGGTTTCGGACCGATAGGTTCAGACCCCGATGGGCCAAGACCCAGTTGGGTTCCTAAAGAATCTTTATATTTTTTGATCCAAAATTTTTGTCCGATTCGCTCTACCTTGCTTAGTTTTTGAGATATGTTAATTTAAGAGACCACTGGGATCTTGAGAATTTTAAAAACTCGATAACTTTAAAACTATTAGGTTGTAAGTGGCTGCTGACGTTTTACGTCAACACACGTAGACTCTGAGGTCCATTGTGATAAAACTATTAATCGAAGAGCTTTTCGGCCTTGTTCTCCGTATTAAGGGCTACAAAAATGCTTTTGAACTTTTTGTTGTGTTGGCATTATTAACCGAGATATGAGTATTTTAAAATTTTCGGAAATGCCAACTCTTTGAAATCCAAAGTTAGGACCCATTGGGGTCCACACATATGCAGATGACCGGCAATACTATAGCGATTCAAAGAACCAAAAATGGCCTCCATTTTGCTCTATCTGGCTTAGTTTTCGAGATATCGCCATTTTAAGTTTGTAAAAAAAAAATTTGCCCAAGTTATTAAAATTTTACTAAAATAGTGGAAAAAACTTCCTCAAATCTAGAAAATGAACTAATTGGTAGAAAATTACGTCCTAAAACTAAAGAAGAGGAAAATGTCTTAAAAATAAAGATTTTTGTAATATATTTTGGGAAAATTTTTTTGGCGGTAAGAATTTCTTCCATGTATTTGGGAATTCCATTTAAGGAAAATAATGGACTATTTAACAGTACATGAACTTAAATTTTTTTCTAACACTTAAGAAAATTTCCCAACTTTTAGTTAAATTTAACTAAATTGTGGGAAAATTTATAACCTATTTTGACGAAAATTTTTCCAAAGTTTAAGTTAAGTCTTTTTTTTTAGTGTATATGTTATAAAATCGCATTTAGAAATTATATGTTATAAAAATTCTACGATTCTTTTGTATTTTATTTTTCTATAAATATTTAATCAATGGATTTCTATACAAATTTTGGCATTTTTCAATATTTAACCTCCTTTCTCAGTTTTTAAAAAAATTTCAAAATCATAAACGCAATTTTCTTATTTGCATATACTGCTGTCCATACTACACAGAAAAATTATTAAATTGAAAAAAACAATTAAATATTTGCTCAACTTAAAATTTGACATTCAATTAAATTTTACTTGAATCAATTAACTATTTGCTCAAATCATAAAAATTTACAAAAAAATTCATAAAAACAAAAAAACTCATCATAGTAGGCTTTGAGTAACAATGCGATGAACGCTGTTGCGTTTTTTGTTTTAGTTTTCGTCAGTCGTCAAATAGAAAAGTACTTGCACGCACACAAGCCGAAAAAAAAACAAAAAAAAATATAAAGCACAAAAAAAAAAAACAATTTAAACAAAAGACTTGAAAAGACTGACAAAAAACACTACAACTGTAAAATAATGATTAACCATTCACTCAGATCAAGCATTGGATTAATCAAAAATTATACAAAATTATTGATTAACCGCTCACTCAAATCAAGCATTGGTTTAATCAAAAATAACAGAAAAATAACAATTAACAAATTACTCAAATCAAGCATTGGTTTAATCAAGGAACAGTCAATGACTGACCTTCAATTTTCGTGCTTGATCCAACAATTTTCCTCATTAGCTGACTTTTAATTAAAATAATGCTCAACCTGGTGTATTTCGTGCTTGATCTAACAACTCATTTTTAAGCTTTCACTATGAAATGAAAACTTTTTTGAGTACATAATTATTTTTTTTTTTACAATTCAATCTATTACAAATTAAATTAACATTTTTTATGAATTCCTTTTCCTTCGGTAGACAATTAAACAAATACGAAAAATGTAATCAAATACATGTGCATGTTTAAGAAGCATTCCAACAATTCAAGTGTGTTAAACCTATTAGGTCCTAAAAATAAATTTTTAAAACTTTTTTTTTAAACTAAATTGCTTTCGGGTGTTCAGTGGTCGTGTTCTACGATCCAAGTGCTACAAAATTGTTTCGCTTTTTGTGTTGTGTCCGAGAAGTTGAATTTTTAGATTCAAAGTTAGGACCCATCAGGGTCTACACATGTGAAGGAGTCAACTTCCCTATCGCCTTGCTCTATCTTGATTAGTTTTCGAGATACGGCAATTTTAGTTTAAAGACTTTCTTTTTAGGACCTAATAGGTTCACCATACTTGAATTGGTATTATGCTTCTTAAACATACATACATATGAGGCATTCCACACCAAATGTCCAGCGAAAAAAAAACACGTGTACCGTAAACTTCTGAATAGCTTGTATGGATGGCCCTATATGGAACTTAGAAAATTGCGTTTTTGGTTTTTCAATTTTTCAAAATCTGGGCTTAGGAGGCGTGGTCAAATATTGGAAAAAGGGTAAAATTTGTGGAGAATTGCCTTGATCAAATATTTATCACATTAAAACGGAATGCACATCTTAAAAATTTACATTCTTATATAGTTTTGTATAGGCTATCGATTAAAATTTTTTTTTGGAAAATTTTCAGAACCCGTTCTGAAGTTTTCCTTTTTTTAAAAAAGTCAATTTATCAAAAATCCGGCCACTTTTTTCTTTTTTTTAATTTTTTTTTTTTAAGTTTAGATGTTTGTCCATCCACACAAAAAAAGTCAGAAAAACATTTTTCGTTTTTTTCGGGAAAATCGCATTTGAATTTTAAATTTCATAACAATTTTGTAACAGTGCTAAAATATTTATTTTTTTCACTTTTTAACAGCGAATATCTCAATAACGGTACGTGCTAGAAAAATTTGGATGGCATATTTGGAATCAGGAGGTTTTTGGTGTCTAACAGTTTATTTAAACAACGCAGCTCGACACAAATTTTACCATTTTTCCAATATTTGACCACGCCTTCTAAGCCCAGTTTTTGAAAATTTGAAAAACCAAAAACGCAATTTTCTTAGTTCCATATAGGGCTATCCAAACAACCTATTCAGAAATTTACGGGACACATGTTTTTCTGTAGCGGGACATTTGGTGTGGAATGCCTCATATGTATTTGATTACATTTGTCGTATTTGTGCAAATGTATACCGACATATATTTCGAAGGAATGAAGAATTTATAATTTTCATTCAAAGGAATTCATAAAAAAATGTTAATTCAATTTGTAATAGATTAAAATAAGAAAAAAAAAATAATGACTCAAAAAAGATTTCAGCTCTTAGGGAATTAACTTTCTGGGGAATTAATTCAACTGAAAGCTAAGCTTCGTGAATTAAGCTTGAGAATTATTTCATGGGGAATGATTTTGAAGATTGGACAATTCTATGAAACTAAATAAATGAATTAATTCTTTCGAATCTTTGATAAGAAGTGTAGTTTTTAGTAGGAATGCATTTATTAATCAAGAATACTGAAATTTTCCACTCTGAACATTTTTCAACACTTTTAAGCATGATTTGTTATAGTGTGTGTGCACTTGCGCAAAGTGTAAGACACTGGAAAGTCGCCATTAAGTAAAAAATTAAGAAATAGTTTTGCAAAATATGACAATATCAAAGCAAACTGTTTCTAAAATTTGTATTTAATTTTACGGTTATTGAAAATTTTTGCTTTTAACAATATCTTCAGTTCATGCTCTTTGGGAGGGACACTGCAATTACAAAGCTGTTGTTGTACATTATTTAATTATAAAGAACACAATGGTACATTGATCAGAAATCTTCCACTTTAAGTTGTTGCACGTACACACGTGTTGTTTGAACTTTATTAAACATTTTTTAACAACAATTTAAAAAAAAATAAATTAAGAAACATTATACTTCATCGTACAAGTTTTTTTTTTCTGTTCTTTTTAATGTATCTACATATTTATTTTATTTTTTGTTGTTTTAGATGCATAATCATACTCCGGATATGAATTTATGTTTTTATTTTAACATTTAGGGTATTGCTTGTTGTTGAAAGCCAGTATTTGTACCCATATGTTGACTGTTTGGTTGGTTTGCCTACCAAATACAAAATGTTTCTTCAATATATTTACTATATATAATTTTTTTTATTTTATTTTTGTTTTTTATTGTTTCCTTATTTCTTCATATTGTATTAAATTTACATATCAACTTGAACCATTCTTATATTCCTCAGTCGATTTCAACAAATGATGACCACTTGTGCAGTACGAGTAGTAGCAAATTATTTGGTAGCAATCATTTTAGTGTTTTTTTTTTTTTAGTTTTTTAACCATATAATTTTCCAACTTCAATTAGAGCCCTTGGTAAATTTTAAATATTTCTTGAAAGCAATTATTCTCATTTGTTTTTGTTTTATTTTTTTTTGTACATATATTTTAATTCTTAATAATTTAAGATGTTTAATATTAATGTGTTTTTGAATTGACATACGTACAACAATACAATCTGTGGAAATTTTATGTTTGTAATAGAGATGGGCACATGAGCAGATTAGAGCGTGATTCACGCGTGAGTCGATTTTTTTGCGTGAGTTTGCTTGATTTATTTTCTCTTCTTACTTCCGTTTGTACCAAAAAAAGCAAAAAAAAAAATTGTAAAATATGGCTTAATTTCATAAAAAAGCAAAAAAAAAAAATGAAAAATTTCGCTGAACTTTAAATTTTTCTGAATTTTGAAATTCTGCTTTTTGAAATTTTAGTTTTTGATTTTTTTTTTATAAATAAGTGTTTCGTGAGTGTAAGTCAACGTAAGTGTGAGTGAAGCTTGAGTGAGTGCACGTGAGTGTGAGTTGTATTAAATTTACTCACGTGATTGTGAGTGAACGTGAGTAGAAAAAATATGCTCGTGAGTGAGTGTGCGTGATTCAAAAATTCCTGTCGTGAGCGTGAGTGAGTGTGAGTCAAAAATCACTCACGCGCCCATCTCTAGTTTGTAGTTATACAGAGTAACAAGATGAAACACTATAATACCGATTACTAAGGGCGAGTTTTAAGATGTTGACTATAATTGTTTTAAGTTTAAGTTGGGTTAATTTAAGTTAAATAAGGGCGAGTTTTTAAGATGTCGATTATATTAGCTTTTAATGATGTTTGAATAAACTTTTATGCAAACTAATTGTAAGTTTATGTGAAATGTCTGATTTGATGGCGAATTCACTTAGAAGCCCAAAGGCTACTTACAAGGGAAGTATCTCAACCCTTATGAACCGATTTGCCTGAAACTTAAAATGTATATAAAAGAGACAATTCTAAGGTTGGGGTGTCTCGGCTTATCGGCCATATCGGGGATTTAGGGGTTCAAAACATGGGTCAAAAAATGGCGAAAAACTTGTTTTTTGGATTTTTCAGCCATTTCTTTTTAAGAAACTATGTGATGTTTTCATATGAGAAGAAAGGTTTTTTTAATACCTATCCAATGGTGGCATAACCTTCAAAAAATTCGGCTTCTTTAAATATTTTTTTCAGGAAAATATGTAAACTTTGGGGGGTATTTATGTGCAGACATAGATCTACGATATCCATATGAATAAAAAATAATCTTTATTAAATTTAAGTCGACACGTATTTTTGCCCTAGACGATATTGCTTTTAGTTCGGAAGTTATCAAAATTTTCCCGAAGGTCCACATGGTTTCATAAGGGGACAACGAAATTTTTAAACACCGATATGGCTGAAAAGCCGAGACACCCCAACCTTAAAATCGTCTCTTTAATATATATTTTAAGTTTCAGGCAAATCGGTTCATAAGGGTTGAGATACTTCCCTTGTTAGTGGTTTATAATTACACTACTAAACATTTTGAAAAAAAAAAAAAAATAACTTGATGCGACTGGAACCCGACCTTACACAGTTAATTGCAATTGTTCTAGTGATCACAAATCTGTCCTCCAAACTTTTCCATCACATCAGGTTTTTTAAAAACATCGAGGTTAAAGTTAAAAAAAATCGCCGTTTTGGTCAATTTTGACAACTCATAGCGAATGAACCCGATGTGATAGCGACATAAAAATAAGTCGAGAGTAAAGCTTAAACATTGCTTTTAAGGATGCTGAACTCATTTCGTCAGTCGCCTTAACCCTTCGGGCACCAATTGTCTCTCAATGATGTCTTATTCTCAAAAAACGAGTTTTTCCGCTACAAATCATTTAAAAAAAACTTTATGCGAATGGAACGAAACCTTATAAACATGATTACAAATATTTTCCTTATAACAAATCCGGTCTCCAAACTTTTCCATTACATCAGGGATTTGAGAAATTTGAAACACTAAGAAATCACGTTTTTAGATATATTTGACGACTAAAAGCGGATGAATCCGATGTGCTGATGACTTAAAAATAAGTCAAGGGCAAAGCTCAAGTATTGCTCTTTAAGATGTATAGCTCATTTGATTAGTCGCTTTAACCGTTGGAGCACCAATTGTCTTGTAATAAGGTATTTTTGCCCAAAAACTTGTTTTCGATAAGACGTCATTGAAAAACAATTGGTGCCCAAAGAGTTGGTCAAATGAGTTCTGCATCTTAAAGAGTAATGTTTAGGCTTAACCCTCGACTTAAATTGAAGTCGCCATCACATCGGGTTCAAAAATTCCCAAAAAGGCGTTTTTTTTTAAATTTTACCTCTATTTTGTCAAAAACCAGATGTGATGAAAAAGCTTGGAGACCGGATTTTTGACCAGCAAAACAGTTGTAATCAAGTGTATAAGGTCGTGTCCCAGACACATTTTCGATTTTCAGTTGTGTAATTTTTGCTAGAGAAGTCAATTAGACATCATTTATGCACTCTAGGTCATTAAAACATCTTTCCCCAGGTGCGTAAGACGGCGCTTTATCAGACCCGGACATCCACGTAGCAGGTACTTCACTGACTCCTTCTACACTTCTCCACAGCTTATATAATAGGATGGCTCGTTTTTGGACTTTTCTCTCTGATCAAATTCTAATACCCGCCAAAAGTGTCGGTCCCCTAAGGGTAACTCACGTGCAAAATATCACTCCGATCGAAGTTTATCTTCTGTCTCCACTTTGAGCTTCAAAATTGGGGTTTTTGCAAAAAAGGACTTTTTAAAAAAAATAAAAAAAAAAATTTAAGTTTTTTTATTAAAATAATAAAAAAAAATTGTTTATATAATATTTGATCGTAAATACTTAAATATGAAATTTAAAGATTTTACGGTATCATTAACCCGTTCAAACTTGGTACCAAAAAAATGGCATGATTTTGGGGGCGTTCTCAAAACACCTTTTTTCAAAATTTGAAAAGTTTTTTAAAAAAATTTTTAAATAAACCTTTTTTTCTTCCTGTATTCATTAAGAACACCTTGGAGAAGAAAAATGTGAATTATGGCGGATATCCGTCGAGCCACTTTTTGGGAATCGCGGGGGGAAGTTAGCGGATTTCAAGGAAATGTTGGTTTTATCAATAATTTGGATTAATAAAATCTTATAAATTTAATTTTTGGGCAAATGTGTCGTGGCATTCTATTGGATAACTTTAAGTCTGTCATGAAGTCTTACCGATCTAGGACGTCTTTAACCCATATTGGCAGGGGGTCAAAAATGACCCCCGCAGGAAATTTGAAGTTTAGAACTTAAATTTTGTGCTATAAACAAGTATAAAACGGCTTTTGTGTTTTTTACCCCAACGATTATTTCGTATTTATATATTATCTTTAAAAAAATCGTTAACCCTTCTTGGTAGGGGGTCAAAAATGGCCCATTCAACAAAAAATATAAATTTTGTTGATATAAAAAAATTCAAGCACTATGCCGAAAAGTTTTTGCCGGGGTCATTTTTGACCCCTGGCCAATGTGGGTTAAAGATATCTTAAACAGGTTAAATTTTAGGGCTGATTTAAAGTTATCTAATAGACTGCCACAAATTAATTTTCTATAAAAAATATATACTTTTTATTAAATGGGTTATTTTTGACCCCCTACCAAAAAGGGTTAACGATTTTTCCCCCTCCCCTTTGACCCGCTAAATATGAGATTGGGCAGCTATAAAAAAACAAGTAACTCTTATTTTTCTCCCCTCTTTCTTTTGTGCAAGTTTCAGGACAATCGGTAGGCTCCCTGTGAAAGACCTTCCTTGTAAGTCAATTATTATAAAAATAATTAAAGAAATACATTTTTGTTTTTAATTCTATTTCTTACTATTTCAATCAATTTGAAATTACCATTTCCTTTCCAATAATAGGAGAAAGCCATTTAATGATTTTTTTTCCTTTTCTATTTAAATAAAATCAGTAATTTGTTGATTATTTCTTTTTAACTTAAAGACGTTTTATTGTTTTTATTAGAGATGGATGCTGGTCACGTAAAATGTGAGTTAAAAAAATTTAGTGAGTGAGTCATTTACACTCAAAATAAATTCTCTATCGAATCAGCACAAAATCTGCTAAAAATACACCCATTTTAAGTCATATGAGAAATGTGCTGATTTTAGGAGATGCGGTTTGCTAAAAATCTGTCTTGATTATCAAGGTGAAATCAGCAGAGAAATCTGTCGAGACAGCAGAAAAATCTACATGAAAAACTTAATAACATTTTCTATGGTTTTTTGTTTTTAAAGTGTTAATTTTTTTAAGTTGTACTGTTTTCCAAGAAAATTTTTTGCCAGTTTTTTTTAAAAAAACGGGATAACTAAATACTTCTGTAAAATTGACAAAACCGTCTGCTGTTTTTTTTTTTATTTTAATTTGGACAAATTTCACAAAATCTAAAAAAAAGTTTACAACTTAAAAAAACTTAAATTTTTTTTTGGAAAAAAATGCAAACATACTATTTCTGTAAAATAACAAAATATCTGCATACAAGTATTTTGTAGAATTTTTTTAATTTCTTAAACTGAATGCCAGAGAATTTACTTGAAATATCCATTTCATTAAAAAAAGTTTGCTAATTCCAATTGAAAATCATTTTAAGATTTTTTGTCCGAGTTTTTCTTTTGAGTGTATGACTACTTTAAAAAATCCTAGGGTGACTTTATGCTTCGAGTGAATTTTTCTTGCGTGAGTCAAATTTAACTCATCCCTAATACATACCAATAAGAGTGATAAAAAATATTATTGAAATATGGCGAAATAATGAAAAATGGTAATAATTTCATTACATTTTATTATTATTTTTTTTCAATGCAGGACGCGCGCAGGACAGGACGTTAAAACGTCTTCATATTTGCTATTCACTTATCAATGCATTCATTTTTTGTCATACAATTATTAAATGTCCTTTTCAAGTTTTATAGGTGGAAATGTGTCATTTTAGGCTAGAATTTGTTGAAAAAAAACTCAACGACAGAGCGTCATCTAACCCTCCATCTTTATAAACATGACCAAAAAAGGACCAACAACTTTGATTTTTTTTTTTTGCTGTGGCACTGAAATTGAATTAGATTTTTCCGTTTGATTTTTAATATTGCTGTTAGTGCATGGAAGTAGTTACTTTTACTTAAATGTACATATTTACACTATAAGCATGACATTTATTATTTCAATATAAAATTTTTAAAGGAATCATAAGTGGAAAATTTGAAACGAAATAGTTGAAAAGTAAATTTTTTTATATATCGTCTTGTTTCCAAAGAGTTGAACTGAAAAAAGTTTAAAGTATATGCGATTTCGTTAATTATAACACCGTCTGACATGAACCGGATGATAAACTTCTGAAAGTAGAGATAAAATGGACTAAAACTGCATTTACACTTTTCATTTTGTGATTCTGTTTCCTTTTAAAAGGACTTCAAGTTTTAAAAGGATTATCTTTTGTAAAATATTATTTTTTTTTAATTTTGACATAGCTGGACAAAAGGTTGTGAATAAAGTCCTTTGAAAACTTAATCAAAATATTTTGTTGAAAATTTTGAAAGATATTGAAGGATAAAGTTTACCATCACTAGTGGCATCCTAGGACAAATAAAAAAAATTTAAAAATATTTTACAAAATTTAATCCTCTAAAACTTTGAAGTCCTTTTAAAAGGAAACAGGATCACGAAATGAAAAACGGTAAATGCTGTTTTACTACACTTAGTCTCTAGTTTCAGACGAATATTTATTCAGTTTTTTTAATTTTTGTCGGACGGTGTAATATAAAATTTAAAGCAAAAATATATATCAATAACATGTATAAATATTACTAATTTTCCAAAAAGTTAAATTAATAACATTAAAAATAACGAAGAACGATTCATCAACATCATAATCGTCATCTTCGTCTGTGGTAGGAACATCAAATGAAACTATAATTTCTAAAATGTATTTAGATGCAATTAAATAAATGCAACAACTCACGCACAAGTTAAATTTTTAAGGATACAGTTGTGAAGAAAACAATAGCAGCAAACAAGTTTTTATTTCACTTATTTTTTTCCAAAACAACATGTCTACATTTTCCCATTAAAAACTAAAAATTTCCGTAAAGAGGCGCGTCAGTGGCGCCATAAATTGAAAAAGTCGCGATTTTGAGGGGGGGGGGGTCTTTGAGGAACCTTTTCCTAGCGATAAATGTTAACAAATATGGAACAATCGTTTCGAAAATTTCAAAATGGTTGCGTTAATGTGGAAAAAATTAAGTGTAAAGCAATGTCATGCAATAATTGCTCAATTTGACCATGTTTGACCACGCTAACCTAGCCTATTTTTCCGAAAATCTCAAACTTTTGTTCCACGATTTGTTATAGGGCAATAAGCTCTGTAAGTCTGACTTTCATCAAACATTTTTTTTTTGTGGAACGTTTGAAATACAAAGCTCCATATCTTTCTGTATATTTATGCTGCTATAATTTTGATTGCAACCGTAATTTAAACATAACAATATATATCCATATTTGTGCATTATTATTAATTACTTTTATTTTAATCTTACAATTGAGTATGACTGTTTATTTTTATATTTTGGTGAGGAACCTTAAAAATAAAAAAAAATATTCAGATCTGTTCCTAAATTCGATTTAAAACAAAATAAAAAATTTCAAATTGGAGTTTGTTTTTTTTTTTTACTGTTTTCCGGGTAAATGCCCAACATATATGCTAAACTTCAGAAGCCTCAGTAAAGTCTTTTAAAAGTTAGCGTGTTTTCAACAGACAGACAGACGGACATCGCTAAATCGTCTTAAAATCCATCGAGGATCATAAAGCGTTCATTGAAGGTTGTTCTGAAATTTTTTCAAAATAAAAGTTTTTAGTCGTAGCTCAAAAAAAAAATATAACAAGATTGCTTATTTTTAAAATTATGACGCATTCCGTTTTAATGTAATAAATATTTAATCAAGGCAACTCGACACAAAGCCTGGTTTTGAAAAATTTAAAAACCAAAAACGCAATATTCTAAGTTCCGAAAAGGGCTATCAATTCAACCTATTCAGAAATTCATGGGATACATGTTTTTCTCAAGCGGGTTATTTGATGTGGAGTTCCGCATGTAGGATATAAATTTGAATGAGTTTGGATGATTGGTTTTTTATTTTAACCGGGACTTTCCATTTTCGATCCACAGTGCGTTCATGCAGCATTGTTTTAAAACATGTGTTTTTGTTGTTTTCTACATAAATAGTTGCATAAAATAACATACTGATGGTTATATTATTTTTAATAATTTAAATTATTGTTATTTTTGTGTTGTTGCTGTTATTGTATTATTTGATGATCATTGTATTAAGATTTATTTGTAGAGTCTGTGTAAGTAAATCACATACATCTACTTTTGGGATGGTACGAAATGGTCTGGCAAAGATACCAAACATACCACATAATGTTGCACATGCGTTTTAAATTATGATTATTATGATTATGATTATTTGTAAATTAAAAAAGCATACATTTGTTTTATTTATATCGTACGTAGAGTCACTCACTCAGTCAGCCAGCCAGTTAGTCGTTTGAATGTACCAATGAATTTCTTATATCTTTGCTCAGTACATTCAGAGGCAGCAAGTTGTATAGGTAACGTGAAAAAGGGAGTAAGCTCCATTTATTGTAAATAAGTTTCCAAAGGTATGATCTTATATACACTAAATGGAATGTTTCCCTCAAGCAGTTACGAACCGAGCGTTTCCAGATTTAACATTTTATGATCTAGCACTAACAATAAGCTCTTATTACTGATGTATTAAACTTCACTTTTAACCTTTGTTTCTTGTTTGTATAGAAGAACCATTATACATAAAATTTAAATATTGTTTAGTTTTTGTCATATTATACCTTCCGATGAAAACGAAAAAATCAAACTGGATAATAAACGTTTGAAACCAGAGACTAAAGGCAGTGAAACTACATTTACAATTTTCTTTTCGTGATCCTGTTTCCTTTTAAAAGGAGTTCGAAGTTTTAGAGGATTAAATTTAATAAAATGTATTTTATAATTTTTTTTTATTATTTTTACATATCAGGAAAAAGGAGGTAAGTTATGTCTTTTCAAAAATTTTTCCTTCAATATCATTCAAAATTTTCAACAAAATATTTTAATAATGTTCTCAAATGACTTTATTTACATCCTTTTATCCTGATATGGCAAAATAAAAAAAATGGGAAAAGCCTTTTTCATTTGCCATTACGAGTGACATCCAAGCACACCCAGACAGAAACTGCCAACCGTTCCATAGAAAAAGTCTCGGCAAAGCACTTTATTTTTTGTGTATAAGGTAGTATGAAAAAAGTGCTTTGCAAGCGCTTTGCCAATGTCTTCTTTTTAAATCCGTTCAAAGTATAATTTGTAATTAAAATTTATTAATTTTCATAGCAATTGGAATATTTTTCATTTCCCTGCAGGATAAGTTATTGGTCCTTGATAGTTCTCGTGATATGTCACTTAGACACAATGCCTATCACAAACATGACACCTTTTATATAAAAACACGTTTCTTTTGTAAGGAAGTGTCTTAAACTCCGGATACATCACATGTGAAATGTCACTGGTCTATCCCTTTGTAACACAACACGTTTCAGTTCAATACATCACTTTTTTTCGTTACTTCTGCTAAAAGGTTAATCTAGGACTATTATTTCGGGTAAGCATAAACTCATTATACCCTGTACCACAGAGTGGTGTAGGGTATAAAAATAAAGCCAAAATAAATTGTGTCTGGGACTTGAAAAACTTTTAAACATTTTTCCGGGACTTAGAAAATATTTCAAAGTATGTCCAACATTGTGTCTTCGGGACTTATACAATTTAGATACGTCCCATTTTTTTGTTCTAAAAGTGCTATAATAGTACTATATTTTTTGTTTTTAAAGCGCTTTAAATGCGCTTTAAAATAGCAACGGCATACCGTTTACCGTGGTTATCATTTTGGACGCTGGGAGAGTACTAAAATGTGATGCTTTCCCAGCACACAAGCGACCACAAAAGGTACTTTGCGAGCGCTGGCATTTTCCCGTTCGTATTTTTCTGCCTGGTCAAGCACAAATATTTCAAAAATATTTTACAAAATGTATCCTTTAAAACTTTTAAGTCCTTTTGAAAGGAAACAAGATACAAAATGAAAAACTGTAAATGCAGTGTTACTCCATTTGATCTCTAATTTTAGACGTATATTATCTGGTTCATGTTTAATATTGGCTGTGGTTTTCTTGTTTAATAAAATATTTGGCTACTATCATTACATCCCAGGCAGAAAAATACGAACGGGAGAGCGCTGGCAAAGTACCTTTTATGGTCGCTTGTGTGCTGGGAAAGCATCACAGTTTAGTACTCTCCCAGCGTCCAAAATGATAACCACGGTAAACGTTGCTATTTTAAAGCGCTTTGAAAGCGCTTTGAAAGCTCTTTAAAAACAAAAAATATGGTAATATAATAGCACTTTTAGAACAAAAAATGTGACGTATCTAAATTGTATACATAAGTCCATAAGACACAACTTTTTTGGGTGTTTATTTGAATAAAGAAATTTATTAAAACAGGATAAAAAAAATATTGACGCATTTATTAGGATAAAAAAATTTTGACCAAACTTTGAACAATTTTCTAAGTCCCGGAAAAAATTTGTTTGCATTGCGTTTTGGAATAAAAAATTTAATAAAAATGCTTTAGGAAAAAATTTGGAAAAGTTCCGAAAAAAAGTGGAAAAGTTCCGAAAAAGTTCCGGAGTTTAAGACACTTCCTCACGAAAGAAACAGGTGTTTTTACATAAAAGGTGTCAAGTTTGTAATATGAAGGTCATTGTGTATAAGTGACATATCATGTGAAATATCAAGGACCGGCCTTATCCTGCAAGGAAATAAAAAAATTCCAATTGTTATGCAAATTAATAAATTTTAATAACATATTTATACTTTGAACGAATTTAAATAGAAAAACATTGGCAAAGCGCTTGGAAAGCACTTTTTCGAATTCATACTACCTTCTACACAAAACTAAAGTGCTTTGCCGAGACTTTTTCTTTGGAACGGTTGGCAGTTTCTGCTTGGGATGATTTCAGAAAAAACTTCATGTTTATATGGTTAAAGCTAATCATGTTATGATTAAAAATTTTAAAACTCATTTTGTTATTGAAAATTTATACTCTTCCGCTCCAAACTGTTAACAATGATTAGAATTAATTAATACAAAATTGTAATAATTTACGTGTTAATGTTAAACATTTAATTAAAATAACTATAACTTGGTTGTGGTAACCAATCATAGTTGTAGAGATCGTCGGAGCTCTAACCCGAACACCAAAGTATATTTCAAATTTTTAAAAGAGGCTTTTAGAACAGCTAAATTTGCCACTTTTCAGCTGTTTTTTATAAGTCAAATTAACGGAAATTAAAAATTTTCAACTTTATTTAAATATTTATGAAAGAAATATTATTTTAAAATACCGCGAAAGAACAATATAAAGCTGATTTTAGGGCCTTTTCAGAAAATTTGAAAAACAATTGGGTGTTCTGGTCAGAGCACCGACGACATGTTAAAATACAAAATTGAACTATAGGTCCTTCTTTACATTCGCGAAGACATTTGTTTTTATTTAATTTCTGGGGTTTTTATTTTATTTCGTTATTTCTTTACTTGCGAAGCAACTTAATATTATTTTTAGATAAACATCTTTGGATTCATTCTTCTTTTTGTTTTCCAATAATATATATTCCTTGGCTGCTTCCCATTCCTTTTCAATATCGTGGTTTTTTGTTTGTTAGTACACTCAAAATATTTTGTTAGTAAAATAAATTGAAAAAAGTAATTAAATATATAAATGGAGTTTTGTTAAAACCAGTGTTGGCTACCGTTACCCTTTTAATACAGTTACCGATTAATATTGACTACGGTTACCAATACCGAAATAAAAAATTTTAAATACCGTTACCGATTAAAAACCAATACCTTTATTCGGATTTTTACCGGTATTTTAACGGTATTGTTTCGGTTGACTTATTTTAAATTTTTTGCAGATAAAATACAAAGTAAAATACTTTTAGGCCGCTGTTCCAAAAAAAGTAATTCACATAAAAAATGTAAAAATGAAAATTTCCGAATTTTTTTGGTGTTCTAGATTTCACATCCGAATTTCTTTTTCGTTTTGTTTCACATAAATAAAATTTGGTGAAAGTAAAACGAATGCTCTTTTTTTCTTATAATTTTTTAAATTTTAATTATTCGATTTCAACTTCGAAAGAAAACGTGATCAATAAAACACTAAACTTGATTTCATGTTATTCGGAAATTTTCATGTGAATTGAAAAGTTGTGAAAGACAGAACAGAGGCCTTAATGTACATAAAGTAAAAAAAACAAATTTTTGGTTTATTGTAAATCGGATTGTTATTTGGGCAAAAACAATGAAAAAATCTGTCCAGCCAATGATCACATTCGCAATTTACCTAAAAATTTCTGAAGAGAAAGGTGATTGCCACGTAATGCAAGCATTTTTCAGTGGGAATATTAAAGAAGAGACAAACCTGAATCGCTGGAGAGTTGGTTCTCTTGAGTTAAATACATAATGAGTCCAAGTCGTACAGTCTGAAGAAAAACTCTATCGAAAAATCTGTTAAACAACTTTCAGTGTGATTTAGAAAAATTTTACCAGATTTTTCTGCTAAAAATAATTATTTAACTTAAATATCTGTCATTAAGTTTTAAAAAATAACAGAAATTTTTCTGTATGTTTATTGACTCTGTTTGCTGATTTAAAAAAAATATTTTTGTTTAAATTTTAGCAGATTATTTTGTAATTTTACAAAAAAATTTTGTTGGCATTTTTTTAATTTTTGTCAATTTTAAACGATTAAAACTAAAAATTGTTCAAATGTGAAAAAATCAGATGAATATTTTAATAATTTTACAGAAATTGTCCTGTTTGTAAGAAAATTTTCTTGAAAAAAATTTAAAAGTTTATTGAAAAATTTCTCTTCTTTAGAGTCTTTGTCTAATAAAACGCTCATTTAAAGGTTTTAAATGTTCTACAAATATTTTTTTTAGAAGTTGTCAAAGGTTAAAAGTTTGTGCGACATGCGCAAAATGCTTAAAAATCGTCCCAAAATATTCTTTACATTTCTATATTTCGGCTGGGAGTTTTTTTTTAAATTTTGTTTTTTTTTTTGTGAATACTCAATAGGACATAGCAATTATTTAGAAATTCAATATTCAATATTTCATACATATAGCTTTGAAATTTTTTAATTTACGTGCAAAATGCATTCAATAAACTGCATCCTGATAAATCAGACAAAAAAAAAAAAATTTTTTTTTCAGACCAAAAAAATGAATTTTTAATATAAAAACACATTTCCAATAATGTCCGAAATGGAGATGCGCTCGAGACACGAATTTTTCGTCATTCACGAGTGAAATTTTGTTTTACTCCCTTGATCGTGAGTGCGCGTGATTAGAAAAGATAGTTTCGTGGGTGAGCTTGGGTGAGTAATTTTGTTTTCGTAAGTTTGCGTGATTGTTTTAGCTGTCTGAACTAGAGTAGGTTAGGTTAGGTTGGATGGGCATCCGCCAATTTGGCGAATTCACTCGGAGGCGAACTAGAGTAAGTAAGAAAATCTTCATAGTATTTTATTTAGAGGTTAATTAATAAATAACTGCGATTAAAATAAATTTTTATGACTGTTTTTAGGAAATTAAATACTTGTTGTGCGAGAAATAAAAAAAAATGGGTTTATTTTTATTTCATGAGTCTTTGTGAGCATGAGAGAAATTTTTGTTACTCAAGTGAGCTTGCGTGAACGTGAGCAAACAGAAAAATCCTTGCGTAATCGTGTGCGTGCAATATTTTTAATTGTGAGAGTGCGTGAGTTGAATTTCACTCACGCGGTCATCTCTAGTCCAAATATTAAAAAATTATTTAAGCTAAAAAAAAATCTAAATTTTTTTTTTTCACTTTGTTTGGATTTTTTCGATTTTGAAAACAAAAAATGGAACCCAAAGACATGCGCTACTGGTTCAATATTTTTTATACCCTCCAACTACAGTATGGGGGTATACTCACTTTGTCATTCCGTGTGTAACGAATCAAATTTTCGGTCTAGGACCCCATAAAGTATGTATATTTATGATCAGTGATCGATTCTAAGACATTCTAGCGATGTCCGTCCGTTCTTCTGTCCGTCTGTAGTTAACACGATGCAGTCCAAAATAAAAGATCTAGACTCCAGACATTTGGCACGAATATGTCTCATAATCCTAGGCAGGTTAAGTTCGTAAATGAGCAAAATCGGACCAGGGGGAAAAAAGTTCCCCTTGAAGAACTAAACCAACCTCTGAAAAACACAATTTTTTTACATGATTTTTTTGTATTTTTTTTTTTGTTTAACAAATGCAAAATTTTTATGCTACAAGAAGTTCAAAGTCCTGCATTTGGACCCAAAGAATTAGAAAATGTCGTTATTTTCGGTCCGCCCCCTTTTATGGGCGTGGAATAATTTTTTTTTTTAAATATTGATAAACATGTATTTCTTTAGCGCAAAAAGCATAAGAATGAATTTTTAAACACATATTCGAGAGGAAATTTGCCGTCCCCCAATTATTTAAGTTTGAAAAATTATTTTAATTTATTATTTAAGTTTGACAAACTTATTGTTAGTAGTATTGTGCCGATTGTTTTTAAACTTTGTTTTAAAAATTGAAAAATCACAAATAAATGAGTCTGATATTTTTAAAAAATAAAGTTAAAATATTCCAACGAATGTTTTCAAAGTTATAAAAAATATTGGAATTTGCAACAAATAAATTTATTTAAAAACACACTTTATCAAAATCAATATTCTTAAAGTACATAAAGAAACTGTTAAACTTTTTAGAGTGTATTTTTTATTTATATATTTTTTTTTTTTTATTTTTTAATTTTTATTTATTATTTTTTCACTTAAAGAAATTTATTTTAATAAAAATGAGTAAAAAAAAACCTAAACTAAAATAAGAAGATGCTGGATGCCATACACATATTCATTTATGAATAAATATATGAATTTACAGTTGTATGAAAAACGTAATTTGTTTGAATATAAAAAAGCGAAATACCGAATTTGAACTGAGTAATCGATTTTATTTATTTTTGAAAAAATATAAATGGAATTCACTTCAGAAATTTTAGTCTTGCAAAATTGAGCAATTTTAAAATTGCAATTTTATTTGCTTGTTTCTTTGTGAATAGTAGCAAATTGTATTACTATTAAAATTAATTGAAAATCTTTTCTTGCAACGAGGCAGCATATAAAAAGTAATAGAAAAACAAAAACTTGACAAACATTTTTTTTAAAGTTGCAATATTGCACTGTTGCAAGAGTCAAACATTTCTGAAGTGAAGACCCTGATAATAAATTCGTGAAACAGGTTTAAAATAATTATAAAAAAAAAATGTCCAAAGCATTCTAAGAGATTTTATTATTACTAACCTGCAGAAAAATTAATATCGGTTTATCCGAAATCACCTAATCATGTGACTGGTGAAATTGGAAAATAGCACTTAAATGTCTCAAAATTCTTGTCACATGACAGGTAAACAATTATCAATAATTCCTATCCAAGTTCAGACATTTTTTTGTAAAAATTGTTTGGCAATTTTTTTTTTGTCGTTTTGGACTAACAAATTTTATTCAACAACTAGCTGGCCCGGTCCGCGTTGCTGGCCCAAATATAAGATCAGTGTTATATTTCGTCTCGCTTCAAATATATAGCCCTGCAAAAAATGTTATGAATTTCTTGGCTTAGAAAAATTTGTGGGGTGGTATTAAAAAACCGATTAGGCAGATAATCATCTTCAAATTATATTTTAGGAACTAAAAAAAAATACCATGTCTTCGACTTTGCGAACAGAACAAATTTTAAACTTCTTTAGTATCATTACGAACAACACAAAAATAAATTACGCATATCCTTCGTTGTTATCGTGAGCTCTTGTTGAGTTCAAAAAAAAATTTTTTCCCGAATTTTGCCATTTTTCGGGACACTTTTAATAAAGTTTTCCCGAATTTTCCATTTTTCAGGGGCACTTTTCTCTATTTCTTTTCTATTTTTTGAAATAGCTAATAAGAACTATAATTAACATAAAAAATCGGTCCGGTCATTAATAGTCGACATATTTAGTGCTAAGTTAAACTTGTACATATGTTAACAATACCCAAAGGTTTAAATCATTTGTACCAAGTTTAAGCGGAATCTTTAAATGCTGGATTATTAAAAATTTTTCATACAAATTTTGACATAAGGCTCTGTTAAATCGGCAGTTAGCAGCTAACTTTTCAGTAAGTAATCCGCCCTAAGAAATATATTTTTTAATATAGCGAATTAGAGTAAAAATTAATTATAGATACATTGAAAAAAGTGTGCGAGGACAGTTTTTCTTTCCAAACAATTATATGGACTAATACGAACACTTAAAAATTAGCCAAATCGGTCCATGCGTACCCAAGTGTTGCAAGTTTGGGGGGGGGGGGAGGACAATTATTATTTCCGTAAAAGTCTTACTTGGACTATAATGATCATTAAGGAAACAATTTACCAAATCAGGGTAGTCGTTCTCCGATTTTAGATGTATTGAAAAAAGTGGGAGTTTACAATTTTTCTTTCCGTAAAAACCTTCATCAACAAATACTACTATCTTGCCGTTCTCTCTTATAGATATATCGAAATAGAAGCGGGCGTGAAAAATTTTTATTTCTGTTTAAACCTATGACGAACATTTAAAAAAAATTGTCAATTTTTTATATACGGAAATTTTATATATACGGAAAAAGGGGAATAAAAGTGGGGGTGATTAATTTGTTTTCCAAAAAAAAACCAAAGACGAACATTTTAAAAACATGTTATCCAAATCGGTCAGTTCTCAAGTGATGCGATTACCAACGAACATTTGATTTTTATTTATATTTTATTATTCTATATTTTATTTTTCTATAGAGAAAATTTTAAAAATATCGAAAAAAAGAGTGGGTTGACAACTTTTCTTACCGTAAACATTAAAAACAAAATTGGTCAAATTGATCTAGCCATTCCATGATTTAAAATATATATATCGGGAAAAGTTAGCGTAAAAGTAGGCGTGGACAATTTTTTTCCTTAAAAATAGGTCTAGCCCATTTAGTTCCTTCCATACATAGAAAAAAGTGGGCGTGGTAAATTTTACTATCCGTAAAAACCTTAGTTAAATTATGAGGACCATTTTCAACAATAATTAGTGGCAGTGGCCAATTTCTTTTCTCGTAAAAACCAAAGTTGGAATATGATGAATATTCATTAAAAAAAATAGTCTAATCGGTCCAGCCCCTCTCAGATTTTACATAAATTGAAAAAAGTGGGCGTGGTCGATTTTCCTTTTAGTAAAAACGTGAATTGGGTTACTACGATCATTTTAATAAAAAATTGCCCAAATCGGTGCAGCCGTTTTGATTTTAGATAAATCGAAAAAAGTGGGCGTAAAAGTGGGCGTGGTCAAATTTTCTTTACGTAAAAACCTAAGTTGGACTATGACGAACATTTCAAAAAAAGAATTGTCCAAATCGGTCCAGCCGTTCTCAACTGATGCGGTTACCAACGAACGACAATTGATTTTTATTTAGATTGCTTTTAGAAAAAAATTCCTAACTTTAAAAAAAAATTATTTAGCAATTCTTTTTCGCGAGAAAATATTTATGTCATTTTTGAGCCGGCACGGGTTGTTTTCTAAAGGGACATGTCCAGTGACATGTCATGTGGCCTATCTAGCACCTGGCCCGTCCTAGTTTCTCGTTAATTAAGTTTCCCACAAACAATTTTGCTTGTAAAGGTCCCAACCTGGTTCCACAAATGAAAAGTTTTTATTTTTAGACCATTCTAATAAATATTACATATACAAATATAGTGGAAAAATAAATACAGCGATATGATTTTTTTCCTCCTTTGATTTCGATTTTGATTTCTGTCTGTTCATTATGGCTGTTGTTATTATTGTTGTTCATATCCATCTTTGGAGTTTGGTGTATAGAAAGAAGTAGAAGATGTGAAGTGACTTTGTATACAATCTAAAATAAAGGTGGCGTTTATTTGAAAAATTTAATAAACTGAATCAACCCTTTGGTCGGATCGACTCATGCAATTTTAAAACACTTAAGTAATTTTATTATATTACGTGGAGCCAACACTCAGACGAAGCCCCTTACTTATACAATGCATTGTGTTGTTATTAGGAAATACCCAGAAAAAAATTGTCATTACTAGTAACGGGTTTTGTAATCCGAAGCAGATGTTAATAAGCAGTTACTTATTGAATGAAACACTAATTATTTTAACAAGGGCCTGAGACAAAAATAAGTAGTGAAGAGTATGGAGATAAATAAGTAGTGACTGACTCGGATTACTAAAAAGGAGTAACAACCCATTACCAATAAGAAGTAAAATAATTAGTTAATTAAAAATTTTAAAATTTAATTTGTTATTACTTAAAATTAAAAATTGCGTGATTTTTATTAAGTTTTTAAGTACTTTTTAAGTTAATTGAATTGTAGAGGTTAAAAACTGCAAGTGCAAGAAGATATTATTACCTAGAGGTGCTTTTATAACATATTACTGAGAAGTCGTTACTTTTGGGCTTAAAATAATGTTAATGGTAATGGGTACTCATTATAAATAATGTACTTGGTAATGATTACTTTTCACAACTCATTACCATGTTCTTACTGGTTAAGTTCACAACGACACGGACATCCCAATATCGACTCAAAAATAATTCCGAGTCGATCGATATGCATTTCATAAAAATTTAAAAATCGGTCGAACGGTTTCCGAGATATCGCTATTTGATATTTATGAATTTAAGAATTTCAAATTTCAAGTATTTAAAAAACAAAACTCTCAATATTTCTTTCTCTTGACCTTTTCATAGAACTTGAGGCAATCTTTCATTCAAACTTAATTTGAATTAATCGCACATTGCCCTCTTCAAGCAAGTTTAGGTTGTGTTAAAATGGTGACAAAATCGGGTAGTCGCATTTCACTCCTCTTTATTTTGAACTTTTAAATTTGTTAACATGAAAATCATAGCTGATCCTGTTTTCAAGTTATTGGCAAAAAATTACACTGTTCGACAACAAAAACCTCCCAGTAAATTACTCAACAGATTTTTATAGATTTTGCCATCCTATTTTTCTAGCACGTACCGTTTTTGAGATGTTCGCTGTTAAAAACTCAAAAAAAAAACATTAATTTCGACCTTTTTGGGGTCGACTGTTATGTTGCTTTCAACAAATAGGACTTTATTTCGTATAAATTGGACCTCCTGATTCCGTATCGCGTGTAAAAATTTCCAAACGCGAATATCTCGAAAACGGAAAATGCTAGAAAATTTTGATTGCAGTTCTGGAATCAGGAGGTTCATTTTATGTGAAATCGAGTCCTATTTTTGGAAGAATCTGTAACAGTAGACCACCAAAAATATGTAATTATTGTTTTTTTTTTAACATTTTAACAGCGATATCTCAAAAATGGTATGTGGTAGAAAAATTTGGATGACAGATTTGGATTCGGCTTTCTATTAGGCTTGTACCACCCACCTTCAACTCAACTAACACTCAGTTTAACATATTTCATTTTTATATTTATCTGAAAGACAACATTACGTATATAAGTTTAAAAGAAATAGCGTGTTAAAATTTTATATATTGTGCTTACCAACCTCGTCGAAAATTAACGAAATTTTAGCACAAATTTTTAACTTTAACCAGCTGAGAAAAGCTTGGACGATTTTGTGGTCCGTTCCAAAGTAAACATAGATGCTTTAATATGTAAGTAGTTTACAACATGCAAAGCTTATATTAATATAAACGTGTCAACAAAATTGCAAAAATATTTTTTTTTGGAAATTGTTTAATTATTTTTTTTTTGAAAGTTTAGATGTTTGTCTATCCACACAAAAAATTCAGACATGTGTTTTTTGTTTTTTTTTTCGAGTTTTGAATTTCATAACAATTTAGTAATTTGCTTGTATTTTCTTGTTTTAACATAGCGTATTAGTAAGATTTAATCAAATATTTAATACTCATTCGCCATGTTAAAACAAGAAAATACAAGCAAATTACAAAATTGTTATGAAATTTTTTATTTAAATGCGATTTTCTCGAAAAAAAAAAAACAAAAAACACATGTCTGAATTTTTTGTGTAGGTAGACAACATCTAAACTAAAAAAAAATAAAAAAAAGTGGCCGGATATTTGATAAATTGACTTTTTTAAAAAATGCAAAATTTCAGAACAGGTTCTGGAAATTTTCCAAAATAAAAAGTTTTACTCGATAGCTCATACAAAACTATACAATAATGTAAACTTTAAAAATTGTGGTACATTCCGTTTTAATTCGATTAATATGTAAACAAGGCAACTCGACACAAATTTGACAATTTTTCTAATATTTGACCACGCCTCCTAAGCCCAGTTTTTGAAAAATTGAAAAACCAAAAGGAAATTTTTTAGTTCCATATAGCGCTATGCATACAACCTATTCAAAAATTCACGGGACACATGTTTTTCTGTAGCGGTGTGGAATGATTCATATATAAATTTGAAATTTCACTATAATATGATCCGAAACGAAAGTGTTATTGCATACATTTTACCCCTCTAGGGGAAACCATATGAGCGGTAGGAGCTGATGTCCTAAAGAAAATAGAATACAAAAATGAATGGGGACCAACTAAAGGGTTGAATATTGAGTAGGTATATTCTGAAAAAATTTTGGTATTGAAAAAATATTGGATGTAGGTCATACATTTTACTTATCTAGGGGCAACCCTGGGACAGTTTAGAAGGCACAATTGGAGCGGTAGGAAATGATTTAATAAAACAAGTTTTCTACAAAAAAAAAATTGAATGGAGACCGCTTTAAGGTTTGAAGATAGATGGCAGACATAATTTAAAAAAAAAATTTGGTGTTGAAAAAAATATATTGGTTTGGTCATACATTTGACTCCTCTATAGGCATTCTTGAGCCAGTTATAGCGGTGGGAGCAATTTTTATAAAAATGCCATATTGAATGGGAGTTCCTTTAGGGAATGGAATTAAGCAGTAGGTTCATTCAGAAGAAATGTTGGGATGTAAAAGTTAATGGGTGTCGGTCTTACATTGCATCCCTCCAGGATAATAAACAACAAATTGACAAGCATTTAAAGTTTTTGTATTCTAACACTTAAAATATTTTGTAGGCAAAAACAAATGAAAAACGTATTTAAAACCAGTAAATAAACAATTGAAAACCATCCCATTAATTATTCATTTGTTTTAACAAACATCAACATTTATTTTTTACTGTTGACAAAATTTTCTAAAATAAATAACATTAAACATTAAAAAATTACGGGTTTTTCATTCTTTTTTACCAACAAATTCGAAAAAAATAACCTACGAAAACATTAAAAATTAATTATAGTTCTGTCATTTTTACCAACAAATTAAAAAAAAATAACCTACGAAAACATTAAAAATTAATTATTTCGTAGGTTATTTTTTACAATTTTCTATTGAAATATTTTTTTTTAAATTTTTAATAAAATTTCGGGGAATCGATCCCGCAATTAACTACATTCTGGACAGACACTCTACCCATCGTGCCAAAGTCACTTGATACAAAAAAATAACCTACTTGAGTGAGTAAAAACTAATGATATCTCATTAAAAAATACCAACAATTAAAAAAAAAAATTACTTACACAAATCATTAAAGATTTAAAGAATAATCAGTAGTTTTTACTTACAGAACAAAAATAAATGACTTTAAAGATTAAATGTTAATGAAAGTCTTTATTTTTTAGTGTGTTATTTTTGAAACAAATTAACAGAAGTAGTCATTAATAAAAACTGAACATCCAACAAATGTTTTTTCTTTTAAAAACGACTAAACGGAAAACTTTTTAAATAAACTACAAACAGTTAATGACATAATTTTTTGAGTGAAGGTGTCCTACTTAAGGGGTCTCTGAAGGTGCCCATATTGAACTTGTGGGGCCTACCGTCCAAACTTAATTTCAGTGCAATCGGTCCAGTACTTAATGAATGGTCGAATTATTTCCAAAAAAAAAAATCGTATTTTTCGTAATTGAAATTAGTTTCAATCCTTTTTGTGCAAATCTTGAAAACGAAATCTTCCATTTTTAAGCATTTTGAGATATTTATGTGAATATTGGCAAATTTAGTTATAATTTGGACATTTTTTTTTTATTTTCAATAAGCTCGTCCTTTTATTCATGAAACCGTTTCGTAAATAAAATCATTAATTTAACGTTCTGTATTGGTTTAATGAAGTCCTGCTCAGAAATATAGGATATGAAGGAAATAAGTGACATCCTAATTAATATATATGTATATGTGTATATGAAAGTGTATAGTATTTTCTTTTTTTGTAGCATATGTTATTCGTTATTATTTATTGTAAACATTATTTGCACTAAACAACAACAAAAAGTGACTTTAATTAAATGTTATCGTTTTGATGATGGGATTAAATTAAGCATATGCAACTTTAAAGTTATATATTTGTTAAAGTGTGTGTGTGAATGGGAAAACATTAAAATTTTACCGGGGAAAGGAAGGGGAAAAGTTCAATGATTTTCTTTTTAACAAAAAAAGAATCACATTAACGAGACTATTTTTTAAATACAAGAAAAAGTGTATCGATTCAAACTTTTACATACATTTCATCATATCGATGAAGATTTTCTCCGTTTCGTCGTAAAATATCAATATCATCATACAATGTTTGTAAGTCTTTTACAAAGAAATATCAAAAAAATGTGGGTAGAGTTATAATTTGACTGTAAAAATTATATGTACACTTAAAAATGTTGCTGGTTTAACTTAATTACATTATATTTCTTTTTTTTAAATTTTATTCCTTGTATTTTATTGCATTTCATTTCACATTTTGTATCCCCGCAACAGTGCGAATATGTAGTTTTGGTTGCATTTTCATTTCATTTTATTTGATTGTGTTTTTTTTATTGCAGGCGGCATATCATTAGAATTAACCATTAAATCGTAATAATAATTCTAATAAATGTTGCAACATTGTTGCCAAAAAAAAATATAAAAAGAATAAAAAGAAATACGAAAAAACATGACGAATAAACGCATAAAACTTGAGTGGTATGAACAAACTACTAGGGTGGTTAAAAACGTTTGTTTGAATTACATACAGAAAAAAATAAAAAAGAAATTAGTAAATTTTTAATACTATTGAGTAAAAAATTACTCAACTTTGCACCAGTAAACGAATAATTTTAATGAAGGCAAGCGTATAAAGTATTTTTAATAATTGTACTTACATACTATCATTCATTAAAAAATTAATTTTCGAATGGGAAATTTATCCGATATCAAAAATATTTTCGCCAATATTTGGAGTGGGCCTTCAGGGTGGACATGGCCTGGGTGTTATCGACCACTCCACGCCTACTTTTAGCAAAAAAAAACCTTAAATTTAAAAACTTCCGAAACCACTAAATTTCAAAAATGTTTTCACAAATGGTCCTTCAGTGTGGAAATATTCTAAGTTACATAGACCACGCCCATTTCTATCGTATACCCACTTTTCTAAATTCCTTTTCTAAGGAGGCAAAAAAAAAAAACATTCCGAAAACAGCAGCTTTTGAAAAATCCGATTTTAATGGTTAAAAATGGTAAACAATTGTACCTTGGTACTTTTTCATCTCCTAAAATGTTGTTGTTAACTTGGTAACTACATCAAAAAACACATGTTGGCAAAAGTACTTTTTAGAAAGATTCGGTGCTTAAACCCGGTACTATGTTCATTCCAGAAAAATGCTTTCTTGCAAACTTTCAAGCCCTCAAATTTTATAAAAAAATTTTAAATCTACAATTTTTCCTCAATACAAATCCGAAATGCCAAATTTTTACCAGAAATTAAATTGTTAAGTCACATTTTACCGTAAATTTCATAATAAAAAAAAATATTTGATTGATTTTGACATTTTTTAATGTGAATTTCAGACGGAGCACTTAGCATAAGAGGGTTAAAAATTGTAATTTCCCAGTGAAAAATGTTCGTCTATGAAGCAAATGCGAAAATTGGCGGCAAATGTAAATATATGATCACATATGAGTCATTCCACACCAACTGTTCCACTACAGAAAAACCGTGGTGGTTTCAATAGGATATCATTTGCAAAGTATTCGCCCTCAGGGCACTAGTAAATAACAAAAATAAAATTTAAGATTTTTCAAAAAGTGGGCCTTGGAGGCATGGTCAAAAATTGAAAATTTCAGCATTTTTTTCCTAAGTATCTTTATTTCAATATTTATGCCAATGAAATGAAACACAGTGATGTCTTCAAAATAAAAGTTTTTTATAGATTTGTGTATGGGCTATCGATTAAAAAAATAAAAATTGGAAAATTTTAAGAAGAAGTTCTGAATATTTTAAATTCAAATTTAAACTTTTTATATCAAAAAACATGCCACAATTTTATCTCTTTTTTATATGTTTAAAAATTAGTTAAGGTTTATATCTATCTGTTCTAAAATTTTCAGAGAGGTATTTTGCCTTGTATTCGAGAATGCTTATAATTTACAATAATGGGGTATATTACGTATGCAAATGAGTAATATTAACTCTTAAAAAGCATTTAAAATAGAGATGTGATCGTGGGTAAGTTTTTTTTAACTATCACGCAATTGATTTCATATTAACACGACATCACTTTTTTTTTTGCTGAACATTTGGTGTGGAATGCCTCATATGTAACATATATTTTGTTAATTCTGTTTTGCATTTTGGAGTAAAGTAATTAATTAAAATTGTTTTAGAAAAAAAATGTTCACAATTTTTTAAAAGTTTGAGAAGTCATAAAAATTTTTTGAATTTTGGAAAAATTCAGAAAATCTTTTCGAGTTCCAAAGTAGTAATTTCCTTTACATTTTTTAACAAGTTAAGAAATTCTAAATGTTACCATATTTATATGATCAAAAAAAAAACTACAGAACAATCATACTCAAAATATTTGAAAAATTAAAATTGTACTTTACTATTCTACGTTTTGTTTGAAATTTAAAACTCAAGCTCCTTTTGGCCAAGGGCGAAGCCTATCAAAATTGGAAAAATTCGGTCCTTTAATAAACGCTCAAATAAATATAACAACGGTAATTTAACATACGAGTACCTGCCAAATTTCGAAATATAGCAATATATTCGCTCTTGAAAACGAAATAGTTTCCACAAATAATTTTTACAAACAAAAACTTGGACTAAGCGACAAAAACCGAGCTATAATAAAAACTGTAGAATAACACACGCTCATAAAGCGGAAGTCAATAGGCAAGTCCAAAAATTAGTATACGGTGGAATAGTAGAGCCATCAACTTCAGAATATAACAGTCCTTTATTACTAGTGCTTAAAAGTCATTACCTAATTCAAAGGAGAAGAGGTGGCGATTCGTAGTCGACTATCGTCAGGTAAATAAGAAATTAATTGCGGATAAATTTTCACTTCCAATAATAGATGATATTATTGATCAATTAGGACGGGCAAAATACTTTTCCTGTCTAGATTTCATCAGATAGAATTGCATGAGGCCTCCAGAGATATTACATCATTTTCCACAGGAAAAGGCTCTTATCGTTTTAACGTCTTCCTTACGGGATTAAAATTGCTCCAAGTTTACACGAAAAGATTTTAATTTTTTTTTACTTTAAATATTTTAAATTATTATTATTCAATCAAAAACTTTCTTTTTGACTTGTTAACTAAAAATTTACCAAAATTCTGTAAAAAATATTAGCGAAAGTTGAAAAGATATAGATAATTTTTGACTGTCTCTTTTTTTTCTAAAAGTGTATTATGCCTTTTCGCTTTTTTTTAAACAGTAAACAAAAAATTTATTCCATCGGAATAATTTTGGAAACAAAATCGAATTACTTTCTGATATTCCTTACGTTTTTGCATTACCCTAATGCACAACATTTTTAAATTCATACAATAATAAAAATTACAATTTGTGAGGAAATATAAAGAAAATAAAATCGCCTTTAAAAAAATTATAAATGTATAAAAAGTGGAATTTTTTATGACCACATACAAAATACTCGTACTCTGCAGTCACACACATTGTGAGGGGATTCTAGAGTTGGCGTGTAGAAAAATATTTATTCTCTTAAGCCCCCACTCCTCAATGCAATGCCTTTGGTTGCTGGTTGCTCCTGTTTTCCTGCATTTTCACCAGCTGCTGCAATACTTTTATTGCCAACACTTCTCCTTAGATAATATTTTAGAGGTAGTAAAAGGGTCTACATGTGTCATTATATGACTTTGTTTTTTTTTTGTTAACAGCATTCAGAGTGTGAGTACGATTGCAATTCTTCTTGGGATTCTTGCAGGTCCTCTTCTCCTGCAGTTGTGTTTTATAGAAATGTAATGCAATGTTTTCAGATTTTATACATATATAAAAAAACGGAATGTAATAAAATTAAAATAAAAAACAAACTAAATGAATGAAAATATATTTATTTTTTTTTACAAGCATTATTCACATTGTATGGGCTGCATCGCATGCTGTTGACTAAGTGATGCCAAACAGCACCTACCAGGAGTTGCAGCAATAGCAGCAACACTCAAACAACAGCAGCAGCAGTAAAAGCAGCAATGGCAACTACAAATAAATGCAGCACACATTTACTGCTAACAACTCTGAAATTTATGAACATATAACTAATTTAAGTTTTATAAAATACCCGACACGCATAAACACAACTTTTAGAACTCTTCTATAAAAAAAAAAGAAAATAAAACAACTGCTGAAAAAAATAATATTTTTAACGATCATACAAGTTTGTTGCAAATTTATTTATTTTGTTTTTATAGGAAAATAAAAATTTGTGATAATGATGCATCCATCAATGTATGAATGTGTACTATCTGTATAATGTAATGTTACATTCATGTTACATATGAGGCATTCCACACCAAATGTCCAGCGAAAAAAAAACATGTGTACCGTAAACTTCCGAATAGGTTATATGGATAGCCCTATATGGAACTTAGAAAATTGCGTTTTTGGTTTTTCAATTTTTTGAAAACTGGGCTTAGGAGGCGTGGTCAAATATTGGAAAAATGGTCAAATTTGTGGCGAGTTGCCTTGATTAAATATTTATCACATTAAAACGGAATGCACCACAATGTCAAAAATTTACGTTCTTATATAGTTTTGTATGGGCTATCGATTAAAATTTTTTTTTTTGGAAAATTTTCAGAACCCGTTCTGAAATTTTCCATTTTTTAAAAAAGTCAATTTATCAATTGACAATTGAAAAAAAAAAATCAGAAACACGTTCATCTTTTTTTTCGAGAAAATCGCATTTGAACTTTAAATTTCATAACAATTTAGTAATTTGCTTGTATTTTCTTGTGTCAACAGAGCGTATGACGAATATTTATGCAATAAATATTACTCATTCGCAATTTTAAAACAACGAAATACAAGCAAATAACAAAATTGTTATGAAATTTAAAGTTCAAATGCGATTTTCTCGAAAAAAAAGATGAACGTATTTCTGATTTTTTTTGTGTGGATGGACAAACATCTAAACTTTTAAAAAAATAAATAAAAACGAAAAAAAAAAGTGGCCGGATTTTTGATAAATTGACTTTTTTAAAAAATGGAAAATTTCAGAACGGGTTCTGAAAATTTTCCAAAAAAAAAAAATTTAATCGATAGCCCATACAAAACTATATAAGAACGTAAATTTTTGACATTGTGGTGCATTCCGTTTTAATGTGATAAATATTTAATCAAGGCAACTCGCCACAAATTTTACCATTTTTCCAATATCTGACCACGCCTCCTAAGCCCAGTTTTCGAAAATTTGAAAAACCAAAAACGCAATTTACTTAGTTACATATAGGGCTATCCAAACAACCTACTCAGAAATTTACGGACACATGTTTTTCTGTAGCGGGACATTTGGTGTGGAATGCCTCATATGTAGTTAAGAAAATGAATTTAATTATAATAAAATCTTTGCATCATTTAAATTTTCATTTTGTTTAATATATTCAACAAACGAATTAATTAGATACAAATTTTAAAGAATAAAAATATTCAAATTAGTGTTACCCGGGAATACCGGTATTCCCGGTTATGGTACCGGTCTCCCGGTATCAGAAACATGTCTACATGAACTGGAAATGCATTATTTCCCAGAGTACCGGTAATTTTAAAAGAGCCGGAAACCGGTGTTATTTGCTGCAATTAAAGTAAAACCTCTGTCCAATCAGCAGAAAAATCTGCTGAAAGCACACCCACTTTGAGCCATATGAGAAAATATATCAGAACAGCAAAAAAACCTACTGATTTTATCTGAAAAATCTGCTGATTTTAGCAGATAACTCCGCTGATTTTAGAAGACAAAACCTGCAGATTTCAAAAAACCAATCTAAACATCTAAAATGTAAAAGAGATTTAAAAAGATTTTGAGCATAACTTTTTTTTCTAAAACTTTTAAAAAAGAGTTAATTTTTTAATTAAATCTTTAAAAATTTTGAAAAAAAAATTAAAGAACATTTCTTACTAAATATTTCTGTAAAGTTAGCAAAATAATCTGCCGTTTTTGTTATTTTCTAAAAATAAATGGCAGAGAACTTAGTAAAAATCTTCTGAATGTGGTAATACCGCCCAGCAAAAACTGACATTACTAGTAATGGGTTTTGTAATCCGAAACAAATGTTTATCACTACTTACTTATTGAATGAAACACTAATTATTTTAACAAGGGCGTGAGACAAAAATAACTAGTGAAGAGTATGGAGATAAATAAGTAGTTACTGCCTCGGATTACAAATAAGGAGTAAAAACCCATTACCAATAAGAAGTAAAATAATTAGTTAATTAAAACTTTTAAAATTTAACTTGTTTTTACTAACACTTAAAAATTCCGTAATTTTTATTAAGTTTTTAAGTACTTTTTAAGTTAATTGAATTGTAAAGGTTAAAAACTGCAAGTGCAAGAAGATATTATTACTTATTGTTAGAGGTGCTTTTATAACATATTACTGAGAAGTAGTTACTTTTGGGCTTAAAATAATGTTAATGGTAATGGGTACTCATTATAAATAATGTACTTGGTAATGATTACTTTTCACAACTCATTACCATGTTTTTGCTGGGCGAGAACCGGGACAACCGGTAATACCGGTTCTACGGTACTGACCGTAGACTCTTATTCAAATATAAACATGCCTACCGGAACTTCGTTACCTGTAATATTAAATACCTGATTAGAGTCTCACTGCCTAAAATTCACCTCTACGGAATCTTTTTTTATTTGTGGACCTATTTACAGAAAATAATATTGGGAAAAATAATTTGAGTAATCACTTGTTTAAATTAAAAAAAAAAAAAAAAAATGAGTAATCAATTTTTCTTCTGCATTTTTTCAACTTGAACCCTTATAATGAGTAATTTTTTAATTGACTCAACTAAAAATTTACTAAAAAATTAAATAAAAATTGAGTAAATAATTTAATACAAATTTAATTATTTTTTTTCATTATCTTGGTGTTTGGAATTCTCATTAAGTTAATAGTTAATTGTTAATGTATATGAAAGTTTGAAATCATCTTTATGAAATTTTTCTATGTTTTTAAGCGTCCAACCTGAATCAAATTGCGTTGCGTAAGGCGTAACGCCCAATAATTTTTCGTTTCTAATATTTAAATGTGACGTACCTAAATCAAACGGACGTAAAAATTTTAAATTTGATGTGTTTGTTTTTTTTTTTTTTTACGTCTTGCGCGACGCAATTTGATTCAGGTTCGACCCTAAGACATAAGTATATTTGGTAAAGCTTGAAAATAAAACGATTTTTTAAAAAAAATGTGAAACTTTTTTAAACTTAAAAAAAAAAATTGATCAATTTTAAGTAAATTTATGCTTGACACAATTAAAAAGTTACCTAAAAAAATGGAAAAATTTCAAGTAAAGTTTTAATTGTGTTAATTAAAAATTTACTCAAATTTTTTTGCAAGCATTTAATATTTTTTATTAAATATTAACTCAATACTATTAAATCGTTTACTGGTGCAAAATTGAGTAGCTTTTTACTCAATAGTATTAAAAATGTACTCACATATTTTTTTTTTCTGTGTAAGATTTTCACAAAAGAATAATTTAAACAATAAATTTTAATTAGGCCGGCATATCCAGAAATCATGAAAATGTGCCGGCAATAAAATTTTGAAAAATGTCTTGTATAAAGTTTAATGTTCTTTTCCATTTCATTTCGAGTTCTATTCCATTTTGTTCTCAGTAACATTTTAGTTCGTTTCATATAGGTTTCATTCCTTTCCTTATTATATATACCCGAGTCGTTATCTCAATAGATATAAAAATTTTTATCAGAAAAATTAATTTAAATTTATTTTTCTTTAAATTTATTTTTCTTTAAATTTATTTTTCTTTAAATTTATTTTTCTTTACCTTACTATTTTTTTTCCACCTTTTTGTCGGGTTCAAAACCAATTTTTTTTAGATATTTTTTTCTGGATGATTCTACAATAAAATTTCAAGTTTATTTGCACCATTATTCTAGGAAATCAAAAAGAACCCAGTAAAATTTGAACCAAATTTTAAGCTAAGTAAATTGATGGGTTTCACGTGAAAATCTGTCGAACTCCACATAAAAACACCAAATTTACACCAGCTTTACAAAAGCATAAGAACTTTGGTGATGTATTTTGTTCACTAGCGATTTTATTGTATGGAAAAAAAGTTTCTCTTCCAAATTTTGAATGTTCGGTAAAATTTTTATTCTACTACTTAGGTCTAAAATTGGTGTGTTACAAATTTTAGGTCTCTCGTCAAGGTTCAAAAAATGGGTCAAAAAAATCTCGAAAAAATCAATTTTTGGATTCTTAAAAACTAAATTTTGCTTTCAAATGGAAAGAAAGGTATTTTTTATATCTATACAACGGTAACATAACCTTGTACAAATTTGTCACAATAAATGTGAACATTTTGGGGGCATTAATGTGAAGAGATATATCTACAATAATTTATTTTTTTTATCCACTGATCAGTTTTTATTTATTTCTCTAATTTATTTACAAATCATTTTTAATAATTTAAACCTAAACGAGAACTGGTAACAATGACCGTCGTCTAGTTGTAGCGAAATCGACCAAGTGTTTTTGTGGGAATCGGACCCACGACCCCCTGTTTCATAGGCTAGCACGCTGCCAACTAACCTACAGGGCCCCTACGATATCTGAGAAAAATTCGTTTTACAATATATTATGCGGTGCGCTGAACACGAATTTCAAAAAAAAAAAAAAATCAAATCTCTCAAACGGTTTTCGAGATATCGGTACTTGAATTTAAAAAAAAAAATGGCGTTTTTTTCCAACGGTCAAGAAATAAAAAAAAAATCTTGATTTTTTTCCATTCCATTAAAAAAAAATCTCAAAATTTATTTTTTTAACCTTTCATAGAGCTTGAGGCAATCTGTGATTGAAACTTAGTTTGGGCCAAATCCGATAATTTTATTCGTCGATGAAAGTTTTAGATTTTTGGAAAATTTCTACTAAAATTTTTAATTTTTGAAAAATTAAAAACTAAAAAAAAAAATCCGTAGAGCGGCTTTTGAGAAATCGCAATTTGATTCTTTGAGAGATATATAAAAAAGAAATCCCCACACTCAAAATAATACATTAGTAGATCTACTAATTTTTTTTTTGCTTATGCTAGTAAGATAACTTTTAGCAAATTTTTAGTTAAGATCTTGGGTCCTTACTTTGGATCCAAAAAAGTTAGCATTCCCGATAATTTTAAAATGCTCATATCTCGGTAAGTATTGCTGACACAACAAAAATTCCAAAAGCTCTCCGAGTAATATTTTTGAAGTTATCGAGTTTTTTAATTCTCAAAACCCCAGTGGTACCCTAAAATCACGTATCTCAAAAACTAAGCAAGGTAGAGCGAAACGGACATAAATTTTGGATCAAAAACTATGATGATTTTTAAGGGACCCTACTAGGGGTACGTCCCTTAAATGTGTATGAACTAACATAAGTTGAAATAAAAAAATTTCAGTTAACTAATTTTTGGCAAAACATTGTTGCTAACTTTACCAAAAAAATTGTGGGTTCAAAATCAGCAAATTTTATTGTAGTTTTTTTTTTTTTTGCTAACATTACAGTTTTTTTTTTTAGTGCAATTTTTTTCCATTGCTTGAGACAAACTTGTATTTAAGCTTAATTTTAGCCAAACCAGACCATTTTTAGCCATGGTGTTTTTCGATTAAAGTTTGGAGTTTTTGGGGAGAATTTTCTAAAAAACCCAAAATCAAAAAATTTTCTAGAAAACCACGACTTAAAATATTCGGATTTGGCTTAAAATAATTATAAATTAAAATTTTGAGATTTTCTTTTTTTAACTTCTTAAACATACGAAAAACCTCTATTTTTGGAAAAAATAGATTTGTCATTTCGTTTGTAACATCTCGAAATATTGGTCTTGGACCCCATAAAGTATATATATTCATGATCGTTTTTAAGTCGATCTAGCGATGTTCGTTCGTCTGTCCGTCTTTGTGTATGTTGAAAACTCGCTAACTTTTGAAAGACTTTATTGAGGCTGCTAAAGTTTGACGTATATGTTTGTTATTTGCCTGGTCAGGTGGGTATTGCATTTTAGCAAAATGGGTCAAGTGGTTTAAAAGTTATAATCAAAAGACTGAATTTCGACAACGGTTTTTCGCGAATTTCGAAGTTAAAAGACATGCTAACTTTCGAAAGACAATCCTGAGGCTACTGAAGCTCAGCATATGTATTGTTCGTTTTCCTGGTCTGGTTGGTATTGAATATTAGCAAAATCGGTCTAGTGGTTCAAAAGTTATGAGCAAGGCCATGACTTTTAGATTAGTTCCACTTGAAATTCACGAGTTAAAAAAACCGTTTAAGTATTTTTGTAACCCAAAAATATTTTTACACTAAAAAAATAACACTCCAAAAAAATTTTAAATTCAAACAAAATTTTACATTCAGAAAAAAAAGATTTCAATTTTTTTTACAAAAATTACTAAAAAAAAATTTTTACACTCAAAAAATTTAGCATTAAAAAAAAAAATTACACTAAAAAAATTTTTTTTTTCGACTTATTAACAAAAATATCCAAAAATTTAGGTTTTCCAAAGACCTTTCATTTGGTATGTGACATGACTAGCTTAATTTGCATATTATAGGAGATAAACGCAAATAACTGAAAAATTACTGTTTCTTCCCCACTCATTTACGTGTCCCCTTATTTTTCCTGCTCTACAAAATAAAACCAATTCCATAAAGATCGGCGAGTGACACTATGGAGACTTCCCTTATAAGAGTTAAGTGTGAAAATCGAAAAGCGCTGATAATGAGGGGTGACAAATTCCGAAATTTGTAAACATCTCTGCCGAGCCTGTGTTGTCTAATAACTTTTTTTTTAAATTTCTCATTGTACAACAAAAATTATAATTTTTCAGAAACTATTAAGAAATATGAACTGAAACTAATCTAAATAAAAATTCTGTTATCGAATAATTCCTCATAGAGTATTAAAAAACTAATGAATTTATTCAAACGATCCTCTTATGTGTGTCAATAACCTTTATTTTATTTATTCGACAGACTCTTAAGAAAAACTACTTTTTTTTATAACAAACAACCATAAATTCCACAAAATATTAATGGAAATGTAAAAAAAAAAAATATTAAATAAAAAAGATAGAAAATAAAAAAACAAAACAAAATATTAACATTTATAATGTAAAGCGTTAAAACAAATAAATAATGTTAAATAAACAATAATTTATGAAAAGCTACTCACACCATCCATACAAAAATATACATTCTTCTGCACTTCTCGTATCGTATCGCACGTAAGGAAGGAAACACTACATTTGTGCAACAACGACGACTGAACGACTGAATGAATGATAGAGAGATTTCACCGGATTGTGTATGTTTGTGCCATATATTATTCTAATTCCAGCTACACTTACTTAACTGTCCGTCGGCATATACGTCTGACTGTCAGTCTGGCTGTTTATTCACTAGTTAACAGAGCCTCTAAAGAATGCATTAGTTATGTTAGTTTTTAATTTATAGCTCGAAATTGCATTTATTTCGATCTTAGTCAAAAGACAATTGTTGGACTATATAACAAAATGACAATCGTTAGTGACAAAATGGCCTACATCATTTGTGAAATTTGGTATTTCATATTTGCTAAAGAGTCTTGACAATGATTTTGTGACACAGATCGAAACACTTGACGACTTACTTAGTGTTGCAAAAATGATAAAACGTTTTATAAAACAAATAAATTATTTTTTGAAAATTGTTGCTTAGAGTATACTATCATCATAATTACTAAAGAAATGTGGCCTCGAGCTAAAGTAATCGAATAAAGTCTAATTTTTATTATTTTAAAAATAAAAACAGAATTAAAATACAACAGAATTTAAATAACACAGCTCAACAAAAAAATGCGTATTGGATTCTGGTTTGTGATTTGGATAGATTTTGTTGCGCTGAATCCAAATCTGGAGCCCAAATTTGTTTATCACGTCAGGATTTTGAGTAATTCGCGGTTAAAGTGATAAAAAAGGGCATTTTTGACCCATTTTAAAAGCTTATGAAATAATATCCTGACAAGCGAATGATTTGGTATCAAGCTCATTCAAAAGTTTGTAATTTTCTCTTAAAGATAAGATGATATGTTTTTAAAATTTAATTTTATAAAATGGTAAAAAAATCATTAACAAAAAACTTTAAATTTTTTAAATATTTAGTTATTTACACAGTGTTTTTTTAACAAATTTCCATACAAATTCATACGTAAATTTTAGATTTAACGCACTTGTTGCAAATGATTTTTTTACAATTTTAGAAAATTAAATTTCAAGAATATTTGATCTTGTCTGAAAGAGAAAGTTACAGACTTTCGAATGAGCTTGATACCAAGTCATTTGCATGTCAGGATCTTATTTTATAGGCCTTCAAAAATGGTAAAAATGGTCCTTTTTTGACACTTTAACCACGATTTTCTCAAAATTGTGACTTGATAGAAAAATTTGAGTGACGGTTTTGGAGTCGGGGCACCAAAACCTATCAACTTTTTTAGGTTTCATCCAAAACGTAGCGACAAACCTTAGATTTGTAGAGCGGTGTAATTATCATGGTATTTTAATTCAATTTAAAAAAAATTTAAAAAAGTTCTAAACAACACTTAAAATATTTTGTAGGCAAAGACAAATGAAAAACATATTTAAAACAAGTGATAAAACATTTGAAAACCATCCCTGTAATTATTCATTTGTTTTAACAAACATCAAGATTTATTTGTTACTGTTAATAAAATTTTCTACAATAAATAACGTTGAATATTAAAAAATAACGTCACTTTAACAAACAAATTCGAAAAAAATAACATGCGAAAACATTTAAAATTAATGATTGTTGTGTTATTTTTACCAACAAATACATAAATAAAATACCTACGAAAACGTTAAAAATTATTGATTTCGTTGGTTATTTTTACAAATTTTCTAATGAATTATATTTTAAAAAGTTTTTAATAAAATTTTGGGGAATAGATCCGGCAATCAACTACATTCTGGCCAGACAATCTACCTATCGTGCCAAAGTCACTTGATACAAACATGTTGTTATATTTCTATAAATAATTTTAAAATTTTTTTCTACAAAAAAATAACCCACACACGTAGGTAAAAACTAATGATTTCTCTTTAAAAAATGCCAACAATTAAAAAAAAATAACGTACACAAATCATTAAAAATTAAAGAAGAATCACTTATTTACAGAACAAAAATAAATGAAATAACAAAAATAATTGAATGCTAATGAAAGTCTTTATGATGTTATTTTTGAAACAAATAATAGAAATAGTCATTTGAAAAAACTGAACATTAAACAAATGTTTTTCTTTTAAAAACGACAAAACGTTAAACTTTTTAAATAAACTACAAACAGTTAATGGCATAATTATTGAGTAAAGGATATCCTAGAATTACTATTGCCATAGAGCAATAGGTTCTGGTAGAACCGATCTCATATAAGACGAACTTACCCGATTTCAAAAATAAGTGTTTTTTCGTATTTAACCCATTATATTGGATTCACATCCCTGAAAATAGATCCAGTATCCTAGTTTTCGATATTAAGTGGGTCAAAAGGTGTAAAAAAGTGTACTTTTGGTACTTCTGAGAGCGAAAAACTCTCTCGAAAAATCTGTAAAAAAATTTGGAGTTTGAATTAGTGAACTTTATGCAGATTTTTCTGCTGAAATGGATATTTTAACTAATTTTTCTCTCATTAAGTTTTAAAAATAAACAGATATCATCAGATTATTGTACTAATTTTTTAGAAATATTTAATTATCCTGTTTTCAAGAAAATTTTCCAAAAAAAAAATGTAACTTAATATTTCTGTACAATTAGCACAATAATCAGATGATATATGTTTATTTAAAATACACTCTAATCAAAATTTGTTGAAATTTACCCAATTTTTAGTAGGAAACTGGACTCCTACTATAAATTGGGTAATTTTACTCTGAATGTGTAAATTGAATAAATTGACCACTTGTGGTCAATTTAATTAAAAAAGAGGTGAATAAAATATAACAAAAAAAAAAAAAAAAAAAACACGGCGCCAGCCAGAATCGAACTCGCCACCTTCCGATTTAAAAGTACACTTCTTAACCACTACGCTACGGAAGCTTATACTTTTATCTGGCGTTTTAGTTATTTAACATGTGTGTATGTATATTGTTCGACAATTTTATTTACACATTTGTGTGTAAAATATTTGAATTAACGGATGATATTTTTAATTTGCTGTGTTTAATTGGTTTGAAATTATTATACGCATTTAGTGTTTATATTAACACATAACGCGTGCTATTCAACAAAAATTTACCCAATTTATAATAGTAAGTTTACATGCGTTTTTTAGAGTGTATCCATTTCAGCAGAAAAATCAACATAAAGTTTGCTTATTCAAACTGAAAGTTGTTTTACAGATTTTTCAAGAGATTTTTCAGAAAATATCAGAAATACCAAAAGTAAAATTTTTTACAACTTTTGACCCACTTAGAATCGAAACCCAGGAATACTGGATCTAGATTATTTTTTTTGAAATGATTACTTAAAAATTTTCAGGGATGATTTTTTTTTTGCCGACTGAGCACCGGTAGTATTCTGAGGCAATATATATGAGTAATTCCATTAACTGCTTTATATTCTTGAATTGTTGAAATTCAGTGCCAACATTATTTTTTTCCAAATGAATTAATTCATTTAAAGTTTGGCAGTAAGTCTATTATATTTACCTAATATGACTTGTTGTTGAATAAATATTAAAAAAAAGTATAAAGTAAAAAAAACTTAAAATAAAACAAATATTAATGAAGCTCATTTAGAATAAAAAGTCTAAACTAAATAAGTATTAAAAAAAATGAAGAATAGTCATCAGTGTTGCCACAAATAGATTTTAAATAGTAAAGATTTTGGAATATGGCCGTAACATTGGATAGTGATGATAACTCTGCTGCAGTTTTCAGTTAAACTTTTGTTTTTTTTAATCCCACATTTCACACAACAAAATACCCTAAATCACCATTCGTTTATGTGGCAACTCCCTTTTGACTAAATTAAATATATATTAGTGTAAACAGTTTTATTTGTCAATATTGTTTTTAAAATTAAAACTATTGAATATTTTAATGCTTTTTTCTAATTAAGACAAAAAAATATTTATAAATATTATTGAATTATTTTTTTAAATCGGTCATGAAGTGTTTAATTTTTTTTTAACAAACGATAAAAAAAAGTAAATATAAAATTTAAGTGCGGCTTTGAAATTGAAAGTTTTTAAAATAAACTTTTAAATTATTAAAGATTTTTATGATATTTTTAAAATTCTGACTTTTTATATTAATCATACCGGGTAAAAATAATAATATGTGGCCATATATCATTGAATACATTCATATACCAATATGCCATTTTCATGGCATGAAGAGTACACTGCCGGCCATGGGTTCTAGAATGTGGGTTCTTTGCCCACCAAGAACAATTTTTTTTTTAATTTAAATTATAACAAATTTTTTAACTAATTTCATTGTTATTGTAACAATTAATTGAAAAAATTGAGTTTATATTTTCCTTCAAAATTTACAAAAGTCGTTGTTCCATTGACAAACCGCAATGTAGGTTTAAATTTAATTAAATGTTTTATTAAAGTAACAATTAAGTTAATTGAATTGTCAATTTTATTTGTAAGTTTGTAGTTAAGACCTTTTATTAATTATTAATATTTGGTTGATATTTATTTAGCATTAATCTGTTTCATTTTATTTAAAGAAGAAAAAAAAAATTAACCATCGCAGGGCGTTTTTATAATAAACAAGATATATTAAAATTATACCTAATAAAAGGAAAACGGGCAAAATTTTTTAAACGTTTGTACATTTGTATGTGTTTTATATGTTGGAGTTGGCCGAAAACTGTCATAACTAGGAATGATATCGTTAGTGAGTTTTTTGTTGACGACCACGCACGCTCACGATGAAAACATTTTAATTACACAAGATTTTTCATTTTCCTCATACGTACGACCACCAAAATCGTATATAATAATCTCTATCAAAATTAAGCTGACACGTTTTTTTTTTCGTTTGGCGAAATTCCTGCTGGTTCGGCTTTTATACGGATTTCTTCGAAACCCCTTGTTTTTTCATAAGGTGGCAACTAGAGTTTGCAAAACGATTAAAATCGTAATTGCGATTAATCGCACCGATTAATCATTTTCTATGAAATACATTGCTTTTATAATTTAACTGATTTGCAATTTCTCCTTCCTTTTTTTTCTTGTAAAAGTAATTCAAATTTAAAGTAAAATTTAAATTTTCATCTTAGTTACCCCACAATTTTGTTTTAAAACTAATCCAAAAGGATTTGGCTGGATGTGGTCAAAAAATTTGGGCATGAAGTTTTATCAAAAACGTAATTTTTCAAACATTGACCTCTAATTGCAGACTTAAGACGCCCTATCTAAATTTCTTTAAAATTTCTTTAAAACAATCAGCTCTTCAGTGGCCATCTGCAGGTATTCTGACACAAAATTTGAAATTTTATAACTTTCGGAGCGCCCAAATATATACACAAAAAAGTACTTTTAGTGGAATGTTTTTTTTTACATAAGAATCCTTCATTAAGCATTTCAAGAGTCTAGAATCATTATTTCATAAAATATGAAAAGGACAAAAATACACTTTTTTACCAATTTTAAGACCCTTGGAAATTAATTTTACTTTTTTTACACTTTTTTTAAAATGTTTTTTTGTCACCAAAGGATCTTGTATTACAAATTTCAAGTTTCTTAAAGGATTATTTCAGGAAATAGAAAAAAGTACCAAAGAGCAATATTTTACCCCTTTTTGACCCCTTAACAATTTATCAAAAATCCGGCCACATTGTTTTTAATATTTTAAGTTTAGATGTTTGTCTATACACATAAAAAATTCAGAAGGGCGTTTTTCGTATTTTTCGAGAAAATCGCATTTTAATACTGGATTTTAGAAAAATTCTTTAATGCTCTTGTATTTTATTGTGTCAACACCGCGTATGAGTAACGACTATTTGCGAAACCAAAGAATTTTCGTTACTCATACGCGGTGTTGACACATTAAAATATAAGAGAATTACAGAATTTTTATGAAATCCAATATTCAAAAGATATTTTTCGAAAAATACGAAAAAAATAAAAAAATTTTGTCGATAGCCCATTGAAAAATATACAAGAATGTTAATTTTTGCGATTTTGGTGCATATCCATGCCACCTATTCAGGCATTCATGGGACATATGTTTATTTCTCGCAGGACATTTGGTGTGGAAAGATAATTTTGTTGCTTAAAATATTTATTTGTGTATTTTCGTACATTCTAAAATGTAAATATTAAAAGAGTTTTTTAAATAAACTATTGCAATTATAAAGCGTGATCCATTTCGAGGCTCCCAACTTTTTTAAAGAAAAAAACACAGAAAATTCAAATTCAATGGGGAATGTTTATTATTATTGGAAAGAACATTCTTTGGCGTTTATTTTTTGAAGATTATGTCTATCAAATGTTGGCCGTTGCTACGTCGCAGATGGTCCATCCGTTGAGTCCAATTTTCGATGACTCGTTCGAGCATTTCGACTGGTAACTGGCGAATGACACGCGTGATGTTTTCCTCCAAGGCCTGAATCGAAGCGGGTTTGTCCGCATAAACTTTTGAATTTACATTTCCCCACAGGAGAAAGTCTAACGGTGTGATATCACACGATCTTGGTGGCCAATCGACCGTCCAAAAACGTGAAATTATGTGCTCACTGAAGTGTTCTCTCAATAAATCCATTGATTCATGCGATGTGTGGGAAGTGAAGCCGTCTTGCTGAAACCAAATGTCGCCGAGAACACGAGCTTCAATTTCAGGCATCAAATAGTCGGTTATCATAGCACGATAACGGTCGCCATTGACGGTTACGTTCGCACCGGCATCATTTTTAAAGAAATATGGACCGATGACTTCACCGGCCCACAAACCACACCAAACTGTTGTTTTTTCTGGATAATGTGGCAGTTCTTGAATCTCTTCAGGTTGCTCTTCGTCCCAAATGCGGTAATTTTGTTTGTTTACATACCCATTGAGCCAGAAATGGACCTCATCGCTGAACAAAATTTGCACGAAACACATTCCTCACAGAACGTGAATTTTGTAATAAAGTTGAAAAGTTGAGTAAACGTTGTTCAGGCGTAAGTCTTTCCATTATGAAATGCCAAACAATACTAAACAAAAACAACATGACAGCATGACACGACTCACACGTGATCTGTCAAAAAAGGCTATTTAAAAAAGTATCTCTACTTGAATCACCCATTATTTATTTAAAAAACTCGCTATTATGAAATATCTCGATTATTTGCAAACTCTAGTGGCAACCCTTTTTTAAATTTGAGATTGGGCAGCAAAAAAAAAAAACAGATAACTCTTATTTTTTCCCACTCATTCCCATATTCAATTTTCAGGACAATCGGTGGGTGCCCTGTGAAAGACCTTCCTTGTAAGCTACCCCATAGCTCTTAAAGGAAAAGATCTACCCAGAAAAAAAATTAATTGTTATATTGATCCCCAATTGTGAATACAATTAATTTTTTTACCGAAACTTTTCCTATATGGAAATTTGTAATATCAGCAAACGTTTGTTAGTTTTGATTGTTAAAAAAATATTTTTTTTTTAACAAAGAAATTCAACAAACACAATTTGTTGATCTGACAAAAGTAAAAAATCTTTATTTTTTTCGAAAACGAAATTCAACAAACACAAAACACAATTTTTTGATCTGACAAATGAAATTTTATTTTTAACAAAGAAATTTAACAAACACAAACACTATTTATTGACATGAGAAAAGAATTTTGAAATAAAATTTCCATGCCTCAGCTTGCTGAAAACAAAATCAATGTTTTGTATTATTTACTAAGAGGCTGCCGTTTTTACTTAATGTTTAGTTGAGTTACAATTGATGTTTGTTAATTTAAATTTGACAATTTTTTTTTTCTGTGTAAGCTTTCTTTTGAGTCAATAAAAAGGGAACTTTGACAAAAAAATAAAAAAAATTTTGAGTTAAAAAAAAAATTTTATATAATTTTTTTTTCGAAAGATTGTAGAAATAGCTATCTAATACACTATAGACAAATTTTGCAACAAGAAACATGGGTGCGAAAAAACACCTGTTTGGCCAAAATGTAAAATTTCAACTCCCTCTAATTGAGAGAGTCCTTGACCGATTAGGTCAATTTGTGTCCAAACTACCATCTAGATAGAAGTAACCTGGTGCAAATTTCATCCCGATCGGAAGACATCGGTTTCTAAAGTTGTATATTTTGATACGAAAACTCGCCACACAAAGAAACTATCGATTTTATGATTATTGTATATTTGCTGCTAAAACTAAATGATGTTTCTTAAAATTATTAATTTCCGTCTTCTCTATTAATCATAAATACACCCAAAAAAAAACGTGGGTATTCAATACTAAAAATGTAACTAATTTTAGTCCAAAAGGACCTAGTGCAGAAATTGGTAACCAATACTAAAATTTTTAACTAATATTAGTCAAAACCAGTAAAAATTACTTATGTTAGTACTTTGAAGATACTAAAATTAGTAACCAATTAGTAGATTTTGGTACAATATCACTTACTAAACCTTTTACTGTAGAATTATTTTGAGTGTACATGTATAGAGAAAAATAAAACCATAAACTGAATGTGTCCGAATTAAAAATACAATATTAAAATCATAAAATATAAATTATTATAGCCACAATCACATACAACAAACTTGTACATTTATACATTTTATATGTGGAGCGTTTTTTTTGAAGACTTCTTGTATTACATACCTACATACTCACAAATGTTGTATGAAATTATATATTTTTTTTCAAGACAGACCTTTATTGATGTGAAGAAGGGATGAAGAAAGAAAATGCAGTACAACAATGTTACATAGACGAAAGAAATTTCCATCGAAATTTCCAAATACCAGCAGCAGCAGAAATAATAGCAAGCAAACGAGCGAACGAACGAACAACAAGTACTCCACGTATTATTCTGCAATAGTACTGTGCAATAAAATTCAATAAGTTTTTATGTTTTTCTGCGTCATCATCATTTTTATTATTAATAGGGTATGTCAATGAGAAGTGTCAAAATTTTTAAATAATAAAAGTTACAAGGGAAGTCTCCCTATTGCCACCAGCCGATCTTTATGAAATTGGTTTTCTATGGGTCCTTCCACATTTGCATGTCTTTTTAAAAATTTTATATTTTTGGCCTTAAAAATTTTATGTTTTGAAAAAATAAATTGTTTTAAATCTTCATAATTTTATTGTTTTTGCATGTTTTTTTGTACGACTTACGGTTTCCGAGTACAAAAATGGGAAAAAAACTGTCTAGAAGTCAATATTGTCAAAAAACGCCCATTTCTTCCAAATCATTGATCCAAAAACTCTATCAAAAAACAAAAAAAAAAAATATTATCGGGTTGCCGCTACTTAAATTTTCCATGGATTTGCTGGCATTGCTTTAAAACGTTCCTTTTTCTTTTACGTCGAAGATTTCAGAATTTTCCTAGATTTTAAAAATATTTGCTGATTTTTTTGTACTATAAAATTTGTTTGTTTTTTTTATTTAAATTCTTTAGTTGTCCTGAGATTTTCAAAATTTAATTGAATTAAATTTTGATTTTTCTATAATTTTTTTAAATTTTCCAGATAACGCTTTGCTTAATTTAAAAAAATATAAATTTTCAGATTTTTTTGATGACCCTTTCAAAAGATATCGAGTTTTTAAAAATTGGTAGTTTGTTCCTTTACTCAGACTTCTCATAACATACTCATAACTTCTTCAATAATGGCCCAAATTTCAATTTTTTTTGTTTTCAAAATTTTTGTTTTTTTACGTGCTTTAAAAAAAAAATCCCAAAAAATTCTTAAAAGCGCTCTAGTATGCGATTTTTAAGTTTTAAAATTCAAATCTCATTTTTGAAAATGTTTCTTCGATTTTTTTGAAATTTTTTTGTGTAAAACATCTATCGATTCTACAAATTTTTTGTCCTGGAGGATCGTGGGATAAAGATTATTACTATTTTTTAAAATTTTTTGAAAAAATGTTATTGTAATTTTCCAATCTTAAAATCATTTCTACTGCTCCAATGGTGCGTCATAGAGGGGTCATTTATAAGACCGACCCCCATTAATTTTTGCGTCTTAACATTTCTTTGGAACAAACTAATACCTTATCTCCAATTTCTAAGGGGGCTCCCACACAAAACGAAATTTTTTAAAATTTGCTCCAACCACTCTAACTGCCCTTAGAACATTTTCTCTGAACACACCTACCCTCTATCTCTAATTGTTAAGGCGATCCTCATACAATTTTTTTTATTTTTTGTAAATCAGCTTCTACCGGTCCAATGGTGCTTCCGAGAAGGGTCATTAATGAGACCGATCCCCATTTATTTTTACCATACAACATTTTTTTAAAACATACCTACGCCCTATCTCCACTCCCTAGGTAGGCTTCCATTCAAAATTACATTTTTATAAAATTTGCTCCAACTGTTATTTGTATGGGAGCCTCCTTAGAAAGTGGAGATAGGGCGTTGGTATGTTTTAAAAAAATGTTGTAGGGTAAAATGAAATGGGGATTGGTATCACTAATAACCCCTCTCGGACGCACCATTGGACCGGTAGAAGCTGATTAAATAAAACAAATTTACAAAAAATAAAAAAAAAATGTATGGGGACCGCCTTAACAGTAAAAGATAGAGGGTTGGTGTGTTCAGAGAAAATGTTTTGACTAAAAAAATATTGTGGGTCGGTCATACATTTGGTTGCTCTAAGGGCACTATAAGGGCAGTTAGAGCGGTTGTTGCAAATTTTAAAAATGTCGTTTTGTGTGAGAGCCCCCTTAGAAATTGGAGATAGGGTATTAGTTTGTTTCAAAGAAATGTTAAGACGTAAAAATTAATGGGGGTCAGTCTTATAAATGCCCCTCTATAACGCACCAGAGCAGTAGAAATGATTTTAAGATTTTAAAATTACAATAAAATTTTTTTAAAAAATTTAAAAAAAATAGTAATAACCGTTATCCCACAATCCTCCTGGGCAAAAAATTTGTAGAATCGATAGATGTTTTACACAAAAAAATTTCAAAAAAATCGAAGAGTATAAACATTTTCAAAAATGAGATTTAAATTTTAAAACTTAAAAATCGCATACTAGAGCGCTTTAAGAATTTTTTGGGATTTTTTTTTTTTAAAAGTATGTAAAAAAACAAAAATTTTGAAAAAAAAAATTGAAATTTGGACTATTATTAAAGAAGTTATGAGGAAAATAATTTTGAGTAAAGAAACAAACTACCAATTTTTAAAAATTCGATTTCTTCTGAACGGGTCATCAAAAAAATCTAAACATTTACCACGAAGGAGTTTTCGAAGGGTACTAAAAACTGTAAACAAATTGGGAAAATCTAAAAAAAAAATTTTCAAAGTGTCCGATTTGGCATGGAATGTATCATTTGTACCGATATTTGCATTTCAAACGTACCACAAACAAAAACCTTTGATAGAACAAGGCGATGTCATGCAAGATTATCTCACCCAATTTTTCGAACAACTAAAACTTTTGTTTCCCCATTGGTTAGCTCTTTATGGGGCAATAATAGTGTTTATAAACCGGTTAACCGAAAAACCGGGTTTTTCCCAAAATTTCGGTTTTTTTGCAAACCGGTTAACCGAAAACCGGTTTTTTCTGTCGGTTAACCGGTTTTTTTAAATACATTCAAACGGAATATTTTGTAAATATTAAGGGTTTGCACTTTTTTTATGATATTTTCAAAATTTCATTAAAAAGACCTTGAAAATCCATGAGAAAGGAAGTCAAAAATACTTTTTGTCTTCAAGAAACAATTTTCCAAATAGGAATTATAATCTGGTAAATATTTGAATTATCTCCGTTATAAGCGTTTTTTGGACAGTTTCATTGAAAACTTAATATGTGACTGTTAACCAGGTACTAAAATTCTTATTAATGGAGAAAATGTCAATAATAGAACATTAATATAAAATACGGACTACAATTTATAACGAATTGATGCATTTTTTTTTTAAAATAAAACCAATAAAAATAAAATAAAACTCCGGTGAATATAGGAAAATAAAGCACCGTATTTAAATACCGCTATTTTTAAAGGATAACAGTTGCTAACTTTGCTGAAAGAAACAAATATGTTAACTTTAGTTACATTCGATTTTTTATTTAATAAAAATTAGCAATTTCAAAGTATTTTTTGGGTTTGTCAGTTAAAGAAAAAAAAACCGGTTAACCGGTTTTTTTATTCCGGTTTTCCAAAATGTCGGTTTTTTATAAACACTAGGCAATAAGCTCCGTAAGACTCCTGTAATACTATCTCAAATCCCACCAATAATTTAAATTCTTTTTGGCAAACCCTTTATTGGTGCCAACAACTTATATACCAGAGTAAAAAAGAAGTTATGTATTAATGTCTTATATTTTAGAGCGGCAGTTTTCCACTTCTGATTTTCCCCAGTGCCGACCAAATTTTTATTCTACTAGGTCTGAAAGTAATGATTCACAATTTTGAGGAAATTTAATTTAATTAAAACTAAAAAAAAAAAAATAGAAAGAGTGTCGCACAGTGTTGTGACCTTGGCCATAAATGGTCTTTAAACTTCAGGTTATACGGATTTTATTTTAAGAAAACATCAAAAATAAAATAAATCCAAAACAGTTTATAGATATCTTTAATAGTTTTTAAGATACATGACTCTTAAGTTGAACTTTTTGAAATATATCATATTTTGGCCTTAAAATCTTTGAAATCCACATCTGCTTGTAACGGGTAAATAACTATATTGCATTTAAAATTCGGACTTATTGGTAATGAAGTTTTAAGTTCGATATGTTGCTTGTATGATAATGCTGTTTTGGTTGAGATAAGTTAATCATATGGCAAGTAACGCTGTTATAAAATGAGTTTCAAAGAAAATACTAGTTTATTTTAAAAATTTCACATTTGATAGTCAGCTACTTTTGTGGCCCCCATTGGCGCGCTTAGTTCTTTGCAGAAAATATTGGTATAAGTATGTAGATTAAAAATAACAAAAGAACTCGTCCACATTTTTCCACTTTTTTTTAATAATTTTTTTTTTGTAGGAACCCGAATATAAATTTGTAAATTTTTTTAAAGAACTGCTTAAAGTAAAGTACGAAGGATTTTTAAAACTTTTTTTTAAATTTTTTAAGGAAATTCTTAATTTATGTATTACATCTTTGCTTCAATTTTTTCATTTGATTAAGATTTTAAGTATATTCTAATAATAAGTGTTGCGGATGCAAAAATTCATGAAGTAATTTGAATTTTACACCTTTTCTTAACTTTTTTAAAAAATAACATTTCCGAGGAGGGCGTATCCTTGTTCCGATTTGCACACATTTTGGTAAATACATTGGGCATATTATAACAGTTGGATTTTCAAAATTTCATGAAATAACTTCAATTTTTACCCATTTTCTGAATGTTTTTTTAAAAAGAACATTTTTCAGCTAGGCGTAACCTTGCTCCGAATTGGACAACATTTAGTAGAATAATTACTGGCATTATAGGTAATAACTACAATAAATAACATGAAGATTGAAATGTTCTTTTTCATTTTATGCCATATTTTAATTTCAGGATATAAGGGAAGGATACTAATCCTTAGGCGGATATTTACCAAATTCTAAATTTTTCTTCATCTTATCGATCTTAACAAGTGTTTCAAATTTCAACGCTTTAACTTAACTCCTCCTATTTTTGGCCACTCTTTATGTGAAGACGCAACATTATGCGTCGCTCTTTGAATAAAGTTTAGAATTTTCGGTTAAAATTAAAAAAAAAAAACAAGTAAAAAAGTTAAATTCGGCCTTGCCAAATGTTGTGATACCCTCCACAATTTCAAAAAGATTATTGCAAAAAACTTTATTTAAAAGGAAATTACTTTTGAAAAAAAAATTTTTTTAAAAAAAATTTCCGCGAAAAAAAGTTTTGGTAAAAAAAAATCAGCGATTTTTTCTTTTTTTGTCGAAAAATATGTTCGTACTTGTTCAAATACCATTTGGTGTTCAATTATGTTCACATACGTCAACCAGAAGCCGAATTAAAACATTTTGTATTTTTAGGTTATGTTGAATGTACTGAAATTTTTGAGGTGTGCTTACATTTTCGTTCATAACTTTTGAACCGCTGCACCGATACCAAACTTCTCGGGAGAACTTCCAATAAATATGTTAAGTTTCAGTCATCTCTGTGCAATATTTTGTCCGTGACAGCATTTTCCACCGACAGACAGACAGACGGACAGACGGACATCGCTAGAATGTCTTAAAATCGATCGGGCATCATGAATATATATACTTTATAGGGTCCCAGATCGATATTTCGATGAGTTACAAACGGAATAACAAACTTATATATACCCTCTATCACTAAGTGGAGGGTATAAAAAAACAGAACTTTGATCGAAAATCCCAAAATGCCAAACGTGTTAATTTTACTTCCTTAAAACTGTGTCCATATCTAAGGAGATAGACTCATTTTTCGGACAAAAACAAAAACCACATTAACGGATATGTCAGTTCTTTTTTACTCGGGTATATTTAGTATTTTTTTTTTTGTTTGTGCATAAAATCCAGTTCCTTTTGATTGCTCATAATAACTGAGTAGAGTACTTTGCTGCCTTAAAGTATAGCACTGCTAAATCAACTTGACTTGTATTGACTGGGAATGACTAGAAACAGCAGCAGCAGCAGTAGAATGCAGTCAAGTCAGCCAGCCAGCCATCCAGCCAAAATTAACAAAATCAACAAACTTTCTTGTGGCAAACACAGCACTCGTTCTTGCGTTCATTCATTCTTGAGTTGAAGACATACAACACGTCAAGTCGACAACATTTTGCGCGATGCCGCACAGTGTAGAAAAATATGTTGGCGGCAACAAAATATTGTATGTGTGTTCGCGAAGTAACAAAGGTTGCGTCGCCGCCAGTTAACAAAGTGTACATATTGGCAACAGGGAGGTAGTGGAAGGAAGATAATAACGTATAAATATTGTAATTTTTTTATTTTTTTGTAAAGCGTATTTTCTTCTATGTTTTTACCTTTGTTTTTTTTTGCGTTTTTTACCTTTTGTTTTTATTTTATTTTTATTTTATTACTTATTTTTTATATTTGATGGGTGAAGTTCTGTTGCTGCATAAATAAATATGCAAGTATGGATGTATGAATGTATGTATGTATGTACGTACATAAATATATAATACAATATATTATACAAATGTCATATATTTTATGTATTTCGTTTTGTAGTTGGTTTTGTTTGTATGTTTGTATGTATTATTTTTAATATTTTATTGCATTGTTTATGAAGCCAAAAGTAAATTATTATTGTGCGTTTTAAATGTCATTTTGCAAATATTTATTTGTTGTGCTTGTTTTTTTTTTGGTCTTACTATAAGTAGAAACAGAACAAGCACGGCACGGGGAACGGTTGCCGTTGCCGGAGAGTATAGGCCCAAAACAATGACGGGGGACGGCGACGGCAAAAATGTCATTTGTTCGTTCAGTGGTGCTAACTTATAATAAAATTAGAGTAATTTTACGGGAAAAAATCGCTTATCATATAGTCAATGTGATTAAGTTGGCACTACTGAACGTTTGTTACACCATTGTGAATGAAAAAATAAAAAAAATGTTGTGAAAATGCGGCAAACCCTGGAGTGTGAGAGGGAGGAAGATTGAGAGAACCCGGAGATAAAATAAAATAAGTTTTAATTTTTTATCGTGCCGGTCACGGTTTTTAACTGTCAAATTGTATGGAAAAAGTTGTGCCTGGCTTGTTCTGTTCCTACCTTATATATTAGGGTGTTCTGAAAAACTTGTATTGTTGAATAAAAATTTGTGATTAGTTAAGGTAGGTTTTACTAACTAATCTCTTTACCCGCATGAGGATTTGAAAGATTTGAAACCTACCCCATCGCGATAAAATTTACCGAAGTCATTTATTATGATATACATTAGTGTGTCCTTAAAATCTAAAATCACTTTTTTATGCCTGGTAGGGTCCTAAAATGTTTTTTTAGTATCTAAAAATGTGTAAGCCAAAATTTGGGGACAATTGGATAAAAAAAACAGGTGCAAAAAATGTATTGAAGTTTTGGAACATTTTTATATGAAAGAAAAACCTTTTTTTCAGTTTTTTGAAAAATATTGGTATTTGTTATTGTTTGTCAAATTTTTTTTTAAATAATATGAAATTGGTACTAAATTACGTTTCCAAAAAGCTTAATGAAACTAAAATCGGGTAAAAAATAAGCCAATTACGCATACATGTCCCACACCTTAGGCCAAAAATAATTGCAGCTAACAAAATGACATGTAAGCCATTTTGTTTGATTTTGAAAAAGCTATTATTTTTGATCCGGCATTGTACCACATTAAGGAAAATTATTTTACAAAAAGTTCGTACTATTTCCTTCACAAAGTCAAATCTTGGTTTAAAATATTATTTTAATCAATTTTACTGATAATTAAAATAATTGCAACAGATTTTTTCTTCCTACAAGGGAAGTATCTCAACCCTTATGAACCAATTAGCATGAAACTTAAAATATATATAAAATAAAGAGACAATTCTAAGGTTGGGGTGTCTCGGCTTATCGGCCATATCGGGGATTTAAAGGTTCAAAACATGGGTCAAAAATGGTGAAAAAATGGATTTTTGTTTTTTTTTTAGCCATTTCCTTCTAAGAAATTATATGATGTATAAAAAATTCGGCTTTGTTAAATATTTTTTTCATAAAAACGTGTAAATTTTAGGGGGTATTTAAGTAAACATATAGACCTACGATATCCATATGAATACGAAAAGTCTATTAAATTTAAGTCGACACGTATTTTTGCTTTAGACGATATTCCTGTTAAGTTGAGTTGAAGGTGGGTTGTACAAGCCTTGAAAGAATGCTAGACGAGTCCATGGCGCTCAGACTTAAAATAGTCCATTGTACCATACCCTCGAAGGAAAGATTAGTAAAGAATGAGAGAAAGTTTAAAGAGAGTGAAAGGTGCTTGCTCAGAACTCTCAGTTGCTTTCACAAACCTGAGAAAGTCAGACAAAAGAAGTTCATGGACCACGTCCATTGACAAAATATCAGAGCCCGTTATCCGCAGTCTTGCTCTTGAGAAAGCTGGGCAATAACAGACGTAGTGTTCTGTTGTGTCCTCATCCTCAAGACAAGCTGCACAAAGAGGGTCTGATAAGACACACAATCTCATCATATGACGAGCACAGGCATTGTGTCCCGTAATTCCTACATGTCAACTCATTGGACCATCTTTCCATAAAAATTGGTTTCATGTGAGAGTTTATCCAACGCATTATCCACGTCAAGCCTATACCAATCTGAGGCTCCGGATTATGAGGAATTGTATCGGAGCCAATGTTTGCCAAAGAATCGGCAATCTCATTTCTCCGTATGCCCCTATGACCCGGAACCCACAAGAGGCAGACCCTGTTCTCACATGAGACATCTGCACTCTTGGACAATTTTAGACGTTGTGATTGGAAAATCCAGTGCCTTGAGTGCAGCTTTACTGTCACTACAGATACCAAGTCGCTACGTCCAAAATAGCAAACACTTCAGTCTGAAAATCTGTTGCCATTTTGCCCATGGCATGAGAGTATTTGGTTTCGTCATCCAAATTCCAACCAGATCCAGAACCAGAACCAACTAAGGTACTAGAACCGTCCGTATAGAAGGTATCAGAGTAATTTCTAAGAAGTTTATCTGGATCGCAACAGTCGTCCCTTCTTGGAAATTTAACACTGAACTTCCTACCAAACTCTATGCAAGGTGTCATACTTTTTAAGGGCAGAGCATAAATCGGACAAAATTCCGAAAGCCCATTAAGCAGTTGACCATGTCCTGCATTGTGGTCTCCATGCCATGATCCATTTTTACGGAGTCTGCACAGAGATTTCATGGCTACCCCTTGAATATGTAGATCCAAGGGAAGCATGTCCAATATGGCGTTAAGAGCTGCAACTGTTGTAGTGCTCATAGCACCTGTAATCCCCAAGCAAGCTGTCTAATGCCGCTAGGTACATCCAGTGCACCCCCTCTCTCTCTCCGACACTGCCAGAGAAAACGGTGCACCCGAGATACCTTAAGTTGAACATGGTTTGTCCACTCTAGTTTACTATCCCCTTAATACTTTACATCTGTGGACAGTTTAAGTAGTAACACCCTTCAGCGTAGGAAGCTTAAGACCCTTGTGTTTGGTCCTTCGCGTAAACAACACGAGTGTTGTATTATCTGGATTCACGGACAGTCCATGCCTGTTGCGCCAGTTGTCCATCAAGTCTATAACAGTCTGCATTTAATTGCAGACCATTTCAAGAGACTTTCCAGAAACTAATGCACACACATCGTCAGCATATGCCTGTACGTGAACACCAAGAGACGGTATTTCCACCAGAAGTGAGTCGACCACAAAACAACATAGTAGCGGAGAGAGAACACCTCCTTGGGGGCAGCCTCTGTTTACCTCAACCGTGACTTTTGTGCCCCACTGACTTTCAGTGGTTAACAATCTATTAGAGAGCATAAAGAAGACCCATTTGACAAGAACTGGATCTACACCATGCTCTTCAGCCGAAGCCTTCATAGAGTCAAAGGTGGCATTATCAAAGGCTGCCTCAATATCCACAAATACACCCAAAGTGTAGTTTAGTTTATCAAGACCCTTCTCAATCTTTAAAACAAGATCATGAAGTGCCAACTCACAAAGTCTACCACTTTGGTACGCATGTTGCTGAGTATTTAAGGGGCACTCGACTAATGCTACCGACCTTATGAATTTTTCCACCATTTGTTCAAGACTTTTCAGTAGGAAAGAAGACAAACTGATTGGCCTGAAACTTTTCGAAAAAGTGTAGTCCTCCTTTCCCGGTTTGGGAATAAAGACGACTTTGACATCGCACCAGGATGATGGAAGATAACCATGGGCCAGACTGGCTAAGAAGATTCTTTCAAGATTTTTCACAAGGATATCTCCACCACTCTTTAGCATAATTGGATATATAATATCGGGACCAGGGGATTTGTAGTAATCGAAGGACGAAAAGGCGTACCTAATCGAATCTTCAGATATTCCAGATATTCCTATTAGTTCGGGAGTGATTGAAATTTCCCAGAAGGTCCACGTTGTTTCATAAGGAAACAACGAAATGTTTAAGCACTGATATGGCTGAAAAGCCCATATACCTTCACCTTAAAATCGTCTCTTTTATATAATTTTTAAGATATAGGCAAATCGGTTAAATCGGTTGAGATACTACTTTCCTTGAGAGTAAGTATTTAAATTTTTTCCTATATATTTTTAGTTTGATTGCTGCAAGCGCGAATTTTTAAAAAGTTAATGATTTGTGATATTTTTCTCCGATATTCGCGAAATATTGTTTTACTTTATTTTAATAATTATAATAATACAAAAAAACATATTATCGTCAAAAGTCAATGACCAAGATGTTTCTTTGATATGAGGTCTAACTCAACAAGACTGAAAAATGCTGAAAATGAGTGCATCATTGCAACATTTGTATTTAATTGTAATACAACAACTAATAGAGTCAGTCCGTCCGTCCGTCAGTCAATTCAGTCATATCTTTGGATGAGGTTGTTGTTATTCGCATGCTATAAATTATTTTTGAGTTTTGTTTTCTTGTTGTTTATTTATTTTATTTTATATTTTTTCTTTAATTTTATAAATACTCAAGAAATCAATTAAATGATAAATAACAACAACAACAAAAACATCCACAATGGCACAGCAGCAACAACTACAACAAAAAAACATTCAATAACTTTGTATTGTTCTTACCGACCACAGACAAATCGACAGACGTCTTATGACTGGCCGACTGACCGGACGTCTAACTGACTGACTGACTAACTGCCACACTGAATACTTTATGTGGTTATAGTAAATCGAAAGATTTTATTTTTCTGTTCTGAATTACAAAATATTGAAAAAGAGTTCGATGCTCATGGATTCCCATCATCTTCCATTCCATCATCAAATTCTGACTACAACCGCGGCGGTGTTTCGTTGAAATGACTTATAAAAATGCATGTGTACACGAGTACGTGTATGTGAAAAATATAAGAAACAAATTAAAAAAATGAATGGCAGTATTTAATTTTATATTCATTTATTTTATTTTTTATTTATTGATTCCCCTACAATTGTTTGGTTAATCGAAAGCATCATGTGGCAGGCCAGTTATTGACGTCTACCTCATACCAGTATATATTAAACAGTTTAGTTAAAATAAGAATTTAGGGTTGTTCGAGAGTCAGTGATGCTTATTTATTTAAAAAATGTTCACTACCCAGGTAAAAAAGAGTATAGAAAATAAGTTTTTGCATTGTTTTATAAACATTAAAATTTACTAGATAATACCTCTGAAAACCCACTGTCACATATTCTTACGTTGCTTCCAAAAAAAGCCTTGATTTGATATAAAATTGACCTCCTGATTCCAAAACTGCAATTAAATTTTTTTAGCATGTTCCGTTTTCGAGATATTTGTGTTGGATTTTTTTCAAACGAGAATACTATCCCGAAAACGGAACATGTTAGGAAAAATTTAGTTTGCAGTTTTGGAAGCAGAAGGTACATTTTATATGAAATCAAGTCATATTTTCTAAAAGCAACGTAAGAATATGTAACAGTGCTATCTTAAAAACAGGACGTGCTAGAAAAATTTTGATGGAAGCATTGGAATCAGGGGAGAAAAATCTATAGGAATCAATTGAGCATTTCATTGGGAGGTTTTTGTTGTCGAACAGTGTAGTTTTTTATCAATATCTCGAAAACAGGATTAGCTAGGATTTTCGTGTTAACGTTTTTTTAAGTTCTAAACAATGAGGAATGGGATGCCATTACCCGATTTGTCACCATTTTTACAAAACCTAAACTTGATTGAAGAGGAATGTTGCAATATTGCTTTTCAATTGCCCAATGTAACTATGAAGCATCATTCTAAAAGGAGTTAGAAGAAAAATACATAAGTTAGGAGAATCAGTATGGAAAATCTATAATTGTGAGTGTTGTTGTATTTGCGATCAGCTGTTACAGCGCCATCTGTTATTATTATGTCGAACTACTTGAAGCGACTACTTTTCGCATAGAATCTTATTTGGAGTTCACACTACCGACTTTAAACATCTCATGAGTGTTCAAGCGCTAAACGATCAAAATTTGACTTGTTTCCCTATACATTTGGTTGTTCAGCTAAACAATCAAATTCGACTTGTTTCCCTGTTGAACATTTCTCTAAACATTTCAAAGGCAGGGTTCGGTATATTTCCTTTTAATTTTTCTTTATTCTATGCCAAAAAAAAAAGATTTCATAGCAACCAGCTTCTGTATCGGTCCGCCATTTTCGTAGCAAAACATTGGAAAATTGAGAAATTATAAATATTTAAAAAACTAATAAAAACTACTGAAAAATCAGAAAAAGTGTGTGTTTTATTTATAATTATATTGGAAAAGCTGCACTAATAGTGAATTTTGCCTTCCATCGAAGTATAAATATGCAAACAGCTTCGGACAGGTCCGGAATAAAATACAGATAAATAAATATGGGGGTTTTCGTGTCAACTGACACAACTTTTGAAACCGATCATCTTCCGACATCTTCCGCCCCTCCAGGGGCGTTTCTAGGGGAGTTTTGGGGCATTTTGAGGAGTTTTACCTCTTTACGTCCAACTTTGACCCCAATGAGGGGCCATATGGCCACTCCCCACCGCCCCCATTTTTTGGCTCGTGCTTTATTTTTCGAACCTAAAAAAATTAGAGGGTATCGCGGATCGAAATCGAAACTGGTTAGCTATCCCACTCCTAAGAGTGCAAATTGAAGAACCGTTTTTTGTGTTCCAAAGTTAAAAAATTTTGTTTTTCATAGATATCCCACTCGCATCCCACTAAGCGACCCCACAGCTCTTAAAGGAAATCACCTAAGCTTTCTTTTGAATCAAAAAAAAAAAAAGGGCCCAATTTGAGGAAAAAGTCAGAAAAGTTTTGGATTTTTAAGAAAAAAAATCAAAAATTTTTTTTTTATTTTTTTTTCGAAAGACTGAAGAAATAGCTATCTAAACTCTTTGGGACACATTTTGCTAAAAACAATAGGTAAGAAGTTACATGGATGAGAATCAACACCTCTTTGGCCAAAATGTCATATTTCGACCCCCTCTAACTCAAAGAGTTCTTGACCGATCTCGTTGAAAAATTGTGTCTGAACTACTATCCAATAGGACTAACCTTGGTGCAAATTTCATCCCGATCGGAAGATATCGGTTTCAAAAGTTGTGTCAGTTGACACGAAAAACCCCATATAATAATAAAAAGGTGTTCCGTGTAGTGGTGTTATGTAAATGCTATAAAAAAATTAAATATCTTGTCTTCCGCCAAAGTTTAAAAGGATTTTAAAAATATATTTTTGCAATTTTTTTCAGAATTAGGTTATGTGCGTTTGTTTACAAACGTTAAACACTCAGCGTTAAACGAGCAAAATGTAGTGTGAACGATTTTGTTTACTTTTTTAAACAAGTGGCTTAAACAAGTACAAATTCTTTAGTGTGAACTCCATATTATATGGTTATTAAAAAAATTATGTATTTACTTTTTTACTCGGGTAGTTAGTTTTATCGTTGTCCGTTCGTTTGTTCGATCGTTTGTTTATTTGTGTGTTTCTCCGTCTGTTAGAACAAATTAAAGAAAAACGAATCCATTCATCGTCATAAACTTCAATTTTTAAGAATCATTTCCTACGCAGCTGCAATTTAATACAGTAAAAATTAACAGTGGTAACGTGCACTCAAAATTTAGATGTTGCCGAAAAAATTCATAAAATCAGAAATTTTCTCAGATGGGGACGATATTTATTCCGAGTAGTTCCCTCCGACTTTCTTGAGCCTTTGGGAAATATATTCATTGTGAATTTTTTGGCATGAAGAATTAATTTTTTTACGGTTCTCTTTAACGAACTCTTATCTTAGTTTCTAAGTTTTGCGAACAAATTCAAAGAATTTTTTGATTCGTTAAAGGAGCATTTTCAATTAAACGGTTTTTTTTTATAAATGTCCGTCCCTCTGTGTCGATGTAATCAAAACAAAAAGAGCTACACTCCTAGGCTTGTTTAGTTCGTAAATGGGCAACATCGGAACAGGGAAAAAAACTTTCCCATTTTCCACATATTTTGAATAATTTTATTTAATATCTACCTTTAATCTAACAAACCACTGTGCACAGTTGTATGCCCTTTTTAAAGCTGATATATCGATATAAAAAATTATAAATTACAACCTGAATACCACCACTACTACAGTATTCTACCTCCACCATCCAACAGGAACAAAAGCAACAACAACAATATCGGTAACAGCAATAACATCAATAAAAAAACAATCATAACAATGTATAGGATTTTTTTTTTGTTTAAGTAGATCTTTCTGTATCTTTTCCTCCTCCTTCATCTCTTTAAACATCGATACACTATGTAGCCAATTTAATACGGTCACTTTGAATGTAAAATTTAGAAGAAATAAGGATTTTTGAATGTTAAAGAAATAATAAATCTGTACTAATAGAAAAACGAAAATTAAATTCGGCTTTGCCGAATGTATAGATACCCTCCACAATGCCACAAAGAATTTTTGCAAAAATAAACAAAAATAATGTGCTCGATTCTCGAATATGATTTCACCATTCACCAATTTTTTTAAAAAATTGATATTCTTTCGAATTTAAAGGTAACAACTAAATATCTAGCTAATATCTTTAATAGTTACAAGAACAAATTTAAAAATCTTAAAATTCGAAAGAATATAAAATTTTTAAAAATTAGGTGAATCGTATTCCAGAATCGAGCACAATAAAATTTTAAAGGCTAAATGGTTTTTTTGATGAAAAACCCATTCGGTATCCAATTTTGTTCACATTTGTCAACCAACAGCCAAATTCGAGATATACTTACATTTTCGTTCATAACTTTTGAATTGCTGAACCGATATCGCTCAAATGCATTACCAAACTGATCGGAAGAACTTAAAATAAACAAGTAAAAAAGTTAAATTCGGCTTTGCCGAATGTAGTGATACCCTCCACAATTTCAAAAAGATTATTGCAAAAAACTTTTTTTAAAAGGAAATTACTTAAAAAAAAAAATTTTTGAAAAAAAATGTCTGCGAAAAAAAATTTTTGGTAAAAAAAATCCGCGATTTTTTTTCTTTTTTTGTCCAAAAATATGTTCGTACATGTTTAAATACCATTTGGTGTTCAATTATGTTCACATATGTCAACCAGCAGCCGAATGAAAGCATTTTGTATTTTTAGGTTATGTTGAATGTACTAAAATTTTTGAGGTGTCCTTACATTTTCGTTCATAACTTTTAAACCGCTGAACCGATATCGCTCAAATGCAATACCAAACTTTTCAGGAGAATTTCCAATAAAGATGTTAAGTTTCAGTCATATCCGTGTAGTATTTTGGTCGTGATCACCTTTTCCACAGACAGACGGACAGACGGACCGACGGACAGACGGACCGACGGATAGGCGGACATCGCTAGAATGTCTTAAAATCGATCAGGGGTCATAAATATATATACTTTATGGGGCGATATTTCGATGAGTTACAAACGGAATGACAAACTAATATATACCCTCTATCACTAAGTGGAGGGTATAAAAACGGTAAGTTTCAGTGGTATCTGTTTAATATTTTGCCCGTGATCGCCATTTCAACAGACAGACGGAATCGATCACTGATTAACAATGTATATACTTTATGGGGTCCCAGACTGATATTTCGAGTTACAAACGGAATTGCAAACTTATATATACCCTCTGCCACTACTCTACTCTAACAAGGGAAGTATCTTAACCCTTATGAACCGATTTGCCTGAAACTTAAAATATATATAAATGAGACGATTTTAAGGTTGGGTGGGTTGTCTCGGCTTATATGTAATTTTTCGGATATATTTTATAAATGACATGTAGGTAAAAAATTTTAGTTTTTGGAGTTTTGTTTAATTAAAATTTTTAGAAATTTAAAAATACTCGCTCAGAGTTCATACCTTTTAAAAAAATAAAATAAAAATACTTTAATGATTCACGATCAACTAAGAGCGAAAAGAAAGTAAAATTTTTTTTGGAAAAAGTGTGTTTTTTAACTAAAGGGAGCGTAGCTCAGCCAATTGTAAATCGATTGTCAATTTTTTTGGTTTTGTTTAAGAGATAAAACTCGTATCTTTTAAACAAAAAATAGAAAAAATAGAAAATCTATGGTAAAACAATTAAGTTATATTTTTTGAAGTTTAAGTTTAAAAATTTCGAGTTGTCAACACATTTGACCCCGAAAAAATTAAAAAAATTTTAAAATTTTACTTTTTTTTTCATTTAATTTTAATTAATTTTTTTTAATTTATAGTATTAAGTTTTTAGTTAACTTAATATCCATTTTTTTATTTAACAACATACAAATATTTTTAATTAATTTTTTTAATTAAATCAACGAATTTTTTAATTATTTTTTTTTCTCTGTAGTTTCATAAGTTTTATTTTTAAATTGTTTTTGAATTAGTTGTATTGTTTACTCTCAGAATTTTTAAATATACGTTTGATCACACAAACAATTTTTTTTCCATGAACAATTTTCATAGTATTTATGAACAAATTCATACAATTTATTAACTTTTTCATAATATTTATAAACTTTTTCATAGTATTTATGAAAAATGTTAAAAATTCTTAAATTTCACATATTATGATTTATTCATAAATACTATGAAAAAGTTTATAAATATTATGAAAAAGTTAATAAATTGAAAATCGTTCATGAAAAAAAAAAATTTTGTGTGATGTTACCATACTAAGTTGGCCAACTCCTGTATATCACACACATCGTCTTAAGTATAAATTGTATATTTATTTTATTTTTTTTTTTATTATTTTTTATTTTTATATTTATATTGTATATCTTTTGTTTGTTTGTTTGTTTGATTTTTTTTTTTATTATTATTTTTATTTCAACTAAATTAAAGAATATTTCTTTCATACATTTGTTTGTGAGTCGTTGATCGGGTTTGTTTGTCTTCATTTAGTTAGAGTGCAGTTTGGTTGTTTATTTTATTTATTCCTTGGCATTATTCAACATTATTCATATATTATTAATGTTTCTCTTTTTGTTTGTATTGTTATTGTTGCTTTTTTCTTTACCTTTTTTTTTGTGTTCATTTTGTGGTAGAAGTACAAACTCCTTTTCACTTGTATGTTGTGTTCCTTTTTATAGTCAGGTTGGATTTTGAAATTGGTTATTTTTATATCAGGAATTTCTACCTGGGTATAAGTTAACACTTTCCCAAATGGATTTTTTTAAGACTTCTGGATTTAAAAAAAAAAAATCCTCTTTTTCGCACATATTGAAATTTTTAAAAATTTGCTCATACTGTAATTTGTATGGGAGTCCTCTTGGGGAGTTGTGGATAGGTATGTCTAAAAAAATGTTGGGTGTACAAATTAATGATGGTCGGTCTCACTATTTATCAATCTAGGACGCACCATTGGACCGGTAGAAGGTGATCAAATAAAAGAAATTTATAAAAAATAAAAAAAAACAACTATGGTTTTTTTTTTTTAATTTTTCCTACAAAAAAATAACCCATATTATGCCAACAATTAAAAAAAAAAATAGCTTACACAAATCATTATTATTAAATTAAATGAAATTAACAAAGAATCATTAATTTTTACTTACAGAACAAAAATAAATGACTTTAAAAATTGAATGCTAATGAAAGTCTTTGTTTTTAACGTTGTTATTTTTAAAACAAAGAACAGAAATAGTCATAAAAAAAACTGAACGTTAAACAAATGATTTTTTCTTTTAAAAACGACAAAACGTAAAACTTTTTAAATAAACTACAAACAGTTAATGATATAATTTTTTGAGCGTTCTTTCCTTTCTTTTATAGGTAACACTACACGGGACCAAGTTTATGAAAGGACCCATGTGAGCTGACTAAAAGGCGGCCCCCTACCTAACCTAAATATGGTTACCTAAAATGCAAAAGGCCCTCACTAAGAGAAAATTCAAAATCGGAATTTTGACTGATTCCGGTGTATTTTATTAACCTACACGACCTTACCAAGAATTAGGGTCACATAATAAAAATTATGCGATTTTTTAGCCAAAAATTAAAAACATGTGAATTGCGAAATGGCAAATGAATGTAACTAGAAATACATTTTTTAATCATTTTGTGATAAATTTTATCCTAAAAAAAATTTTAGCCCAATTCAATAAAGAAGAACAAAGTTATTAACAAATTAAAAATTTTATTCAATACTGTTTTTTGCTTCTCCTGTAAAATTAGTAAAATGTTAGTTAGAGCCTTTTGCATTTTAGGTGATGATATAAATATTTCAACGTGCCTCTTCTTCATTGGAAATTTTAGATTTTTTTTGTTTTTCCATTGCAAAAAAAAAGAAGATATTTTACTAAAAAACATGAACATTTAATTTTAAATAAGGTTTTTATTCTAAGAGTCTTGGAAATAGAATCAGACACACTGCAAATTTTCAATTCATCGTTCTTCAACAAAAAAAGTTAACAATATTTATATAAAATCCCAGCAGCCCAATTCAATAAAGAAGAACAAAGTTATTAACAAATTAAAAATGTTATTCAATACTGTTTTTTGCTTCTCCTGTAAAATTAGTAAAATGTTAGATAGGGCCTTTTGCATTTTAGGTGATGATATAAATATTTCAACGTGCATCTTCTTCATTGGAAATTTTAGATTTTTTTTGTTTTTCCATTACAAAAAAAAAAGAAGATATTTTACTAAAAAACATGAACATTTAATTTTAAATAAGGTTTTTATTCTAAGAGTCTTGGAACTAGAATCAGACACACTGCAAATTTTCAATTCATCGTTCTTCAACAAAAAAAGTTAACAATATTTATATAAAATCCCAGCAAAACTTTGGTAATGGGTGGTGATTATATATCACATTACCAGGTAATGTATATACTTTATTTGTAGCATTATTTTAGGATGTCTTACCAAACATTTGTTCCACAACGTATTATTTTAAAGTGAAAAATAATGCATTACTAATAATTTGCTACGTAATGCATGATTATTGGAAAAAATGTATTTCATATTTAGTACATTAACATTAAATCGTAAATGACTTATATTTGGTTACATTATGTATTATTTCAAAGTTTGAAATAATGCATTATTTGTAAATGGATGGATAATGCACTACAATAACATAAAAAATAGAAATTTTGTAAAAAAAATGCATACGTTTAAACTAGAGATGGGCTCATGACAGGAATTTTCTAATGACACACACACAGAGAAAACAGTTTAATTGTGCAAGCCGAATTAAGAGCCAACTGCATGGTTTAATTACAACAACCAAAATTTTCGGCTGCGATTACCGAAATTTATTTGAACCAACAGAAGTTAAGTTGTAATAAACAAATTTCGGTTATTGCAACCGAAAATTTCGGTTGTTGTTATAAAACCATGCAGTTGACTCTAAATTCGGCCTGCACAACTAAACTGTTTTCTCTGTGCACTCACTCACGAGCATATTTTATCTACTTACACTCACTTACAATCACGTGAGTAAATTTAATACAAAATTACTTTTTCACTACTCGTACTACCTTATATAATATGTTCAGGTATGCTATATTTTATACCTTACTCGTTTGCTTTGCTATAAATTTGATCAATTATTTTATACCTTACTGGTATTCTTTGTCATAATGTGGATGCATAACTTTGAGTCTCATCGCCTGTTAAAATCATCAATGCTGCAATGTATAAAATGAGCAATCCTATACCTTATTTTATACCTTTTTTGGTAATGTAAGTTTTGCTGGGATATGTTCAAATTATTAAAAATTGTTTCTTGCAATAATTTTTTAAGTTAAGAAAAACACACGTTCTTACAAAATGATTGTGAAAGGAGCAAAACATCTGGACAACATATGAACGCACTTAAAAAAAAATTAACATGGATAATAAGTAAACAGTACAGAAATAATAAAATTAATTATCAATTGTAAAAAAAAATAAATTATACAAAGAAAATATACGTAATAGGGCGGAGTAATTTTTTTTCGACAAAATCGTCTAGCATATTCGGATTCTGCATAAAATTCTAAGAAAAAATGGCGAACAAACCATGTCTCAAAAATCAGTTTTGACCCCCCCAATTTTCAAAAATAATTTTGCACGATATACGACTTTTTTAGCTGGGCTTATTATTTGGAATATATTGTTTTACTAATAAATTTTGCTTTTATTTTGTATTAAGAGGTGTACCAGGTATTTTTGGGTACGGGGAATCCATATTTGATATTTATTTTGCTCTAAACCGCCGCTAGAGGGCGCTAAAAAACAAAAATCGGGACTTGGGTCTTCAGATTCTTTTTTTATTATAAAGCCAGATACTCTAAGGAGACATTTAGACATTCCCATTTACAGTTTAATTAAATTCCAAAAACTCGCGATTTTATTCGCGATTTTAATTTTTTTTAAATCCACAAAAAATTAAAAAGTGGTAGACTACACCATTCTTTTATTGCCACAATTTTTTAAAACCTTTTCGTTTAAAGTAGAGGATTTTAGCTTTCAATTTCAATTTTGATTATCAAAATCCGATGTTTACTTAAAGAGTTATAGATCTTCAAAGTACATCCATAAACAATTTAAAAATCCAAAAATCATTTATTAACAAAATTTAAAAAAAACATTTTTCTTTCTTTTTATGTGGGCATAATTTAAAAAAAAAATATTAAAAATAGAAGACTTTTATGTCCCATTAAAATGATGACTGATTTTTTTGTAAAAATGTCATACTTTCATAATATGTTAATTAAAAAAAAATCAAAAGAGGTAAAAGTTGACTAAAATGCACTCAAAAAATGCATTTGCATTTAAAATGCATTTTTTTAATGACACAAATTTATTTTAACTTTCACGTTTAATGTAGAGGACTTAAGCTTTTAATTTCAATTTTGATTTTAAAAATCGGATCTTTACTTAAGAAGTTATCGCTCATCAAACTACACCACTTTTTCATAATTTATGATTTTTAAAAAATGAAAATCGCGAATAAAATCGCGAGATTTTGGAATTAAATAAAACTGTAAATGGGAACGTCTAAAAGGCTCCATAGTGTATCTATGTACACAATCTAAAAATCCCAGGTCAAAAAATACCCTTTTTCTGGTGCTGATTGATGGAAAAGGCGTATATCGTACAAAACTATTTTTGAAAATTGGGGGGGTCAAAACTGATTTTTGAGACATGGTTTGTTCGGCATTTTTTCTTAGAATTTTATGCAGAATCCAAATATCCTAGACGATTTTGTCAAAAATTTTGGTCCGAACAATTCACTCCGCTCTAATACGTAAGCTTTAAACTAGGAATGGGAGCGTGAGTGAATTTTGATTCTCTCACAATCACGAATTAAAAATATTCCTCACGCACAATCACGATTTTTTTCTGTACAGGTTCACGCATGTTTACATAAACGTACCGAATATTTCTCTTTCGCTCAAGAACCTTCACAAAATTAAAACAAGTAAGAAAATTATAATCGGTCAAGACCGACCATATAATACCCTACACTTGTGTTTCCCGGAAAATGGGTCCCAATTTTAAAAATGGTCTCTCTTTTGTCAAATTTTTTATAAGTGTAAAAAACACTCACAAACCAAATTTGAGTTAAATGGGTCATTAAACCGTTTTAACTGAATATCGGGCGAAATTTTCATATGGGGTCAAAGTCCAAAAATGGTACGATTAGAATCAGATTTGAGTAGATTATTGAAGTACCCGTTGAACACACACAAACAAAATTGTAATAATATATATTAGGGTGGTTCATAAAAGCAAGAGTTGGATTATTGTATGGGTAACCTGACCACCCATCCCGCTTTTGGCGGGATTATCCCGCTTTTTGAAGTCTCATCCCGCCTTGATTTTCCATCCCGCTTTTTAAGCAAAAGTCCCGCTTCATCCCGCTTTATCCCGCTTTTTGACTTTTAGAATAGTAAAGTACAATTTATAATTTTTTAAATGATACTTTGAGTAAGATTGTTTTGTAGTTTTTATACCATCCACTCTAGTGATAAAGGGTATATATAAGTTTGTCATTCCGTTTGTAACACCTCGAGATATTGGTCCAGGACCCCAAAAAGTATATTGTATATTTATGATCCTCGATCGATTTTAAGACGATCTAGCGATGTCCGTCCGTCTGTCTGTCTGTCTGTTGAAAACACGCAAACTTTTGAAAGACTTTACGGAGGCTCATGAAGTTTGGCATATACGAGATAAAGAACTAACTTTCGACAGGCAGATCTGAGGAAGCTGAAGCATGGCATATATATTTGTCGTTCCCAAGGCCTGGCAAAACCAGTCCAGTTATTAGCAAAACCGTGAATATCAGATTAGTTTCACCTTAAATTCACGTGTTGAAAACCCATTAAACATGTTTTAAAAACATTCGTAAGTCACAAAATATTTTCGAACGAATTTTTGTCACTCAAAAATATTTCTACACTAAAAAAAACAAAAAATACACTCGAAAAAAATTTTACACTCAAAAAAAATTTTGTAAATTATATTTTTTTTCAAAAATTATTAAAAAAAAAGTTTTTTTACTTAAAATAAAATATTTCTAATCAAAAATGTTATTTTTTTACGTTAGAAAATTTACTATCACTCAAAAAGGGCACTGTGGCACAGTGGACGGTTTGTATGAAAAACGCGCGCATCGAAGTTTTTTGACAATATCTTCTAAACGGTTAGGAATTGTAAAACAAAATTAGGCATTCTAAAAACTAGGGACCTTAAGCAATAAAAGCTGTGATCACAGTTTGTTGTCCTCCTTGTTTTTATTTATTTTTGATCATATAAATATGGTAACATTTTGAATTTTTTACCGTGTTAAAAAAATTTAAAGGAAATTACTTCTAAAATTGTGTTATAGTAAAATTGATCAGTTTTTGCATGAAATCACTTTTATTTAATGCTTTCAACGGTAATTCAACAATTCTGCAATTTTCGAAACACATTTGTGTATAGAGTTTTATATGGGCTATCGATTGGCATTATATGTTTCTAGAAAAAATTCAGAACTATGTATGTGTAAATTTTCCAAATTTAAAATTGATGTAGCAAAAATACGCCTTTTTATTTATTTAATTTTAAATGAAAGTTCATTAAATTCTCTAGAAAATGTAAAATTTTTAGAGGGCAGTTATTTTTTGTTTTCGAGAAAAATGATTTTGAACTGCAAAGTTTCGTAAACGTTGGTAAAGTTGTGCAATTTTCGCATGACATCGCTTTATATCTTTCGAAAGCAAGAATATTTTCAACAGACATACAGTCAGAAAGATGGACGGATATCGCTATGTCGACTTAAATACGATTGAAAATCATTAATTTATATACTTTATGGAATCCTCGAAGCTATTTCCGACCAGTTACAAACGGAATGACAAGCTAATATATATTCACTATCGCTAATTGAAGGGTCCCGCTTTTTTGGTCAAAATCTCGCTTTTTCAACCTTTCCATCCAGATTTTCAGGCAAAAACAGTTGGTCAGGTTATGTATGGGCCACCCAAAATATATATTAAGCACCAAATAGCACGTGATTTTTTTTAAACATTGGGAACAACAAAAAAAAAAAAAGTTCACACAATGAAAAAAATTAGATTTTTTTTTTTTATTTTTTTTATAATTTATCTTTCAGTTCCAAAAGTGACCATGAAAAAAATTTATTTATATATTTTTATTTTGTATTAAATTACCTTTACATTCAATATAATAAAGATTATATTACAAAAATTACTTACGCACGCTCACGCACGAAACAATTTTTTCTAATCACGCTCACTCACGATCACGTGTAAAATATAGTTTTTCCCACGATCACGCGTAACTCACGTTAATTACGAAAAATTACTCAAAATGTTTTAATCGGCTTTAGTTTTTTCCACAATTTTAAGATGTTAAGGCAGCACAGATATTTGTTACTTAGAAACCTTAAATCATTAGGATAGCACAAATAATGACTGTTTTCGATTTTTTTTAATGATTCGTTGTGGTCTAAAAACTCTATAGTTTAAATGTTTTGCCAAATCCAACCAAATTAACCCATGCCTTTGGGGGGATAAAGTTTTGACCTAAAAAAAAGTTGCCCCATACAAACCAAATTTTTTTTAATTATTTGGCTAGAAATTTAAACATAGAGTGTTAAGAGCAAAACGAACCATTATTTGGCCGGCGATCTACGAAATTCGAAAAAAGTCATTATATGTGTCACTCTAACCTACATCCAGGTAACGCTCGATTTACGATTGAATTGAATGCAACCAAAATTTATTTTTAATTGATTTACAAGTTTTTTAAGAACTTAAAACGTTTTTATACCCAACACCTCTCTGTGTTACTTACACACAAAAAAAAAAAACTTTGTCAAATTACTAAAAAAAGTCTTGTAATCCCATTTTATCAATATTTCACAATTTTCCTTGTTTTTTAACAAACAAATTTGGATTGAAATTAAAATTTTTTTTGTAATTTAACAATTTTTTTTATAATTTTACAAATTTCTAAGATTAATTTACAAAAAAAAATCTAATAAACTCACGAGAATTCCTTGTAATTTCAATTGCGCCAAAAAACTGTAAATTTACAATTTTATTGGTAAAAAGCTTGTAAAATTACTAGGAATTCGTGTAAATTAGGAGGTAGCAAAAAATATAGTAAAATTACGAAACCTCCTTATAAATTTTATCTGTCAAAAAATTTTTAAATTTTTAATTTTATTGGTAAAAACCTTCTAAAATTACAAAATTATTGATAAAAAGCTTGTAAAATTACTAGGAGTTTTTGTCAAATAGGAGGTAGCAAAAAAAAGTTACAAGTTTTTCTTGTAATTTTATAAGGTTTTTTTTGAGTGTATCATGTGTTAAAGTGCTTTAATTTTTTAAAATTTTCCAATCCGAAAGGGGAGGTCCCGGACCCCCTGCCCCCCGCATTCGTCCACGAGTCACGAAAAGCCCTTGTTATTTTTATCGCGTCAAAAATATTGTAAATTTTACAATTTTATTGGTAAAAAGCTTATAAATTGTTTGTAATATTACAAGATTTTTACCAATTAATTTGTAATTTTTACTAGGAACTTTCTTAAAATAGGAGGTAGCAAAAAATTATTTTACAAGTCTTTATTGGTAATTTAACAATATGTTTTTCAAGTGTACTTAAAAAATATTTAATACTTTGTTAAGTAGTGTTATTAATAAAATGTTGCAAAAAAAGATTAATCTATGAATCTTTTAAATGCCCAGGTAAAATGTCAAATATCTTGGCGTTTTAAACAGCAACAAAAACAATTATAAGAACTACAAACCTTCAAGAACATGACATGCCACACACTTCAACATAAACACTTAAATCCAAGTAACACAAATCTCTTACACTAAAAACCAAAGTAATACAAATCGAAATGTATCCAACCAACCAACTGACTAACCGACCAATCAACAGTGGTGCAAACAAACGTTGGTACTACTTGCGACAAAATCAAGTGTCGAGTGTAATGACTTTTGTCGTTTAGGTTAAGTGGATTGTTGGCTTCCTTTTCTTCAATAGCTTTTTGTTAGTAATAATTTGTAAGTAGTTGCACGTGATATTTTCTCATTGTAAGGTATGAAAATGATTTGGATGCTAAAATACTATTTAATACAATAATTCAAAAATACAGTTAACCTTTTTCCTTATTACATTTAAATATCTATAAATGTACCTACTATTTGTGAATGTATAAATAATTGTAATTAATAAGACAATTTTGAGAGATTTTCTATAGAACTTGAAACATTTTAACTGGCACTTATTGAATTTCATTGGTTTTATAAGGATAATCAATTGTTATACTTTTGCTGTTCGTTTTAAATTATTTAAGTATAAAGAACATTAAATTTGTACAACTAATTTTTGCCGGAGACATGTCCGGAAGAAAAAAATTTAAGGTTTATATGAACAGACGGACTTTCAGTTCATATAAACGTTGTAATTACGATACAGGTTACAGTTATTAAGATACATATTTCCAAATTTTAGAAATATATGTTCTATGGGGCCTTAATATGGGTTCTGGGATTGGTGAGAAACCACTTCTTTTACTTTTTTTTTTTATATGCGCAGGTGCTTCAACAACAGCATTAGAGTTACTTGACCGCGTACAGAGAAGAGCGGTAATGCTAATAGGGACTGGGAATATATCTGATTCCATTAATTCCTTGGAACATCGTCGGAATGTGGGTTGTGTGACCTTGTTCTATCGATATTTCCACGGAAAGTATTCCGCTGATATAGGTAACCCCGTATTTAGTCGAAATATGCGTATCTCTAGCAGAGCTCACCCGTTTGTTGTTGATTGGACAACGGACCGCACAACGCACTATAGAGAGAATTCCTTCTTCGGCCGTACGTATGAGGAACGCACTTCCCGTCCACATTTTTTCTTACACATTAGCAGATTCAAGTCAAATATCTATAAATACCACTCCCTCTTTCCTCCTTTCCACTCCTTTATTTCCTAATCTTAACACAATGGATTTCATTTAAAGAGGGTATTCCCTGAGTGTTGGTCAAAAAAAGTGAATATAAAAGAATTATCCCGAATTTAATTCCTTATGAGTTAAATTCGGAATCAAGGCACACACATGGCATTTCGGATTTCTGTACAGGAGTCCCATTGCTGAAAGGGTGTCTTCCTTAGATGGTCTAGACACGTTTTCTAATTCCATTTCGAGGATCCTGGAGAGTTGTCCGAGCAGTGGAATTGCCGTGGCTGGCGATGTTAATGTTCACAACTCCTCCTGGATCCCCCATTCCAATCATTCGACTCCCCTTTTGCGATTACATTGAGTTGTTCGCCGCGCATAACCACCTGTCGCAACTAGTGAACGCGCTTAACGGGCGTTTGAAATGAACACCGAAACACTTTCGACATTTTTCTTACTTCACATCCTCACAAAATATGAAAAAAGGGCATTTGCACCTCTTTATAAACTTCGTAACGTTTCAACAACAGCTACGAAGTGTTCAGTTTTTATATATGAGAAGACTCGTTGTACTGTGCTCAATGACTTTTTCCGGCATTTCAATTGGGAACTTTGTTTCCTCGACGGCAAAGTCGATGCCGCGGCGAAAATGGTGGAAAATATTATATTGCCTGGAATAAAGTCATTCATTCCATCAAAGCTCATTTCGGCTAAACCAAGGGATAAATGTTGGTTTAACCAGAAATGCAGGAATTCGGTCAGATCCAGGGAGGAAGCTTTAAGAAATTGACATGACGACAAAAACGTTAATACTGATCTACTACGCCAAAGGGCGAGATCTGAGTATGCAAGCGTACTTAGTCGCGAAAAGGTTCTATATGAATAGTAACTTTATGCTAAAGTTTTTTCGGCTCCTCGGGGCGGTAAGAGCTTATGGTCGTGCATTAAAAGAGTCAGGGAAAATGCTAGTTCTTCTATCCCGACCAAGTTTTCACTGAACCGTTTGATCAAAACCTTTTGGCTGCCATTTTTGCAAGAAATTATTTCTTTCCTGAAAGCAATGCCCGAAATCGAGAGCTTATCCCATACTATGTTCAAGATATTTTTCGAGCTCGTGCAGTTAAAAGGGTTCTTGCGGATCTTAACGTAAATAAGTAACCGGGGCCGGATGGTATACCAGCACTGGTACTGAAACAGTCCTCTTCGACATTAGCACATCCACTGGTTAATCTTTTCATTTCGTCGTACCGTGCGGGAGGAGTCTTTTCCTCTTGTTGGATGGTTGCCAATGTGCAGCCAATCCCTAAAAAGTATGCGGCTAATTACCCTGATAACTACCGCCCAATCGCAATATGCTTAGCGATCTCGAAGGTGATGGAGAAAATGGTAAATTGCCATCTTGTTAGGTATCGGGAGGCAAAATTTCAAAAGATCGACAGTATGGCGTTCCTTTCGGAACGTTGGATTCGATCGATTCACCATTTTGGTGAGAGTAAGGTAGTTGCTCTGTATATTTCCAAGACGTTTTACTGGGTATGGCACGATGCGCTCATATCTAAGCTTAATGCCTTAAGTGTCGGTAACGACATTTCTCGATTTATTTCAAGTTTCCTCAGAGATCGTTCTATACGTGTTGTTATAGATGGGTTCTCATCAAATGACTTTCAGCTCCAATCAGGGGTACCGAAAGGTACTGTTCTTTCTCCTACTCTTTTTCTTATTTTTCTTAGCGACCTTCTAAGTCAAACTTTAAATCCTATCTACTCTTTTGCAGATGACAGCAACATTTGTCATTAATTTTTCTTTGATCGTAGGCCAAGCCTTATTGAGGTTGTGGGCAAAAGGCAGATTATGAATGACATACTTAATCAAGACCTGTTGACAATCTCTAAGTGGGGTCTTGCGAATAGGGTCAAGTTTAATGCACGCACATTCCTGTTGACCCACAGGAATGTGGAACCAACAGCGTCATCTGTACATATGGGTGCACAGAAAAAAAAAATAATAATTTTGAGTAAATTTTTAATACTATTGAGTAAAAAATTACTCAATTTTGCACCAGTAAACGATTTAATAGTATTGAGTAAACTTTTAATAAAAAATTATTAAATGCTTATTAAAAAATTTTAGTAAATTATTAATTCACAAAATTAAAACTTTACTCAATATTTTTAAGTAACTTTTTAATTGTGTCAAGTAAAAATTTACTCAAAATGTATCAATTTATTTTTTTAAAAAGTTAAAAAAGTTTCGATTTTTTTTTTTCAAAAAAAATTGCTTTTTCAAACTTTACCAAATATACTTTTGTCTTCAAGACAAAAGAAAATTTTATAAAGATGATTTCAAACTATCGTATACATATACAAAAAACTATAAACTAAATGAGAATTCAAAACACCAAGAGAATAAAAAAAAATAAAAAAAGTATTAAATTTGTATTAAATTATTTACTCAAATTTTATTTTCAATTTTCGAGTAAATTTTTAATTGCGTTAATTAAAAAATTACTCAAATTTGTTTTAAAAATTTAAACAAGTGATTATTCAAATTGTTTTTCCTCAATATTATTTTCTGTGTGGTATTGGTATCGAGCAGACATGTGCACGAATGCATTTAAAAGTCGTTTAGAGACATTCTAAAAATTTAGAATGAAAGACACTATTCTATTTTTTCAGTTCGAAACGAATGAATAATGTATTCTATGCTTGCAATACAAACAAAAAACAAACAAAAAATGAGTACAGTATTTTATAATTAGAAATATTCTAAAATACTGTACTCTGAAGCGAATACATCAAACAATTTTTTCAAGAAAAAATGTATGTTTTGAGAAATTTTTTTTCTTTGGACAATTTTTTTTTTTAATCTCATATTTTTACTCACTGTTAAGTGTGAAAATGTGTTGAACCTAAAAATAAAGTCTTAAAATTAAATTGTCATATCTCAAAAACTATGTAAGATAGAGCAAAATTTCGGATCAAAATCGATGGCGAAAGTTAACCTCTACACATGTGTGGAGTTAGTTAGGATCCTATTGGGTCCTAACTTTGAGTCAAAAAATTCAAATTCCCGGAAATTTTATATCTCGGTAACTACCGCCGACACGACAAAAAGTTGTAAGGCGATTGTGTAGCTCTTGGATCGTAGAACAAGACCACCAAATACCCAAAAGCAATTCGAGCAGTAGTTTTCGAGTTATTTATGTTTCAAATGTGTTAAACCCATTGGGTCCTAAAAATAAAGTCTTAAAACTAAAATTTCCATATCCCGAAAACTATGAGAGTGTGCTTTAGGCCATTGAAATTTCCATTGCCATTGGAAATTTTAAGTATTTTTTTTAGCTTTTGAAAATCCAAGATTTAATGTTATCCAATAGACATGAAATTTGGATTTGAGGAATTTATTTTTTATTTTAGGGTTGGTGGAATTTAACTTAAAATATTCTTCAGATCTTCACACGTAAATCACGAAAATTATGTGCAAGAAACTCATTTGAACTCATATTTAATGCTGAGCAGCTTAACTTTTTGTCTTGAGTATCAATATATTTTTGTGTTTGCTCACCATTCGAGAATCTTACGATTTTTTTTTAAATAAAATTGCATGTGTTAGTTAATACACTCAAAAAAACAACATTCAATTATATTAACAAATTTTTGAATTTTAAATATATATAGTATTAGCTGGCCCGGTCCGCGTTGCTGGCCCAAATATAAGATCAGTGTTATATTTCATCTCGCTTCCAATATATAGCCCTGCAAAAAATGTAATGAATTTCTTGGCTTACAAAGATTAGTGGGAGTAGTTTTTAAGGACCCGATTAGGCAGATAATCATCTTCAAATTGTATTTTAAGAACAAAAAAAATAACCATGTCTTCGACTTTGCGACGTTTACAAATTTAAAACTTCTTTAGTATCATTATGAACAACACAACAATGAATTACGCATATCCTTCGTTCTTACTGTGAGCTATCGTCTTGAGTTCAAACAACCCTTTACAGTTTTCCCGAATTTTCCATTTTTTCGGGACACTTTTCTCATTTATATTTCCTTAAAAACCTAATTAGAACTATTATTAACATAAAAAAATCGGTCCGGTCATTAGTAGTCGACTTATTAAGACAAATGGCGTTAAAATTTGTGTGGTAAGTTAAACTTGATTTGGACCAAGTTTATGCGGAATCTATTAAGAAATATTTTTTTTAATAGATCGAGTTGGAGTAAAAATTAAATTTAGATATATCAAAAAAAAGTTGGAGATTAGAATTTTTCTTTCCGACGAATTATATGGACTATAAAGAACATTTAAAACAAAAAAATAGCCAAATCGGTCCAGGCGTTCTCAAGTGTTGCAAATTTAAAGGTTATTGAAAAATGTGGGCTTTGAAGTGGGGTAGTACAATAATTATTTCCGTAAAATCCTTACTTGGGCTATAATGATCATTAAAGAAAAAAATTATCAAATCAGATCAATCGCTCTCCGATCTTAGATTTATTGAAAAAAGTGGGAGTGGACAATTTTTCTTTCCGTAAAAACCTTTGTTGTGCTATCACGAATGTCAACAAATAGCCAAATCGGCCCTGTCGTTCTTCCGTTTTAGATGTATCGAAATAAAAATGGGCGTGAACAATTTTTATTTCCGTTTAAACCTAAGTTGGACTATGGCGACCCGATTTTAGATATATCGAAAAAAGGAGATGTAAAAGTGGGAGTGATTAATTTGTTTTCCGAAAAAATCTAAGACGAACATTAAAAAAATAAGATGAACATTAAAAAAAAAAAAAATATTATCCAAATCGGTCAGTTCTCAAGTGATCCGATTACCAACGAACTACATTTGATTTTTATTTATATTTTATTATTCTATATTTTATTTTTCTATAGAGCAGTTTTTATATACATCGAAAACATCATTCCTTAAAGTAAAAACCATATTTGAATTAAACCAACTCGGTCCCTCCATTCAAAAGTAGGCGTAGAAATGGAAAATTGTTATTTCCAAAAAACCTTAGTTGGAATATGATGCACATTAAAAACAAAAATAGACAAATTGATTCAGCCATTCCATGATTTAAAATATATATATTGGGAAAAGTGAGCGTAAAAGTAGGCGTGGACAATTCTTCTTTCCTTAAGAATCTTTGGCGGACTATAACCGTTATAGTTTTTTCGATACATAAAAAAAGTGGGCGTGGGAAATTTTACTATCCGTTAAAACCCTAGTTGAATTATGATGAAAATTTTCAACAAAAATTAGCCAAAGTGGGTGAGGTCAAGTTCTTTTTTACTTAAAAACCAAAGTTGGAATATGATTAAAAATTCATTTAAAAAAATTTAGACAAATCGGTCCAGCTGTTTTCAGATTTTAGATAAATTGAAAAAGTGGGAGTAAAAGTGGGCGTGGTTGATTTTTCTTTCACTAAAAACTTATATTGGATTGCTACGAACATTTTAATACAAAAATACCCAAATCGGTGCAGCCGTTTTCCGATTTTAGATAAATTGAAAAAAGTGGGCGTAAAAGTGGGCGTGGTCAATTTTTCTTTACGTAAAAACCTAAGTTGAACTATGACGAACATTTCAAAAAAAGAATTGTGCAAATCGGTCCAGCCGTTCTCAACTGATGCGGTTACCAACGAACGACAATTGATTTTTATTTATATAGATTATAATATTTGAAATAAAAAATAATACTTTATTTTATCTGTACATTGCTGTTATACAAAAAAATAAAATAAAAATTATTAAATTTCTAAAAGTGTTGAGTAACAAATTACTCAATTTTGCACCAGTAAACAATTTACATAATTTATTCAAAATTTGTTTTTTCAAGTATTTTTTTTAATTGTGTCAAGTAAAAATTTACTTAAAAAGTTAAGTCAGTATATACTTTTTTAGTCAAGACTTTTTTCATTTTGACGGAAAATGTAGGAAATATTTTGCTGAGTCAAAAATTTTTTTTGTTTAACGACCGTTTTAGTTTGAGTGTACAAACTTTTGTTATACATTAATTTCTGCTGGTTCTTTGTAGAAAAAAGAACTTTAATATTGACAGATGAATTTTATTCTTTGAGTGTGCGTATGTGGATATTTATACGAACATTCATATGCGTATACAGACAGAAAGACAGCCAGACATACAGACAACATTAATGCCATTGCAGCCTCCGATTTAAATGTAAAAGAATCAATTTATATGTAGTATTTTATTATTTTTTATATTTTATTTCATTTTTTATAAATTTTAAATGCAGATAAAAAGAGATAAGTGTCAGGTCGTTTGGTCGATTTGGTTGTCCGAATGTGTTTTTGTTGTTGCTTGTATCTGTGTGAATATGGAAGCAAAGGGGATTTATTCACCGCATGTCTTTTAGGGTTTGATTAATTGCATTTTTATATTGGTGTCTGTTATTTTTCTTAACAAAATTAATGCATATGGGTGGAATTAAGAAATGTTAGAGTGTTTGATTAACAATTGTATACATCAAACAAATGTGAAGTCAATATAAATAAAAATCGTAGGTAAACCCATAAGTTGAGAACGGCTTAACCGATTTGGCTAATTTTTTTTCTAAACGTTCGTAATAGTCCAACTTGTATTTTTTACGGGAAGAAAAATTTACCACGCTTACTTTTTTTGTATATATCCCAAAACGCAAAATGGCTTTGCCGATTTTGCATTTTTTTTTTAAGTTCGAATTTTCCACATAAGGTTTTATCGTAAAACGACTGGACCGATTTAGAATTTTTTTAATTAGTGTTATGTAAAACTATTTTGAGTAAGTCTAGCTGAGGTTATTATATCTTTTACTTGTTAAAACTATGCTATTCTCACAGAAAATTTTTCAATAAAATTATTTTTCTATTTTAAATTAATTTATGTTTGTCATTATATAATAGTTAATTAATCATTCTTAAGTCAAATTTTTCCTAGTGGTTGGTTTAGAACAATCATAAATTTTTATTTTTTTTTTAATTTAAAAAACAAACAAGTGAGAGTGTTAAATTCGGCTTTGCCGAATCTAAAATGTAAAAAAAAAAACATTAAAAAAAATTTCAGGGGCGTCGTTTTTTGTTGGGGGAAGGGGTGGTTAGGGGGTTTAGTGGGAGACATTGGGGGCCACATTCCCCCTGCGATAGATGTTATAAAATGGATTTATTATGATTCTTCCAATTTTTTAATCCAATTAATCATTATTAAATACATTTTGTATACCCACGCCCACAAAAGGGTCGGGTCAAACTTTTTTTTTATCCGCTGGGTCCACATGCAGGGTTTTGAGCTTCCTCTGACATAAAAATGTTGCATTTACTTAAAAAAAGTACAAAAAAACTTGCAATATAAAACAGTTTTTCAGAGGTTGGTTTAGTTCTACAAGGGGGAACTTTTTTCCCCTTGGTCCGATTTTGACCATTTCCGAACATAACCTGCTTAGGAATATAAGACATATTCGTGCCTAACTTCGAAAGTCTAGCTCTTTTTTTTGGACTGTATTGTGTCCTCTACAGACGGACAGACGGACGGACATCGCTAGAATGTCTTAGAATCGATCAGTGATCAAAAATATATATACCTTAATTGGTCCTAGGCCGATATTTCGATGCGTTACACACGGAATGACAAAGTAAGTTTACCCCCATACTGTGGTTGGAGGGTATAAAAATAAAGACCTGCTACCCAGTCGGTCTTTAAATTACCAAATAATTTTGAATTTTAAGACTTTGTATGATTGTGTTTACAACAGACACAGGGAATTTTACAACAAACACAGGGAATTTAAAAAAAAAAACTGTACTACAAGTAGCAAAGGGAATTTAAATGACAAATCGTTAATGTTCACTGTTTTAGAAACATTTTTCAGAATGTCTAAGAACCAGACAATTTTTGTTTGGAGAAATGTTTCAGAAATTAAAAGTGTTGAATGTCCTTAAATCTGAAATTTTTTTGAAAAATTAATATTTGATAATTACACAGGGCAACACATTTTTTATGCCCGAGTTCTGATAGCTAATTTTGGGTAATTGGGGTACGCTGATTTCAAATCTGGCTATCGTTTTTTTGGGGCAGCTCTAGTTTTTGAGATATAGCCTAAGGGATCTTTGAAAATAGGCTATTTTTGGCATGTTTGTGAGTCCATATTTACCAACACTTGTCTTACATCCAAATAGTGAATTACGATTTTAGGTAGTTGGATATGATGATTCCAAAAATGCTCTTACTTTTGTTGAGTCATCTTTAGTTTTCGAGATAAAGCAAAAATAAAATTTTTAAATTTATGACCTCTTTAATTTTGTCTAAATATTTATGCCCTTTTTAATAACTCGAAAACTGAAGCTGTCAGAAAAAATCTAATACCAGTTTTGGAATCCTCGCTTCCAATATATGTAGTTAAGTTTGTGTTTTAAACTGAGGGTCTAAGATTAGTTTTGGAAATTATAGCCAAGCAAAGTTGGTAAAAAACACACTTTTTCGGCTCTTTAACAGCGATTTGCTCGCGAACGCGAGCGGATGAAAAAAATTAGATAACAGATTCGGAATCAGCACACTAAAATCCATATAAATCAGTTGTCAAAGGTCAGACAAATTAAAAAAGTTCAACTTTTGTAAACCTGTGTTATTATAAACTAAATAAAAAAATGTCTCATCTTATGTTTTGCTATTAAAAAGGGCCAGAATCTTTAAATTTTATGAAGAATGCGATTTAAGTGTTAATTTTAGTTATAATTTTTTTTTCAGAATCTGGGATTCTTCTACAAATATCCGAAAAAGAAAATGCTCGAGGATTACACTCAAAAAAATAACTTAGTCAAAATATTAGTAAAAGGTGTTGTAATTTACTTCAACCAAACTTTAGCAAAAAAAATTGTAAAAATTTAACTTTTACAGTTTTTTTTGGCAATTTACTATTGGTAAAATACAAAAATTTTGTGGTACTTTTACTATATTTTCTTGCTAGTTCTTTTTTTTATTTTACTATAATTTTAGCAAAAATATTAGTATTTTCCTTAAAGAATTGGTAATACTTTTTATTTTTTTTTCTTAGTTTTAAGAAAAAAAAAATGTTTAAAGTGTTCTAGTGTGAAAAAAAAACTCATTGCAGATTGATAATGCTGCCAACACCATAGCAAAGTAGCCATCCATCAACTGCATGTGCGCTCAAAAATAGGCTACACAATTTTTAATATTTTTTACCATATTTTTTTGCTAATTTTACCATATTTTTTGCTAATTTTATATGAAATTTTTTTAAAATTTGCCACTTAAATTGTTAATAAAAAGTTGATAATTTTGAAAAATTATTTTTTTAAAATGTTAACACATAGTTAGATATCTAATCTTTAATATCCAAAAGTTTTTTTTTATTTTTTTTTTTAAATACATGTGAAAAAAATTAAAAATTCGAAAAAAAATTGTTAATTTTTTACAAATTTTACCTGAAAATGTAAGAAATTTCTTGTGTAGACTACTACGCAATTCTCATTTGTTCTACTTAAGCTAAAAAAATGACGCAAAAAAATAAAAAAAGTGAAGTGTTGTTCTTTAAGTTTTTTGTTTAAAGTGTTTAAGTGAAAAAAAAAATAATTTTGGATTTTGATGTTGTTGGAAGTCCAGTTACTGCAACTACAGCTGCTGAGAAGAAGGCAAAAGAAGATGCTGCCACCATCAAGCCGAAGAAACCATCCAACAACTGAAGTAATAGTTGATGCTGTTATTACTACATTTAAAGAACGTGGTGCTCAAAAACAGGCAAACATTTTTTTAGTATATTCACCAAATTTTAAATCAACTTTTAATCTGAGAAAAAAAATTACTAAATAAAACAGTTTTTTTTACCAAATTACAAATTTTTTTTTATATTTCAATTTTACCATTTTTTTTGGTAATTTTACCATATTTTTTGATAATTTTACAAGGGTGATTTTTTACAAAAATAAAATGGTATTCTTGTAATTTTACCATTTTTTTCCTAATTTTTTGATTAGCAAAATGGTTTTGCTAATATTACCAAAATTTTTGCAACGTCCAAAACTACAGATTTTTTTGCTAATTTTAACCATTTTTTTTGCTAGTTTTACAATATTTTTTTTTTGAGTGTATAAAATGTTGCTTTGGAAAAAAATATGAGACTTTTTCTAAATATAAAATGTCTCAGAATTTGAGACTTATTCTACTTAGATGAGAAACGTCTAAGAATCTGAAATTTTTTCTGTAGGAAAAATGTCTCAGAATCTGAAACTTTTTCTATAGGAAAAATGTCCCAAAATCTGTGACTTTTTCTATAGAAAAAATGTTTTAGAATCAGAAACTTAAGTTACAATTGGAATGAAAATCATATCATTTCCTGCAATCAATTCTACCTAACATTACAGTATAGATGGTTTTCATCTGAAGATGAAGATTTTAATCTGAAGATGCAACCGCAAATCTGTTCCAAAAAAATTCCTGGGAACATATAAATAATATTACCTCTGAATAACATAATCCTTTAAAAGAAATTTGTTCACATTTTTGGATTCCTCCCATATCCATACATTCATTCTTATAAATAAGAAAAAATAAATAAGTATTAATATATTGTATTTTTTTGTTATTGTGTTCCTTTTTTTTGTATACTCGTCCGGCATTTGTGCGTTCAATGAACCTTAAAATATTTATAACGTATTGTATAGTCATCATCATTTATAATATATTTATTTTATATTATTTTTTTTATATTATTAATGCAAGCCAGAAATGAAATACACTGATGAACGTTGTACGATCTACTTCACATTCGACTTCAAACGGATGTGGTCTTCCAGAAAAACGAATATTACGAATAAAAACCCGAGCACTGCAGAACACCTTCAATGGTAGTATCGATAGAAAAGTGTAAGACAATCCACATTTCTACGATGCTCCAATGAGTCAATAGAGTTGGATACCCTACTGCCACTGATAAGCGCCGTAGCTCTTTTCTGAACACGGTCCAAGAGTTTCAAAATAGATTCTGAAGCCCCTGTCCATATATGAGAGTTGTATTGTATTTTCGGTTGGATGTAGGTTGTATAAATAGTGAGGAGATCGGATGGAGTAAAGTATTTCTTAAATCGATTTAGAAATCCGAGGAAATTGAATGCTTCTTTCGACACCTGAAAAACGTGTTTGTTCCAACGGCCATCGCACTGAATTTTTAAGCCCAGAACATCAAAAGTATCCGATATATTGATACCACCCACATATACAGATGACAATGCTGTTTCCACGAATCGTTTGTGTGACAGCATACAACACTGTGTCTTGCGCGCATTGAAATCCACTTTATTCGCTTGACCCCAATCAGATATTACCAAAAGGTCATTCAAAATCGGCCTTTTGCCACCATCTTCAACGAGGCTTGTCCAATGACCGAAAGAAAATGAATGACAAATGTTGCTATCATCTGCAAAATAATAGATTGGATTGGAAGTTTTACTGAGAAGATCATTGATAAGTAGGTGAAAGAACTGAGGGGAGGAGAAGGGCACTTCTGTAGGTGGTGCCATGAACCTAACACTGATGAAACGGTCGAACATATTCTTTGCAACTGCCATGCCTTGGTAAGAACCCGCATGCATATATTTGACAGATGTCTTTGAGAACTAGGGAACGGTTTCGAATGTCGACTTAGGGTAAATAATACAATTTGCGTTGAGGACTAACGCGTTCTATCAGCGTCGCTAATGAACTATAGGGATTTCGCTATGGACCACCACCTCTAACCTAACCTTACCGAAAATTTTTATATAAACCAAAAACTTCCAACATTTTGCGAATTGGGTAAATATTATTGCGTCCCATTAAAAAATATTTAAGAGAGTTCGTTATCGGGTCAGTCTTAGTGAAATCAATCAAAAATAACTAAAAATTTTCGTGACCCCCTCTGATTTTGATGAAATTTGGTTTAGTTGTAACACTAAGTGATAAACTAAAGCACACTTATTTTCAGCCCTCTAAGTAAACAGTGGGCGAAAACACGGAGGGTCAAAATTTCCCCCAAAATCTCCCAGTCGCGACACTTTGCACCGTAAAAACTTAATATCGTTGGTTCTATTATAGCTAGAAAGCCCATTTTTGGTTTGTTTTGAAGCTTATAATATGCTCTACAAGACCTATCATAACCAAAAAACTTTCGAAAAAAATTAGGGTTACCTCCCTTATTTTAAGGTCGAGATATACGGAGGAAAAAATGAGGAGGATGGTATCCCCCGATTTTTTTTTTACTTGACAATCTTATAGAGAAAGTCCTAAAGAAAATATTCTAAAATTTTTAAGTTGGGACAACAATGGGATCGCTCAAAATCAAAATTTTTCACAATTTTCCCCAAAATCTCCAAATCGCAACACTCTTTAACCGTAAAAATTTGATATCATAAGTGCTTTTGTAGCTACAGAGGCAATTTTTTTTGTTTTAAAGCTTATAATACGCTCTACAAGACATACCAAAACCAAAAAAATTTCCAAAAAAATGAATTGGTGCCCCCCTTATTTGAAGGTCGTGGCAAAGGGTGGAGGAAATGGGGGGAAAGTATCCCCCGATTTTTTTTTTACTTGGGATTCTCAAAGTGCAAGTCCTAATGAACATAGTCTACAATTTCTATGTTGGGACAACAATGGGATCGACCAAAATCAAAATTTTTCAAAATTTTCCCCCAAAATCATCAAATCGCGACATTCTTGCGCCTCCCATTGGAGTCCCAAGATAAAAATTTCAGGATATGCTCTCTAGAACTTACTCTTTAAAAAAAAAAACAAGGTAAAAAAAAAATTGAGGGATACTATCCCCCGATTTCCCCCACCCCTTGCCACGATCTTATAATACAAGAGGCACCCCTAACTTTTTTTATTTTTTTTTGTAATAGTAATATTGTAGGGCATATTAAGAGCTTCAAAACAAACCAAAAATGGACTCTGTAGCTACAATACAGTCCACGATATTAAATTTGTAATTGGCAAGAGTCTTGCGATTTGGGGATTTTGGAGGAAATTGTGAAAAATTTTGATTTTGGTCGATCCCATTGTTCTCCCAACATAGAAATTGTAGATTATGTTCATTAGGACTTGCACTTTGAGAATCCCAAGTAAAAAAAAATCGGGGGATACTTTCCCCCCATTTCCTCCACCCTTTGCCACGACCTTTAAATAAGGGGAGCACCCTTCCTTTTTTTCTAAAATTTTTTGGTTAAGGTAGGTATTGTATAGCGTACTATAAGCTTTAAAACAAACAAAAATGGACTCTGTAGCTACAATAGCACATATGATATTAAATTTTTAAGGTTCAAGAGTGTTGCGATTTGGAGATTTTAGGGGAAATTGTGAAAAATTTTGATTTTGAGTGATCCCATTGTTGTCCCAACTTAAAAATTTTAGAATATATTCTTTAGGACTTTCTCTATAAGATTATCAAGTAAAAAAAAAATCGGGGGATACCATCCTCTCCATTTTCTCCTCCCTTTATCACGACCTTAAAATAAGGGAGGTAACCCTTATTTTTTTTCGAAAATTTTTTGATTATGGTAGGTCTTATAGAGCATGTTATGAGCTTCAAAACAAACCAAAAATGGGCTTTCTAGCTATAATAGAACCAACGATATTAAGTTTTTACGGTGTAAAGTGTCGCGACTGGGAGATTTTGGGGGACATTTTGACCCTCCGTATTTTCGGCCCCTGTTGACTTAGAGGGCTGAAAATTTGCATTTGTTAGTTTTTTACGTAGTGTAAGAACTTAACCAAATTTCATCAATATCGGAGGGGGTCAAGAATATTCATGATTGATTTCACTAATAATGACCCTATCATAAAGTAAATACGCCAAACATACTCATTGGGGGTCTCGGTTAAAAACAACAAAAGGTAGAGAACTTTATAAAGCGTTGCAGATATCTGGCTGTGATACAATCTCAACCGACTCTGCAACTTACTGGCCATCCGACCGTACAAAAAGGCCTGATTTATTAGATTTCTTTATTACAAGAAAAATTCCAAAATCATCAATGCATATTGCAGAAGGTTTTGACTTAAGCTCTGACCATTCTCCAATCTTTCTAACATACAACTATTCTGGAGTGTGTATAAAAACTATACCTCCAAAACTTTCAAGCAAACTTACTGACTGGAATTACTACAAATGGTTACTAAGTGAAAATATAGATTGCCAAACTGAAATAACTACGATTGAAGACTTAGAAATAGAAGCTCAAGAATTTGTTACTCTATTACAGCAATCTGCCTGGAAAAGTACACCTGAAATAAAAATAAACAAAAACCAAGTCTCTTACCCCCAAAATATCAGAAATCTTATTTTCATTAAACGTAAACTTCGTAAAAAATGGCAACAAAGCAGATGTCCACGTGTAAAAAATGTTTTAAATAATACCACCCAAAAACTAAGGAGAGAAATTGCAAAGTTTAAAAATAACAACATAAATCTGTATTTATCTCAGCTTACTTATGACAGTAAAACAGATTATTCTCTATGGAAGGCAACGAAACAACTTAAGAGGCCAGTTTTATCAAACTCTGCTATAAAAAATAACGAAGGAAATTGGGCAAGGACAAATTTGGCAAAAGCAAATCTGTTCGCGGAATACCTAACTTCAGTCTTCACTACCGATCTCTCAAATACACGTAACCTTGAAAACATAGAAAACAATGATAAGGAAACAATTCCAGATGTAACAATAAGTGAAGTTAAAAGAGAAATTAAGTTCTTGAATGCAAAAAAGTCACCTGGATATGACCTCATAACAGGTGATCTGTTAAAACACCTACCGCATAAAGGTGTAGTTAAACTAACATCATTTTTCAATACCTCTATTTTTCTAAAACACATTCCAAGCATATGGAAAGTAGCAGAAATCATAATGGTTCTGAAACCAGGTAAACAGCCAGACGATGTGGGTTCTTATAGACCTATTTCCTTACTTCCAGTTATTGGAAAATTATTCGAAAGACTCTTAAGTAAAAGACTGAAATCATTTATCCAAACAAAGGGTTTAATCCCCAATCATCAGTTCGGGTTTAGAGAACAGCATTCTACTATAGAACAGCTACACCGAATTACTCATTCAATTGAAATTGCACTGGAGAAAAAAAAAGTTTGCTCAGCTGTTTTCCTTGATGTTTCGAAAGCATTTGATGGTGTATGGCATGATGGACTTCTGCATAAACTTAATATATTGTTACCAGAACATTACTACCAAATTTTTAAATCTTACTTAGAAGATAGAGCGTTTAGAGTGAAATATGAAGACGAGTATTCTGGTTTACATCCAATTAAATCAGGCGTTCCACAGGGTAGCATATTGGGCCCTGTGTTGTACCTTTTATATACTCATTATCTTCCAACAAATAGAAATTGTGTTGTGGGTACTTTTGCCGATGATATATCAACTGGAGATACCAACGAAATTGCAACAGTAAAATTACAAACCGCATTGGAAGAAATAGAAGAATGGACAAAAAAATGGTGTATAAAGCTGAACAACACCAAATCCATACACATCAACTTTACAAATAAAAAAATCGATTATAAACCAATATTTATTGATCAACTACAAATCCCATATAGCAACTCTGCCAAATATCTTGGCATGAATTTAGACGCAAAACTTCATTGGGAACATATAAAAAAGAAAAAACAAGAGCTGGAACTAAAATACAAAAAAATGGATTGGCTTATTGGTCGTCAATCTAAGCTTTCTGTACACAACAAAATAATGCTTTACAAGCAGGTTCTAAAACCTATCTGGATCTATGGAATCCAGATCTGGGGATGCGCGAAAAATTACTCCATTAATATTATTCAAAAATTTCAAAATAAAGTTCTGCGAAACATAGTTAATGCCCCATGGTATGTTCGAAATATTGATATTCACCGTGATCTACGAATTAGCACCGTCACCGAAGAAATAAAACGGTTTGCAGAGGCGCATAGAAACAGATTAATGAGCCACACAAACATGGAAATTCCAACTCTTTTAAATACCTCTAGCTTGACGAGGAGACTAAACCGTTTTAAGCCCCACGACTTGCTCGTGCGCTTTACTCAGGAGGAGGTTCTTTCAATAAACTTCTAACCCTGCTATTTATCAAATTAACAATATATCTAACAACAAACTGCTAGTTAGTCTCTAAGGACTAGGTGTAGTATAGATTTAAGCTTGTATATAAATAAAGTTTAACAATAAAAAAAAAACAATTAAAAAATATTTAAGAGAGTTCGTTATCATAAAGTAAATACACATGAAATTGTATTCGTGGGTTCATAATAAGTAGTTCGATTTACCCTAGGATTTTCTATAACCGATTTCATTATTAAAGATGCATTTTGTGTGAAAAATTGCCAAAACATCGGGACTTGAGAATTAAATCGTTATAACCGGGTTCGTTATAACAGAGTTTGACTGTACTAGTTTGTGCAATAGTCAACCCTAATTGGCATTCATATTTTAAACTGAATCCATAAATTCGTATTCATCATTATAATTTCTCTGATTATGATAAAACAAAAACATTCTTCATGCAAGCAAATTATTACCATGTCAATAAGATCAACCACTGTATTTAAAATTATTTCAATTGTTGGTGTTGTTACGATCACAACCTACAGACATAACAAGACCACTAGCGCATTAGCGCCGACACTTGAGAAATAGCACACGACAAAAAAAAAAATAAGAAAGAAAAAAAAAAATCACTCATAAAAACTATACACGTTTTCCATCAAGTCTGATAGTGTCTCTCTATTCAATCTGCTGTGACAATAACATGACAGTTATACAAAATTGTCTGCGCAGTGTGTTCTACGTAAACGAACAAGAAACACACACATTCGTCAGATGAAGTCAACAACAACAAAGTGTATACACGATCACGCAAACACGTTGCTGGCAAGATGGAAAGGTAGTTGCGAATGAAGAATCAAAACAAAAAGAAATAACATATAAAGACGATACGCTTTTCAATAGCCACAGTAGGAGACATAAGTGCTTAACTTGTATCTCGGCTAAGGTTACAATTGTAAATGTAATCTATAAAATATGTTGCACTTACCCTTTCTTCTTCTCGTATCATTTCTGCTATTCCGGGTTTAATTTCGAGATCGTCAACAAGCGAAGATGAATGATGACCGGGACCCATTGGCGGTCCTGAAGATGAATGAGGCCGCATTACCATAGGTGTACCACCTCCAATATCCATTTGTGCGGCTGCGGCAGCCATAGCTGCAGCCTGTGCAGGACCCATTGCAAATCGGTGGGAGTCCCCTGGAATCTGGCCGCCTTCTATTCGACTACTGATCGCACTGTGACCAACGCTTGGCGATGGTGTTAGGGGCCTACTTAAGGCGCTGGACGGGTGTGTTGAAGTGACAGACGAGGCAGGTGATGATCGATGTGACTGAAGTCCTGTGGTGTGATGTTGTTGATGGGAAAACTGCTGTGAATGATGATGTGGGATCTGTAAGTTCGGAGATGGAGTTAAAATGCCGGACGGAGTCCTTGCTGGTGGAAGTAAATTTGGTGTGGGAGTTGGTGAGGGAGACGGAATCTCCATGTGGATACTCGAGTCCAGTACAGATGTACTCATACAACTGTTAAGACCGGAAACGGAGCTGGAAGAACCGGATGTGGCGGGAATTGGTGGTGTAAATAGCGTTCCTTCTCTCACTCGTTCTCTTGTTCTTTCACGTTCTCTTTCTTGTTCGGCTCTTTCGGCAGCGATCAGACTGCTTAGTGGACTTTCGGGCGGATTAAATATTGCATCTGCGGAAGGCCATCTCCGTTTCCTAATATTTCTGCCAAGCAAGTGTTGGTGTTGCAGTTGGAGGGGAGATAATCGAAGTTCTAAGTTTGAGCTTTCTGCAGTACTCCCTGGTACTCCTATGTCCCAGTCTAACCGTTCCAAGCGCATCTTTTTTTCAGGTTCTATAAGTGATGAGATCTCTGGATCGTGCTCAGAGCGATCGTTATCAGAATCATGGCATTGGCTTTGAGGTCTTTTTGTGGACGGTGATGTAACCTTTTGGTGTCTCTTTGGTGACCCCACGACAGTTTGTGCTGAATACAAATCTTTTTCTGCGGTACGTTCTTGTTTCGTACTAAGCTGTGCTGTACTCACCGCACCACCGATATTACTAACGTCGGCCAAACCTCTTACCTTTAACATTTCTGCTATTCTCAACAGAGGACCAATCTGTTCTTGACTAACATTGATCTCACCTTTGTACATAAAGTCCACTATTGACTTGAGCTCAAACCACATAACATCGCGCATGATCACAATGGGATGCTGACAGGGGGTCGTAGAAAAGAGCATCTCAAAATACGGAGAACAAGCCGATAAAACCATTTTGTGAGCTTTTATAGATCGACCGTCGCATGCAAGTGTTACATCTACGAAAGACTCATTTTGCAGAAGCTGATCGAAAACACTTGTTAGATTGCTTTGGTAGTTGTTCCAGCGTAGACAAAACTGTTGCGGTGCTGTTGCGGAGGTCGATTCACACGAAGATCTTTCCGATTCTGGTGAGAATGGTGGCACTCCACAGATCGGCGTCGAGGAACATGAGTCGGAATGAGGCGTTGGTGATTGTGAGGGGATTTCAATGGTAGTAGGACTATGGCCACCTATAACGGAATCAGTAGTTCTATCTGGACTTTGTTTCTTATTTCCAGACGATGCCGGCAATGTTGGACTGGAGGCAAGAGAAGCTAAAATGTTGGGCAAAGTCGATGAGGGTCGTGATGAATGATTTGGAGAATTTTGCTTTGTTGCTGCTGATGTATCCAAAAGATCTCGAAATGGCGAAGTATCCTCACCAACATCACTTGCAGCCGTTTGTTGTTGTGATGTCGGACTATTTGAATTCATTGTATTTTTACACAGGTTTTTAATTGGCTATTTTGCGGTTATGTTGTTATAATTCTTTTGTAAAATCATCACATTCTTGGATCAGTCTGGAGCTTATCGCGAACAACTAGTACATATTATAAGCAGATACATTTTAAACGAATCTCAGTTCATACGTACACTAACACCGGTCTTTCACAGACACATACACACACACACACAACATGTAAACAAATTGTAACCGGAAATAGAGAAAAAAAAACTTTTTGATTTTAAACACGCGCGAATTCGTCAAAAATTTAGCGGAACGTTGTTAATGAACACGTAAATTTGCGCTCTTTCTTTTATCTTGTTCTGCTGTCAGTGCTGCTAACGTTTTGCAAGTAGCAACATTGTCTTTTACTGATAGCATGTGGCTAGTACGTAGATCGACTAATCGATATATGTAGGTGTATGAGTGAGCACGAGTTGGGGTAGTAGTCGTAGTGGTGGTAGCAGTAGTTGTAGTGGAGTACTGATGCTAATCTCCCTTTTGAACGAGTATAATTACACAGCGAACAGCACACACTAGTCTGGTACTAATTATTGAAATCGTCAACTATTACAACGACGACGATGACGACAACAACAACAGCAAGTAAAAGTGTGGCAATAACATGGCAAACATACGACAACCCAACAATGATTCTGGAAAAATAATCTCGAATGTTACGTTCAATTTGTTGTGTCTGTTAACGCAAAAGTCTTCTCAGCACGACCGTCTGATTTAGACTGAAATTGTTTCGCACATTTTAATACGGAAAACTCAAAACAAACTTAAAATTGTTGTATTGTATGGGGAAAACTAAAGCACAAGCACACAACAACAACAACAGCAACGAAAAAACAACACACGAAAAAGAAAAGCAACAAAAAGAAACAAAACAAAAACAACAAACGCCAGTGCAATATGATGATGACTAAAACGACGACGACGAGACCGACATCGAGAAGGCGCACTTTGCTAAGCAATTTTAGTTGCCAATTCTTGTTCTTCTTCTGTAACTACTACTACACTTACTACTTCTACTCGAAATTCTTCTGCTACTCTTACTCTGCTCTTGAATACATTTTCTTCTTTTTTTGTTTTTGCACGACGACGACGACTACGACGATAAAAAAAAATTTACACAGAAGAAACATCAACACACAGACACTGAGTCAGACCATGTGTGTAGGTACGTACGTACGAATGCACGTTCGATGAAAATTCAACAATAACTTTTCCGAGGCGGCAACAGCACAAGTTTTCTGATGGGCTTTGCTTTTATGTCGATGTGAATGACGCGAATGCGTCGTATACGACGTAGCAATAGGCGTCTAATTCTAAATCAGCCAACAAGAAATAGAAAAACTACTTCCTTACGTACAACAACTTGCAATCGCACTGCCATATAAAAAGTAATGTCTGTATGGCGAATGTATTGAACTTCGCGTAGTGTTATACTGCTCACCCAACGCAAGGGCTCCTTCTTGTTGCTGCTGGTTGAGATATGCATGTGTGTACATCGCGACATCAGGAAAATATTGCATCGTTAACGACGGAGACGATGGAGAACATGAAAAATAGAAAAAAAAAATCGGTGGCGCAAAGGAGCCAACACACACAGATACACAAGTAGAGTCACACACATAACCAAAAAAGCCTTTTTAATTGTGCAAAGATATGTGTGCATGTACGCATACAATTACACATGCACTAACTTACTCACATGCCATGCATCGAATGCAATTCTCAAATTTATGCCCAAGAAGAAATGCAAGTAAACAGCTAATGCACTGTCAATACAAAGAGCATTTTTACGCGCTCACCGACAACAACAACATATATCTTTTGTTTTGAAGCCAAAGCGAAGTGAAGTTTGCGTCGCGTATGTTTTCCATGTTAAGGAATTTTTTGCATATGCCGGTGCAGTGCATGTGTGTTTCACTCTGCTGAAATTCGTTGTACACACAAGTGATGCCAACGACCATTTATACCAACCAAATATCCAACTAAACATTGCGCTCATTTCTTGTAGTAGCATTTAATGTTTCTTGCTCCCTGTGATGATAGCATGTCGCAAGTCGTGAGTTTTGCCTTACTTGAGTAGAGTGTTATTTAATGTTCTCTTTGTGTTGTTTTTTTTTTGTTTTTGTAGTTGACTCTAGTTAGCAGCTGAGTCTTGATGGGTCATAATAATTTCAATTTTATTTCTTCTCATGGGCCACCACCATTATTGACGTCGACGTCAAAAGATGTATGGGTGTGTGTGGTAATGAGGCAATTTTGAGGAAAACTCATTGAAATTATGAGAGGAATTCCTAAAAATGTAATGGTGTGAGTAAGGTGTATATGAGTTTTAGTTGCAGAAATAGGTGAGTTCTATTGATGACGGTGTTAAGAAGGTACTGTAGGCAAGATAATGTTATTAATTACGAGTATGAAATTATTTTTTTTTTTAAATAATTAATAAGAATTGCTAATAGTTTTATGTCTACTCTTATTGTTTTCTGGTATTTTGGTCATATGTAATTTAGAATGTCATAGTGTTAGATAAATCTTTTACCTTCAAATTAATTGTTAAATGTAAATGTTTTCTTTTATACTTAATTAGTTTAATTTTTAAACATAATTAACTTGTGTGCATATTCAAGATACATTGTTGCATTAGCTCACACAATACAAAACACAGATACTTGTGCATTTACTCTTGCTCTCTGTTTATTTTTTGTTTTACTCTCAATGGCACAAGTGTAATATAAAGATATATATACAATGGCAGCTCTCCAAGAATAGAAACAAAATGGAATAAAAATAACACAACATTGAGATGAATTCGCCGTACACCTTGCCATGAGATACTTTAGGATAAGACAAACCAAAACAAATTAGTTTGCTTGAGATTTGTTTTCTCTTATCTTGAATATTATTAGAAACAAATACATTTTTCTCTTTACTTTTTCTTCTCAAAAGTTAAAGAGGTTTTGGAATATATAGTTGCTTCCTAGATGTCCGTTTTTTTTTCAATTTTTTTTCAAATAGTTTTGAAATACATAGTTTTGTAATGTTTTTTTCTTTTTCTGCTGTTTTTTTTTTCTTGTGCACTATTAACTGCTACGACTTGTACGACAACATGCGTAGGTGTCCCTCTGTATATAATAACGCTTAATGACAGGCTGTTGTTTTCTTCTTTAATTCAACGCCTTCAAATAAGTCCGGCCCCTACTGCTTTTTATCCCACATTCATCCGTACATGCATGCATGCATTCATAACAGGTTCTTTCTTACATGCAAAAAAAAAAAAAAAAGTTTGCATGTCAATCAGTCAACCAACTAGCCATCTAGTCAGTCAGTCAAGCAGCCAGCCAGCGAAATAACCAGCCATCTATCCATTCATCCAACTAGCCTGTGTATGGATAGATGTGCATGTGTGTGCCCATGAATTTTGCACATGTGTGTAGTTTTTTGTTGTTGTTGTTTCTTAGTGATTGCTTATTGTTACTCTGGGTCTCATACTAACAGTTGTCGTTGTTGTTTTTCTTTGTGTTTTTCTGTTTTTTTTTTTTTTTTGGTACTCTTGATTTTTAATACATGTATAGTTTTCCCCCCATCATACACACAAACTCATTCATTTAATATAAGCTTATACAACATACTCACACATGTATGCATATGTGTGTAGTATATATTTTTATGCACTATGAATGAGTGTGTGTGTGTGTGTGTGTGTGTAATATATTATAGAAATAATATATTTTATTCTATTAAAATATAAAAAGAGTAAGTGAGAACGAACGACTATATACGTATGTATGTATGTATATTGTATACAAAAAAAAAAAAATAAAAACAAAAATATATAAAAAACATTCATTTATACTGGCTGAATAAGTTGTTTTATACTATTCGTCTACTTTTTTATATTTTGTTGTTTTTGGTGTGTTTTGGCATTTTGTGTTGTTTTGTTTGCCATTTTTCTACTATGCGTTGGTTTTAACGCGTTTAGTTGGTAAATATATAAGTATATGTGTATGTGATGATGTAGGTTGATACATACATATATAAAAAATGAAACAAAAATCTATGTATATTATATGATATAAATATATACATATTTATTTATATTGTATAAAAAAAACTATTCGAAATGCCATTGGTATTCATTGTGATTTATTTAATTTCATCCTTTTGCTATTTTGTAGGTACTGCATGTGTGTTTGTTTTTATGGTGTATTTGTGTGCGTGTGTTAATATATCAAAGTAAATGTATAAATTAGTTGTGACAAATTTAATGTAGTTACCCAACAAAACCTAAATGCTATTGTAGGCGTTAACGCACAAAAGGAATCACTAAACATTGAATGCATGATATCTTAACTACATTCAAAAGGACATTAAGTTGCCATAGATTAAGTAAGGTTGAATGGCTGTGCGGCATTTGACTAGTTCACTTGGAGGGTATATAGCCCATTGTGGTTAGGTTGAATGGGCGTCCGCCAATTTGTAGAATTCACTTGAATGCCATAAGGCCCATTGTGATGCCCCTAAAGCTGTCTCCCTACTCCTCTCTGATATATAAATTCTACTACTAAAACCACCCCGATTCTCTAAGATATCCTGATAATGACGTCAATGGAACACTGTTTCGATAATCCAGGTCATCAAAAAATTGTTGCCCCAAAAACTTAAGATGACGTTTCATCAGACCCGGACATTCACACAAAAAATGCTTCATTGACTCCTACTCCACTTCCCCACAACGTCTACAAAAGTCCCTATCAGAAATTCCTATACGAGCGGCCATTTCGCCGATTACACAGTGTTCTGTCAGTACTCCTACCAATAGGCTAACCGTCCGTTTGCCAAAGGAAATAAGACGTTTTGTCCTCTTAGGATTTGGCAGTGGCCACATAGTGGTTGCCTTAAGTTTTTTCCCCCTATTTCCCCTCGTTCCCTGTCAGGGATTCCCTTACGCATAGCCATTATGTCGAATACACAATGTCCTCTCAGTACTACACTCAACCAAAAATCATTGTATTCCCAAAGAAAATCGTAGTAAATTCAACAGAAATCATTGTTGATTTTGACCCTACAAATATTTATGTTCATTTCAACATTAATTGTTGTCAGTTTTTGTAAAAGCTGATTAACTCGTATTTTTGTTGGTTCTATTCGTATTTTTGGTAATCATACTCGTTTTATTTTGTACACTCAAAATAATTCTACAGTAAAAGGTTTAGTAAGTGATATTGTACCAAAATCTATTAATTGGTTACTAATTTTAGTATCTTCAAAGTACTAACATTAGTAATTTTTACTGGTTTTGACTAATATTAGTTAAAAATTTTAGTATTGGTTACCAATTTCTGCACTAGGTCCTTTTGGACTAAAATTAGTTAAATTTTTAGTATTGAATACCCACGTTTTTTTTGGGTGTATATTCATGCAATATTATTTATTAAAATGAAATTCTTATTTGTGTTGTAAATGTTATTTTATTCAATTGAATATTTTCACAATATTTTTTCGTGGTTTTCATTAATTCATTATTTTCACATAAACTAATTTTGTTTTTAGATGATATTTTTTTGTTTCCTTGGACTGTGATGTATTTCGCTGTTGTTTTGCTGTCGGCAATCACTTTACGTGATTAGCTTCTAGAGTTTTTAGAAAGATTCCAAATCACAAATTGCTAAAAATAAAATAAAAAATTGCTTTATTAATGAATGAAATAACAAATATATTTAATTACTCACCAAATATTTTTTTAATACAAAAGATTTTTTTTGAGAAACATCCCTTCTTTACAAGACAACAAAAATTTACAAATGGCGATCAGCAAAAACAGTGTTGCACATTTCATATACTTATATTTTATACAATTTTATCCAACTATGTATTTTTCAGCTATTGAATTTTGTAATATTAACATTGATTTTTGTTAAATTCTGTAAAACTTGATCTACAATGGGTTTACTAATTTTTCTACTAACAATAAGATATTTCTATAAGTGTATCACCTAGGTTAGGTTAGAGGTGGCGGAGTCAAAGACTCCTCACATAAACCGGTTGGTCCATAGCTAAACCACAAAAAAATCCTCAGCAACGCTGATAGAACGCGTTAGTCCTTATCGCGAATTGTAATATTAGCCTTAGGTCAACACTCGAAACCGTTTCCAAACTTACGAAGGCAAGTTTGCCCAATATGTGCAGGCGGGTTCTGGCCAAAGCAGGGCAGTGGCAGAGAATGTGTTCGACCGTTTCCTCAGTATTAGGTTCATCGCATGTCCTACAGCTGGCGTCGTAAATAAATCCCATTTTATCTCTATGATAACCTATAAGGCAGTACCCTCTGATCACTCCAGTAAGCGTACGGTAATTTCATCTGGTAAGCGAGATTAAGTACACTCAAAAAAAGTGAGTATTCAATACTAAAAATTTAACTAATGAACTAATTTTTTAGTCTAGTGCAGGCATTGGTAATCAATACTAAAATTTGTTACTAATATTATTCAAAATCAGTAAAAAACACTAATTTTAGTACTTTGAAGATACTAAAAAACTACTGTACTACTGATAATTAGTAACTTATAAGTAGATTTTGATACCAAATCACTAGGGTTTCTAAATTCCCGGACTTTTCAATTCCCGGGAAATCGTTTTAAAAAAATCGTATTCCCGGGAATTCCCGGGAATTTTTTGATTAAAAAAAAATGTTCAAGATTATCATATAAAAATTGTTTTATTACAAATTATGGTCGTATTTTCGAAATTTAAACCATTTTAGATATCTTCTTTTGTAAAAAAGTTTTATTAACCACTAAAAGTTACGTAGAAGTTCTTAAAATCAATTTTTTGTAGAAATATTGGACCTTATTATAGTTTTAGTATTTTCATTGACGTATTTCCACTCCAAACACAATTGTTCACAATTCGGAAAATATGTATAACTATCCGCTTTTGCATCAAATGCGGTTTTAATAACTTTTTGGAAATTTTTTTCTAATTTTGACTAAGCCAACCGAAAGAATATTATATCTTGAAGATATATTTAATTAAACTTTCGAATTATTAAAATTAATTGGTTTTAGGCATTCCTGCCAAAATGAGAACACCAATGTACTATATAGCCAATGTAACGACGTGTTTTTACTGGTTGCTGGGATAGAACTCGCGGCGGCAAAATTCGTTACAAAATATTTCCTTCCACGACCGATAAGGCTTTTACTTCATATTTGAAATTATAAGCTGAAAACCAGGTTTGTTATATATTCTTTGAAATATTGATATTTGTTTGTATAAGCACTATAAAGATTGTTGTTCTGAATATGAAATACTAAATTTCGAAAAGAAGAAATCATTGGAATTTTAGATTGAGAAAACTTTTGCCAATTTGCAACCAACATTTGAAGTGAAATTTAGTTTGATTCCGTATTTGGTCACGCAATCGATTAAAGAAAAATAATTATAAGGCCTAAATAATATGCAAGCTGAAGCACATCCTTACTAGTTTTTCTTTAAAAATGTTAATTCTTTCAAAGTTTTAATGTCATTTTTAATAAATCATTTGAGATTGTGCTAAAAATGTGTAAATTAAAAATATTTTTTTAAAAAAATTAGCAACGAATTCCCGAAATTTCCCGAAGAAAAAATCCGGGATTTAAAAAAAAATATTTCCCGGGAATTCCCGGGAAATTTTTCCCGAATATAAACCCTACAAATCACTTACTAACACTTTTACTGTAGAATTATTTTGGGTGTAGTTGGTTTTCTTCAGATTGTAGCATGACCACAATCTTCTACTGATCGTACTTGTTGTTAGCTCTCTGCACCTTCTGTTAGCCATTGCGGTGTTTAGATTATCACGTGGCGATCTGAATTGTTGGATAGGTGGATAGATATGTACCGAAGTACCAATAATCTCAGCACCTTGTTTTGCGAGCTCGTCCGCTCTCTCGTTTCCTTGAACGCCTATGTGCCCTCGTACTCATATAAGCTTAACCTTGTTCATACTCCGTAAATTTTGTTAGGTTAGGTTAGGTTAGGTTGTAAGTGGCTGCTGATGTTTTACGTCAATACACGTAGACTCTGAGGTCCATTGTGATACCACGGGACCGAAATAGGTTTCCCTACCAGTCCCTGTCGTTAAACCAGTTTGAGCTTCTTATGAAACTCCTTAGATGTTGAATTTTGACATCCGACAAATCAGAAAGATCGTACAGGTCCCTAGATCCCAGTGAAGCAGGTCTCTGACCAGAAAGTGCCGGGCAATGGCAAATAAAGAGATCGATAATTTCCAACTCCTCTTCACCCATGCAACTTCGGCAAAAGTCATTCGACGGCACATTTAACCGCTCTGCGTGCTTCCCTTTAAGACAGTGTCCGGTAATTATAGAAACCACCGTCGAAATCTCTCCTCTTGGAAGCGATATCAGCTCACTTGTGCGCCACTGATTAAGAGAAGGCCAAATCAGTCGTGTTGCCTCACACGCCCATCCATTTGCCCATCTTTGATTAGTCTCCGTCGCAGAACAAAGCCGTAGGTTTTGCTTGCAAGTTTCTAGAGGCATACCAACACATTCCAATTCTGTAGAAACCTGTAAGGTCGTTCCTAGTCTTGCAAGCTCATCGGCTTTGCAATTCCCTGGAATGTCTCTGTGCTCTGGGACCCATATGAGTCGTATGTTAAACTGCTGTCTATCTCATTTAAAGACGTGCGACAGTTAAGGGCTCTCTCTTAGGCTAAAAGAGAGATGGAGCACATTCCACATTTTGTGGTATTGTTATCTTCTTCAAGATCGGGCTATGGCGACAATTGCAGCTTCTCCATTGCAGCGTGCTAATAAGTTGAATTGCCGACGAAGCCGCACACTGCCTACTCAATATATCCAATGGTATCAGGTGAAGGAGGATTTCTAATGCAGCCGTAGGTGTAGTACGAAGAGCACCAGTGATGCACATCGACACCATTCTCTGTACCTTCGTGATAAAGACAAAGTTCGCTTTTGTTTCTAAAGCAGGCCACCAGACAATGATTCCATACAACGAAATTGGATGCACCACTGCTGTATAGATCCAATGAACGACTTGAGGGCTAAAGCCCCATCGTTTTCCAATGGCGTTTTTACAGGAATATAAAGCAATCGTTGCTTTTCTCACCCGTTCCTCAATATTACGCCTGAAATTAAACTTCCTATCCAGAAATACTCCAAGATACTTGGCTCCATCTGAGAAGGTGATTTCAGTGCCGTCCAGAGAAATAGGATCAAGAAAGGCCACCATAGTGTACTCCTTTACCGAAAGCGATCTCTCGATGGTACCAACGAGCTCATGAATGTCTGTTTCCTTTGATCTACCCTTGCTGTATGCATGTTGCTTTGTCGAAGCAACCTCGGGTCAATCACTCTACGCAAATATGAGTCTATCATTCGTTCCATTGTCTTTAACAAAAAAGAAGAAAGACTAATTGGTCTGAAATCCTTCGGAGCTGTTTGGGAACTTTTCTCAGCCTTCGGGATAAAGACGACTCTGGTATCCCTCCATTTTAAAGGAATAAACGACCAGTTGATGCATGCTGTGTATTGATTATACAGCACGGGGCTATATAGCCCGACACTTGCTGCATCTCAGCCGGGATTATACCATCAGATCCCGGAGATTTATAGGGCCTGAAGCTTTTTATCGCCCAAATTAATGTTGGCATATTTATTATTTCCGAAGCAATTTCAGATGCTTGGGTCATGGAATTGCCAGGAAAATGCATGTTTAAAAGGAGATCCGGCGACTCTCCCCTGGAGGAACACCACACCCCGTCAGGATCTTTCAGGTATCCCAGGGTGCAAGGAGAATAAGCCAGAACCTTGCGCATGGCTCAGAAGCGTCTTCTATGTTTCCACAGAAGTTTTTCCAAGAATCACATTTTGCATTTCTGATCATCTTCTTATAACTCTTAAGTTGCAGCCTGTATGCAGACCGGTCCTCGTCCGCTCTTGAAAATATAGCCTTATTAAAGAGCTTTCTACAGAAATCTCTGCTCGTCTGCAACTCATTTGACCAATTTTTGTAAGTTCTCGAAACATTCGAAAACTACTTTCGATTTTATACAAAAGCTTTTAAGAGCTTTTAGAGCAGCTTGGCTGTCAACATAAAAGTTTAATTCCCTGTTTGTCTCATTACGGAACTGATGAGCAGCGTTGCTACTGGCAACCATTTCGGCCTGGAAGATACTAGAGTCCAAAGGAAGGATAAAAGTCTTAAACATATCTTGAAAACGCGAAATAAACATTGTTAAAAAGTTTTAACTTTTTTTGTTGAGCTCAAAATCTTCTTTTACAAACTTTCGCAACATTTACTTAAGAAAAAATTGCATAAACTGCTACATTAATGATCTATGGGATGTAGGCGTGGCATTTTTTCCCATCGTTCCCATCATATTTTGTATATGATTTAAAAAGCATTTTTGAAACCTATAATGAATTTTGTACCCATAAAAATAAAAATTTTACAATATGCGGTGGTGAAAAGCAAACGGCAAAAACGCAAAAAGGCGGCGTATAATTTTGTAGCTCTTGACTTGTACCCGAACACGACTAAAAAACTCTTCAATTAATAGTTTTTGAGTTATCTAGTTTTTGAGATTCTCAAGACCCTATAATTATAATGATAATAAGCCTTGCTAAAAATAGTTTTGTGCTATCTCATGGTGGACACAGGCTCTCAATAACCTATTGGTACCCTAAATTCCAGTATCTCTAAAAATAAGCAAGGTAGAGCGAAATGGACATGGTACACAATGGGATCTGAAGCCAAAAACGTCGCTACCAATGGGTTTGAACCAAATCTATCTAAATGTATTTTTGGCTACAGTTACAGTTAGAAAATTTAAATTCTACAGGAATTCAAACTTTTTAAAAATTTATTGTTTAAAGAATTGCTATATGTTTTCCACTGATATTGGATTTATCGCCAAAGATCTCATGAAAATTTAGCCCAGACTTTAGAAGCATACATAAATATGTATGTGTATAACATTCGATGTCTTTTATAATGTTTTCAACTGAAAAATATATAAATACTTTAGAAACGTTTGACTGAATATGCATGAAAATATAGCAAGTGTTTGAATGCAGTAACAGTATGATGAAATTTTTAAGTGTATGAAGGTGACCAAACGTAGTTTAACAATTATTGAAGCAATCACATGTGTCAGTCCGTACAATACCAAGAGGAAGGAATGAAGTTAACGTTAGAAATATCCTTCAACAAATATTTTTCGTCTGCATTGTTTTTGTACTACTCTCCGCTCTCCTTGCCACGGCAGGCATTGCATCGCATCGCATGTATGGTACATTAGAAAAAGAAAAACCAAATAAAGCATTGCATTGGTCGGTTGAACAAACGTTTTTTTTTTTTTGGTTTTATTTTGCTGATGGTGTTTCAAAGACTGTTGCAGTTGTTCTATAGTTCGTTCTATGGTGCACAACGACAAATGTTGAGTTCTTCATCTTGTTAGGGATTCCACTAATTGTGGGAAATTATACTTTAAAATACTTAAGGAGATTATTTAAAATAAAAACTGGGCATGACTTAAATAAAGCTTTGGTAAACCATCCACATTTAGCGGTACAAGAACAATTTCACGTTAGCTAAATTCCCTAATTTAATAATAGCTACAAATATGACTTTGGACTTTTTGTTGTTTTGACAATATTTACCGAGATATTAGCATTTAAAATTTTCGGAAATGCAAACTTTTTAGATTTAAAGAAAAGGACCCATTGGGGTCCACACATATCGTGAGGACAGAAGATACTATGATAAAGAACAAAAATGACCTCCATTTTGCCATATCTGGCTTAGTCTTTGAAACATCGCCATTTTAAGTTTTTTTTTGAAAGCAAAAAAAAATGTTCCATACACTGTAAAACACTATATTAAATTTAAAGCAAGTTGAACTTAATTTAAGGATTTTTTGGAACAGAAAATTTTGGCTGGGATGGTCTTAACAATAAAATTCTGTTTTAATTTTTAAATTAATAAAAATTATTTATTATTCGCCCTTTAAAATTCTATTTTGGGTAAGATTATTCTAGCCCAAGATCATATTTCTTTAACTAATCATTACGATGATATTGTCAAAGTAACAATTTTCAAGAAACTATTTAAAAAGTTGTTTGTTTTAAAATGATTGGTTTGGTCATTTTGCAAGACTTACTCGACACGTGTTTCGATTAGTAAAAGAAATATGACCTTGAGCTAGAATAATACTTCTTAAAATAGAATTTTAAAGGGCGAATAATAAATAATTTTTATTAATTTAAAAATTAAAAAACCTTCTATTGTTATTATAAATAAGAGGGAATACAACAAAAGCAGTGAACATCTAAGTCGCGTAAGAAATCCACTGTTAGTATGTATATGAGGCATTCCACACCAAATGTTCCGCTACAGAAAAACATGTGTCCCGTGAATTTCTGAAAATGTTGTATGAATAGCCCAATATGGAACTAAGAAAATTGCGTTTTTGGTTTTTCAATTTTTAAAAAACTGGGCCTAGGAGGCGTGGTCAAATATGGAGCAAATTGTCAAATTTGTGTCGATTTGCATTGTTTAAATATTTAACAAATTAAAACGGAATGCACCACAATCTCAAAAATTTATATTCTAGTAGTTTTGTATCTTAACAATTTTGTAATTTTCTTGAATTTTCCTGTTTTAACATGGCGAATGAGTATTAAATATTTACATAAATGTTACTCATACGCTATGTTGAAACAAGAAAATACAAGCAAATAACTATATTGTTATGATATTCAAAATTCAAATGCGATTTTCTTGAAATTTTTTTGTGTGGATAGACAAAAATCTTAACATAAAAAAAAATTTAAATAAAATAAATGGCCGTATTTTTGGTAAATTGATTTTCTGAAAAAAATTTAAATTTCAGAACATGTTCTGAGAATTTTCCAAAAAAAAAAAAAAAAACAGTTGATAGCCCATAGAAAACTATACAAGAATGTAAATTTTTGAGATTGTGGAGCATTCCGTTTTAATTTGATAAATATTTAAACAAGGCAACTCGGCACAAATTTGACAATTTTTCCAATTTTTTACCATGCTTCCTAAGTCCAGTTTTTGAAAAATTGAAAAACAAACGACGCAGTTTTCTTAGTTCCATATAGGGATATTCATTGAGCCTATTTGTACGGTACACATGTTTTTTCGCTGGATATTTGGTGTGGAATGCCTCATATGCTAGCCTGTAATACAGGCTGTGTATATGAAGGCATGTTTGAATTAAATGGAGATTAAATGGAGATTCTAAGAACCTAATCCTTTTTTTCCTCACAATCAGTGTGTAAATTTGTTATAATTTCTCATTAAAGGTGCGTATACACGACAAAGAAATCTCGACAGAAAAATCGAGAATTTGTCTCCTCTAGCATTCTTAAATATCATCTCTAAAAAAAAATAAATATCGTTTACGTTATAATTTTTTTATTAATCAAAATAAAGACTTCAAATCAAAAATAATATCAATATCTTCCAAAAATCTGTAACATTATCAAAAAAAGGTAAGAAATAATACGTTTTAGAGAAATTTGATTTGACACAATTATTGAAAAAGTCAAATGCACGCAGTGTTGCCATATATCAAGATTTATCTTTTTTTGCAAGTTTTTTGAGGTGCTAAAAAGATTTTTTTTCTGAAAAAAAGATTTTTGGAAAGGTAAAAACAAAAATTTAATTTCTAAATAAGCTCAAATTACCTCAGAAATATATATTTTTTATAAATTTAGTATTATTTTTTCATTCTACGCTATACTGTAACTTGTTTTTTATGTTAAAATTGAATTTAAAATACAATATGGGATTTTTTAAAATGATTTTAATACTTTTTCCAAAAAACAAGTTTTTTTTTACAAAAGAAAGATTTTTTTTCAGAAAAAATAAGATTTTTCCAAAAAATATATGGTATCACTGAATGCACGGTACACAGAGTCGTTTTTGGTCTTTGTCTAGAAGTTTTCTCTCCCGTATAAACGCGCTCCGTGTTTTTTTTTTTTTGTTTTGTTACTATTTTCTCACTTTGATTACTCTTTTGACAGCTATCTTGGAATATTCCAATACAAACGCTGGAGTTTTCGCATTGACATACAGAAACAGTTTTTATTCCGCAGTCGAGAAACGGTGGAATTTTTTGTTTCATTTTTTTCGATGCGAAAACTTCTCACTTTAATTACAGAAACGGGCTACAGGAGAACGAAAGTTAACCTTTCGAAAGTTAGCGAGTTTTTCATCTTGTAAATTCACGAAAAACCCTTGTCGAAGTTCAGTCTTTTGCTCATAACTTTTAAACAAAGAAATTTTCTTGATTTTTAGGAAAATGTGTAGTTTATTTACTTATAATTAGTTCATAGTTTTCTCTAAATGGAGTTCTTTTATATAACGAAAAATTCTTACTGCCAAAAAAATTTTACCAAATTAAAATAGCATATCTTATGTGCACACACAATTTAGTTCAAGTTAAGTTAAAATTTACTAAAAATAACTTATTCGTAATAAGGGTATCGAATGAGAAAATATTCTACTTAGAATTTAGTAAAGAACTTCTTAGAATTTAGTTAGTAACTTCTTAAAGTTTAGTTAAAAATTCAAAATGGCGATATCTCGAAAACTAAGCGAGTTAGAGCAAAACGGATGAAATTTTCCAAACAAAGTATTATATAGAAGCTCTTCATATCTGTCGGAGTCTCAAGACACTCCCGAGATTTTTACATGCATAAATCTCTGTAAATACTGCCGACACGACAAAAAGTTAAATTTTTGTTTAAAAATATTTTTTCTGTTTAAAATCTTTCAAACTCAAAAACAAATCCTCAAATTTCTTTTCAAAAATTCCAAACTATTATCGAAATCCCTACTCTTAACAATGCAAAACTAAAAGAGATGACGATAAGGGCAACATCGTTGATTTTTCGTGGAGAAATTAAAAAGCCTCCTTCTATCTTTCACCCGAAAGACTGGTGCTTTGAATATGCGAAAATGCCTTCTATACGCGCAAATTTTAACAACATTTACATACAATCGTATGTATCTTTCAGTGTAAGTTTGCATATGGATACAAACGTATTAGACTTGTCCAAAATTTTATGGACATTTTAAATGTTTCTTTTCATTATTTAAGCTGTTACACTCAAAAAAAAAACCTGGTAAAGTTACCAAAAAATCTCGTGATTTTACAAGGCTATTCTCGTAAAATATGACGTAGGTAAAATTCTCGTAAAATTACGAGGATTTCCTCGTAATTTTGAATGCGCCAAAATTTGGTAAAATAACCAATTTTATTGGTAAAAATATTGGTTTAAAACCGGAAAAATAAAAAAAAAAATGGTAAACTTACAAGAAAAAATGGTAATTATGTTTAAAAAAATGGTAAATTTACAAACCAAAATGGTAAGTTTACAAAAAAAAAAAAAATTGTTAAGCAACATAAATCCTCGAAATAAAATCATTTTTGTAAAATAATTTATTTTTGTAAATTAACTAGAATCCTCGTAATAAATTTTTCAAAATATTGTCAACTTTTTTTTTTTATATTTTTCAATACAAAAAAAAAAAATACAACAATATAAATCCTCGTATAACAAAATTTTTGTAAAACAACAGTTTTTTTTTGTAATTCAACTAGAATCCTCGTAATAAAAACTTTGTTGTAAAATTACAGTTTTTTTTTGGAAAATAACCTTTCAAAATGGTAGAATACAATTACGAAAATAAACTTGTAAAATTACCAATAAAACTGTAGTTCTCGTTTGAGCAAAGTACAAGATTTTTTGTTAAAAAACAAGGAAAATTGTTAAATATTGGTAGAACGGGATTACAAGGCATTTTACCAGGCGTTTTACCAGTTTATTTTTTTGAGTGTATTGACTAATTAATATTAAGTTCTACTGTTCTAGTTTGTTTTTCAATTCATAATCTGCATTTTGCACCAGACAATTTTGATCTTGTAAAACTTTACCGATATAAAAAATAAAAACTTTAGTCGATTGATAATGATTTGAAGATTTTTTTCCATTTTGAACCCGCCTAGTGCATATATATCTAACTTCCGTGTGGAATTTTATGTATACTCAAGTTCGCTTTTATGCAGTCAGCATTTGAGATGTTAACGATTGGCAATGCCACCCTTTTGAGCCATCTATCGCCGTTCAAATAAGCACTTTTGCAGGACATTTGAATTAGTATGAGTGTTTTTTCTGTTGTTTAGAGGGTGCAGCAAGCAGTATAAGTTTTTGTTCCATATAGGAGGCTTATGTCTCGCAATAACTTAGTTGGAGCTTAAATTCTTTTTTTGTTATTTTTCGTTGCTGTCAAGTTTAACGTTCTATGAACGAATGATGGACAATAGCTTTCAGAGGCGTAAAAAACGATGAGGACTTTGTCACCCTCCTGCAGGTCGGGTCACCAGATGAAAACTTAAACACGGCATAATAAGGATAACCAACTCCATAAAGGTGCATAATAATTTTCTCTAGTCAAAGATAGAGCAAACAATTGTTTGGAATTTATTTTGTTCAAACATTTAAACGTTTCACACTCCTTGCTTAGTTCTTTAAATACGTGAATTAAGATTCCAATAGGATCTTAAGAATCATTGAAACTGGGTAATTTAAGTACTACACCGTCCGTCACACACACTTTTTTACACATTGACCAGTCCGATAAATTCTGAAACGTGTATTCCAGTTTTTCTAAATCAATTCGTGTTTTCGCGAAAAACGCCATTAAAAAAATTCTGTTTCTCCAAAGTTGTGTGATATAAGTCAAAAAAAATTTTAAATCTACTTCTGACTTAGAAGTTCTGTTATTTTCTTCCCTACTTTCAGAATTTTTTGGTCCGGTTCATGTGTACAGCCAATATTTAAAATTTTTGGACTGTGCTACAACTCTGAGAGCTTTTTACGTGTTGCAAGCTACATAAATATTCGTGGACTAATTGCTGTATCGGCAATATTCAATCCAACTTTTTTGGATTCAACTTTAGAACTTTTGTTTCCCTAGATATCGAGTTTGTTCACCATTAAGTTGAGCATTCACAAAAAATGTGTTTGGTTGTATCGGCGCACATTAGTCTGAGTCAAAGTACAACACGCGCATTGAAGTTTTTGGGATATAACCTTGGAACCAGTTCTTGTTTTTTAAAAAAATAAAAAAAATAATAAAACAAATTTATGTTATGTTTTAAAAATACAATATAAATTTGAACATAAAGATTCAAATTTAGCACGTCTTTAAAAAGATCATTTGTTTTTTCCACAAAAGCATTTTTTCCCTTGTGGGTGATACCTTGAAGTCAGGTTCAAGCATGAATCTTTTAAAAATGTCTTCCTAACAATTTTCTCTAGAACCTATTCTGTTAAAGTTAACTCGTTAACTTCTCAAAAGCTTATGGGTTCTTTCCAATGCTTCTTATGAAAGCTGACTTAAAAAATTTTACAATAGCGGTATTTGCTCTTGGTAGCAAACTACCCTTGCAGACCTTTCAAAATTTGCAGATCTTGTATAAATACAAGAGTATGCAAGACCACAACAACAAAATACATGAATTAAAAATATACAAGACTTTTATTTATATGCAAGACTAAAACCCATTGCATATTCTGGCCTTTCAAACCTTTTAAACTTACAATACTTAACATCTTTTAGTTTTTCCGGAAAACAATAAGAAAAATCAACAAACTTTGATATCTTATGAAAAATAACAATAGATTTTTAGAACGAATTATAACAAAAATTAACCAAAAATTAGAACAACACAAATGAAAAAAATAAAACAATTTCATCTTCTTCTTTGACCGCAGCACTGATGCCAACTATTCTTCAAACAAAAAGTCGCTAAATTCTACTAAAAAATCGCTAGAAAAGCGATTTTCGATAGAAAATAGCCATTTTGACAACAGCGGAATATAATAAAAACAGCTGTTTGTAAGTAAACTCACAATAAAACGAAAAAAAGACGCTCACGCTTTGTAGCATAAAATGATAGCATTAATACTACTCTTGCATAAATGCTATCAGGAGCGAATACCGCTAATAAAACCAATAAATTTGCAGTTTCAAATATTCACGGAAAATTTCAGTTTAATTTCTTCACTTTAATGCAATTCGGTATTACACATACTTTTATGATCAGATCCGTGTTTGGTTCCAGTAATTTCTGAGGAAATTTTAAAGTTTTTAAACATTTATGGGCCGCGATGACATAAGTTGATGCCTATAGACAACTTTAGAAATTCATTAATTGAAGGTCTTACTGCAAAAACTTGATAAGCAACATTTTATTTTTTTTGTGTTTTTCGCCTTTTACTGATGTTCCATTCAAAGATTTTTGGCAGAAGTCTTGCTTAAACCCTTTGTATAAGTATCTTGAGAATGAACTTCTTCAAAAGTTAGATTTTTTACATTATTTCAAAAGCTTTAAGGCAAAAACCACCATAAAATTAAATGTTGCTTATCGAGTTTTTACAATAAGCCTTTCAATTGTATTTGGTAATCTACTGTTTTTTTTTGGAAATTATTAATATACATAATCTCTGAACTGGCTTTGGATATTAAGTTTTCTCTCTATAACTTGTTGTGTTTGTTCTGCCGATAAACGGGACCTTTTTGGTTTAAAATCCTCAGGAAGTATTAATCGTGTTTCAGTGAATAATAAAAATATAAAAATCATTATAAAAGGCCAGTTTTCGCATAAGCGTATAAAGTTATCGCTATAAAGCTAATGATATTTACTTTAGTTCAGAAATTACAATATGTACCAATGTGCATTATTCCCCAGCACTTTTTAATCCCTTATAACGAAATTTTCAATAAGTACTTTTTTAGCAATGTAATTTTCGTAGTCCAAATTTAAAGTGTCTTTGGCCATTAGTTCAGGTAATACAATATGTATCAACTTGCCCTATTCCACCCCCTTTTCTTCCCCGTATAATCAGAACTTGCAAAAATTCTTTCTTAGTGGCTTGTTCAATGTGCAGCGTCAACTTAACAGAATCTGCATATTTCAGTCTGATAAATTTTCTTTCCTAAGTTGATAGCAAAGATTACAATGTCTGGTGAGGTCACCAGTTTGAATTTTTGTATCCTTTTTGTCGAGAGTAAGTAGTCGTCTATATATTTACCGATACGTTAAATCAATGTGTGCGCATTACAAAACTCCTAAGGTATTGAATTTTAACATCCGGAAAATCAGAGAGATCATGCAGCTACCTAGATTTCAATAAAGCATGTCTCTATCTAATAATTACATCCACGACTGCTGAAGTCTTTACTCTTAGGAGCGATTCTAGCCCACTTTGCGCTTTTTATTAAGAGAACAAGAAAAGAAAAACTAAATCTGTCATGAAACGTAATAGGTCCATCTATTGGGCCAGTTCTAAAGTCTTACAATTTGTTTGTTGTTTTTTGTTTTAGCAAATATTTACAAAAATTGTGTTATTTTGCGCTTTTCAGGGAAAATTTTTCCGCCTGTTCCCATTTTGTCCATTAAAGAAGTTGACCAACCTACGACCATAAGAAATATTCCTGCCAAACTCCAGGAGTCCACTAGCACACGTGGTTTGAACTGCATCGTGTGCTTTTCACAGGCAGACGAACACTCAAATGTTGTAGAATCGATCAATAATAAACATCTATACTTCAAGAGATCGTCGACCAAGTCATCGGTTACAGAACCTGGGACATATATTACATTTTTTAATTTTGTTTGAAATTGTTGCAAAATATTTCTCTAAAACAAGTATTCTTCGGAATATTATTTTACTTTGAGAAATTTGTTTTAAATTTCAACAAATATACTCTAAGATCCTTTGTAATATAAATCTGTTCCAAAAATTGTTCAAATATTTTCCTCTACGCTCATGGAATATGTGGCAATGCATATGCACACCCATTCCCACATACACTACACTCACAAACACACAGGCATAGAGACATTTGCATACTTACAAATATTCATCTAAAATATGAACGCGCGAAATATTAAACGCGAAACTGTACTTGATTTCTAACACAAGAAGGGAACATCATAGGCTTCGTTTTAGCAATGTTAACGTCAATGGTCAAGTCTATCGCAGCATGTGTGGCAAACGAATGTACGAACAAACCCTTGTACGTTCGCTATTATGTGCCGCAAGTGAAATTCCTCGTTAAATGCAGGCCCCCATTCCAATGAATTTGAAAATTTTGCCTTTGTATCCATGATGCTGGTAACTGAGATGCCACTTGTACACACATACATAACACATATCGCCAATACTCACACACACACACACACACTACAAACGGACAAACATACAGCATATAAATGCATGTGGAATGAACGAAAAAAATTGAAAGTAAAAAATATTCTAATGCCTATGGGTGGGGCAGTGACGGACAGTTGGAGTCTCCGACGACTACCCCATGGCTAGTAGAAGTTGTAGCAGCAGTAGTAGTAGTAGTTCAATAGACAAAGTAAAAGACCAAGTGAAAATTCTAAATATATTCTGCAGTATTCTGGCTAGTTCTATACATTTACAATACATCATCATCCGTATACGAGACGGAGGGTGGGTGGGGTTAGCGGGGTGCGATATTTGGTCGTTCCAGTGGTCATGCTGGGGTTGAGGATGATGATGATGATGATGGTTGTGTACAATATCCGCAGCTCTTAGTGACGACTTACGTGCTACGAGAAGTAGATGGTGTTGTGTTATTAGATTTGTAGTCGTGCACTTTTATTGTGTTTTATTGTGCACTCTTGTAGTGATTCTCATCCTTGCATTTCTTTTGGCGGCTAATATTTTTGCATGTTGGTGTCTGCAATATTTCGATACGCGTTTTCTATTCCACATACATGGATGTCTGTGTGTATGTGTATTTTATGTATAGAATAGAATTCTATTCCATACTCTGGTCGGTTTTATGTAGGTATGCATGCATGTTGTATTCTATGCTGTTTGTGCTACATATATTGTATTGTGTTATGTTTTGTGACGAGCTTCCCTTGCCCATCATCAATTGAGGTTTCTCATGTTTGCTATCTTTTGGAAAACAGGCAAGCAGTCTGCTAGTTTGATTTTGGTTGCTTTTCTTTATTTTAAGGCGTCACTGTTAAAAACCGTCATTTTAGAACAGACCATAACGGTTACCTAGAATCTCTCCCTACTCACCCACCTCTATACATCTTGTTTGGTTGGTTATTCCAACGATTCAAACTTTCATATTCATATGCAGTCTTTACAAAAACCGTTGTACACCCTGATGCTTTTCCACACAAACACACACACACATGCCACCACAGTAAAACTGTCCATGTTCGATGTGTTTGATTTTCATTGTACTTTGACTACAAATTTGTTTCTAAGCATTTTTGCATATTTATTTTCTTGAAAAATGCAAACACAACTAGAAAAAAATTGAAAAAATATTCCAAAAAAAAAATAACGAAAACTAAAAACTGATCCTTTTGAAGCGGCAATGGTGATTTCTTTTATTTTGACACCGTCCTTTGAGCCATCAGGATGAAGCTTCTTCTTCCACAGCATCCACTTGTATTGTGTATGTGTAAGAATGAGTTGTGTATTGAATGTACTTGAATACAATCTCGTCTACATACATGATGAACATGTTTGTATGTATTGCAAGTGTGTTTATATGTGTGTGTGTGTGGGTGTGTAAGTATACTTAGAATATAAGCTTCATTTGCATGCTTTTAGTGACAAAAATGGGGGAACACTTTAGTTGATATTGCAGTTGTTTTTAGTATTTTTTGATTTGTTGTTTTTCTGTGTTTTTTTTTTTTTATTTATATACTATTTTTTGTTTTCTTCCTCTGATGAGTATTATAAATACATACTTGGGGGCTAGCGGAAGTGAACGTGGCCAAAAATGTCTAGACCATTAGTAAAACAACTATTACAAGTTTTATTCATATTTATATGATATTCGTTTTTTTTTTTTTTTTGTTTATAAAAGTATAGATGGATGGATGAATATGTGGATTAGGGGTCTTCAACAAAAGTCATGTTTTAATATTTGCAACTCTTGAAGCGAAATATGAATTATTATGACACAACAGATTTTAAGGTTTAATGGACTATTTTAAGTTTGAGCGCCATGTACTTGCCTATTTCTCTTATTTTGACATTTACATTGTGCAACCCACCCTCAAATCAATCAAAAGAATTTTTGAGAACGTTACGTTTTAAGTGTCTGCTAACGCTTAGTGGCAGCCTATATAGGCTCTAAAGTCCGTTGTGACAACATGAGAAGATATTGGGCTTATCCTACTATTCCTAGCCTTTCAACCAATTTGAGCTCCTTATGATACTATATTATTAAATATGGACATCCCCCCCATCTCATAAAAAAATTATTATCGCTTAAGTCCCAATAAGTGTGTAGAAACAACAAAGACTTTGGCTGTGAATTTGAATAAAACGATATTTCTAATTCCCTGGTCACAAGTGCAGTACACACAAAAAATTATTGGCTAAAAATTTTCAATTAAATCTATTGATCAACAAAATTTATATGAGTCAATCAATGTTTTGATTCAAATTTTTGTTATTTTCTTTAACTGCCGAATAACAAATTTTCAACATACCAGATTTTTTTTCGCTTTAAATTATTTGAATAGATTAATTCAAGAATATACAAAATAACCGGTTTTTACGTTTTGTTTATTGTTGGCAACATATTAGAAAGCAAAAAAGATAAATTTTTTGATAATTTTGTCATAAGCTTACAATTCATTTGTTAAATCAATCATTATTTTGATTGACTATAAATAAAAAATTGATGAAATTTTTAATCAAAATCGAAAAAATGTTTGATTGAAAAAATTTTCAATCAATCACCTACAATTTGATGATTAGTATAACAAATTTTTTAATTGGAGGAATTTCAATCAAAAAATTTATTGAATCCACGTTTTTGTTGATTGAAATTGGATTCAAATTTTTTCTGTGTACTTTGAACTTCGTTTGTTTAACAAAAATACAAAAAACAAAACACATAAAAAAAATTTGGTTTTTTAGAGGTAGGTTAACTTCTTCAAATTGTTTTCGCCCTTTTTTTAATTTTGCTTTATGGGTCCATGACCGACGAAGTGAGTATACCCAAGGTATGTCCCATACTCATGCAGTGCATTGTATTGATCAGGGAAAAAGGGTATGGGAAGGAGGAAACAGGGATTAGAGTTTGTAAATCAAACGATTTAAGGTTTTCCAAATTATAAGAAACCTGGAAGACTCCTGCGAGAAGATTGTTTCACATACGAATTGTTCGACTAAAAAACAAATCTTCTATGTAATGAGTTGTGTGAATCACAGGACAATCAACTATAAACGAATGTGCTCTACTAGATAAGTTAGTATTACGAACAAATACTTGGGCTCAAGGAATAAGTTCACTTAACTCAGATGAACACCTCCCATGGTAATACCGATAGAAAAATAACACACAATCCACATTCCGCAATGCTCCAATGAATCAAAAGAGTTGAATACACTACTGTCATTAATAAGCTCTACCGCCCTCCCCTAAACACGGTTCAGAAGCTTCAGGATAGACGCTTAAGCATCTGCCCATATATTGAAGTTGTATTCCATTTTCGGCCGGATATAAAATGGTAAGGAGATCGAATGGATCTCCTTCTTCCGACACTTGAAATGCGTGTTGATTAAAACTGATATCACACTGTATCATCATGCTAGGAACATTCGATTTCTCAATAACTATACCATCATAGGTACAGATGACAATGTTTATTCCGCAGTTCGGATGTGCGTTAACATATAACATAAGATATTGCGTGACAAATATTGCTGTCATCTGCAAAAGAGTAGATAGGATTGAAGGTCTGACCAAAAAGGTCATTAATAAAAACAATTAAAGGGTAGGAGAAAGAACAGAACCCCTTAAATTAGCTAAAATTGTTTGATGAGACCTCATCCAAAACAACACGCATAGTGCGATCTCTGAGAAAACTCGATTTTTTACAACAACCTTAGCCACGAGTGCCCTGTGCCACACATGATCGAACGTCTTAGAAATATCTAGAGTGACCACTTTACGCTCAGCAAAATGGCGGAGGGACCGACTCTGACGTTCAGATCGAAACGCCAACAGATCTCCCGTTGCGGAGCCATACAGTCGATCATTTAAAAGTAAATTGGTCTCTAAATATTTCACGAAGTAGGTAAGTTAACTACGCTTTCCATCACTTAGGAGAGCACACACAAAATTGCGATTGGGCGGTTATTTTCCGGGTTATTAGCCTTTTTAGGGATTGACTGGACATTGGCCACCTTCTAGCGAAAAGGTAAGCCTTATCAACCGGGTCGGTGAATCATTAATCATACTTTAAAAAAGTTGCAGTAAAATAAAGAGCTAGCATTATTCTTTATTCTTTTAACGAGGAGCATAATCAACTTTCGCACGTAGACACCGTTCGTATTGAACCTTTTCGCGTCGCTGTACTTTGGCACACTCGATTCTAACCTTTCCAATGCATATCAGTAACGACGATCTTATTCGAGCGCCAATTACTGAACGATTCCTCTCAGGTTTTGACTGCATTTTTGCATGTCTGCACTCAAAAAATTAACTGTCATTAACTGTTTGTAGTTTATTTAAAAAGTTTTACGTTTTGTCGTTTTTAAATGAAAAAACATTTGTTCAATGTTCAGTTTTATTAAATGACTATTACTGTTCTTTGTTTCAAAAATAACAACATAAAAATAAAGACTTTCATTAGCATTCAATTTCTAAAGTCTTCTATTTTTGTTCTGTAAGTAAAAATAAGTGATTCTTCTTAAATTTTTATACCCTCCACTTAGTGATAGAGGGTATATATAAGTTTGTCATTCCGTTTGTAACTCATCGAAATATCGATCTGTGACCCATAAAGTATATCTATTCATGATGCCCGATCGATTTTGAGACATTCTAGCGATGTCCGTCTGTCTGTCTGTGGAAAATGCTGTCACGGACAAAATATTGCACAGAGATGACTGAAACTTAACATATTTATTGAAAGTTCTCCCGAGAAGTTTGATAAAATATGCATTTGAGCGATATCGGTTCAGCGGTTCAAAAGTTATGATGGAAAATGTAAGCAAAAAATAAATTGTTTGATATTCAAAAAAATATTTATAGAAACCCACCCAGTTGGAAAATGTGTCACTGAGGAAATTTCCACAGTGATTCCTTGAGGAAATGTCTTCAGGTTCTGACAAATCAGAGATTATCCTTGATGACATGTCCTTACTTTGTCAGTACTGACTGTTTGCTTTAAGAGTGTGGACAATTCCTCTAAGACGTCGACAAGGAAATGTCTTCAGAATAGCAGTATAATAAATTAGAATTTTAAATCTGGGCAACTCTTCAATTTCCAAGAAAAAGATGGCAATATTATCGATTTATTTAAAAAAAATCAAAATCTATCAAGTAGTATAAAAGTAATAAATAGACAAACAATTTTCAAAATAAAGTTTAGAACAAGTAGTAAGGTGTGGGACTAATAAACTGGAGGTTTCAGGTTCAAATCCAGTTGGGACTAAAAATGACGAAAAGTTTTTTCTAAATATGAGAAAGATAATTTATAAAGGAAAATGGATAAAAGTAAAAACTAAAGGAAATACGAAAATTTTTTGTATTTTCGTATGACCTACGTCAGACATTTCCCCAAAGAAGTCTTAGGTGACATGTCCCCAGAAGGTCAGCATGCCCTACTGACTACTGCTGACTTTGGGTGAGGACATTTTTAAAATTTGTTTGAAACTGTCCTCAACCCAGTACATAGAGATGTCTTGTGGATGTCAGCAGTGACTCTGACATGTCAGCGCGCCGTCACTGAGGATGGCTCGAGGACGTTGCCAACTGGGCAGTTGGCAACGTCCTCGAGCCATCCTCAGTGACGGAGCGATGACATGTCAGAGTCACACCTGACATTCACAAGACATCTCTATATACTGGGTTGAGGACAGTTTCATACAAATTTTCAAAATGTCCTCTCTCAAAGTCAGCAGTGGTCAGGGCTGACCTTCTGGGGACATGTCACCTAAGACTTCTTTGGGGAAATGTCTGACGTAGGTCATGCGAAAATACAAAAAATTTTCGTATTTCCTTTAGTTCTTACCATTTTCCATTTTCCTTTATTAATTATCTTTCTTATATTTAGAAAAAACTTTTCGCCAATCTTAGTCCCAACTGGATTTGAACCTGGAACCTCCAGTTTATTAGTCCCACACCTTACTACCTGTTCCAAACTTTATTTTGAAAATTGTTTGTCTATTTATTACTTTTATTCTACTTGTTAGATTTTGATATTATTTTAAATAAATCGATAATATTGCCATCTTTTTGTTGGAAATTGAAGAGTTTCCCAGATTTAAAATTCTAATTTAATATACTGCTATTCTGACGACATTTCCTTTTAGACGTCTTAGAGGAATTTTCAACACTCTTAAAGCAAACATTCAGTGCTGACAATGTTAGGACATGTCATCAAGGATTACCTATGATTTGTCAGAACCTGAAGACATTTCCTCAAGGAATCACGGAGGAAATTTCCTCAGTGACACATTTTCCAACTGGGAATATAAAAACATGTTTGTAACAAGTGACTTCGGCACGATGGGTAAAGTGTCTGGCCAGAATGTAGTTGGTTGCGGGATCGGTTCCCGAAAAATTTTATTAATTTTTTTTTGAAATAAAATTCAATAGAAAAATTGTAAAAATAACCAACGAAATCATTAATTTTTAATGTTTAAGTAGGTAATTTTTTTTTTGAATTTCTTGGTAAAAATAACACAACAATCATTAATTTTTAATGTTTTCGTAGGTTATTTTTTTCGAATTTGTTGTGAAAAAAAAATGAAAGTGAAGTTATTTTTTAATGTTCAATGTTATTTATTTTAGAAAATTTTATTAAAAGTAAAAAATAAATGTTGATGTTTGTTAAAACAAATGAATAATTACTGGTATGGTTTTCAAATGTTTTATCACTTGTTCTAAATATGTTTTTCACATGTTTTTGCCTACAAAATATTTTGAGTGGGGAAATGAGGAAAAGGTTGGCAGTATTCCGCGATTGTACTTCAACACATGCATTGTAAGTTGGAATTTAACGAGTATTTAGTTAAAGTGCATCGTCAAAGTGTTTTCTTAACTAATAATTTTTATCGCGGTTATTTTTTAAATTAACTGAAAATCTTATGTATCCGGTTCTGTAAAAAAAAACTTACTGACCAACAAAAAATTCGGAATTATTCTCAAAAATCGTTTTGGCTGTTAGACCTCACATTTCGCTTCACGAGTTAAAAAAAAAAACATCCTGGTGAATCGCCCTAATATTGTTGGCGCATTGAAGGGATTGGAAGAAGATATTTTACTTTTTTAAAGAAATTGAATTTGGTCTTTTGACATGAACATTTATATAACTTTAAGCTTTCATTATTTACGTGCATGTATACTAATTTGTATTTATTTTTATACTTTTTCTATTTGTAGATTTGTATAAATAATAAAAGTGGTAAGCTCTTTTCATTTTTACCCGATATTCATTTCAAGCTACATTGACAATTAATGTTTTTTACCTTAAATTGTAAAAATTGTCCTTCATCGACATAGAAATACGAATGACTGCAATTATTTATGTTGAATAAAACCATGGTATTGATTAAAATTGGCTCGTTTGCTAGTTGATTAAGATGATACAAACAAACATAAATAATTGCAATATTAAGAATTTCTACAATACTTATTAAAGCATTACAAAGGATATTTTTTATAATTATTATTTAGGGTTTGCTATTGCCATCTATTAAAAAATATTCAATGTTTTTATGAAATTTTTAACTGCTCCATTTGCCAGTCCAAACATTTTTTTTATGGATAACGGATACCTTGCCAGCCTTCTTAGAAATAAAAAATACCTTACAAAATCGTATTCGAAATCAAAGACCTGAAATGCCAAACTTGTAGTACTAAGAATTTCAAAATATTGTTAACAAATCTTTTATCCAAAAAACCTTGAAAGATTTGGCATAAAACATTGTATTTAGTATTTATTTATTTCATTTTCAATAACCTAGCCCATTGGCCATAATCGGTTACTAATTTCTACTTACACAAATTTGTACTTAAAAAAGTTTTTAATTGATAACAAAATAAAATTTTAATTCCCATAAATCTTTAATCCCTTTTAAATTTTCCACTCATCAAAAAAGTGTTGAAATAAAAAATATTCTCAATTCCCAAAAAATGAAAAGTGTATGACATAAAAAACCCTAACATTAGCTTATTTCAATAAAAACAAATAAAAATATTCACCCTTGTAAGATGTACTTGTACATTAATATGGTTGTAACAGCTATTTTACAAATAATAATTTTCGCGATGAGAAAATCTTTCATTCTGCAAAACATTCTACAAAGGAGTCATAAAGTGTAAATTAGAAAAATATTAAAATTATAACAAAGGTTTCGATATGCATATAATTTGTCTTTAAAAACATTCCAGGTATTGTTAATGTTTTGATGAGTATTATTAAAATAACAACAATGACAACCTTATTGAAACTTGGGTAAATATTAGGGTCTTAGGCTGGATTTTAAAGTCATACCATAAGTTTTCACTTCACCTACACCAACAGTGTTTGGTGGAAAATTGGTTGCAATCAAAATATGGAACGATACAGTTGGTTAGATATTTTACTATGTAGCCCAAAAAATACAGTCAAATCACATTTGAGTGAAATTGCCTTAAATTTGTTGCCAATATATAGATCTAATTGAATATCTGGCGGAATATGGGTCTTAAATAGGTTGTATTAATTCAGATGTAATTACTTTACCGAGAGGGCTTCCAATCGGAATTGGTTTTTCGAATCCCGGGATGCGGTATTGAACACAATTTTCAGGATTTTTTTTATTAAAAATTGTTTTTTACATTTCTAGAAAAAAAAAAAATTTAGAATTTTTTTTTTTGGTAAAAAAAAACGCTTGCGTGACTCACGCGTGAGCGTTATTAATTCTGGCGTTTTTTCTTACGTGAATAGTGAGTGATTGGTGGGTGATTTGATTATTCAGTGCGAGAGTGTAAGTGTGAGGAAAAATTCACCGCCATATAGATTGTTTAAGAAAAACATAAACCTAAAACAGTTTACAACATAAAAACCGGTTTTAGCAACATTTTCTGTCAATATACTGTAACAGAATAAAGAATGTGCTAAAAATATTGATTGTAAAAACTGATTTCAGCTGAACGTGAAAACTGGGTGTTCTCCTTACAGCAAAAACTGGTTTTTAAGAAAATATTTTTAGCAATTTTTTATTCTAATGTGTTGCCCAAAACGGTTTACGCTGCAAGTTAGAATAGGGTATTATGGACTTAAGATGTGTCAAAAGCTTTTTCGTCAAACCACCATTAGTTTTAAGAATCTGTTCGTAAGCGATTCCGCTTCTGCTATCACACAAAAAAAAAATATTTTCTTTTTGTTTTGTGTTGCTCAATTTCATATTTTCTATAAATGTTTTAAAAAAGTTAAAAGAAATCTTGATCCCGAAAATCCCGGGATTGAAAATCAGAAATCCCGAGATTCGGGATTCCTCTAATCACAAAAATCCCGAGATCGATATTTTCCGATTGAAAGCCCAAGTTACCAAACAACATTTAAAACACCTACAAACTCATTTGTAATGGTAAATTTCCCATTTGTTATTCCCTACAACACTCTGAGGGACAGGTTATAATGACTTTGTGCTGATTTTTGTAACTACCAGTTTTTTTTTTTATTAAAGTTTGAATTACATTAGGTAAGTGAAAAAAAAATCGGTACCTTACTCCACAGCAACACCTTACATAGTTATGCAGACTAGCATGGGCCGTTTATACACTTTTTTCCTGATCAGAAATGGCTACCTCGGAAAAGTTACCCACTGATACCAGAAACTATAAATTTTTTGACTAGTGTTATTATTTTTTTCGAGCTTCGAAAAAGTGTTTGCGAAATGAGCGGAATGGAACTACCCAGACAGATACACTCAAAATAATAACTCTGTTAAATTACAGAAAAACTCTGCTAATTTAACAGAGTACACCATACTTTTCCAGCTAACAACATTTCTTGGTAATTTTACTAAAAAACTCTGTAAAATGATTTTGACAGAAAAAAACTGTTAATTTACAGAGTTTATAGTAAAATATTGGTTATATATGAAAGCTTTTTTACAGAGAAAACTCTGTAATTTTACTATAAAACTCTGTAAAATGAGTTGGAAAAAGAAAAACTATTTAGCACAGAAAACTAGCATACCACCATGCCACTATATATTTTTAAAATACATTTGATGCAAAAAAAAAAAAATTACAGAAAAAACTCTGTAAATTTACAGAGTTTAGTTAAATGCATGTTATTTTGTAAAATTTTTATAAGATTTCTGAAAAAAAAAAAATTTGATAACATTTTTTGCTACTTTTTCAACTTTTTCTCAAAAAAAATATATTAAGATTACAAAGTAAAAAGTAATACAACAGAGGAAACTTTGTTTTTTTTTTGTCACAACAAAATACAAAGTATTTTCTTTTAATCTGCATTTTGACAAAGAACTCTGTCAAATATCTGTTGCATTGAGATTACAGTCATTTTACAGAGTATTTTACATAATTATTATTTTGAGTGTAGTTTTTTATATCTGCCCTGAAAGGTAAATCTAAATTATGTACTCACATCCCATAAAAATTTAAATTTATTTCTTTTTACATTGTAAATGGTAGCGATTATGAGGCATTCCACACCAACTGTTCCATTACAGAAAAACCATATTGGTTGCAATGGGATACCAATGGCAATGTATTAGCTCTTAGAGCACTTGAAAATAACAAAACTGAAGTTTAGGATTTGACAAAAAGTGGCGTGGTCAAATATTACAAATTTCAGCATCTTCTGCCTAAGTATCTTTATTGCATTATTTATGCAAATTAAATAAAATACATGATGTTTTTAAAATAAAAGTTCTAATAGATTTGTGTATGGGCTATCGATTAAAAATATAAAAATTTGAAAATTAACTGAATTTTTATTTAGTTCGGTTTGAGTCCATATTAATTATTTCTGAGAAATAATAATTGTTGTACAATGAGAAAATCTGTAAAAAAAATCAAGTGACAACACAAGCTAAGTGGAGATGTCGACAGCTTTCGGAAGATGTCAAATTTTCATTAGTATTTCTGAATTTTTTAAATTTAAACATAAACTTGATTTACAAAAAAAAAAAACATACCACAACTTAAATTTTTTTATTATATATATGAGGCATTTCACACCAAATGTCCCGCTACAGAAAAACATGTGTCCCGTAAATTTCTGAATAGGTTGTTTGGATAGCCCTATATGGAACTAAGAAAATTGCGTTTTTGGATTTTCTAATTTTCAAAAACTGGGCTAAGGAGGCGTGGTCAAATATTGGAAAAATGATCAAATTTGTGGCGAGTTGCCTTGATTAAATATTTAGCACATTAAAACGGAATGCACCACAATCTCAAAAATTTACATTCTTATGCAGTTTTGTATGGGCTATCGATTAAAAATTTGAAAATTTTCAGATTTTTCCGTTCTGAAATTTTCCATTTTTTAAAAAAGTCAATTTATCAAAAATCCGGCCACTTTTTTTTTAACCTTTTTTTAAAGTATAGATGTTTGTCCATCCACACAAAAAAAAAAAATCAAAAACACGTTCTTCGTTTTTTTCGAGAAAATCGCATTTGAATTTTAAATTTCATAACAATTTTGTAATTTGCTTGTATTTTCTTGTTTCAACAGAGCGTATGAGAAATATTCATGCAATTAATATTACTCATTCGCAACGTTAAAACAAGAAAATACAAGCAAATTACAAAATTGTTATGAAATTTAAAATTCAAATGAGATTTTCTCAAAAAAAAAAACGAAAAACGTGTTTCTGAATTTTTTTTTTGTGGATGGACAAACATCTATACTTTAAAAAAGGTTAAAAAAAAGTGACCGGATTTTTGATAAATTGACTTTTTAAAAAATGGAAAATTTTAGAACGGGTTCTGAAAATTTTCCAAAAAAAAAAAAAAATATTCGATAGCATATACAAAACTATATAAGAATGCAAATTTTTGAGATTGTAGTGAATTCCGTTTTAATGTAATGACCATGCTTCCTAAGCCCAGTTTTTGAAAAATTGAAAAACCAAAAACGCAATTTTCTAAGTTCCATATAGAGCTATCCATACAACCAGGGGCGTTTCAAGTATTTTATTTCGGTGGGGGCCCAACATTTTTTTTCAATATTTTTTTCCAAAAAATTTACATTAAGCCTTTTTTAAAGTGTGAATTGTATCACATGCTGATACATTTTTACAAAGAAGATTATCAGAATATGAAATTTAAAATTTAAAAGAAAAGTCTAAGATTCTATGAAAATTTCCAGTTTAGATAGTTTATGTTATAGAAAAAGTCAAAGACTTTAAATCATATTTCCAATGGAAAACGTTTCTCGGAAAAAGTCACTTTAGAAGATATTCTATAAACATATTCATAAAATACTTTTCCAAAAGAAAAGACTCCGGTTGTAAGACATTTTCCCATAATCTGAGATATTTTTAGTTTTTCTCAGATTCTGAGACATTCTACACAAAAAGTTTTACATTCTGAGAAAATCTTAGCTTTTTCTGTAAGAAAAATGATTCACATTCCGAGACCTTTTTAAAAAGAACACAGTATAAAAAAGCCTTAGATTCTACAACATTTTTCCTAAAGAAAAACTCTCGGATTCTGAGAAAATTTTCCTATAGAAAAAATATAAGGTTATTAGACATTTTTCCTATAGAAAAAGTCTCAGATTCTTAGACATTTTTCCTTTAGAAAAAGTTTCTAATTCTGAGACATTTTTCCTATAGAAAGTCTAAAAAAAGTCTCAGATTCTTCGACATGTTTCTTACAGAAAAACTCTCAGATTCTTCAACATTTTTCCTATAAAAAATGTCTCAGATTTTAGACATTTTTTCTACGGAAAACTTAATAGATTCTGAGACATTTTTCATATAGACAAGTATCAGATACTTAAACACTTTTCTATAGAACAAGTTTTAGAATCTGAGACATTTTGCATATAGGAAGTTGTCAGATTCTGAAACATTTTCCATATAGAAAACGCCCCATTTTTCCTAACGAAAAAGTCTCAGATTCTGAAATTTTTTTCCATAGAATAATACTCAGATTCTGAGACGTTATTCTTATAGAAAAAGAGATTTTGACAATAGAAAAAGTCTCAGATTTTGAGTCTCAGTTTGTGTCTCTGAGAAATTTTTCCTTTATACAAAATCTACGATTTTGAGATAATTTTCCTTAAGAAAAATTCGTTGATTCTGAAACATTTTTCGTAAAAAAAGTCTAACATTTTTTATATAGAAAAGCTTCAGATTCTAAGAATTTTTCTATAGAAAAAATCTTAAATTTTGAGACATTTTTCAGACTCAGAGACATTATCCCTATTGAAAGTTCTCAGATTCTGAAACATTTTTCATATAGAAAAGCCTCAGATTCTGAGAGTTTTTCATAGAAAAAGTCTCAGATTCTGAGACATTTTTCCTATAGAAAAAGTCTAAGATTCTGCGAAAAAGGCTAATATTTTAAGGCATTATTGCTATAAAAAAGTCTTAGATTCAGAAACATTTTTTTTAAGAAATAGTTTCGTTCTGAGAAATTTTTCTAAAAGACAAAATCGCATTTTAAGATTTGACTACATTTTACTTACAATTAGGTCCATTTTTTTTGTACATAAAACTTCAGGTTATAAGATATTTTCTCATTAGAATCTTAAGTTTCAAATTCTAAGAAAAAATTTTGAGATTTTAAGATTTTTTTAACAGAAAAATTTTCAGTTTCATAACATTTTTCTTCAAAAATTTTAGATTCTTATATGTTTTTCTATTTTTTTAAGAAGATTTTTAATATTGTACTTGTTATTTGATACCAACTCCTGAAATTTGGGAAATCATTTCGGGGGGCCCCCTGTATACGCCACTGCATACAACCTATTCAGAAGTTTACGGTACACATGTTTTTTTTCGCTGGACATTTGGTGTGGAATGCCTCATATATATATCTGTTCTGAAATTTTCAGAGATATCTTTTGCCTAGTTTTCCAGATTTTTTTTTAATTGCGTTATTCTAATTTTATCAATAATTTTATCAAAAATAAATATAATTTTTGCGTATGAGTAATAAGAACACTTAAACAATATTTTATATAGACCAAGCAAAAACTTGGTAATGGGTACCCCTTCCTGCCTCGCTTACTTGGTAATGGCTTTGAATAATACTAATTACCATTTGCATTACATTACTTTTTGCAAGTATCGCCGGTCCTCTTCACATGTGTGGACCCTAATGTGTCTCAACTTTGGATCCAAAAAGTTAGCATTCCCGAAAATTTTAAAATACTCATATCTCGGTAAATATTGCCGATACAACAAAAAAACTAGAAGCATTTTTGTAGAACAATAGAACAAGACTGCAAAATAACCAGAAGCTCTCCGGATAATATTTTTGAAGTTATTGAGTTTTTTAATTCTCAAAACCCCAGTGGTCCCCTAAATTCACTTATCTCAAAAACTAAGGTAGAGCAAAACGGACACAAATTTTGGAACAAAAACTTTGACGATTTTTAATTAACCCAACTAGGTCTAGGCCCATCGGGGTCTGGACACCTATCGGGTCCGAACCCATTGGGATCCTCAAATGTGTGTGAACTGAGTTGAAATAAAAAAAATTTAATTTAACTAATTTTTGGCAAAACATTTTTGCTGGCTTTACCAAAATAAAATGTGGGTTCAAAATCAGCAAAATGTCTTGTAGGTTCACAAGCTTTTTTTTTTAACATTACAGTTTTTTCTTTTTGAGTGTGTTATAGTTTTTTTATACGGTTTCCAAACTCCTTTGTTAAAAAATTAAAAACTTTAGTGGGCCATAAAAACTAAATCTGAACTGACTTTGCAAGACCCTTTGGTAGTTTTGTCTCTTTGATGATAGACTTTAATATGGCGTTGAAGCCATTGAGGCTCATTCTTGTTGTTGCACAGTGCAATGAAATAAATTACTTTTGCAAAAAATACCGATATGTACTTTCAATATTTGACCATGCCTACAAAACCCAATTTTGGACAAAATCTAATTTTATTTTTGTTATTTTCTAGTGCCCAAAGTAAGTGTATTTTATATTGACACGAAGTAGCCTTTCTTGTTGAACATTTGCTGTAGAGTCCCTCATATATTTAAGTGGGATTGCAAAATCAATAACGGCAATAATTTGTTCATTCAGGAACAAATTATTGACCATGAATGTGGCAACAATTGAAAAAAAAGAAACTTATGACTACCCCATGTCAAGCGCCAAATCAATTAAATTGTGACAGCATCAAGTCAATTGTTAAAAAAAAGGCACACTCACTTATCGATGAGATTACTGCCACAAATTCAAACACCTTTAGGAGGTGCAAGAATACAAGGTGAAGGAAGGAGTAAGTGGCGTAACGTTATAAACAGAGTAGATTGAAATTGTATCTGTGAATTTTCATTAAGTAATTTTTAACTTTACACACATAATGGCCCAACAACAGCAGAAGCATCAAAAAAACACATCAGTCATCGGCATCAACGAAAGCAGACACCCAACAACAACAACTGCAACAACACGAAAAAGCCGCATTTAATAAATAAGGATATATTGGTGGTGTGAGTGTGTGTGTGTGAGCTTATAAGTGTATCTATGGAGTAATGGGCACGCACACATCATGCCATTGAATCATCGACATTGTCATGATCTTCATCAGCATCGTAAAAAATGCAATGAACTTGCATTGAACACCACAAAAAAAAAAAACATGAACGTACGTATGTCTGTATGTTCCGTCATTTGTTTGTAAGTGATGCTAAATTGCAATACAAAATTTGTATGAGTATCGACGGGAGCTGGAGGTTTGAGGGTATGATGCATCAAAAATTGTTGTTGCATAAAAAATGCAAAAAAAGGAATAAAAAAAGAATACAATTGAGCACACACACATACTCACATAAATACACACACCACATTCACCCATACACACACACACACACTGTATGTAGTAAGTTCATTCACACAGACATGCAGTTGCAACACTATTATCCCAATTTGAAATTCGGGGGAAACCTCTTTTGCTTAAAAAAAAAACAAAAAAAAAACCAACATAAAACAGAATTTGACCGCGACCTAGATGATTGTTAAACACGCATCAGTGACACCACTCTTGTCAAGGTCATGTTGAAAAATTATGCCAACCAATACTCAAAGTTCGGTCGAACGAACTAACGAACGACTGAATGAATGCATGCACATGCTGCAACACGGGTACCATTAATGCTGTTGCACTTCTGCCTCGCTTTGTGTGTACTTTTTTTGTTGTTGCCTGTTTTTTTTTGTTGTATTTGTTTGGTTGTTATTTGGAAATCAGTTTTGTTCTGGTTTTTTTTTCGTTTTTTTTTTGCATTTTTTTCAGAACAAGTATCTTGTTTTGGCGCCGCATATCCATTTTTTCACGTGCTGCAATACACTTCTGTTTTTTACAACATATTTCAATGCCACCAGTTTGTTTTAGTGATAGCATCACGTGCTGCCTCACATACGTTTACGTATGTATGTATGACTGTTTGTTAATAACTATGTGTAGTAGGCAATGCACTTTTATTGCAGTATATCGGTGATTATGCATATTGCAGCTAAAACCGCGCATCGATATACATACATACATATATCTATACATACACTCTACATACATTTACATGTACATACAAATGTGCAACACACAAACAGGAACAAAGTATGAGCTAGTCTGTAGGTATGTATATCAGTATGTACTTTCAAACATATAGTAAATTATGTATGTATATAAGTGTGAGTATTTGATGCGCGCATATCAATAACCTGCCGCAATAATTAACGATTACCTTCATGTATGTATACATTTTCCCACAAAAGTTACTTTTCATTAGACTATTTTCTTTCTAGTTTTATTAAAGAAAATGCAACTGAACGCCTTTTATATTTCGGGATTAGAAAAAGGTAAGGTTGGATGGGCGTCCGCCATTTAGCGAATTTACTTGAAGGACATTAAGCCCATAGTGATTCCCATGGTTACATATTTTACTACTCCCCCTTCTGATACAACGATCTACGTCTTAAACCTCCCCCATTCCCTAAGGTACTCTGCTGGAGAAGTCAATGAGACACCGCTCAGGCAATCCAAGTCATCGAAAAATCTTTAGCCTAAATGCTTAAATGACTCCTCCTCCACTTCCACGCAACTTCTACAATTGTCCCAGCTAGATTTACACCCAAAAAAAACCTTGTCAAATTACTAGAAAAAGTCTCATAATCCCATTTTACCAATATTTGACAGTTTATAATAATTTTCGATCGAAATTTACAATTTTTTTAATTTTACAGTTTTTCTTGTAATTTTACATTTTGTGAAAAAAAATCTTGTAAATTTACGAGAATTTCGTGTTTTATTTTGCCTAAAAAGTTGTAAATTTAAAATTTTTTTGTTAAAAATCTTGTAAAACTGCGAAAAAGTTCGTAATTTTTACTACACTTAAAAAATTATGTCATTACCTGTTTGTAGTTTATTCAAAAAAATTTTACGTTTAGTCGTTTTTAAAAGAAAAAACATTTGTTTGATGTTCAGTTTTTATTAATGACTACTTCTGTCCTTTGTTTCAAAAATAACGCACTACAAAATAAAGACTTTCATTAACAATTAATTTTTAAAGTCATTTATTTTTGTTCTGTAAGTAAAAACTACTGATTATTCTTAAAATTTTTAACGATTTGTGTAAGTAATTTTTTTTTTTAAATTGTTGGTATTTTTTTATGAGATATCATTAGATTTTACCGCACAAGTAGGTTATTTTTTTGTAGAAAAAAAAATCATAAAATTATTTATAGAAATATAAAAACATGTTTGTATCAAGTGACTTTGGCACGATGGGTAGAGTGTCTGGCCAGAATGTAGTTGATTGCGGGATCGATTCCCCAAAATTTTATTAAAAATTTTTAAAAAAATATTTCAATAGAAAATTGTAAAAAAATAACCTAAGAAATCATTAATTTTTAATGTTTTCGTAGGTTATTTTTTTGGAATTTGTTGGTAAAAATAACAGAACTATCATTAATTTTTAATGTTTTCGTAGGTTATTTTTTCGAATTTGTTGGTAAAAAAGAATGAAAAACGAAATTTTTAATGTTTAATGTTATTTATTTTAGAAAATTTTGTCAACAGTAAAAAATAAATGTTGATGTTTGTTAAAAACAAATGAATAATTATGGGATGGTTTTCAATTGTTTATTCACTGGTTTTAAAAGTGTTTTTCATTTGTTTTTGCCTACAAAATATTTTGAGTGTAGGAGTAAAACACTATGCATCGTTTTGCAACGTAAATATTTTGATACGCTTGAGACCAAAAAAACTCAAAGGTACCAATAAGAGAAGAAAACCCCTAGCTGGATTTGGTCTGATTGACTAAGGTTTTTTTTTTTTTTAAATTGGCGTTTGAAGTTTTAGGCTTACAATAAGAGTTTAATTTTAGATAAGAGGGTACTTTTTGTAATACCTATATCTCAAAAACTATTTAGAAATTTGCTACAGTGTCTTCGGAAACATTGTAGCTCTTGAACTGACCTACAAAAATTTATCAAACGTTTATTTAAAAAAATTCCACCTTCATATCTTTTTCTCTTTATTAGAGTGTCTACAATACATATCTGCTTTGAACAAGAAGTTTCTTGCAAAATTCGGATACTTACAATGACATAACCAAAAAACATGACATTTTGAACTTCCTTATGATGTCCTGATGGTATCCTTAATCGTATCGAGTCCAAATTTCTTGCAAAAGTTAGGTAATATTATTGGGAATTCAAATAAAAAATATGAATTATTTTTATATACACTACACCTTTTCCAATTGAAATTCAGAAAAGGTCAATTGTAATTCAGAAATCACAATTGAAATTCAGAAATCCCAATTGAAATTCAGAATAGCCCAATTGAAATTCAGAAATCGTAATTGAAATTCAGAAAAGCCCAATTGAAATTCAGAAATCACAATTGAAATTCAGAAAAGCACAATTGAAATTCAGAAATCACAATTGAAATTCAGAAAAGCCCAATTGAAATTCAGAAAAGCACAATTGAAATTCAGAAAATCACAATTGAAATTCAGAAAAGCACAATTGAAATTCAGAAAAGCCCAATTGAAATTCAGAAAAGCACAATTGAAATTCAGAAATCGTAATTGAAATTCAGAAAAGCCCAATTGAAATTCAGAAAAGATCAATTGAAATTCAGAAATCGTAATTGAAATTCAGAAAATCACAATTGAAATTCAGAAAAGCACAATTGAAATTCAGAAAAGCACAATTGAAATTCAGAAAAGCCCAATTGAAATTCAGAAATCGTAATTGAAATTCAGAAAAGCCCAATTGAAATTCAGAAAAGCACAATTGAAATTCAGAAAATCACAATTGAAATTCAGATAAGCACATTTGAAATTCAGAAAAACGCAATTGAAATTCAGAAAAGCCCAATTGAAATTCAGAAAAGCACAATTGAAATTCAGAAAAGCACAATTGAAATTCAGAAAAGCCCAATTGAAATTCAGAAATCGTAATTGAAATTCAGAAAAGCCCAATTGAAATTCAGAAAATCACAATTGAAATTCAGAAAATCACAATTGAAATTCAGAAAAGCCCAATTGAAATTTAGAAAAACACAATTGAAATTCAGAAAAGCACAATTGAAATTCAGAAAAGCACAATTGAAATTCAGAAAAGCCCAATTGAAATTCAGAAAAGCACAATTGAAATTCAGAAAAGCCCAATTGAAATTCAGAAATCGTAATTGAAATTCAGAAAAGCCCAATTGAAATTCAGAAAAGCCCAATTGAAATTCAGAAAAGCACAATTGAAATTCAGAAAAGCCCAATTGAAATTCAGAAAAGATCAATTGAAATTCAGAAAATCACAATTGAAATTCAGAAAAGCCCAATTGAAATTCAGAAATCACAATTGAAATTCAGAAAATGTAAACAAACCAATTATTAGTCACCACTACAAACATTGGCGCCCTATGCTCCAGTGGGAGTTAGAGGAACATATATATACTACAAACATAGACACATTATGCCAATGCAGTACATAGATGTGTATATGAGAGTATCTAACTTTATTCTCTTGCTACGTATTGTAGAGAGCAGACAGACAATACACTCATAAAATGCTTAAGGTAACATCAAGTGAAACTGACTTTTTATTATTTTTCTTTAAAACTAATTTTTCATTAATGCATTTGTCAAGGTAGAGTAAATATTTTTGTTCACTATAATAATTAATTTACAAAAAATAATAAAAATTCTGTTAAACTAAATTTTACCTACAACATTCTATGAGTGTATTATTGTCTGTCTGCTCTCTACAATACGTAGCAAGAGAATAAAGTTAAATACTCTCATAGTTGTACAGCATTTGTTTAATGTGTATATGTAGTGGTGACTCATAATTGGTTTGTTTACATTTTCTGAATTTCAATTGTGATTTCTGAATTTCAATTGGGCTTTTCTGAATTTCAATTGTGATTTTCTGAATTTCAATTGTGCTTTTCTGAATTTCAATTGGGCTTTTCTGAATTTCAATTGTGCTTTTCTGAATTTCAATTGGGCTTTTCTGAATTTCAATTACGATTTCTGAATTTCAATTGGGCTTTTCTGAATTTCAATTGTGATTTTCTGAATTTCAATTGGGCTTTTCTGAATTTCAATTGTGCTTTTCTGAATTTCAATTGGGATTTTCTGAATTTCAATTGTGCTTTTCTGAATTTCAATTGGGCTTTTCTGAATTTCAATTGTGATTTTCTGAATTTCAATTGGGCTTTTCTGAATTTCAATTACGATTTCTGAATTTCCATTGGGCTTTTCTGAATTTCAATTGTGATTTTCTGAATTTCAATTGTGCTTTTCTGAATTTCAATTGTGCTTTTCTGAATTTCAATTGTGCTTTTCTGAATTTCAATTGTGCTTTTCTGAATTTCAATTGGGCTTTTCTGAATTTCAATTGTGATTTTCTGAATTTCAATTGTGATTTTCTGAATTTCAATTGTGCTTTTCTGAATTTCAATTGGGCTTTTCTGAATTTCAATTACGATTTCTGAATTTCAATTGGGCTGTTCTGAATTTCAATTGTGATTTTCTGAATTTCTGAATTGAAATTCAGAAAAGCACAATTGAAATTCAGAAAATCACAATTGAAATTCAGAAAAGCCCAATTAAAATTCAGAAATCACAATTGAAATTCAGAAAATGTAAACAAACCAATTATGAGTCACCACTACATATACACATTAAACAAATGCTGTACAACTATGAGAGTATTTAACTTTATTCTCTTGCTACGTATTGTAGAGAGTGCTTTTCTGAATTTCAATTGTGCTTTTCTGAATTTCAATTGGGCTTTTCTGAATTTCAATTACGATTTCTGAATTTCAATTCGGCTTTTCTGAATTTCAATTGTGATTTTCTGAATTTCAATTGTGCTTTTCTGAATTTCAATTGGGCTTTTCTGAATTTCAATTGTGCTTTTCTGAATTTCAATTGATCTTTTCTGAATTTCAATTGGGCTTTTCTGAATTTCAATTGTGATTTCTGAATTTCAATTGGGCTTTTCTGAATTTCAATTGTGATTTCTGAATTTCAATTGGGTTTTTCTGAATTTCAATTGTGATTTCTGAATTTCAATTAGGCTTTTCTGAATTTCAATTATGATTTCTGAATTTCAATTGTGCTTTTCTGAATTTCAATTGGGATTTCTGAATTACAATTGATCTTTTCTGAATTTCAATTGGAAAAGGTGTAGACTGCCCAGAAAAAAAGCGAAGTTTTTATTTTCTTGGGGATACCTGCGATTTTTGTTCCTCTTTGTGCAAAATTTTTTTTATTTTTAAAATAATATCTAGAGGTCGCGCACTCGCGTTTTATAACGATTTATTTTTTTGGAGTTATTTATTATTTTAAATTGTTAAATATGTTTAGTATGATAAAATATTAATAACTTCAGACAAAAAAAATAAAAAATTAAAAACTAAATATCGCTCATTCCATGAGATGACTCCCAGCATCTAATCAAATGTTCTTTAATTTATTTGAAATTTTGCATACATGAACACTATGGAGCTATTAAAATAAATCACATGTTAGTTCCGAGAAAATCCGCGAATTCGCGAATATATTCGCGTTCGCGAATTCGTGGATTTTCGTGAAACTAAAACCGAATTTATTTCAATTGCTCCATAGTGTACCTGTTTGCAAAATTTCAAATAAATTAAAAAACATTTGGTTAGATGCTGGGAGACATCTCATGGAATGAGCGATATTTAATTTTTATTTTTTTATATGCAATTATTAATATTTTATCATAGTAAACATATTTAGCAATTTAAAACAATAAAAAACTCAAAAAAATATAAGTCGTTATAAAACGCGAGTTCGCTACCTCTACACTCAAAATAATTCTACAGTAAAAGGTTTAGTAAGTGATTTTGTACCAAAATGTACTAATAATTTACTAATTTTAGTATCTTCAAAGTACTAAAATTATGAATTTTTTACTGGTTTTCAAAAATTTTAGTAAAAAATTTTAGTATTGGTTACCAATTTCTGCGCTAGGTCCTTTTGGACTAAAATTTATTTAAATTTTTAGTATTGAATACCCACAAAGAGGAACAAAATTCGCAGGTGTCCCCCAAGAAAATAACAACTTTGTTTTTTTCTGGGCAGTCTAATATACACTTTTCCAATATTAAAAAATGTTTCTGTTTTAAGGACATGGTCAACAAAAAATCAAAAGGCCAATATCTTATGAAGGCGATTCGATACAACTTTTCTGATGATAGATTCGAAGTTAGGAGGCCAAAATACTTTAGAAAATGTATTCAACATGTCTGTGCAAAAACTGTGTAGAGTAGTGTTTTTGATGTCTGTCAATTTTTTTATTAAATTTTTTATGTAAATAAAAAATAACAAATTTAAAGTGTAAAACCCCTGTAAGACAAATAATTATCAGAAATTTAAACAAATTTGTAGAAATTTGCACAGTAAATTGTAGCGTATACGTAACAAATATTAAGTATTCGCGAGAGCACTGAAGTAATGAAGATACAATGTAAAAAATTTTTAGCATAGTGTTTTTTCGTATTATCGGTCAATTACACAGGTTGACAAAATTTTAACTTTTTCAATTTGCCTGACCTTTGACAATTGATTTATATGGATTTTAGTGTGCTGATTCCGAATCTGTTATCCAATTGTTTCCATCAGCTCGCGTTCGCGAGCAAATCGCTGTTAAAGAGTCGAAAAAGTGCGTTTTTTACCAATTTTGCTTGGTTATAATTTCCAAAAAAAAAATTTAGTGCCTCAATTTTAAACACGAACTTAAGTATATTGGATGCCGGGATTCCAAAACTGGTATTAGGTTTTTTCTGCCAGCTTTAGTTTTCGAGTTATTAAAAAGGGCCTAAATATTCAGATAAAATTAAAGAGGTCAAAAATTTAAAAATTTTATTTTAGCGATATCTCAAAAACTAAAGATGACTCAACAAAAGTAAGAGCATTTTTGGAATCAGCATATCCAACATACCTAAAATCGTCATTCACTTTTTGGATGTAAGACAAGTCTTGGTAAATATAGACTCACAAACATGCCAAAAACAGCCTATTTTCAAAGTTTCCTAAGGCTATATCTCGAAAACTAGAGCTGACCCAAAAAAACGGGAGCCAGATTTGAAATCAGCGTACCCCTAATACCTAAAATTAGCTATTAGAACCCGGGCAAAAAAAAGTGTTGCCCTGTGTTATTTTTTGATTTACAAATACTAAAAAAAAAAAAACAGCACGTGCTAACACGTAAAGTCAAGGTGAAACCAATGTGAAAATCATGGTTTTGCTCATTACTTCTGAACCACTCGACCAATTTCGAAAAGTGTTTTTTTAAATTACAAATATCGTCCATTCCACCAGACATTTGGTAATTTTAGGCATTTTTTGACCAAGGATTTTCCGATTTTTGTTATTTTTTTTATACGGATACTCTATGGAGCCAATTTCAAATTTCATTTATCAGATCTAAAACATTTGAAAAACTCGCTATTTTATTCACGATTTTCGTTTTTAAAAAAGTAAAAAAAAATGCAAAATCTGTGTAATTTTGAGCAGCGGTATTTTTTAAACTACTTATCACATTTTAACAATCCATAAGTAAGTCTATCTTGATATCTTATAAACTGAAAAAATATCGGTGGTTTAAAAGTGCATTTTATATGCAAATGCGGTGTTGAAGTGCATTTTTCGAAACTTTTATCCCTTTTATTTTTTTTTTAATTAGCATATTTGAAAAATTTTGAATTTTTGGTACAAGAAAATGTTGTCATTACAATGGACCGAGCATGTATGATATTTTGAACGTTTTTTTTTTTTTTAAATACTTTCTTAAGTTTCCCTTATAAAAAATTTAATTTTTTAAATTATACCAAAATCATGTAAAAAGACATGTTTTCAAACCGTTATATTTTCAAAAGTACTTATCGTATCTCATTGTTTTTATTCACATTAGAAAGGTATTTTTGTCTATTTTTTGCATTTAATGACCGCAAAAATATTGGTGTTTCAAAAATGCATTTTAAATGCAAATACAGTTTTGAAGTGCATTTTTCAAAACTTTTACCCGTTTGAATTTTTTTTAGTTATCATATTCGAAAAGTTTACAATTTTTACTACAAAATATTGTCCTCCTAATAATGGATCCACTGTGTGTGCTATTTTTTTGAATTTTTTAAAAAAATCATGTTATTTTAGGTTTTTTTGGTTTTATTTAAATATTGAAATTTTTTTAAGGAAATTTAAAAAAAAAATTTTAAAATAGCACACACGGTGGGTCCATTATTAGGAGGACATTATTTTGTAGTAAAAATTGTAAACTTTTCGAATACGATAATTAAAAAAGAAAAGTTTTGAAAAGTGCACTTCAAAACTGCATTTGCATTTAAAATGCATTTTTGAAACACCAAAATTTTTGCGGTCATTAAATGCAAACAATAGACAAAAATACCTTTCTAATGTGAATAAAAACAATGAGATACGAATAGTACTTTTGAAAATATAATGGTTTAAAAACATGTCTTTTTACATGATTTTGGTATAATTTAAAAAATAAAATTTTTTATAAGGGAAACTTAAGGAAGTATTTTTTCAAATTCTGATTAATTTTTATTAAAAAATAAAAATTGTTTTATTCGACCTTTAAAATATTATATTTTGTGAGGATGTTTATTCTGGCTCGAGGTCATTATTTTCTTTACTAATTAAAACCATGATATTCTCATAGCATAATTTTCAAGAAAATTATTTTTTGTTTTAAATTTATTTATGTTGGTCATTTTTGCAAGACTTAATCGACACGTATTTCGGAATTTGTCAGATTCCATTGTCAAGATTATTTAGCAAAAATAGAAACGATTTACTACAAAGTAGCAAACGAGTCGAGTGACAAATCGTTTGGGCACAAACTAAAGTATTGATACATATTCGACTCTATCCACAATGTGAATTAGAAAGACGAAGAAATTGTACTATACTAGTAAAGCAACGATTGTCAATAACCAACAAAAATATTTAAAACATTTTTTTTTAAACATATGGTTGGCACGCCATAGTGATGAATAGCCCTAATATGGTATAATTTCATTCTCAACAACAAAAAACATATTGTTGTAGTCCAATGGACTATCGTATGTAAAATGTTTTAAATATTTTTGTTGGTTATTGACAATTGTTGCTTTACTAGTATAGTACAATTTCTTCGTCTTTCTAATTCACATTGTGGATAGAGTCGAATATGTATCAATACTTTAGTTTGTGCACAAACGATTTGTCATTAGACTCGTTTGCTACTTTGTAGTAAATGTTTTTTTTTTTTGCTAAATAATCTTGGCAATGGAATCTGATAAATTCCGAAACACGTGTCGATTAAGTCTTGCAAAAATGACCAACATAAATAAATTTAAAACAAAAAATAATTCTCTTGAAAATTATGCTATGAGAATATCATGGTTTTAATTAGTAAAGAAAATAATGACCTCGAGCCAGAATAAACATCCTCACAAAATGGAAGTATTATTTTTTTTTTTTTATACCCTCCACTCTAGTGATAGAGGGTATATATAAGTTTGTCATTCCGTTTGTAACACATCGAAATATTGGTCTAGGACCCCATAAAGTATATATATTCATGATTCTTGATCGATTTTAAGTCGATCTAGCGATGTCCGTCCGTCCGTCCGTCTGTCTGTCTGTCCGTTGAAAACACGCTAACTTTTGAAAGACTTTACGGAGGCTCCTGAAGTTTGACATACATGTTCTCCATTTACCGGGTCAGGTTGGTATTGCAATCCAGCGAAATCGGTCAAGTGGTTCAAAAGTTATGAGCAAAAGAGTAAATTTCGGCAAGGTTATATTTCGAATTTACAAGATTAAAACCACTATAACTTTCGAAAGACAATTCTAAGGGGGCTGAAGCTCAGCATATATATTTGTCATTCCCCAAGGCTATTTGTTTTTGAATTTCAGCAAAATCGGTTCAGTGGTTCAAAAGTTATAAGCAAAGCACTGAATTTCAGATTTGTTTCACCTTAAACTGTTGAAAACTAGTTAAACAAGTTTTAAAAGCATGGTGAAATACCAGTTTTTTATACCCTCCACTCTAGTGATAGAGGGTATATATAAGTTTGTCATTCCGTTTGTAACACCTCGAAATATTGGTCTAGGACCCCATAAAGTATATATATTCATGATCCTCGATCGATTTTTAGACGATCTAGCGATGTCCGTCCGTCCGTCCGTCCGTCTGTCCGTCTGTCTGTCTGTCTGTTGAAAACACGCTAACTTTTGAAAGACTTCACGCAGGCTCCTGAAGTTTGGCATATATGTTGGGCATTTACCTGGTCAGGTTGGTATTGCAATCCAGCGAAATCGGTCCAGTGGTTCAAAAGTTATAAGCAAATGAGTGAATTTCGGCAAGGGTTTTTTTGGAATTTACGAAATAAAACACACGGTAACTTTCGAACGGCAATTCTGAGGGTGCTGAAGTGTGGCATATATATTTGTCGTTCTTCAGGTCCGGTTCGTTTTAAATTTCAGCCAAATCGGTTCAGTGGTTCAAAAGTTATTAGCAAAACCGTAAATTTCAGATTCGCCTCACCTTAAATTCACGTGTTGAAAACCCGTTAAACATGTTTTAAAAACATTGGTAAGTCACAAAAATATTTTACATCGCATTTTTGTCATTCAAAAATATTTTTTTACTAAAAGAAAAAAAAAATACTCTCGAAAAAAATTTTACACTCAAAAAAAATTTTACACTCAAAAAAAAAATTTAGTAAATTATTTTTTTTCAAAAATTAGTTAAAAAATTTGTTAGTTTACACTAAAAGAAAAAAAAAATACACTCGAAAAAAATTTTACACTCAAAAAAAATTTTACACTAAAAAAAAAATTTAGTAAATTATTTTTTTTTTTCAAAAATTAGTGTTATTTTTTCACTCTAGAAAATTTACTATAACTTAAAAAGGACATTGTGGAGGGTATTCATAGATTCGGCCAAGTCGAATTTAATTTTTCTACTTGTTAAAACTTGTTGTTGTTTGTTTTCTTGTCGTGGGGTGCAGTTTAGTTGTTAGACAAGTAAATAGTTGTTATTATTTTGTTATTGTAACTGTATGTAACGGTGTATAGTAAGAATTTTTGGAAAAAAAATCAAATGAAGTAAAATAAAAAGTTGGAAATATGTGAAATATTTTTTTTGTATTGCATATAGGTACAAAACAACAAAAATATTTTACAAAGTAATTTTGTTACTCAAAGAAATTGTACACTAAAAAAAATATTTACACTAAATAAAATGTTACACTCAAAAAAAATGTATACATAATTTTTTTTTTTTAATGAAATGTCACACTCAAAAAAATGCTGACAGTCAAAAAAATTTTACACTCAAAAAAATTTGATTGATTAAAAAAAAGTTTTACTCAATATAATATATGTATTTCTAATAAAAAATTTGTGATGCAATTTTTTGAAATTTTTTTAGAAAATTACTATCAGATGACATTGTGGAGGGTATTCATAGATTCGACCAAGTCGAACTTAATTTTTCTACTTGTTAAATATTAAAAATATCATACATTCTCGGTCCATTGTAATGAAAACATTTTTTTGTAGCATAAATCCAAAATTTTCCAAATATGCTAATTAAAAAAAATTAAAAGGGATAAAAGTTTCGCAAAATGAACTTCAAAACTGCATTTGCTTAAAAAATGCACTTTTAAACCACATATATTTTTTCAGTATATTACACACCATTCGTATGCGCTATGGATTGTTAAAATGCGATAAGTAGTTTAGAAAATACAGCTGCTCAAATTTACACAGATTTTGCATTTTTTTGACATTTTTAAAAACGAAAATCGTGAATAAAATAGCGAGTTTTTCAAATATTTACGTTCTGATGGAAGAAATTTGAAATTGGCTCCATAGAGTATCTGTATGAAAAATATAACAAAAATCGGAAGACCCTCGTTCAGATTTTTTAAAATGATTCATGAAATGGACGATATATGTATATTATGCATTCCAACCTCAAAGGGCTTTTAAAAGTTAGCATGCTTTCAAAAGACAGTCAGAATAAGGATCATTTATAGATCAACTTAAAAATGATTGACTACTTATCTATATTTCGATGTGCTTCCAGAAGGTTTCAAAAAGTGTAAAAAAAAGCGCGGAAAAAAGTACCACGTTTACGCTATTTACAAAAATTATTTAGTGTATTTAAAATTTAAAATTTTTAAATTCCCATTTGTTTTAAACTAAATTTCAACATTTATTTGCATGAATACGTGTTAGTGGTAAAGGAATGGGTCAACCGCAAAAGTCATAAATTTACACAAACACAAAAAAGTGCATCATCAGCTGCTGTTGCAGATGCAACAAGCGATTTTCACACCATATTTAAATGCACATACATACATGTAAAAAATATTTAAACACCTTGTTGCACATAGTGTTGAAATAAACAAAAAAAACTAAATAAAACAAAACGAAAAAAATTCACCTCATAACGGCAGAACGAGCAATAACAACAATAACAATAGAGAAACAATACCCACCTCATACTTTGCTAACTTCCCGATTTGGATGAATATTATACACACATCCATACATACATATGTACCCAGCAAAAAAAGTGCGGAGTACTTCTATTTGGAGTGCTTTAAAACTATAACAAATGTAATGAAATACAACAAAAATAACAAAAAACACAAGAAAAAAACACACAAACAGTTTTTTCTACTCCATAAAAAGTTGTTATTCAGCACTTAACTCATTACCTTCCGCGACACTCCCATACAAAAATAAGTAGATATTCAGTAGATAAGAAGTACTCCGAGCTTTCAAACAACTTCCAACTACTTCCACGGAGTAGTTCTTATCTACTGAATATCTACTTACATTTGTATGGAGGTGTCGCGATAGGTAATGAGTTAAGTGCTGAATATCTATGTATTCTGGAGTAGAAAAAACTGTTTGTGTGTTTTTGTCTTGTGTTTTTTGTTATTTTTGTTGTATTTCATTACATTTGTTATAGTTTTAAAGCACTCCACTGAGAAGTGGTAATGACTTTTTTTGCAGGGTATATCCATTCGACATACATACAGACATATCAATTTTTCCCACGATTAAATTGCTTTGCAGTGAAAAGTGGCCAAAACGATTGCAAACATTAAATACCATCAATGTTGTTAACAACTGCACTTACATGAGGCAGCTCCCGTGCCCTACAACAACACAAACAAATGAATGCCACCGACATGCATCGCGCTTTAAAAAAGTGCAACACTTTCGGTTTCAATGGTCGTTTATAGTAGGAATATACATTTACAAAAAAAAAAACACACACAGAACGTTAAAAAAATTCCGATTCAAAATCACGGCAACACGTCATCATAGAGCCAAAAAAAAAAAGTTATGTACTCATACTTGTACATCAGCTAGTTATACAGTCAGTTGCAATTGCATCTATGTACTGACAAAATACTACTACCGTACAGACATACATACGTACAACCAGTTGCACCACTGAGTCTGTCATCAACAAATTGCAGTCAATAAAAAAAACCGATTTACACATTTTTTTCTGCTTTAGTTTTTTGTATTTTTTTTTTTTAAGTGGTTAGTAAGCTGCGAAAAATACAATGCACTACTAATGTGTGTGTGTGTTTGTGTATGTGATGTGTGTGTATTGCAACAACGATTCTCCATGCACTCCGGCACTGATGGTTGAGTTGCAGCAATAATGTCATGTATTGTGGCACGCGTTACAATTTCCATTCACTGCAAAGAATCGTGGGGTAAAATAATGCACGCACACTCAATCATACAATTGTTAAAAATCATTGAAAAAATTAAAAAAAAAAAAAATTGCTGAAAACTGTTAGGGGATGTCACCTACCTGCCACATATTGTAGCGATATCGATGACACACGTTACGATGATATGATACTTGTAACCAATACATGTATACATCGTTAACTAAAATGCAAATGGACATAATTTCCCTACTGCCCAAAAACGGTATTTGAAAGCATTTTACATGATGGCCAAATTTTTTCTAAAAAAGATTGAGTATAACAAATTTATACTCAAACACCCAAAGTTGTAAGAGGCGGCTGACGTTTTACGTCAGCACACATAGACTCTGAGGTCCGTTGTGATCTAGGTTAGGTTACAAGTAAAAAAATACCTAAGTTGCTCGGTCTGCCATTACAAATATTACCATTGTCGAAAATTATTACAAACAAGTTGAATGATGGTATGAGGTGAAGTTGATATTACTAAAAATAGAATTGTATTGTTGTAATTGTAGATTTCTCTCTGTAGAATACTATTAATACTTTTGTAAGCACAACAGAAATGGGATAGATACGACTATTTGTCAAAACATATTCTATTAACGAGGTATTTGTGACGTCTAAGGTGACGGCCAGCCTGTGTTGTTAACGGTATGAATATGGTAGCAATTCCATGGTTTGATTCTTACATATGACGCATTCGACAACAAATGGTCCGCTACAGGAAAATAGGTGTCAAATGAATTTCTGAATAGGTTGTATTGATAAAAAAGATTGTAAGACAAAACTTTTTTTTGTTTTTTTAATGTTTTTTTAAAGTTTAGATGTTTTGTTTTTTTTTTTGAGAAAATCGCATTTGAATATTAAATTTTTATAATAATTTTGTAAATTTCTTGTATTTTCTGTTTCCAACATGGCGTATACGCATCTGAACACCGATGCCAAGTTTGTTTTGTAAGCTTCAAATTTTTTAGTCCCTTTGCAATTCAGGGTACGTCATATTTTATATGATGCATTTTAACGAGAAAAAAGTAAAATTTTTTGTGTATTTAAATATTCCCATGAATGCAGTTCACACATGATTAACTTATTTTTTTTGGTATAAAAAAAAAAGAACGTTAAAACTCCATATATTTTCACACCATCTATAATTTTGACACATTATTTCAAATTGTTTAAAGAAATATCACTCAAACGATGAATATATAGAGAATATGATTATCTTCTGCAGGTGATAATCGGATGGTGTGTTTTGGTATTAGATTAAAAATTATACCGTCTATCAAAAAATGATGGTGGGCATATCAACTTTGTCATTGCGAGACCAACACATCAAAACGTAAGGTCTTGAGTAAAATTCCGAAAATTTTTTTCAAGATACCATCGTTCAAAATCGATCCCCAAATTTGTATACCCTCCACTTAGCGATAGAGGTTATATATCGCTCATTTACTTGTATAGTGTCATAACGCAAAATGTTTGGTTTTACAGAAAACCTGTTGAAAGTTTGCAATTGAAACTTGGTTTACGTTGCAAAAGGTCCGTGAGTATAAAATGTTATAATGGCGTGTTCTGTTCTCAAACGGTGAGTTTAAAAGATATTAATACGAATTTTTGACACAATATAAAGAATGATATAACAAATAATTCTGTATTGTTTACCCGAAAACGACATATTTTGAGTTATGACACTATACAGGTAAATGAGCGATATAAGTTTGTCATTCCGTTCACAAATACACCTCGAAAGTGTAAGTATTCATGATCCCCGTTCGATTTTTAGACGATCTAGATACGTCCGTCTTTTGAAAATATACTAACATTCGAAAGCCAAACCTGAGCAAACTGAGGTTTATATTTGCAATTTTCTTGGTCAAATTGGTGTTGAAATTTAGCGAAATCGAATTCAGTGGTTCAGAATGTTCAGAATAGTCTCAAAATTAATTCACGTATTGAAAACGCGCTGAAAATGCTTTAAAAGACATTGATATGCCACAATAGTATTTAAACATTGTTTTTGACACTCAAAATAATTTGTACACCCTCCCGAGTAAAAATAATATTGTGTATTTAAAAACTATCATTCCAAAATTATAAAGAAATCGGACCAGTTTTACATGCAGTCCATATACAAACCACCCTCCCGATATTATTCTCATAAAACTCTCAAAATTCGTATAAATAGGAAACACTTTATAAAAATTTTGTTTATAGGTTGTTAACATGTACTTTGTTGACATAATCAAATCTGGTTATAATTGGACGATTTTTAGACTCACAATCAGTCCCCATATAAAAACAAATATTCCGAGGTGTTACACACGGAATGACAAACTTATGTATAAGGCATTCCACAGCAAATGTCCCGCTACGGAAAAACATGTGTCCCGTGAATTTCTGAATAGGTTGTTTGAAAAGCCCTATATGGAACAAAGAAAATTGAATTTTTGTTTTTTTTTAATTTTTCACTGGGCTAAGGAGGCGTGGTCAAATTTTGAAAATATTGTTAAATTTGAGTTGCCTTAATTAAATATTTATCAGATTAAAACGGAATGCATCACAATTTCAAAAATTTACATTATTGTATAGTTTTGTATGAGATTTATTTATTTTTTTTTTTTTGAATATTTTCAGAACCCGTTCTGAAATTTTCCATTTTTTAAAAAAGTAAATTTATCAAAACTCCAGGCACTTTTTTATTTTTTTTTTTAGTTTAGACGTTTGTCTATCGATACAAAAAAATTCAGGCATGCGTTTTTCGTTTTTTTTTTCGAGAAAATCGCATTTAAATTTTAAATTTCATAACAATTTTGTAATTTGCTTGTATTTTCTTGTTTCAACATTGCGGATGAGTATTAAATATTTGCATAAATGTTACTCATACGCTATGTTAAAATAATAAAATACAAGAAAATTACTTAATTGTTATGAAATTCAAAAATAAATGCGATTTTCTCGAAAAACGCATGTCTGATTTTTTTGTGTGGATAGACATACCCATTATCCTGCACTATTATCGAATCTAAAAAAGGCTTAAATAATTCTAGAAAAGACAGATTTATTATTTTTATTTATTTTTTGCACTTTTTAATAATATTATTATTTGGGAGCATAAAATTAATCATAGTTTAAAATAATTATATTTTGAGGATGTTTATTCTGGCTCGAGGTCATTATTTTCTTTACTAATTAAAACCATGATATTCTCATAGCATAATTTTCAAGAAAATTATGCTATGAGAATATCATGGTTTTAATTAGTAAAGAAAATAATGACCTCGAGCCAGAATAAACATCCTCATAATATAATATTTTAAAGGTCGAATAAAACAATTTTTATTTTTTAATAAAAATTAATCAGAGTTTAAAATAATTTTTAATTAATTTTTCGTTCCCATTTTTTCCAGGTTAATTTACTACTTTTCTAACTTTTCTGTCTATACACTGAAAAAAATAACCTTCCTGATATTAATGAAACGGATTCATTATTTTGTTTTCATTACTTAAATGAAGGAATTCATAAGCTGATTGAAATTTCATGCATGTTATGAACAAATTAAATGAAACTTGTTTCATTAGATTTCATAATTTCATTAAAAAATATCATAAGATTTTTAGAACTAAATACAACTCTGCGTTGCGAATAAGAGAAAGAAAACAAAACAAAAACATACGACGTTTTATTACACCAGTCTAATTGTAATTTTTACATGTGTGTTAACTTTTTTCTAATAAAATAAAATAATTTTATATTTTTTTGCTTTGTTATTAAAACCTGTGTCTGTGTTATGCTGGTTATATCTAATTGAAATTACAAGTGAAAAGTTCCGTATAAGTGTTTCTTTTGACTGTTTCTTATAAAATATAATATAATTTGCAACAGAAAAATAGTTTTTTAAGTCATTAAAATTTTGTGATGAAATGTAGAGTAATTTGTGTTGTTCCATTGCTACGTTTTGGCAGCACGTGTTTTTAAAGTCATCGCGTTTTTGTCTTTTATAGTTTACCTTATATGGCAATTCAGACCAATTTAAGTTTGGAGTAAAATTTTGTTGTGTGTAAAAACTACTTAGGTGAAAACCATAAAAAGTGTGCAATTAAGGGTCATGTCACAGACTCAATTCCGTTCGGAAGTGGAATAAGTGGTTCACTCGTAAAACGCAAAGCAAATACTTTTTTTCGGAATGAAACCACTTTTAGCAATTCAATTCCACTTTGATTTTTGAAACAACTTTTTTTTCAAATCCGATCGGAATTGAGTCTGTGACATGCCCCTAAATAAAATTTCAGTGACGGTTACAGTGATGGTTACATGTGACTTACCAAAATTGTTATTAATGCAAATTTTCACTTATGGGTGTATGATACGTGCTGTTTTTAGGTAACTTGATCCTAACTTGATTAGGGGCTTTCTATGGAAATTTTGATAACTTTAACCAAGATGAATTTATCGTAATTCCCATATCAAAACCTTAATAAAGTTAGCTACTAGTTACTTGTAAAAAGCAATTATCATACGCTCATTACCAACTACTATTCCACATTTAATCAATGGATATTTTCATACATTTTATGAAAAACTTCATAAAACGTTTCAAACAAGTTCTACGAATATTTTCATTATTTATATGCAAGTTTTCATTGAAAGGAACTATAGTGACACCAGTTTCATTAATCAAATGAAACCTGTCTTCGGTTGAAAACGTGAGTCATTTTTCATTAAGGTTAAGTCAATTTTCATTAATTTCACGAAGCTATTTTTTTCAGTGTACAGATTATAAAATTACGTTTTATTACTGATAGTTTTTCAGTTGAAGCTAAAAATAAATGAGACATTTATGAAAAAGTTTATAATGAGTTATTAAATTTGAACTCGTCGTCCCTATTATTTTTTCAACACTGTATTATTATTTATTCATAGTTACTATGTAAAAGTTCAAAAGTATTATGAAAAAGTTAATACATTTTTATGAATAAATTGTTATTAGTTTAATAATAAAAATTGTTTTTATTCGACCTTTAAAATATTATATTTTCAGTAGGTTTATTCTAGCTCGAGGTCGTTATGTTCTTTACTAATTAAAACTATGATATTCTCATAGTATAATTTTCAAGAAAATTATTTTTCTGGTTTATGAATTTGTTCATAAATACTATGAATTTTGTTCATGGCCAATTTTTTTTTTGTGTGTATGTCCAAATATTTTTTGGTCATATTCCCCATTTCCTTTATGTGGATTATGAACAAATTCACTTAATCCCCAAACCGGAAATGGGGATAATGTTCGTGAGGGCTATGCTAAGTAGTTTGCTATGTACTCTTTTTTTTAAGATATTTAAATTTTTTTCTTACAATTATTGAAGATACTAAATAGAAATTTAATTTTAATAAGAAAAAAAAAATTAAATCTTTAAATTCAAAAGAATAACACCTTATATATTGAATACACAGCTCAACAAGAAAATGCGTATTGGATTCTGGTTAGTGATTTGGATAGTGTCTGTTGCGCTGATTCCAAATTTGGAGCCCAAATTTCTCTATCACGTCAGGATTTTGAGTAATTCGCGGTTAAAGTGCCGAAAAAGGGCATTTTTGACCCTTTTTAAAAGCTTATAAAATAAGATCCTGACATGCAAATGGCTTGTTATCAAGCTCATTCGAAAGCCTGTAATTTTCTCTTAAAGATTAGATAAAATGTTCTAAAAATTTAATTTTCGAAAATGGTAAAAAAATCATTAGCAAAAAACCTTCCATTTTTTCAATATTTAGTTTATTTACACAGTGTTTTTTGACAAATTTCCATACAAATTCATACGTAAATTTTAGATTTAAAGCACTTGTGGCTAATGATTTTTTTACCACTTTAGAAAATTAAATTCCAAGAAGATTCGATCTTGTCTGAAAGAGAAAATTACACACTTTCCAATGAGCTTGTTACCACGTCATTTGCATGTCAGGATCTTATTTTATAGGCGTTCAAAAATGGTCAAAATGGGCATTTTTTGACACTTCAACCGCGGTTTTCTCAAAATTGTGACGTGATAGAAAAATTTGAGTGACCGTTTTGGAATCGGGGCACCAAACCCTATCAACTTTTTTTGGTTTTATCCAAAACGCAGCGACAAACCTCAGATTTGTAGAGCGGTGATATCTATACACGTTTGTGGGATTGTAGCGAAAATCATCACTTAAAAGCTGAATATCTAAAATTTCTGGAAGTTCATTACATGGTAATACCTTAAAACAGAAATACCATTTTCAAAGTTTGTTTTTTGTACAGTGAATTTTTTCTTTAAACGTTCATATCTAAAACAGACATATTCTATAAATTAGAATTTGTATTTAAAATGTACAAATCGAATAACGCTTTAAAATACAATATTTTGTACTTGCAACAACAAAACCAAAAACAAATTCAGTTTTTTTTTGCTAAATAAATGCGCAAATATTCCTTCTTTTGCTGTTGCTGCTGGTGCAAATTATTCCAAATACAAACATGTTCTACCGCACAGATGGACAGACAGACACACACATCACGATGTCGAATAGAAAATAAAAAAAAAATGCAAAATTATAGAAAAAGGGTTTGACGAGAATATGGAAAGAGTGCCATGACAACATCACAAACTCTAAACACTGTCGATGTCATCATCAAGATATGAGTAAACGTTGTTGTACCCAACCAAAAAGAAAAAATCTATTCATCCTCCTCCTCCTATTTACCTCATCTCACGTCATCTATCTGTAAGTGTTCGTTGGTATGGTTGAATGGATGGATGTATGTTTGGATGAATAATAGATAGTTTCTTGCTTTTATTTTCTTTCCCGTGATGCGGACAAAATATTAACTTGTTATGTTTTTTATTTTTGTTACAAATTCAAATTCGAAAAAAAATTATCAAAAAAAATTTTGAATACCAACAAAATAGACAGTGATTTTCATTTAGTTTTTTTTTTATGTTGTATTATATTTTTTTGGTTTTTTATGTTTTATTCGGAAATTGGAGCCTGTTTCTTTCATGTTCAATGGTGGCTTTAATCTGCATATGTTTGCATGGGTGTGTGTGTATCGTAAAAATGTAAAATGCGATAGTAGGAGTGAATACATAAAATAAAATATTGCATATGTAAGGGTGTATTTTGTCATATACACACATATGAGGCATTCCAAAATTAATCTCCCATGAATTTCTGAAAAGGTTGTATTGATAGCCCTATATGGAACTAACAAGGAAGGTCTTTCACGGGACACCCACCGATTATCCTGAAACTTGAATATGGGAAATGAAGGGGCAAATATAAAAGTTACCTGTTATTTTTAGCTGACAAATCTCAAATTTAAAAAAGGGTTGCCACCTTATGAAAAATTAAGGGCTTTCGAGAAACTCCTTATAAAAGCCGAACTAGCAGGAATTTCGCCAAACGAAAAAATACGTGTCTGCTTAATTTTGATAGAGATTATTAAATATGATTTTGGCGGTCGTACGCATATACATCTCCATATAAACTACCCCAACGATTATACATTTTTGACAATAACGAACTTAACGAAGCCTAATTTGGACACTATTGGATAGGCATTAAAAAAACCTTTCGAACTGTATAAAATGTTCATATAGTTTCTGTTGAAGAAATGGGTAAAATCCTCAAAAAAACGAAAAAGTCCCGTTTTCCCCCTCCCTATTGACCCGCTTAATTATAAATTGGGCAGCTATAGGTAACTCTTGTTTTTCTCCCCTCTTTTCTATATGTAAGGTTCAGCACAATCGGTGTGTGCTCTGTGAAAGACTTTCCTTGTAAGGCACTGCGTTTTTTATTTTTAAATTTTTTAAAACCTGATCTTAGGAGGCGATATTTTGTTTTTAATGTCAGTTAATTTGTATAAATAAAAGGAAATATATATATATTAGGAGGCGTGGCTAAATATTGAAATAATAGTCAAATTTGTGTCGAGTTGCCTTGATTAAATATTTATCGAATTAAAAAGGACTGCACCATAATCTCAAAAACTTACATTCTTGTATATTTTTTTTATGGGCTATCGATTAAATTTTTTTTTTTTAATTTTCCGAACCCGTTCTGAAATATCAAAAATCCGGGCACTTTTTTTTTGTATTTTTTAATTTTTTTAAGTTTTGATGTATGTCTATCCACACAAAATAATTCAGAAGCGCGTTTTTATTTTTTTTTTCGAGAAAATCGCATTTGAATAATATATTTTATAATAAATTTTGTAATTTCCTTGTATTTTTTGTTCCAACATGTCGTATAATCCATGAATTTCGTAAATTATTTTAACTCATACGCTATGGTGAAACAAGCAGATACAATTGAATAGTTCATGCGAATAAGGACGAATAGACCACTTTTTCGCAAACACGTTTTTTTGCATAAATGCATTTTATTAGCAGAGCCCTACAATCCTATGCAAAAATTTTGGGGAAATTTTGACTTTTAAGGCTAAAAAAATTACTTTGAAAGTGCAATAATTCGTATATTTTAATATTTTTGTTTAAATTGGGAGTAAACTAACGCACAATTTTGATTAAATACAACACAAAAACATACAAAAATTTTACTTTCGGTACCAATGTGTTAAAAGAACATTACGAGGAACAAACCACACTTATTATATTGGCAAAAAATTTTACCGTTCTTGAGTTATAAGACTTTAAAGTGTGGAATGCAAAAAGGGCGAATATCCATCCTTAACAAAATATTATATAAAAATTATTAAGCTGCGAGTTTAAAATTGATATTAGCTAATATTTGAAATTGTACACAAAAAAAAACAATCTTAGCACATACAAACTTTTAGTGTTAATACTGCATCCAATGTCAGGAATAAAAAACAAAAATTTTTTCATGTCCTTTTATGTTACGTCGTAATATGCAGTCAAGGGTTAATATTATAATTCCGAAAAATGTATTTAGTGTCATAAAGAATTACTACTGCATCAAATGGCAGGAATATTAAAAAAAAATTAATAAAAAATTTTTTTTTTGCATGTCCTGGCAATCCTTAAAAAGTGTATCCTTGAAGTCCTTAAAGATTTACAAACAAATACCAACCATAGTTCGTCAAGTATTGCAAGCATAAAATTGAAGTCCAATTTTTTGCAAGTTCTCTTTCGAATACCATACAAAAATTTTGTATATAGGTAGATGTGACCTAAATCTTTAAGCTAATACCAAAAAGTTGACAAAATTTTTAGTAGTATTTTTTAACCGTTTCCTGCGTTTTTATTGTCCCCTGTAAAATTCTACATATGGTCTATTCGTCTTTATTCGCATGAACTATTCAATTATGAAATTTTATATTCAAATGAATTGTCTCGAAAACAAACAAAAAATGCGCTTTTGATTTTTTTTTTGTAGAAAGACAAATCGCTACCTCAAAATACGAAAGTCGTATGTAGCAAAACAAAAATTTCAGGAGACGGTTTTAAATATGAAATATCTTCAAAATGGCTCTATGGATTTTCTGCGGTTTTGGATTGAATATAGTGTGAGTAATCTATTTTCATCAGCCCAATTCAAATTTACTGTAATTATACTCCCAATAATTATATACCGACTATTTTTTGTCGAAAAAAATTATATGCGACATTCGTATTTTGAGGTAGCGAAATATCTAAACTTAAAAAAAAAAATATATAAAAAAGTGTCCGGATTTTTGATAAATCGACTTTTGTACAAAATTGAAAAAATGGTGCATTTCGTTATAATTTAAAAAAAATATTTAATCAAGGCAATTCGACACAAATTTTACCATTTTTTCAATATTTAGCCACCCCACCTAAGCCCAGGTTTTGAAAAATGAAAAAAATTGAAAAGCCCAATTTTCTTAGTTCCATATAGGGCTATCAACACAAACTATTCAGAAATTCGTGAGCCACATGTTATTCTGTAGCGAAACATTTGGTGTGGAATCCCTCATATGTATGTATAAAATATTGGCGTCTGTATGCAATGATTGTTAATAGCATTTTGAACTCTGTTCAAAGGCAACCAAAAAGAAAATTATTCAGACAGACATACTTAAATACATAAATACATACATACTGCATAAGTAACTTAACAACAAAAAATCGCGCTTCTGTTAAAAGCCAAAAACAAATACCAATCTTAAAAAATGAAATGTTGCTATCTAGTCGTATTTATGCAACAAAAAATATATTTATGTAGTATTACACATTTTGTTCAAAACGGAGTGATGGGGGGTAGAATATATTTTTTAATAATAGTTTGCTAAAGCCTGTAAGACTGTTGTAGTAAAATTAGTAGATTGTAGTTAGGAAATCGAACGGACCTAATATTTTTAGAAATATTTTTTAAAGGTATATAATTACACTGTGAGGCAAATGATAGGGGTCAATGATCGGCGGGAGTTTTGCTTACCGGGAAATATTAATCGGTCAAAAAAAAGTTAAACGTTTCCCGGAGTTTTGCTGGGTTAGCTCTTGTAATCGAGATATATCGATTAGAAGTTGTAGGGAAAATTGTAGTTTTTTGTGCCTTAAAAAAAAAAAAATCGGGTCTTAGAAAATGTTGTACCCTAAAATCAATTTTAATGAATATCTTAACTCAAAAATGCAAGAAGAAAAATTGTCCTCGCGACTTAGAAAATTTTTAATAACTGTGATATGTTCTATTTTTTATACCCTTCAACTACAGTATGGGTATACTCAAATTTGTCTTTCCGTTTGTAACGCATCAAAATATCGGTCGGGGATCCCATAAAATATACATATTATTGACCTATGATCGATTCTAAGAAATTATATAAATGTCCGTCCGTCATTCTGTAGATACCACAATGCAGTAAAAAAAAACAAGAAGAAGCTAGACTCCTAAAGTTTGTCTCAGACACGTCTCATGGTCATAGCGCCTACGGTCAGTACCGTAGTACCGGGAATACCGGTATTCCCGGGAAATGGTACCGGTTTCCCGGTTCTTGAATTATTCCCGGTATTCCCGGGAATACCGGTATTCCCGGTTCCGGTTCTGACGGTATTCCCGGGAATGCCGGTATGTATATTTTAAAAAATGTTGTACAATTAAAATTTTTTCTTCGCTTTTACCAAAAAAAATACAAGACATGTAAAAAACACCATTTCCATTTTTATTTTTTGAATTTAAGAAAAAAATAATTGCATGATTTTTAAATAATTATACAAACACAACTAAATATTGATTAAATTGTGTAATTTAAATATGTTTTGGTATATTATTTTATTGTATTTTGAGAACCGGTACCAGTAGTAGAACCGGGAATACCGGTATTCCCGGGAATATATCTAGAACCGGGAAACCGGTACCAGAACCGGGAATACCGGTATTCCCGGGAATACCGAGAACCGGGAAATGGGGGGCACTACATGGTCATAGGCAGGTTGTAAATGGGAAAAATCGAAAAAGGTGGGAAAAAGTTCCCCCTTGAAGAGCTAAATCACTCCTGAAAAACTACACTATTTAAACCCTCCAACCACAGTATGGTGGTATACTGTCTTTCTCATTCCGTGTATAATGCATCGAAATACCGGTCGGGGACAATACAAAGTATTTATATTACTGGTCCATGAGAGAATCTAAGACATTTTAGCGATGTCCATCCTCCCGTCTGTAGAAACCACGATGCAGTCCAAACCAAACATTTTTATGCCATATTATGTTCATAGACCTGCACTTGACCAAGGGGATTAGGAAACTCGAGTTTTTTTTAGACAGCACCATAGTGGGCGAGATGCACTTTTTTGTCAGAATTACTCTACAGCCCTCAATTCTTAGCCGATTTTAATTTTGTTTTTTGCTTCTTGTAGCTTACTAAATTTCACATCGACTCGTGGGCCCCGATTTTTAAGCTCATTATTTTAATCCACTTAATTTTTATTGCGAAAGTCAACAAAATTTGATTTTTTAGGTTTTTTTTGGATGAAATAAGGCCATATGGCCCTAAAAGGAAATATTGGTAAAAAAATTTGATGAAAACCAAAATATAAAAAAAATAAAAAATAAAATATGAAAAAAATATATAAAAAAAGAAAATTTATGGAAAAATTAAAATTTTTATAAAAAACAAAAATTTTTATTAAAAAAATGTTAATGAAAAAAAAAGTTTTAATGAAAAAATAATTATGCGTCGTTATATTCACCAGCTGGTTAATTATTATCCAACTTACAAACCTCTTTGGTTTTAAGAAAATTAAAACAATAATTCCTATTTTCTATTTTTTTTTAATCGTTAGCTTATAAAGTCAAACTGAGGTGTTGTCCTGGGTCACTTTATAAATTAGACACCAGCCTAAAATCCAATCATGTTAAAATCCAGAAATGTTATGGTTGCTACCAACAACTTATAATAAAATATTCAATCATAACATGACGTTCTAAAACTATGGTTGCCACAATCATATCTCTTCTATGCGTGCGATAATTTTTTACGAAATTAAAATAGTATGTTAAAATTAATAGTTTCTTTGCGAATTTTGGTGCAGCTTCATCTAGGATTATTATATGCATATAATTAAAATTTCAATAACGAATTATTATTTGCGCATATTTTTAATGTATAGATCAACATACCCATTTCCATATTTAACACCGTTGCTTCTTATTCAATTTTTCAAATGTCAAACCAATTTTAGTTGTAGTATCTCACGTTTTAATTGGCTTTTAAATAAAAAAAAAACTATATATTTAAAATGCCCACAGACAACAAAATATTAAAAAAAATTGAACATATTTGATATTAAATATTCCTCACGATTTTATGCAAATTAGTTATTTAGCGTATTTTTTTATACAAGTGTGTATGTATTATATTAGATTGTGAGTAAACATACATTCATACATACTTATGTCTATGTAAGCATATTTAGGTAGTAAAGTTTAATCTAAAAATATATAACTTAACTTTTCCGAATAACCAGGACTTTGGAGTAAGAACTAGTTCGCAATAATCTACTTTTAATTTTTTCCCCTTAAATTGGACATATTAATAGAAGTCCGGTGAAAAATGATTATATAGGCACATTAAGGTGACACGATTAATGACTTTGTTCGAATTTCGTTGATCACTGGGCAAAACTACTGTTTGTTTTGGTCTAAAAAATCTCTGTTAAAATTTAAAAGCCTTTTCCCACCAAAATGAAGTTTTTTGTCGTAAATACTCCAATCAATAATTAAAAAAACAAAAGTAAAAATCGAAAACAATTTTTTTTGTTTATACCCGAGTAAAAATAAACATACTAGATATGTTTATTTAATTGATACAAACATAATAAATTATATATGATGATGAAGGGAGGTCTTTCAGTGGGTGTCAATGAGTGGAGAAAAATATAGCGCTTAATCTTTTAAAAACGGGTTGCCACCTTAAGAAAAAATATGGTATATACAAACAGGAATTTTTCCAAACGCAAAAATACGGGTTAGCTTTATTTTAATAGAGATTATTATACATGATTTTGGTGGTTGTACTTTTATACCTATAACTACTTAACAAAGCCGAGTTTGGACACGACCGTTATGTGAAAATGTGAAAAGATTTCAAAACACGAAAAAAAATCCGTTTTTCCCCTCCCCTTAGACCCGCTAAATGGGGTGACACTTATTTTCAATATTTTCTACAAAGTTGCTGGACATACTCTTTACCTCATATGTAAAGTACACATAGTTTCATATGCACAGAAAATATAATCGTCAAATTTAAATCAACAAACCTTAATTGTAAATCAACTAAACATGATATCAACCAAACATTTAGGAAAAACGGCCTCCAGTAAGTCCATAATACAAAATTTCGGTTTTGTTTTCAACAAACTTAGTCAAGTTATTTTATTTCAAAATTATTTTATCATCTCAACAAATGGTTTTTGTGTTTGTTGAATTTCTTTGTTGAAATAAAATTTAAGATTTTGTACAATTTCAATACAAATAATAATTTTAGAGAACTATTACAAACTCCTTTATCATTTTTTTTACATTTTTTTTCAACAACAAATATTTACAAACGTTACACTCAAAAAAAAAACTGTAATGTTAGCAAAAAAAGCTTGTAAACCTACAAGAAAATTTGCTGATTTTGAACCCACAATTTTTTTGGTAAAGTTAGCAAAAATTTTTTGGTAAAAATTAGTTAACTGAAATTTTTTTTCATTTCAACTTAGTTCATACACATTTGAGGACCCCATTGGGTTCGGATCCGATAGGTCCAGACCCCGATGGGCCTAGTTGGGACCTAGTTGGGTTCCTTAAAAATCGTCATAGTTTTTGATCCAAAATTTGTGTCCGTTTCGCTCTATCTTGCTTAGTTTTTGAGATACGTGATTTTAGGTGACCACCGGGGTTTTGAGAATTACAAAACTCGATAACTTCAAAAATATTACTTGGAGAGCTTTTGATTATTTTGCGGTCTTGTTCTACGTGTTGAGAGCTACAAAAATGCTTTCAGACTTTTTGTTGTGTTGGCAATATTTACCGAGATATGAGCATTTTAAAATTTTGGGGAATGCTAACTTTTTTGGACCCATTTGGGTCCACACATGTGAATAGTACCGGCGATCCTATGGAGAGCCCGAGAACCAAAAATGGCCTCCATTTTGCTTTACCATTAATTTTTTGCTAATATTATTAATAATTTACCATTAATTTTTGCTAATATTAGCAAAAAAGCTTGCAAAAATTTGGTCAACTCAATTTTAAATTTAGCAAAAAAAATTTGTTCAAATTTTGTTTAAAATTGCTAATGCGCTAAATGAAGTTTACAAGATATTTTTGCTAACATGCTAATCTCAACTAAAAATTTGCTAAAAGTTAGCTAACCAGAATTAGAAAAAAAAATTAGTAAATCTACTAATGTATTATTTCAAGTGTAGTGGATATCACAAATTTCCGCATAGGAGCACTTTCAGTGAAAAAGTTAATTGTATTCACAAATATTGGGGTCAATATAACAATTTAATTTTTTTCTGTGTACCGATATTATGTACGAAAAGCCAAAGGGGGGAGACTTTAACCTTATCTAAAATTAAATTCCGACGTGATCTTTGAAAACTGCGTATCGCTCATTCTTTTTGTTTGTCTCCTCTACCAAAACTCTGCAAATTTTTTTCATGTTGTACTGTGTAATCGAAAAAAAAAGATCATCAGCAGCAATAGTACACCTCATTAAATCCATTAAGGTGTATTACTTAATTCAGTTTTTATATTTAATTTTTCTCAAAAAAAAACTTAACTACGTATGTAAACCACCATCAATTGGTTAATTTGAATACGTAATGGCCAATTTCAAAATATGATTTGGGAAGTACTTACACATTCAACCAACTTATTAGGGTAATACAATAATTAAGAATATTTAGGATATAAAAATTATAAATAAAAACTAATTAAGCAGCAAAATCTTTGTAAAATTCTATACATGAATAAGGAAAACAGAAAACAGTTGGACATTTAAAATTTACGACTTACTCACGTGCCCTTTTCCATAATAATTTACACATTATTTTAGGAGAAGTTTTAATATTTTTTAAATATACCTGGACCACCTTAATTTTGCTTATTTAGCAGTACACATAACCCAAACAATACAAATACCGCAAAAAATCAAAGATCGTTTAGATTTGATAGTGAAGGTCCATTGCGGAGTATTTCCTTTTCCAAAGTTTTACAGTAAATGTTTAAAAATGCAAAGTACACCAGTATTTATTTTTAATAAAAACAAAGATCATTTTAAATGCAAATACACTTGAAGAAATTTATCTACACTCACATAAGAAATACAGTTGTCACAACCGTAAATATTTCAGCTTCATTTTTGAAGTCGATAAGCCGAGACATAGAGCTGCAAAACTATCGATGGTACTATCGATAGTATCAATAGAAATGGCATTTGTGTGTTCAGAAGTACCAAGCTGTAATGAAAAAAACGTAATTTTACGCAAAATCTTACAATTCTTTAAAATATCCGATAGTATCGATAGTTTAAAATCAAACTATCTAAAATATTGAATGGGACGACTATCGATAGTTTTGCAGCTCTACCGAGACTTCCCAACCTAAAAATCGTCTCTTTTATATATATTTGAAGTTTCAGGCAAATCGGTTCGCGATGTTTGGTGATTTTTTCTGTAGGGAAATTCTAAAATTTAAAAAAAAATATTGTTGTAGAAAAGCTTTTAGAGCTTTAGAAAATTTTGAAAAATGTCTCCCCCAGAGAAGATCTTAGAATGCATTTTTCTGATTGTAAAAGTGACAGATTTTGAAACAATTTTCCAATAAAAAAGCAGTTTTGAGACATGTTTTACGCATAAAAGTTTTCTGATTTTGAAGATTTTCAGAGTGATTTTTTTAAAGAAAAATTTTATGATTCTGAGACTGTTAGCAGAGTAAAAACAACGTCTGTTGGTTTTTAATATTTTTGTACGAATAAATATTTTATTTTCAGTTTGACTTAAAATAAAATACAAATATCAATGAAAATTTGTTATATTAAAATATCGTATAAACAAGTATTATATTACAAAGTATGAACGAATAATTGTTAATAAACAATTCCAACACTTCCACTTTTATTTACAAAATTATTCGTCCATTTACATAAATTTTTAAATAAATTTTTACACCGAAAACACAACGAAGTAATTGAACACACCCTTTCTTAATTATTAATCCAATCTTATACTTTTATTAATTTGTTTAGCTCCTAGTACTGTTTCACTGTATCATAACATTTTCAACCCACCTGCTTCCACTGGGTCATGCATTTTATATGGTGTTGATTAAAAATTCCTAGAGCACTTCTTTTTTTAACTTCTTTCCAACAGAGACATTTTCCCAATAAAAAAACTTTCAGGTTCTTATGCATTCTGCCCAAAGAAAAGCTTTTGGAATTTATAAAATTCTCAAATAATCGGTTTTTATTCAAAATTTCGTTGTCCCCTTATGAAATTTTGATAACTCCCGAACTAACAGCAATATCGTCTAGGGCAAAAATACGTGTCGAATTAAACTTAATGTAGATTATTACTTATTCATATCGATATCGTAGGTCTATGTCTTCGCATAAACACTCCCCAAAATTTACACATTTTCATTAAATTTTTTTTCGACATAAGTGACAGGTGTCAAAAAAGTAGTCTTGAACCATATGGTTAATTTTTTCAAATTATTCTACGAATTAGGTTAGAAAGAGAAAGCTAATATAACGTTAGGGGTGGGATAGTGCACGAGTTTTCGATTTCGACACGCTAGAACCGCTTATTTTGTGAGGTTCGTAAAAAAAATGCATGGGCCAAAAAATGGGGCAGATCGGATAGGATCTAGGGGTCGCTCATCGGGGTCAAAGTTGGGGGTAGAGGGGAAAAAATCCACAAAAAGGCCCAAAACTCCCCTGGTTTTGCTCCTAGAGGGGTCAAATGTGAGACCGGCCCCCATTATTTTTTCCCCCTGAACACTTTTGCCGAACATACCTAAGACCTATCTCCAATCCCTAAGGGGGGTCCCATACAAAGGTTCAATTTTTAAAAAAACTTGCTCCTACCGCTCTAGCTGTCCTAGAAGTCACCCTAGAGGAATCAAATGTATGACCGACCCCCAACATTTTTTCAACCCCAACATTTTCTTAGAACATACCTACCCCCTATCTTCAATCCTTAGGGTGGTCCCCATACATTTTTTTTTATTTTTTCTTAAATTGTCATATTAAATCAGCTCCTACCGGTCCAATGATGCCTCCTAGAGGGGTCATTATCAAGACCAACCCCCATTAATTTTTAGCCCCCAACACTTCTTCTGAACATACCAATTCCATATCTCCAATTCCTAAGGGGTCTCCCACACAAAACGACATTTTTGTAAATCTTGCTCCCACCGCTCTAACTATCGCAGGGGTGACCCTAGAGAAGTTAAATGTGTGACCGACCCCCAATATTTTTTCAGCCCCAACATTTTCCCCAAACAAACCTACCCTCTATTTTTAAGCCTTAAGGGTGTCCCCACACTATTTTTTTTTTTTAATTTTTTTTTATAAAATTTGCGCCTACCGCTCCCACTGTGCCTTTTAGGAACGGGAAATGAAGACTGACCCCCATTAATTTTTGCCCCCTACATTTTTTCTGAACATACCTACGCCGTATTTCCACTTTGTAGGGGTGCACTAAATCCTGTGGAAAACTAAATTTGTAATGTATGTAGAGAAGTCAAATGTATGACCTGCCCATATATTTTTTTAGCCAAAACATTTTCTTCAAACATACCTACCCTCTATCTTCAAGGTGTTACCCCACAATTTTTTTATTTATTTTATCGAGAAATCCGAGGTCTTTAATTTGCAATTTAATAGTAACTTTTGTTAAGCGTAAAAAAATATTTTTTTAACTTGAAAATAATAAAAAATAATAAATAATATAACTATAAATCAAATTTATTTATTTTTATCGTGTGATGGATATTGTATCCGATTTTCGGCCACGACCTGAAGCAAAACTATTTTTTCCTCCTCGTTACGGCACAACACGTTGTTATAGTCTTCTATTAATTTTACGCCTCTTTCGGCAGCGTCGTTGACAACATGTAATTTACGTAATATTTGCAGCTCTCGCTGGTAGTCCTGACGATTTTCCCAAGTATTTGGATCGGAAGCAATGAAATTTGTTGTTATTCCGAAGCGTGCAAAAAATTTTGGAGTCTCAGGTGTGACGTAGTGGCTTAAATCAGTTTTCATGAGTTCTTGATTCACTTGTTTCGATGCCATGTTAATTCTTTTCACACCTTTGAATCCAACAACATGTACTTGAAGATTACAATCCTTGTTGCCACTGTCGCCGCTATCCTCTGAGGCATCTTCTTCCCCGATATCATCGTCTTCTTCTTCCTCGCTGTCTTCGTTAGACGATTCGTCCATCTCATCGTCAGATAACTCTTCCTTCAATTCCTCTTTCTCTTCTTCAAATATACGAATTGCATTCGACATTTTTCGTTTTATTTCACAAGAGATATTCGGATCAAATAGTGCGAGAGCAACAGCTTCGCCACTGAGATACCAGAGATGTCCACAAAATCTCTTTACCAATCGTTGTGACAGAATCTTATCAATTGAAGCATAATTGGCAATCGCTTTCAAAAAATTCAAATCATTATTTGGAGCTTCTATTGCTTTGGTAGCGCTAAACCAAGCTTTTACGTAAACTGTTATGATGAAAACGGTCACATCAAGAAGTGCATTTAATTCTTTTTTGGCCAAACCGATATATTTTTGGAACAAAAATATTTTTAGGCAATATATGCCTTTTGCCATCCATCGAGCATGACTGATGGGTCCTGGTGGGCTAAAATGCTTATTAGGAATATTTTCGCCAAGGTATAATAAAACAATTTCAAGAAACTCCTTGTAGTCGTCTCTGGGTTGCTTTTCTTTTATTTGAGCCCAACAAAACAACTTGATGGCAGTTTGGACTTGAGCTGGTATGTTGCCTGCCACTTCCTCATCTTATATGTCAAGACTGTACGGTTTGTCTTTTATATTTTCCCACTGCTCTTTAAAACGCGCAAACATTAGCACTCCTGGTCCAGACGTTTTGCCGAATTTGGTTTCAAACACTTAGTTTTCCCCAGGGGAGGACCCCTACAAAGTGGAAATACGGAGTAGGTATGTTCAGAAAAAATGTAGGGGGCAAAAATTAATGGGGGTCAGTCTTCATTTCCCGTTCCTAAAAGGCACAGTGGGAGCGGTAGGCGCAAATTTTATAAAAAAAAATTAAAAAAAAAAAATAGTGTGGGGACACCCTTAAGGCTTAAAAATAGAGGGTAGGTTTGTTTGGGGAAAATGTTGGGGCTGAAAAAATATTGGGGGTCGGTCACACATTTAACTTCTCTAGGGTCACCCCTGCGATAGTTAGAGCGGTGGGAGCAAGATTTACAAAAATGTCGTTTTGTGTGGGAGACCCCTTAGGAATTGGAGATATGGAATTGGTATGTTCAGAAGAAGTGTTGGGGGCTAAAAATTGATGGGGGTTGGTCTTGATAATGACCCCTCTAGGAGGCACCATTGGACCGGTAGGAGCTGATTTAATATGACAATTTAAGAAAAAATAAAAAAAAATGTATGGGGACCACCCTAAGGATTGAAGATAGGGGGTAGGTATGTTCTAAGAAAATGTTGGGGTTGAAAAAATATTGGGGGTCGGTCATACATTTGATTCCTCTAGGGTGACTTTTAGGACAGCTAGAGCGGTAGAAGAAAGATTTTTTAAAAATTGAACCTTTGTATGGGACCCCCCTTAGGGATTGTAGATAGGGCTTAGAAATGTTTGGCAAAAGTGTTCAGGGGGAAAAAATAATGGGGGCCGGTCTCACATTTGACCCCTCTAGGAGCAAAACCAGGGGAGTTTTGGGGCTTTTTGTGGATTTTTTCCCCTCTACGCCCAACTTTGACCCCGATGAGCGACCCCTAGATCCTATCCGACCTCCCCCATTTTTTGGCTCATACACTTTTTTTACCAACCTCACAAAATGAGCGGTTCTAGCGCTTCCAAATATTGCTGCTTAAAATCTCACACAACACTATCCCACCCTTAATATAACGTGCCATAAAAATAATGGATGCCAGATCTGTTTTTGTTGTTTCACTCACCTTAAGTCGTAGAAAGTGTTGCCATGATAGTTTAAAACTAGCTAAAAACCGCTCTGTTTTCTCATAAAATCGCTTAGTTTTTCCCAATTTTTTGTTATAAACTCTACTGTCGAGTCTGTATATAGTCTGTGGTTTTGGTTTCAGTATTATTTGGGTATATGTATTTCTTTAAGTGTATGCTGTTGTAACTTAAAGTAGCAATATTTAAAACAAAAAACAAGTAACGATCATAAAACAATTACGAAACAACATTTCCTTAAACATATTTATTAAACCTGTCTAAAGGGGGAAGGGATGGGGGGAAACGAAATAAGTTCACTAAGAAAATAATCATGCATACAAATGTACGTACTTTACACAGTGTTAAGACTATAATCTTTTAGAGAAGAAAATGTTATATATGGGCACTTTATAAATATGCACTAAAAAATAAAATGTAGGCAATAAAAATCTTGTTTTCATACGAAAAACTTCATAAAAAGAAAAAAATAAAGCTGGCCTTAAATAGTAGCATTTAAAACTTTATGTACCATAATTGTTTAAAAAATTGAACAATCTATAAAAAAGTTTAAAAAAAATTTCTTATTTTCAAAATAAATTTTTAAAATTTAAAATCGATTATGAAACAAATCAATTTCAATTTGTGTTTTTGCTCATTTATGCCAAAATATGCACTTGAAAGTTGGAAATATACACAAAATATGCATTTAAAACCAAAATATGCAAAAACAAATCGATGCCATTTTAACGCAAATTTCTTGATTCGGAAAGATAATTGGTCGATATCGTTTATAGACGATCGACATAAACATTTGCATGGAAATCACTTCCCTATAGAAGAGTATAAACAGCGAAAAAAATAAAGATTGATGCAAACGGTGGAGAGAAAAGTTAAAGGAAGATGAAATAAAATTACAAGACAAAAAATAAAAATCAAGGAAATAATGCGGAATGCTAGACAAAAGTGGAAATCGTTGGCTGAAGGACGTATTGAAATAAAATGAATAACTAAAAATATGTTTTTTAAGCTTATTTATTTATTTATTTATTTATAATTTGTTAAAAAAAGAACAACTAAAACAACATAACTATGATGGAAAAAAATGTCCCGTGCGACAGTGATTAAAGTTAAATTAAAAAAAAAGTAGAAATAATTTTGAGGTAAAATTTTACAACTTTTAAGAGACATTATTAGCCAACATTCTAAAATTAGTCGCATTGTGATATTGCCTCAGGTTTCGCTAAAAACAGAGTTTTAATTGATAGTCGAGAAAACCACTTCTGTTTTTAGTCCCGTGCGAATGGTTGTGTTCTTTGCGATTATCTCGAAAACTTGAAACAATTTCCAAAATCAACCTGAGCAACAATTATAGAGCTAGTTAAGATCTATAAGTTTCCCCTTTTGTCAAGAAAAAAATTCTTTTTATTTTGACTTTTATTTCAACTTAAATGTGTTCAACGGTCACGTTCGACATGATGGAATTACCTATATGTTAAAAAAAAATCTATAATAACTGAATTTTTATTAAGTTCGGTTTGGGTCCATATTAATTATTTCTGAGAAATAATAATTGTTGTACAATGAGAAAATCTGAAAAAAATCAAGTGACAACACAGGCTAAGTGGAGATGTCGACAGCTTTAGGAAGATGCCACCCTTCCCTGCAATTAATCCCAAGGTGTTTTATTTAAACTTAGATTTGTCATATTGTCATATTTATAGATGCCTTTGATGGATTACACAGAAAAACAATATTCGACATGGATATCCGTTCGAATGTTTTCGAGAAAACATTATATGGACTATTATGAAGATTTAAAAAGAAATTATCCAAATCGGTCAAGACATTCTCAAGTGATGCGATTTTATTTATACCGAAATAAGTGGGCGTGGTTTATTTTTCTTTCCGTTAAAACCTAAGTTGAACTATGACGAACAAAAAAAAAATAGACAAATCGGTCGAGCCATTTTTAAGTGATGCGATTTCCAAAGAACAGCATTTGATTTTCATTTATATAGATAAATATTTGCAAAAACTTGTTTAAAATTATTAAACAAATTATGACTTTAACGTTAAAAAGAGTAACACTGTGCTTCGGTATGACTGCAAACTTTATATTCTCTAGTAAGCACTTCCAGGGTAAGAAGGGGGAAGAATTTTGTTTTTATTATTATCATAAGACTCTGAGAGACAGGTATGGAAGCATGAAATTAGGAACTTTATAAGGCTTTTAGTAAAGACATTACAAGCCATGCAAAACAAAGCATCGACTTGATATCAAACAATAACATTACAAACAATCCACAAAAAAAAAAAAAAAAATAACAACGATGTTTTGAATACATTGAAGTTCATAAATGCATAACAGCTACATTTATACAGTGGCAAATAAAACCGTTAAAACTTAAAAGACAACGCACTTTAATTTTACAAATATCAAAAATATTCTCAAAGAATTTCGTTTTCAAAAACATGCACTGTAGATGTAATTCGAAAAAGATCAGTTATAATTCGAATATTCCTCTTGAAACTCGAAAATTCCATTTCATTTGTAATCCGAATATTCCAATTGTAATTCAAAGAAACAAAAAATGCGAATTCCTTTATTTGTGTCTGCAATTCCAGATCATGTTGGTAACCCTTGCGAAATAATGTAAGACACATAAAAGTTGAAAGAAATAATGAGGTGAGGTTGAGATTGCTAAAAATAGAACTGTAGTGTTGGAAACTGTTAAAATGTATTCTGTTGAAACTATAAATATTCACATATATAAAAAACAATTTCCATAAACAAGACAAACCGACATTTAAAATCCTACTGATGATAACACAAACTAGAGTTTTTGAAACCGGTATGGGAATACCAGAAATGTATATAATTTTTAGAAATTAAATTTTTCTTCTCAATTTTTTCAACATAAACCCTCATAACAAATATAATTACAGCCCGAACTCGATCTGTACTTAAAAAAAAAAACAATAAATAACATTCCGATTGTTAATCGTAAATTCCAATAGTATTTCGAAGGTTCAGATTGTAATTCGTAAAAGATCAATTCTAGTTCGAAAAAGATCAATTGTAATTCGAAACAGATTAATTAATAAAATAGACATTTGTAAATCGAAAAAATTAAGTGTTTTGCAAAGAATATTAATTCTTATTCGATAAAGCTCAACTGTAATTCGATTTTTTTTTTGTCATTAAAAAAATATAAACTGACAAGGGAAGTGTACTTATGAACCGATGTGCTGAAGCCTAAAATATATATGAGGCATTCCACACCAAATGTCCCGCTACAGAAAAACATGTGTCCCGTAAATTTCTGAATAGGTTGTTTGGATAGCCCTATATGTAACTAAGAAAATTGCGTTTTTGGTTTTTCAAATTTTCGAAAACTGGGCTTAGGAGGCGTGGTCAAATATTGGAAAAATGGTAAAATTTGTGGCGAGTTGCCTTGATTAAATATTTATCACATTAAAACGGAATGCACCACAATGTCAAAAAATTTATGTTCTTATATAGTTTTGTATGGGCTATCGACTAAAATTTTTTTTTTTGGAAAATTTTCAGAACCCGTTCTGAAATTTTCCATTTTTTAAAAAAGTCAATTTATCAAAAATCCGGCCACTTTTTTTTTCTTTTTTATTTATTTTTTTAAAAGTTTAGATGTTTGTCCATCCACACAAAAAAAATCAGAAACACGTTCATCTTTTTTTTCGAGAAAATCGCATTTGAACTTTAAATTTCATAGCAATTTTGTTATTTGCTTGTATTTCTTTGTTTTAAAGTTGCGAATGAGTAATATTAATTGCATAAATATTCGTCATACGCTCTGTTGACACAAGAAAATAGAAGCAAATTACTAAATTGTTATGAAATTTAAAGTTCAAATGCGATTTTCTCCAAAAAAAAGGTGAACGTGTTTCTGATTTTTTTTGTGTGGATGGACAAACATCTAAACTTTTAAAAAAATAAATAAAAAAGAAAAAAAAAGTGGCCGGATTTTTGATAAATTGACTTTTTTAAAAAATGGAAAATTTCAGAACGGGTTCTGAAAATTTTCCAAAAAAAAAAAAATTTTAATGGATAGCCCATACAAAACTATATAAGAACGTAAATTTTTGACATTGTGGTGCATTCCGTTTTAATGTGATAAATATTTAATCAAGGCAACTCTCCACAAATTTGACCATTTTTCCAATATTCCTAAGCCCAGTTTTTGAAAAATTTAAAAACCAAAAACGCAATTTTCTAAGTTCCATATAGGGCTATCCATATCACCTATTCAGAAGTTTACGGTACACATGTTTTTTTTCGCTGGACATTTGGTGTGGAATGCCTCATATGAAAGAGACAATTCTAAGGTTGAAGTGTATTGTCGGCCATAACAGGGTTTTAGAGGTTCAAAAAACAGATAAAAAATGTAGAAAAAAAATATTTTTTTTATTTTTCAGTCATTTCTTCTTAAAAAACTGTATGATGTTTTCATATGTAAAAATTCGGCTTCGTTTAATATTTTTTTCACGAAAATGTATAAATTTTGGGGGGTATTTATGTGAAGACCTATATGATATCGATATGACTACGAAATAATCTTTATGAAATTTAAGTCGATACGTATTTTGCTTTACACGATATTTCTCTTAGTTCGGGAGTTATCAGAATTTTTCCATTGTTCCACATTGTTTCATAAGGGGGCACAAAGTTTTGAAACACCGATATGCCGAGACCCCAACTTTAAATTCGTCTCTTTTAAAAATATTTTAAAATTCAGGCAAATCGGTTCATAGCGGTTGAAATACTTCCCTTGTGAGTTTTAATTGATATTTTTTTAAATTACAAACGGAATCTTGAAAATACAATTCATCTTTTTCGAACTACAATTGATCGTTATCGAATTACAATTTATCTTTTACGAATTACAATTTATCTTTTTTGAATTACAACTGGAATATTTTATTAATTTTTAGAATATTCGACTTATAAATTGATTATTTGAACTACAAGCCGAGCATCGAAGGATTTCATTCCTTAATTCGATTTGGCATTCTGAATGAAAATTTAGTGATTGCATTCCCCAATCACATTTTAGCGAATTGAAAGAATTCGCTTTAGACTTATTCGATTTATAAATATCGAATGCATTTGATTTATTTTTCGACTTTTAAAAATCGAATGCATTCCATTGCGAATGCAATCGATTTTGTTTTCATTCACTTTAAAAAATTGAATGACTTATTCATTCATTGCATAAAAAACTTTAAAAAACTAACCATGATAGAGCTAAACGGAGCCAATTTTTTGTACATAGTATCGCCAACACTCGTCACACTTTTTGTCGTGTAGGCAGTTAAATACTGTGTGATATGCGCATTTTTAAAATTTTCGGGAATACCTATTTTTTTGGATTCAAAATTAGGGGCCATTAGGTTCATTACATGTAAAGATGGTCGGCGATACTAAGGACCAAAATTTGGCTCCGTTTTGCTCTATATATTTAAGAAATCGGGTGCATTCTAAATCGAATGAACAAGAAATCGAATGCATTCATTTTTTCCATTCAATCGAATGAATTCCAAGGACTGCATTCAATGTTGATTTATGAAATCGAATGCATTCACTTACTATGAAAATTGAATGGATTTTTTTGAGAATTTATTCGAAATGGATTTCATTCTTCGAAGCTCTGACTACAAGTATATATAATCTTCGAATTACAAATTGTTATTATTGGATTAAAATTTATATTTTTCGAATTGCAATTTGTAAATGGTGTATTGCAGTTTAAGACTTGGTTTGTTGGTTCAAATCAAAAAATTGTCGTCAAATTCTTTGTTCCAAATAATATCTCAAAAATTGTTTTATCCATCACTGTATATTTTGTTTTTTTGTTCGTACGACCAACAATAGAGAATTATACCATTGATGTACAATGCATATTGCAAGATGTAAGACAGTAGCATTTGCATTATTGTTGTATTGTTGCAAGTTGTAGTTTGTTGAGCATGGGCGCCTGCGTTTTTAAGTTGTTACTTTATTAACGCTACTGGATGCTTCTTTTTTTTCTTTTTTGCTACGACTTAGAATTCACGTTTTCGTGTTCAACGTGGGCGATGCGAAAAAGTTTTACTCAACTACTACTGCCGATGTGTGGCGCTTATTCAGAAAAAAATAATGTTCATCCCCGCCACCAGCTCTCACCATCATCTCTGCGTGATTAGAGACTTACGCGGTGAAAAACAAAAAAATAAAACAGAAGAAGAATTGTTGTATACAATGATGAATCCACCAAAAATGTATAAATCGTATGTTCCGACTTACTCCTCTTGTTTTACCTAAGATGCAGTACATTTATTTTGGAACTGTTTTAAATATTGTTGTAGCTGCAGTTGCAGTTTGCATTTGTGTGATTGTTTTTTGACTATTTAGTATTCATATTTTTATGTTTTATTATAGACCGACCCTTATGCCGCACACAGCCACACACATCAGCACTAAAGTAGCAACAAATGGGTAGGTATGTGTGTAGTATATATGCAATAGTCGTCATCATCATGGCTGTAATGTTTGCTGTCATCATCTTTATCCGCAACAATAATGCAACAACATACAGTATTACAGTATAAATAAATATTTATGTAATTGTTTAAGTACAAAAACAAAAAAAGTTTCCATTGTTTCAAGTATGATTTGTTGAATTTCTTTGATTTGTATTAAACTTCTACAGGCCAAGAAATACAAGAACAACAATATTTGCATGTAGATTTAATGTTATGTCCAAATATTTGTCTTTTGTTCTTTTTTTAAAGTCATCGCAACCAAAATAAGGTGGGCATAATTAAACACATTTTAAAATTCAAATAAAAACAAACAAGACTGGTATATTGGGCTGGCAAAAATTCATCCTCCAAACCTTCCATGTGGGTGATGGCTGAAACCGAGTACCAGGTCAAGATCCTGTCATTGTATTGCCTAGTGTATACATTATTGAAATGTGTTATGATCAAAGGAAGGGGATACCCGCGATCTTTAGTATCTGTCCAAGTATAATCATAGTGCGCAGTCTCCAATGTTTTCTACAAATCTCGGTTTTTAATATCCAGTCGAGTTTTTTTCCATATTGAAAGGTTTTCTGGTCCGCGTCTCTTATCTATTGGTTTTATAAACCTATAATGCAAGCTTTGGGGTCTCGAAACCTACCTGAGCAATATGGAAAGTTTCTTTTAAGGTGAACTGTGGTCAATTCAAATGAGCGAGGGAAATGATCAAAAGCGGGTGATAATATACACCCAAACGTCGGTGGATTCGACTGCAAATAACGGCGGACACGGTGATATTCTGGATCGTCTCTTCGTGTCGCTAGTGGTAATTGCCTCTCTGCCTGAAATCAAATCTTTGAAATGCCACAAGGGCCCAGCTCCCGACTTTCTCACCCGAACTTCGAAAGGGAGACTCCAACATCATTTACAATTTATTTAAGCCATCAATAGAGAATTTTTGGACTAAGAAACATCTACCTGAGGAAGTTAAAGCAGGAACTATAACCAAGATTCCAAAAAAAGGTAATCTGACTGAGCTAAAAAAGTGGCAAACAAAATTTTTGCTTAAGTAGTAAATTTTTGTTCGGTAAAGGAGTGAGACAAGGATGCATGCTCTCCCCCTTCTTTTTAATAACGTTTTGGATGTTGTAATGATACAATCAATGAGAGGTGATCGTGGTATTACCTTCGGGTTGCAGGGTAGATTAAATGACCTTGATCATGCTAATGACATATGTCTTTTGTCACATAGGTACAACTAGCTTCATTCCAAACTGAATCTCCTTGTGGAGTGTGCAGCTCAAGCTGGTCTCAATGTTAACATCTCCAAAACGAAACCATTACGTATTGAAGCCAACAATAATAAATCTATCAAGTTTTTAAACCACTCCCTTGATAATGTAGACCATTTTTGTTACCTTGGGAGGCATCCCAATAGTGTGCTATGTAGCAAGATTAAGATCATATTGCCTTGTTTGACAGTTACCACCGTGAGAACTACGCTGAAACAACGTCGGAAAGATTATACTTTCCGCTTTTGAGCAGCACGTGTTAAAGGTTCTTGACCTGAACCGAGATACCTGATTTGCGACGAGATTCAGGGAAACATCGGGTCTTCTGCCTCAGGAGCTATGTGTGTAAGATTGACCATCTTTGTTTTCTTTGTCCACGGGCAGAATCTTTCATTCACCAGTTGAATTCTGGTTAGTAGTGTAAGGAAACTTCCGACTGTACAAGGCGTGGGATCTTTCCTTTTGCCTTTGCGAATAATCTGCCCACAAAAATTGTTAATCTATCCACAATCATTGGTTGTGTATCGTTCCTAGCGTTGAGTTTCAATATCACTTTTAGCCCATTCCAGCGTCATGTTGTCTTGCTTGGATGAGCTTGACTCCAGTAAACCATTCCGCTCCATCGAATGAGGGCATCGGCGGGTATGGTTTAGCTTTCATCTTTGCAACAAGCTCGCTGAAAATCTTGAACCTAACTATCCTACCCTGTTCTAGGGTCATTTGAATTTCCGGCACCATGTATGTTTTGGTCTGCCTAGATTGAGGATTTTAAATCAATTGGTCTTCTGATAACATCGTCGTGTTTCTTTCTGAATGTATGAGCCACCCAATTCATCTTTTTTCCTCGTATATCGGCTGTGACAGGGGATTGTTGAATTTTTTATCATAGATCAGTGTTTGACATAGTGTTTGGCCAGAATACATGCAATATTCTACGCAAACATCGTTGACAAATACTTGAAGAGAATTCGAGTCTCTTTCCGTGACTTTACTGACTTAACATTTAAATTGAACAACTTCAAATACGGGATGAATTCCAACATGTCACACGATTTGGATGCCTTACAATAGAACTCGTCGGTGAAACGATTATAGGGATTTCCTATTCCCTTCCCTACTAGGCACGGACTTAAATGCACATAATACGATTTGGGGAAGTAACGATATCAACGATAAATATGAGTCACTTTTTAGATTCATATTACAAACTAACCTAGAAATTGCAAACATTGAGGTAGACCTTGAGTATGTGATGTACCGACATATAAAGGGCCACTTCCGTAAAATGTTCGCATAGGCCAAAAACTTAATACCAATTGTCAAGTAGTGATGTACAATTGGAAGGTACTAACACAACCTTTCTTCTCTGATAAATTATTCCACACAAATTCTTAAGAAGATATTTAGGAAACCACGAAATGCTAACTGGGCCAAATATACCTCAATATTGAAAAGGAAGCTAGGTCACTCAAGAGTGATTCATAGCTCGTTGAAAATATACTTCACTGTGGATGTTCTAGTAAATGAGGCGTCATGTCCTTCAACACTAACGAAGCGTAAAGTCCAAATTAACTTGGTGGAGTAAAGAGCTGGACTATGAGAGAAGAGAACTTATTCTTAGTTAGCTTTTTAAACTGGAGAAAATGGCAGACCTTTTTGAATGCTGGTTAGGATAGAGATCTCATACGACAGAATCTAGTGGGCCTCTAACTCCATCCAACCATTTGCATCCCCAGCTTTAGAAGTATTATTCCCTACGCAACTGTAACACGGTAAGCTGCAGCGTATAATTGCATAGTTGGTAACATGGACGTATACAGGGGGTGGGCACAGGGGGCACGTGCCCCCCCCTTTTCGATTTGAAAATTTTTAAAAATTGATACACTGCAACGCACTGTACAAAAAAATCAAGGTATCAAAATATTTTGGTTTTAAAGAAAAGATTTTAGTTTTTTTATAAAAGCTCAAGAGCGTAATCTAATTTCATTTCTAAAAAGCCATTTATATCGAAATATCTGTAAAATATGTTTAAGAAACACATAAAATGGTTTTATCTAATAAAAATTATTCATGAGGATCATAAAAAAATGTCCAAAAAAATGTCTAAAAAAATTTAAAACTACAAGATTCTAGGATTAAATTGTGAGATTCTGAAATATTATATCTATAGGAGGTTCTCAGATTCTGAGAACATTTTTTTTAGAAACATTTTCAGATTCTAATATATTTTTTCGTCAGGGAAATTGTTATATTTTGTGAAATTTTTTTTTTTCTTAATTATTGAAATATTGTTAGATTCTGAAACATTTTCTCCATAGAAAATTTTAAAATTCTTAGTATTTTTTTTATAGACAAACTATCAGATTCCAAACTATATTTTCCATAGTAAAATTTTCATATTCTCAAATATTTTTATACAAAAATATATCAGATTCTGAAACTAATTTTATATAAAAACTTTTTAGATGCTGATACTTTTTCTATCAAAAAAATCTTAAATTGTGAATCTCTTTTATAGAAAAATCATCACATGGTACCACGGAACAAGCTTAAATCTAAAACAGCGCAATCACCAGACTTTTTAAAGAATATGAATTTGGAATATCTAACAACAATTTTCGGATATAAATCTAAAATTTTCAATCTAGCACTTTTTCTGGGTTAAAATTGCACAAATGAACAAAGTTTTGTAACTATTCTCAGAAATACTTAAACCTCAAAAATCTGCCCAAAATACACCCATTTTGATCCATATGAGGATCTGCTGATTTTAGCAGACGCTGTTTGCAAAATTTGTGTCTGGATAATCCAGGTCGAGTCAGCAGAAAAAATTGTCAAAACAGACACTTTTATGGCTCTCACTTATGACTCTTACGTGAAGCAATAAATACGGGGGGTTAATAGGGGTTAGATAGGGGGTAAATAGGGGGTGTAGTCATAGTTAAATCGGCGATGACTAAAAAAAATTTGAAAGTTGTGCCCCCCGTTTTCAAATTCCTGGATACGTCGCTGGTTGGTAAAAAGATATAGGAGATGTCTAAGACTAATCATGTTTCCGAATCCTGGAGAATATCTAAGATTATATTCTTACTATAATCAAGTAAAAGTAATTTTATGTATCCAAAGGGCTACACATCACGTACGAGAGCTCTCTTTGAGGATAAAAGCTGGATAGTGCAGAATAGTATCTGCAGAATGGGGTAGCGCAACGATAAGAAAAGAAGCACATCGAGACACCTCCTAAGCAAGTTTTCTCCCACAACTGCTATGTACAGTTGTTGTCAAGGAACTTCTCAATACGATTGGGAGCGGAACAGCTATAAAATTAATAATTATAAAATTGATTTATAAAAGTCAATATAAATTATAATTAATGAATTCGCTAACATTTGTCGCACAGTCGACAATGTCATATTTAACACTCTTTGTTATTTTCTTAGATTTTCTATTTTTTTTAATACGATACTAATTTAAACATTGAGTAAAATAATATCTAGCCTGACTGTTTTTTTTTTAGTTTAAATTTGTCTTGTTACGACCGACTCAATTTTATTTAACTTGATGATGATTGCATCAAAATTTGATTTTAATTATTTATTTTTATGTAGAGATTGTTTTTAGTTTATTTTTTGTTCTAAGTTGCAATTATTTTGATGCATTACATGTATGTAGAAATGCACACACACACACATGCATGCATACATTCAATGTAGTTATGATGCTAGAATGCATCAGTATCTGTATAACGTATTGTAGAATTTTTAATTTATACACACCACTACAAACATACATATGTACGTGTGTGAGTGAGTGTTTGAATGTGTGTGTAGTATGTTTTTATGTTTTTATGTTGTCATGTAACCATTTGGCGTCCACATGAATTTATGAAAGATGTACAAAAATATTTCTATGATTTCATCTCATTGACAATAAAAGTTTTGAAGTCAAAATGCAAATTTACATACATTTACATTAGAGTGTCCCTTATTTTGGAAATGTTGTACGCCCCTACGACCACGCCTTTCCTACGCGACGGGGCCGTAAAGAGCGGGGCCTTAAAAATCATTTTCCCATACAAAGCAAAAATTTTTTTTTTTGATTTTAAATTTTTTTGTTATTAATTATAATATAGCTTGGTTAGCTTATTCACGACAAAAAATTTGATTTTGGTGGGATGAGGCTTTTAGTTTTAAAAAATTTTTCGAGCTTTTGGGGTCCTACAGTAAAAATTTTTTAAAAAATATTTTTTTTTAGTTTTGACTCTACTCTACTCTATAGTATCTCGATGAGATATGATTCTAGTAAATCGCAGTAATTCCTTGGTAGGATGGTTACAGCTGAGCAGACTTGTTTTTTTTCAAAGGCTATTTCTATAGTATGGATAACTCTGTGGATTTGTTGAATTGTTGAGTGTTTTTTGCGAAAACCAAATTGATGGTTAGGTATAAGGTTTCTTGATTGAATGACCATATTTAAGCGAGTACTTATGATTTTTTCGAAGAGTTTTCCCACAACTGGAAGCAATGATATTGGACGGTAGGATTTTGCATCTTTGGGATCTTTTCCGGGTTTTGGTATCATTATTATAATTAATAACAAAAAAATTTAAAATCAAAAAAAAAAATTTTTTGCTTTGTATGGAAAACTGATTTTTAAGGCCCCGCTCTTTACGGCCCCGTCGCGTAGGGAAGGCGTGGTCGTAGGGGCGTAAAATTTTTCCTGAGTTATTTTTTAGTCAAAAGGAAAAAAATGAGGGGGTACCGTCTCAACATTTCCAACATTTCCAAAATAAGGGACACTCTTATATACATATATAATAAACATAGAATTTAGATTCGATTAGGGTGGCATTCATTTGCAATACATGATTTTATGATAATTTATGTATGTATAAGTGACAAAATGACATAAAAATCTAATTATCAAATTAAAGAACGTACAATTGTTTTAAACAGTTAATGGTTCAATACGTTAAAAGAATTTTGATTCCATTCCGTTTATGTTAGACTCACCAGCCTGCCGCAATCCTAATTTTTCTACTTGATTAATTAACTAAATATTCTTTGTTATGACAATTTTGACTGAAGTTTTCAAGTTTTGTTTTTAATTTTTATTAAAAAGAATAAAAAATTATTTTAATAACAGTAATTTTTGATCACATGATCAATTATTTTATTTATTCTTTTCTATTTATTTACAACTCATTTTAATAATTTTAACCTAACCGGTAACAATGACCGTCGTCTCGTTGTTGCGAAAAACCAAGGGCTCTGTTGGGAATCGAACCCACGACCCCCACTCTAGCCTACGGGGGCCCCCTAAAAAAATATTATTTATTCAGCATTTTACTTGTCCAATGAAAAATAATTTATGCTAGTTCGAGGTCATTTATTTTCCCCACTATGAATTAAATTAGCAAGTTCTTAGTATTTTCCCAACAAATACTCATAGAGTTCCTGCTTTCAAAAATTTAAAATCCTAAGAGAGGTAGTAGAATAAACATAAGTACCTGTTGTGTTAATTCCTAATGCAGAAAATAAATGACCTCGAACTAGAATAAGATTTTTCACTTATTTTATTGCCATTCTAATGGTCATTCAACGCAAGGAAAACTCTTTGTATATCAGCATTGGAATTGGCTTAATCATCAATGCACCATTGCCTATACCACCGTGTTTTTTTTTATATTTCATCGGATGGTTATAGTAATGTAAATTTTTGTTTGAATGTTTCAACTCTATATTTTGTATTTATATGTATTAGTTTCGCGTGTATGGGTGATGTGATGTTCATATTTCTATCATATCTATAAATTGAATGTGCGTCCATGATAATTTGCCTGCTCATTATTTAAGTATATTCTTTTAAAATGTTTTGTGTGTACTCAAAAATTCTATTAAGGAAGTTCAAGTACAAAAAAAATAATAGTAATTATTATTTTGCGAACTCAAAGAAAAAGCTTCTTCATATTGATGAAAAACTAAATCAATATGATGAAATGTTGCATCAATTTTCGTGTAATGTAACGTGTCATCAATGTGATGAAGCGGTGTAATCAATAACAAGAATTTATTTTTATTTGAAAAGTATTATAATTTATTATTTTAATTTTTTTTATTTACTTACAATTTCTTGCTATTTTCTGTTTCTAAAAATTTAAATCATTTTTATTATTTTAACACCTGACCTCTCGTTTGTTACACTGAAAAAAATAGCTTCGTGAAATTAATGAAAATTGACTTAACCTTAATGAAAAATGACTCACGTTTTCAACCGAAGACAGGTTTCATTTGATTAATGAAACTGGTGTCATTAATGTTCCTTTCAATGAAAACTTGCATACACTCAAAAAAAAAAAACTGTAAAGTTAACAAAAAATTTAGTTAAATTTAACTAAAAAAGCACCTGATTTTGGGCCAACTAAATTTTTAGTTAATTTAACTAAAAATATTTAGTTAACTTTTCGTAGAATGAATGTAGCAAAAAAAACCGTAACTTTAACTAAAAATTTAGCTGAAATTTCGTAACGTTTTTATGTACATATATTAACAAAAAAATTAGTTGAATTCAGCTAAACTTTTTGTTACTTTTCGTAAACTAAAATTTAGAAAATATTTTGTAAAAAATTAAAAGTTTATTTTTTATATTTTTTCATCAGCTTAAGTAGAACTTATGAGATTTGCATAGGAGGCTTCACAAGAAATTCCACTTAACAAATTTGTTACGAAAAATAAGCAAATTAATTAGTAAAAATTCGTAAACTCAGTTTTGAAGTCAACAAAAAAAATTAATACAAAATTTGTTCAAAACTAGTATTTTCGTAAATTGAACTTAACTAAAAAAAGTAGTTAAAACGCTGATTTTAACTAAAAATTTGCTAAAAAGCCAGTAAACTCGAGTTAACAAAAAAAAATTTGTTAACTTTACAGTTTTATTTTTTTGAGTGTATAAATAATGAAAATATTCGTAGAACTTGTTCGAAATGTTTTATGAAGTTTTTCATAAAATGTATGAAAACATCCATTGATTAAATGTGGAATAGTAGTTGGTAATGAGCGTATGATAATTGCTTTTTACAAGTAACTACACTCAAAAAAATAAAACTGTAAAGTTAACAAAATTTTTTTTGTTAACTCGAGTTTACTGGCTTTTTAGCAAATTTTTAGTTAAAATCAGCGTTTTAACTACTTTTTCTAGTTAATTTCAATTTACGAAAATACTAGTTTTGTACAAATTTTGAATTAATTTTTTTTGTTGACTTTAAAACTGAGTTTACGAATTTTTACTAATAAATTTGCTGATTTTTTGTAATATTTTTGTCAAGTGAAAAATTTTAAACATTTCTTGTGTAAGTCCTACATAAGCTGAACTTAATGCTGTGAAAAAAAAGAAAAAATAAGTGAAGTGTTAGTGTTTAAAACCAATATTTACCAAACTTAAAATTTTTTACAAAAAGTTTAGCTGAATTCAACTAATAAAAAATGTTACGAAATTTTCAGCTGAATTTTAAGTTAAAATTACGTTTTTTTTTTGCTACATTCATTCTACGAAAAGTTAACTAAATATTTTTTGTTAAATTAACTAGAAATTTAGTAGGTTCAAAATCAGGTGTTTTTTTAGTTAAATTGAACTAAATTTTTTGCTAACTTTACAGTTTTATTTTTTTGAGTGTAGTTGCTTACTTTATTAAGGTTTTAATATGGGAATTACGATAAATTCATGTTGGTTATAGTTATCAAAATTTCCATAGAAAGCCCCTAAAAAAGTTAGGAACAAGTTACCTAAAAACAGCACGTATCATACACCCATAAGTGAAAATTTGCATTAATAACAATTTTGGTAAGTCACATGTAACCATCACTGTAACCGTCACTGAAATTTTATATAGGTGCATGTCACAGATTCAATTCCGATCGGATTTGAAAAAAAGTTGTTACTCGTAAAACGCAAAACAATTTTTTTTTCGGAATGAAATCACTTTCAAAAATCAAAGTGGAATTGAATTGCTAAAAGTGGTTTCATTCCGAAAAAAAGGCTTTGCTTTGCGTTTTACGAGTGAACCACTTATTCCACTTCCGAACGGAATTGAGTCTGTGACATGACCCTTGAGTTGAGTTGAGTTGAGTTGAGGGTGGGTTGTACAAGCCTAAAAATAAGTAAATTTTTCTAGGCAAGTCCATGGCGCTCAGACTTAAAATAGTCCATTGTACCGTACCCACATGACCCTTAATTGCACACTTTTTATGGTTTTCACCTAGTTTTTACACACAACAAAATTTTACTCCAAACTTAAATTGGTCTGAATTGCCATATAAGGTAAACTATAAAAGACAAAAACGCGATGACTTTAAAAACACGTGCTGCCAAAACGTAGCAACAACGTAGCAATGGAACAACACAAATTACCCTACATTTCATCACAAAATTTTAATGACTTAAAAAACTATTTTTCTGTTGCAAATTATATTTATTTTATAAGAAACAGTCAAAAGAAACACTTATACGGAACTTTTCACTTGTAATTTCAATTAGATATAACCAGCATAACACACACACAAGTTTCAATAACAAAGCAAAAAAATATAAAATTATTTTATTTTATTAGAAAAAAGTAAACACACATGTAAAAATTATAATTAGACTAAACACGTGTGGTGTAATAAAACGTCGGATGTTTTTGTTCTGTTTTCTTTCTCTTATTTGCAACGCAGAGTTGTATTTAGATCTAAAAAATCTTATGATATTTTTTAATGAAATTATGAAATCTAATGAAACAAGTTTCATAAAATTTGTTCATAACATGCATGAAATTTCAATCAGCTTATGAATTCCTTCATTTAAGTAATGAAAACAAAATAATGAATCCGTTTCATTAATATCAGGAAGGTTATTTTTTTCAGTGTAGGCTCTGCCTAGCCACTTACCTAAAGCATATCAACAAATAATAACGCTTAAAATCAATTTGTTTTTAATTGTGTGTTATAACTAGGGATGAGATTTTCATGCAAATGCATGTTTTTTGTCGATAATCTAAAAACGATATCAACCAATTATCTTTCTGAATCAAGAAATTTGCGTTAAAGAGGCATCGATTTGTTTTTGCATATTTTTGCATATTTTGGTGAAAATGCATATTTTTGCATATTTTGATTTTAAATGCATATTTTGTGCATATTTCCAACTTTTTAGTGCATATTTTTGCATATTTTGGCATAAATTAGAAAAAACACAAATTGAAATTCATTTGTTTCGAAAACCGTTTAAAATTTGAAATATTTGTTTAAAAATAAGAAATTTTTTTTTTGATTATTATTTTAAATTTTTTTTAGATTGTTTTATTTTCTAAGAAATCTTGCTGACATAAAGTTTAAAATGTTACTACTGAAACCCTGATTTATTTTTTACTTTTTTAGAAGTTTTTTTTGCATGAAAACAAAATTTTTATTGAACAAATTTTATTTTTTAGTGCATATTTTAAGGTTTTTTAGTGCATATTTTTAATTTTTTGGCGCATATTTTAAGCGCATATTTTCGATTTTTTAGTGCATGAAAGTCTCATCCCTAGTTATAACCATAGAAAAGATTAGAAGGAACGCAGTGTTGTATTTTATGTATTTTCCAATATGGTGGCAAAATGCTTGTTCTTCCTCATCTCACACGTATTTAATATTAAATTAGATTCTCTGTTTTTAAAAAAAGTATTTGTCTTTTATTTAATTAAATTAATTGATTATTTTGCTTTATTCAACGTTTTTATACCCTCCACTCTAGTGATAGAGGGTATCCCAGCAAAACTTACCTTACCATATAAGGTATAAAATAAGGTATAAGATCTCTTATTTTATACATTGCAGCATTGATGATTTTAACAGGCGATGAGACTAAAAGTAATGCATATACATTATCACAAAGAATACCAGTAAGGTATAAAATAAGTCATAAATTTATAACAAAGAATACGAGTAAGGTGTAAAATATATGATATTTTATAGGTTACGAGTAAGGTATATAATATAGCATACCAGAACGTAATATATAAGGTGTTACGAGTAGTGAAAAAGTAATTTTGTATTAAATTTACTCACGTGATTGTAAGCGAGATAAAATATACTCCTGGGTGAGTGTGTGTCATTAACAAATTTCTGTCGTGAATCCATCTCTAGTTTAAACTTATGCATTTTTTTATAAAATATTTATTTTTTATGTTATTGTAATGCATTATGTATTCAATTATAAATAATGCATTATTTCAAACTTTGAAATAATACATAATGTAACCAAATATAAGTCATCCATGATTTAATGTTTAGAAATAATAAATATGAAATACATTTTTTCCAATAATCATGCATTACGTAGCTAATTATTAGTAATGTATTATTTTTCACTTTAAAATAATACGTTGTGGAACAAATGTTTGGTAAGACATCATAAAATAATGCTACAAATAAGATATATACATTACCTGGTAATGTGTTATATAATCACCACCCATTACCAAAGTTTTGCTGGGATATATAAGTTTGTCATTCCGTTTGTAACACATCGAAATATTGGTCTAGGACCCCAAAGAGTATATATATTCATGATCCTCGATCGATTTTAAGTCGATCTAGCGATGTCCGTCCGTCCGTCCGTCCGTCTGTCTGTCTGTCTGTCTGTCCGTTGAAAACACGCTAACTTTTGAAAGACTTTACGGAGGCTCCTGAAGTTTGACATATATGTTTTCCATTTACCGGGTCAGGTTGGTATTGCAATCCAGCGAAATCGGTCCAGTGGTTCAAAAGTTATGAGCAAAAGAGTAAATTTCGGCAAGGGTATTTTGCGAATTTACAAGATTAAAACCACTCTAACTTTCGAAAGACACTTCTGAGGGTGCTGAAGCTTAGCATATATATTTGTCGTTCCCCAAGTCTATTTGGTTTTAAATTTCAGCAAAATCGGTTTAGTGGTTCAAAAGTTATAAGCAAAGCTCTGAATTTGAGATTGGCTTCACCGTAAACTGTTGAAAACTCGTTAAACAGTTTTAAAAGCATGGTGAAATACCAGTTTTTTAAAACTTGTTGTTGTTTGTTTTCCTGCCATGGGGTGCAGTTTAGTTGTTAGGCAAGTAAATATTTGTTATTGCTTTGTTATTGTTTTTGTAACTGTATATAAAGGTGTAGTAAGTATTTTTGGAAAAAAATCAAATAAGTGGTTTTTATATGATTGAATGTTAGTTTGTTTTTGGTTTTTAAAGAAGAGGTAAAATAAAGAAGAGGTAAAATAAAAAGTGGGAAATATGTGAAATATTTTTTTTTTGTATTACATATACATAGGTATAAAACAACAAAATTATTTTACAAAGTAATTTTGTTACTCAAAGAAATTGTACACTAAAAAAAATATTTACACTCAAAAAAAATGTTACACTGAAAAAAAAATGTACACATTAATTTTTTTTTTAATGAAATGTCACACTCAAAAAAAAAAATTTTACACTCAAAAAAATTTGATTGATTAAAAAAAAGTTTTACTCAAAAAAAAATATTTCTAATAAAAAATTTGTAATGCAATTTTTTGAAAATTTTTTTAGAAAGTTAAAATTTTATCAGATAACATTGCGGAGGGTATTCATAGATTCGACCAAGGCGAATTTAATTTTTCTACTTGTTTAAAGATGATACGCACTATTGATAGTTTAAAAACTTTGTTTCTCTCTTTTGTTATTTGCTTTGTTGTTGTTCTCTCTTATGTTGCATTGTTTTTATTAAACGTCAAAAGTTACATAAAGTGCTGTCACTAATACTTATTCAAGCAAAATACGACTCTGTTTCACTTCTATTTTTTTCTATGGTTATAACATTCAAAGTTAGTATGCCACTATGCTCTGCCAAACTCTAGAAGAGAGAAAGAACTAAAATGTTTAAATCTTTACTAAAACTAACTAAAATGTTTGAGTCTTTACAATTTCACATTAGCAATGTGAGGACTGAATTTTTTTTATTTTTTTAAATTAAAAGGCAGTAATATTGACAAAATTTAGTATTTTATTGCGATGATTTATATGTAAATCTATCAACTGAATTTTTTTTGCATGCACTTTATTTTAGTTGGAAATTCGCAATTTGTTTTTACATAAGAGTTCTATGAGTGTAAGTGCAATTGGGTGTGAGTTGTATTGAATTTTCTCACTTGATTGTGAGTGCCCACTCAAGTGATTGTGAGTGCCACTCACGTGCCCATCTCTAGTCGTGCTGTTTTCAAGATATCGTTATTTGAAATTCGCAAAAAATTGATTTTTTTTTTCAACGGTCAAGAAATAAAAAAAAATCCCAAAATTTCTATGACCCTGACCCTTTCATCGAGCTTGAAACAAATTTTATTTTTAACCCGTGGTATCTTCGATCAAAGTTTTGATTTTTTAGACAATGTTCAGCAAACACTTTAAACTTTGATCAAAGGGCGCCGTTGCTTAAAATGGTTTGATTTCGCTTAAATTAAGTTTAAATAAAGTTTGTCTTAAGCTGTATGATATAGTCAGTGAAAAAATTTTTGGAACTTTTTTAAAAAATTTATTGAAAGTAGAAAAAACGCGCCATTTGGAAATTTTTTGACAAATTTGAAATTGCGATATCAAAAAATTTTGTCCGCAGAAAAATATCTTTTTGTCCGATATATATAGAAACATTTTTCCTTGATTTAAACCTAGTTTTAAACCAATTCCGAAACTTAGGCTTTTGTAATTTATAAATAATTTTTTGGAAATATATTTTACTATATATTTTTTTTTAGTTAACACTATTTTTTTTTTTAATAATCTTATTTGACTGACTACATTTTTGCTGCCACTGCAACTGAAATGTTGCTGAACAGACAAATCCTTTACTTCGAGTTTTGGTTACCATTGCTGTTGCATGTATTTTGCGTTGTTTTTAGTATTATATTTTTTTTGTTTTTATTAATTTGTTGTTGATGTTTTTGTATGTTCCATAGACACGAATATATGGGATTTTTTTTTTGTTGTTGCGGCCGTTAAGCCACAAAAATAGATAATATACTATGCATAGTTTCTTTGCAAAATTTCCAAATTTACCCCATACCATTAATACTGCACCCACCAGAAAATAGTATTCTCAACAAGACTCCTCGGCAGAAGGAGACCGAGACAATACGAGTAACCACCACAAGCCACATTTGAATTACAACCGCACCAGGATATAAATGAATATAGGAAACGCACAAACAACAGTCGTTTAACATCAGGAGGCATACATAGAGAAAAATGCAGAAATCATCATCATTGCCACCTCAACACACACACACTCTCACACATATACAGGACGCTAGTAAGCTGCCATGTAAAAGTATATGCGTTTTGTATCTCTAGTCGTTGTTGGAGATCGAACTTAGCCTGAATGTGCCATTCTACCCCACACACATACAAAAACATTCACAGAAATAATAATAAAAACAAAAAAAAAAAATCGCATACACACAAGGATCATTCATTCCCACTCTACAACAAACATTATGTATGCATGCAAAAATACTTGATTCCTAAATTGCATTCGCATACGAAACTAGGCGCAACAAAACGAATTTTCGCTTAGAATTGACATTAGAAACACAACAGCAACACCTCGTCCAGCTCTACTACCATCCAAACAGCCTAACATTCATCCATTCATCCATCCATACTACGGCAACCACAACATAAAAACTTTCGAAACTAACGAAATACACAGGCCCCCATCTAAAAATACAAAAAAAAAAAAAAAACATTAGGAAAAATAGAATTGAAAATTGAGAAAATTCATATCAAATGAAAAATATACATACGAACAAACAAAAATATATGTAAGTATGCATAAGTATAAAAATTAGAGTGGTCAAATATTTAAGAACTTTTGATTTCTGAAATCTTTTTGAATATACTTAGAGGTTTTTTTTTCAAACGTATTACGAATAAAAAAATGTTGGTTCAAAGTAAAACTCACATAGTTAACCCTTAACCAACTAAGACCGTCTACAGAAGGTCATCACTAAAATGCATTTTTATCAAACTTAAAATTGTTTAAGCTTTAACCGCCAAAGAGACTTATTTTATGTTAAAGTCTTTTATCAAATGGTGCCAGTTTGAACGTACTCTGAGAATTATTTATGATATATATAGACATTTCTGCGAAGATTTTTGTGAAAACATGTGCGAAAATTATTTAAGATTTTTGTGCAAATTTAAGCTTAAAAAAAATAACTTTTCAAAAGCTCAATTGTCTCGGGAATTTTTTTAGTATATTGCTAAAGATTTATCTTTGATAATTTATTGTCAAATTAATTTTGGGAAAAATATTTTTGTTCAAATCGAGTGTTTTGTGAAGGCCGTCTGTAGACGGTCTTAGTGGTTAAGCTGAAAAAAAAAATATCCCCAATGCCCGTCTTTGGATCACCTGAATTAATCGTTTTTATTGTTGGCTAAGGTATTTTTGGAGCTTTAAGAATATGCATCGAAAAAATCGGAAGAAATCATGACTGCCATAAGCAAAAAAACTTCAAACTATCTTCTATGAGTGATAAATAAATTGCTGGTTTGATGGATTCAAAATTTAACTGAGGATGAATACAAAAGCTTTAACGATGATCCAGATTACTGCTGCGATTAGTTAGAGCCTGAAGATAATGCAATGATAGCCGATTTTTTGCAACCAATGGATGCCTCAACGTTTGTGAATGCAGTTAACTTGTCGACTAATCGATTTCATTATTATAGGTTAAGAGCTTTGGAACGAATCGATATAAAAATTACAGAAAACTTAAACACACAATTCAAAGTTGATCACGGATTTCGTCGATACATTGGAATATTAATTTTTATGTCGATTTTACGTTACTCAAACATTGATGCACTGGAGCGAATATGGATTACGACACATACCACACAGTATGCCGAAAAACAAATTTCAACATTAAAAGAAATATTTAACGATAAACGATTAATATAAAAAGGTTAAAAAAGGGTATTGCTGGACATGATCCCATTTTTAAAATCAGAAAAGTTGCGACTTATTTGAATGAGGGTGATAATTTAGCACAAAGACTCTTCAGAGATCCAGTTCAACTATCAAAAGTTTATCGTCCACAAATAATAATAGGTCTGATAAACTCTTATATGGGTCGCAATGGACACCAAATCCAGACAAAGGTTATGCAACCAGGATTGTTTTCCATATTCCCGAAATGGCTACAACAAACGCATTCCTTTTTTGTCGGAGACCCAAACTTTAGATAATGATGAAAATATATATGAATTTCGCTAGAGCGTTGCAAAAGAACCCTGTGCTTTTGTTTAAACGATCCTTTGGTTGTCCATCATTCACCGCAGGACCAACCACCAGTAATGGAATAGGTAAAGACTTAACTTTTGGAAAGTGTGAGATTCGACGAAATTTATCATTTTCTGATTTGGGTGGTTCTAAGAAGTCGTAACTGTCGGCCAAACGAAATCACACCTGACATACTGCTGACACTCCCTTTTTGAAATTGCTGACATCTTCATATAATTTTTTCCAAATATTCCAAAGGAAAAGTCAGAAGCTGGTCAGCAGTGCTCCACCAATGCTTTTAGGCAACGATGACCAAATGCTGACTTGTCCTTGAGAACATTTGAAAAAATAGTATGAAGATGTTAACAATTTTATAAAGGGAGGATCAGCAGAAGGTTAGGGGTGGTGTAGCGTGAGTAGACCGGCTGGTCCATAGCTATACCACATGTGCCTTCAACGAGGAGGATTAAACGCGTTACTCCATGTTGCAAACAGTTTAACTATCACAAAATCCTTAAATGCGATTTCTTAAAGATGCTCGAGTTCAGATTTGCTTAATATTTTTTTTTGCCATATAGGAATGAGAAATACACACATTTTGCTTCGAATGTAACGTACTTTTGTGTTACTCCAAACAAAAATCTGTTTTAAAAAGTATCACCAAAACGAATGAATTATTCCATATTAGTATTTACCTGTTGTAGTCAATGTATTAAAATTTTTACTTTGAATAAAAATGAATTTTTCGAAATCGAATTATTCAGATTATGTCTTATTTTTTTCAGCTAGCCCACTAACACCTTCTACAGACGGTCTTTAATTTTTCTCACCTGGAGCTTTCAATTTAAACTTTTTTGACAAACGGACTTCAGATTCGTGTTTTTCTGCCCAAATTCATGCTAGAACCAAAATTATGATAACAAAATAACTCGTATTTCGATTCCAGTGGGTTAAGGGTTAATTGTCCAATATGAAACCAGACCTACAAAAATTTTATTCACCATTGAATTCCTTAAATCAAAAATTTTAATTAATGAATTAATTCATGCTTGAACTAATTCTTTGAATTAACATTGAATTATTTAAAAAAAGAATTAATTCATTTTGTGAATAATTCAATTTAATTCAAAGAATTAATTCTTTTTGAATTAATTCATTTTCAATTCATTTTGTGAGTTAATTCTTGTAGAATTAATTTTTTTTTAATTAATTCTTTTTTGAATTTTTTGAACACAAATCAAATTTGAGTGAAATAGGATTCTTTTTGAAAAATATAAATGCTGACCAGCTTCCATTTTGTCTGTCGTTCGATAAAGGATCATAAATCATTGGACAAGAGAAATTTTTATCAATTTTAATTTGTTGTTCAGGGAAAACAAATTTAGACACGTGTTTTTAAGCGTCCTTATCCATTAAATTTAATCGATTTTTGTGGGAGAAAGTGTACTTAATATTGACTGAATTCGAGCAGCTTTAAAATATTGAAATGTATGTACTTCACAAACTTCTGGTTTCGGGTAAAATATGAAAACTATAGTAAAAAGGTAAGTTTATGTGTAGAGAAATTTAAGGTTTAAGTTCACTCTAACATCCAAAGTGTGCGCCCGTATGTCCATCTATGTGCGGAGTTATAGAAAATACGCACAGTGAGTACGAAACCTATTTCGTTTTGATTAAAATATCTAAAAACTATTTTAAAACACTATTGGACAAAAGGCGAAAGATACACAGTATCAGAGCGATACCGATTAATTGTCATCGTTACAAAGAAATTATATTATATTGTTCATAACGATCCAATGAATTTTTTCATTAGATCAATGATTTTTTTCACAACGACTATGGTTTTTTTCATAAATAATTTTATGAAAAATTCTATCATAAATTTTATTAATTGTTCTTTTTGAAGCTTTTTCATAAAATATATGAACATTTTCATCATGCCAATGAAATTTTTCATAAATTTTATAAAAAAATTATTCTCCCTATGAAAAAAAATCATTAGCTCACTTTTAATGAATTTCTCATTGATTTTATGAACATTTTCATAACTACAATGAATAACATTTTTCAGTGTGTTGGACTATGTATGATACCATCCTGTGTTACGGACACTAACTATGGAGGAGCGGCCTTTATACTTCACCATTAACGTGCGTAACTGATGTCTCTGTGTTTACGGATGGTTTGAAGATGCTGACTGAGACAGTGGTGGGAGGAACATGATATTCGTATTTCTCGTTAGTCCAAATAAAATGTCATCTTGGCCGTTGCTTATATAATTCAGGTTAATAGGGCCCTTGTCAGGCAATATAGGTTAGGTTAGGTTAATGAGGATGACGCCAATCCCAAAAATAATAAAAATTTTTGTTTGGAATGACATCCATAGAGGCCAATTATGGCCCCTTATGATTCCTGCTATTGTTTTCTTCCTTCTCTCCATTCAATTTTGTTCTTACCCAAGAAAACGTATTTTTACGTTTCCCACTTTGACGCTTGTATGACTGACATGAGTAGCCAAGGGTTCATACCTCGTAGGTCCTGAATATCCTGAAAGACATAAGAACCTAAACATTTAAATCTTTTAAATGCTAATGCAGGGCATTCACATAAGAAATGGAAGCTGTCCTCGACAGATTCATTGCACCATCTGCAAGTATCGTCTGACATAACCCCGATTCTTACCATGTGTTTCGCGAGTTTATTATGCTCCGTGATAAGGTTTATTACTGATCTTTCTATCTTCTGTCCATATCCAAAAGAATTTTGCTGTTACCGTGCGATTTTTCGTCCCATAGCATTTTCGTCTGTATGCTAGCATTTGATATCGTCCATCTATTTATCCACTTGTTTCTAGTGTCCAGCTTAAGAGTCCCCGCACAACAATGTCGGTGACGTTTTTTTCATACAAAATTGGCAAGAAAAAACGCTCGACCGAAAACCGCTTGAATAAAATCAATTTTATTTTTGCGTCGGTTTCTCTCTCTCTTTAAATTTTTGATATGAAAATGTTACCACATTTTTATAAATATTTCGATTATTTTCGATAAAGTAAACAAAAAAATGTGATCTCTAAAAAAAAAATATATAAAATTCTAAAAAAAACACAAAATAACGAATCAATATGAAAAAATTATATTGATATTAAAAAAAATAATAAAATTAAATAAAAATGTGCAGAAAAAGTGAAAAAATAAAGTGAATATAAACGTTTGACTGAATTTTCCGCTGCCGCCTTTGTTTTGCGCCTATACTCTCCCATGACCGAAACCGTCAACCGCTCCGACATTGTTGTGCGGGGACTCTAATATTATGAAAAGTAAGAGAGAGTGGTGGAAACACTCCCTCAACGGCGAGCTCATGTGGAAAGTTTGCGCCTGCCTTCGCAAGCACATCCGCTTTCTCATTACCTCTAATATCCTTGTGACCAGGTACCACACACAGTATATTATGCTGCTCCCTGAGAACCTGCAGTTCTCTGTGGCAGCGGCTGACTACCTTGGAGTTGATATTATCCATAGTTAACGGAGTTGATATTATCCATAGCCTTTAAAGCCGCTTGGCTGTCGATGAAGAAAGCAATATCGCTACAGAATATTTGCCTCATCGAGATTAGCTCCGCTGCCTTGGCGATTGCAAAGATCTCCGCCTGAAAAATGCTGCAATCATTCTGCAAGCGGAAAGATTCATCAATACTTAACTCAGAGCAGTGCACACCACTTCCTGTGCCTGTCTCGGTTTTTGAACCATCCGTAAAAACGTTTATCTGAGAAAAATCAACATTATCCATCATCTAGTCATCAAGCGATGGAAACAATACGTCTATTTTCCTTCGACTATGTTAACCGGAGTCTTATAGTCCATGTTAAGATTAGTAACCAGACCACCCAGAATCTCAGTATGCCGAACTGTTCGATTTCGTAAACACCCAAGTTGATGCAATTTAGTGAGTGTTATGGCCGCCGTCTCCATAACATGGAGATCCAAAGGCGTAATACCTAAAAGAATCTCTAGGGATGCTGTAGAGGTTGAACCCATTGCACCTGTCAAACTCAATAAAGCTGCTCTATTTACTTTTGGGCCATATAATCGGAATATTTTTTGGTCTCCCAACCAATTCGACAGAGCGTAGTCAGAATCATATGGTTTCAGGTCACAGTGGTGTCGTAGTAAATAATGCAACTGACGAGTGATAACGGAAGTGCTCTGAGTCGGTTAAGAAAACAATTAACAGATTTATTTTAATCCAGTTATCGGTACTGTCCAATGTAAAAGACGACACTGTAGGACTTAAATTATGACAAGATGGTGAGAGTTACTCTTCCAGTGTAAGTCGTTGCTAAACACTCTGTTGTCACAGTCTCAAGTCTAAACCTAAATTTCTTTATTTCGGGGTTTTATTGATATAATTTGCAGACAGTATACACTTTTTAGTTTATGACTTGCGATTACTTATCTTGACACCACCGAAACCTAGGTTTTCGAATTTTGGTTTTTGAGAAACTCCAATTGTGGTGCAGTATATATTACTGAACGCATAGGAGTCATGAGGCCTGAATTGATTTAGAGCTGAATGTGGAGGATTTGATGCAGGCTCTTCTGCGTGAATGCTAGAAGAACGGCCTATGATCTTTTCTTCCTTTTTAGATTCGACATACGGCTATATTTCCCACAACGAAACATTTAACTCATATTTTCTAAGAGCTCATAAATTTTTTTTCTAATACAACCATACTTTAAAAATAAACTGTCCGGAACTCACTGTACATACAATAGGTATGTATGTATTTTTATATGTACGACATCTAAACAAGTGCACCAAATACGAACACACAAAGTAAACACAGAGGAAAGCATTTAGATTTAAAATAAACAGTCATTTTCAAATAAATGATATAATCGACTTCTAACTGCAACCGGTTTCTGTGTTTGTTTGAATATTGTTCTTTAGAAAAAAGTGGTATAGTCTATTCAAGGTAAAGTTTTCGTTCATGGTATTCCGAGCAATTCGGATCAATTTAAAATTAATAAGCACTTGGGTGTGATTCCTAATGCAGCCTTGTCCAATAGTGCCCTAAAAAACTATCAACTTTCAAATTGCTAAAAAACCCCACACTTGAAGGACCATGACTGTAAAATCCAGCCTAAAAGCAGTATTTTCGTAAATTTCTTATACTTCCAACCTATAAAAACTAAAAAAACAAAATTTCTATTTCTGGTGCAAATGGCAAATTTTTTTTACCAAAAAAAACTTCCATTTGCAGTTTTGGTGCTAATTTTAATTAACTGATTTCACTGTTCAACAAATTTGGGGTCATCGAATGGGACCAAAAAAAATAAAAAATTATACCAATAGTAGACCAAACCCCCTGAAGGGCTTTAAAAACTTAGCACAAGATCTTTTTTATGGCCCACTGAAGTTTTAAATTTTTTTTATCAAAGTAAAAAGTAAAACAAAAAAAATATTAAACCAAATTCTGAGGTAAATAATGTTAAAAAATGTCTGCAGAAAAATTCGACAGCGGTTCTTTTTTTAGAACATATTAACCCCTATCTCCCATTTTTAGGGGTCATTTTGGTTCTTTTTTAAATATCTTCTTAGAACACCACTAAAACGTGCATTTAAAGGGTTAAAATGTTCCACAAAAGTTTTCTGCATCAAATTTCACTGGACATGGTTAAAGACCAAAAGTTCGTACGAAAAGAGCAAAATGCTTAAAAAAGTGAAATTGTAAATTGTCACTTACTATTAAATTGATTTTCACTTAAGTCGTGTGAATTAAGTCAAAAAAATGTTACAAATCTGCTTTGAGCTGAATTCCCACATGTAAGTTTCAGGTCAATTGTTGGGTGCCCTCTGAAAGATCTCGCTTGTTAGGCTTTACTTACACATAAAATTAAAAATTGCAGTTATCGGTAATTGACTGTATAAATTGAACTTACTAGGACGACAAAGAACGTGAGGAAGCATACACAGATGATAGCAGTTGCAAACGCAGGAAATCAAGCACAATAAAATTACATTTGCAGCTTCAGAACGTACATTTTAGGTTGTCGTACGTGCAGTAGTAGTGGTAGTAGTTGTAGTAGTGATAGTGGCAGGGTAGTAGTAGTATTGGTTAGTATATTGAATGAGACTTGTAGAGAATCTTTCATCTGATGCAGATTCTAGTTTCGTTGTGTTTTTTTTTTACTGTTGTTAGTTGAAACGAATGTTGGGTTAGGCGACATTGGAGTAGTAGTAGTAGGAGTAGCCAAAGCAAAAGTAAGCAAAACATGCAATATAATCTGAAGCGGATATTATCATGTCTGTCCAGATATGTGTATGCGTATCCAGGACTAACAACTATCGCACAGACAAAGAGCATCTATCTGTTCGATTGTAGAGTATGAAATTCTACAAATATATCGACACACTTTAACACACTGATAGATGCGTAAATTCTGATATTGTCTTCGTTTTCAACACCAGAAAAAGAAAATCTACCAATACCTCTGTACAAACTCAAATTACCAGCTACAAAAAAACATTTATTAACATAGAAAATAAATTATACAAAAAATAGCAACACCAAACACTCCCAAACCATTAAAGACATGTTAAATTTTCGCACTTTAAATGTTATTTCTCCAACGCCATGTTTTCTTTTATGGTCGCGACGAGTCGTTAGCATCTATTTTATTATAGTATAATTCATAGGAGAATAACTAACAAGGAAGGTCTTTCACAGGGTACGCACCGATTGTACTGAAACTTGCATATAGGAAAGAGGGGATCAAATAAGAGTTACTTGTTTTTTAAGCTTACCGATCTCAAATTTAGCGGGTCAAAGGGAAGGGGGAAAACGGTATATTTTTGTTTTTGAGGATTTTTCCCATTTTTTCAAAGTCGTCTTCCTAAAACTTGTTATTGTCAAAATCCTATAAACGTTGGGGTAGTTCATATGGAGATGTATACACATACGACCCCCAAAGTCATATATAATAATCTCTATTAAAATTAAGCTGACGAGTATTTTTTCTTCGAAATTCCTTCTAGTTGGGCTTTTATTCGGATTTTCCCGAGAGCGCATATTTTTCATAAGGTGGCAACCAATTTTGAGATTGGGCAGCTAATAAAAGCAGGTAACTCTTTCCCACCAGACTTAATCGCAAGTGTTTCGTGTCGATGGTACAATTTTTGTCTTCTAATTCCTAATGGGAGTAGAGTCAAATATGTATTAATATTTTAGTTTGATCATTAACGATTGTCATTAAAGACCCTTTGCTACTTGTAGTATAGGGTTGTTATTTTTGCTTAATAATCTTGACAATGGGATCTGACAAATCCCGAAACACGTGTCGATTAATACCAAATTCGTATTAATTTTTTTAAACATCGTTAAGCACTTAAACATGTTTATATACCTTAACAAGTTTAAATTTAAACATGTTTAAGTGGTTAAACAAGTTTAAAAAAATTAATGCGAATTTGGTATAAGTCTTGCAAAAAATGACAAATATAAATAAATTTAAAACAGAAAAATAATTTTCTTGAAAGTAAATAATGACCTCGAGCTAGAATAAACCTACTCAAAATATAATATTTTAAAGGTCGAATAAAACAGTTTTGAAATTCAGAGATTTTGGTAGTTTTTGAAATATGTCAAGATTTTAATGTTTTTGGTTTCGAGGAGGTCGTGTACAAAAGTTAGGGGAGGCCCAGTTCTATTGATTTTTAACATTTATTTTGTACGAGTTTTTCAACAACACTACTCTTCAAAAATTAACTTTTTTGCACACACTTCTAGGGAACATATTTTAAAGTATTTTGGCCTTCTGAACACGACTCTGTCATCAGAAATGTTGTATCAAATTGCCTTCTCGAGACATAGGCATTTTCATTTTTATGGACCAAGCCTTTAAAACATAATATTTTTTTAATATTGTTAAAGTGTATGTTAAATTTATTCATATGTTTTTATTCGAATTCCAAATAAAATCACTTAACTTTTGCAAGAAATCCGGACTCGATACGATCAAAGACATTATATACCATCAGGACATTATAAAGAAGTTCAAAATTTTCTTTTTTTGCTTTATCCTCATAAGTATCCGAATTAAATTCTCTATTGTACTCAATAGATTTTTTTTTTAATTCGGTCTGAATCCAATTTTTTCGTCTTGTAACAGGTTTTCCAGTTTTGCTCTGAGACGATCAGTAAGTATTTCTTAGACGAGTATACTACCCATACCAGAAAAGGTTCGTACCCCACGCTTTAATTTTCATACATAAAGTTTGAGTAGCTGTATTTCGCCAAAATATTAACCGATTTTAATGCTTATACACTCATTTGAAAGGTAATTTTGTTCTCTTCAGGAATCATTAATTGAAGATAATATTTTTAAAAAATTTGCTTTGTTAAAAATCAATAGCTTCATGTACTCAAAATTAACTACTTTTTATTTTGACCATTTTAAGTTCGTACTGCATATAAAAGATTAGTAATATTTTTGTGACGTAACCCTTGGATTAAATAACGGCTTTAATTCGATTATTTATCGAACTTATTAAAATTCAACACTCACTAGTGGTGATGGAATCCCATATTTCATGTATTTTTTATTTTCATCCACAAATATGTGATTGGGGGTCGTTTTTAAGCGCCATTCATAATCACCAACACCAAATCAATCGGATTTAAGTCCGGACATGATGAGGTATAGTTAAGGACACTAATTTTGTTTGTTCTGAACCTTTTTTTGCTGATTTTAAAAATATGGACTCTTGTTGGAAGGTGATTCCCCAAAAGATATCACGTTTTCAACTGATTTCATTAGGGGTTGCCTTACCATATTTAATAGGACGGACCGATTTGAATGGCCCAAAATAAACAAAAAAACAAAATCTACGAGAAATTCTAAGAAAATTTTCCCAAGATACCATTGGTCCAAATTCAAACGCTATACTCCGCCTATCGACATGAAGAATGATCTACTCTTCATAAGCAAAACAAAGCAGTATTTATGTAAATCATTCCTAAGCGGGTCGTCAACCTCTTCTTCTGTGATTATTATTTGAGTTAAATATTATTTCAAAAGCGTGCTCACTTATATTTTCAATGTAACTGCTGCCGTTATCGTTTAATAGTTCTTCAAATTATTCGCGCCAACGCGTTGCAACGTTCCATTATACAGATTTACTCTCTCATTAGGTTGCCATTTTTATCTTTGATAAACTTTATTGCACAGTCCTGTGCCTATCTCAATTGTCTCATTTAGACATCGCACAGTTCCATAGATCATTGTTCTATTTCGTCGACAGGTCTTTTATCTGTTCGGTTTGTTTTTAGATTTCCCTTATTTGTTACATTTAGTCGGGTTTATTTCGGGGAAACGAATTATTGGTACGTTGTTCCCCACCCAAGTGAAGGGCCAACCTTCTCAAAGTCTCTAGGACGAACGTAACAACTTTAACGTAAGTTCGAGAGGATGAATGTTCTTCTCATTAGAGCCCGTGCTCGATCTGTACTTACAGAAAAAATCAAATAAAATTACTGACAAAATATGTCGCCATTAGGCACGTCTCCGAAACGGAAAATGCAAATTCCTTCATTTGTGTCTGCAATTCCAGATCATGTTGGTAACCCTTGCGAAATAATGTAAGAGACAAAAAAGTTGAAAGAAAGTATGAGGTGAGGTTGAGATTGCTAGAAATAGAATTGTAGTGTTGGAAACTGTCAAAATTTATTCTGTAGAAACTATAAATATTCACATATATAAAAAACAGTTTTCATTAACAAGACAAACCGACATTTAAAATCCTACTGAAGATGACACTAACTGGGGTGTTTGAAACCGGTATAGGAAATACCAGAATGTCTATAATTTTTAGAAATTCAATTTTTCTTCTGCATTTTTTCAACTTGAACCCTTATAACAAATATAATTAGAGCCCGTGCTCGATCTGTACTTACAGAAAAAATCAAATATAATTTTCACTTTTTGTTAGTGTATTTTTTTAAAATACTTTACATGTATAGAATGTTTTTCTTATTTTTTCGTTTTGTTTACACAGAAGAGTTAGATTTAAACTTTAATTGATCATAAATGACACATTTCTTTGATCTTTGACGTGTTTGGAAAAAATGTAAACAACAACAACACCAATGAGTTTTTTTTTCATATTTACACATGTTTGTATATAACAAACATAAAATGCAGGCAGCATAATGGAAAATCGTAAAATAAAATTAACCCCCAGTTTCTGTAATACGAACGCCATTCGTTCGTGACGAATTTGTGTGTATTTTGTTATTGTAACAAAAACAAAATACATGCAAATTCGTCGCAGACGAATGGCGTTCGTATTACAGAAACTGGCTGCAAATGTTTTAATACGAATACAGGCACGGCAGTATGCGTAATAATTTGACAGATTAAAACGGTGACTGGCCTGGCGTAAAATAAAATTAATTTTAGTTTTAAAGGCGGTGATTCTTGTTCTGTATAGGCTCTTAAAGTCCCCTCAGAAAGACTGCGTATCGGTTGATGTTTTCCATCTTGAGAGAATATTGGTGCAAAACAATGATATACGGCCGGTAATGGATAAATTCTCTCATGATTAAAACTTAAATCAATGTGTCTGTTTATTTACCTGAAGTTTTTTTTTTACAAAACGGCGTATGGACATAGCGCCCAAGGTCTTATCGTCCAAAACCGTAAATGTCATATTGCCCAAGCTGCGACAAATAGCCCAAAATGATAGGTCTTAAAATGTTATTTCTCCCAAAACAAAATTGTCAAAAAACCCAAAATATTTTTTTTTTTTTTTGCAAAATGTCGAAATTACGACTTCTATGATTTGTTTTTTTTTTTTTGTAATAAAGGTTTTCTGAGTAGACGGCCTTCGGCCGGGCTTAGGGATTACATACTCCATGCATTAAACCCACCCTCTCTGAAAACCAAAGCTTTATTGGCTATCAGGCCTTTTTGAGGCATAACAAATTTGATAGCTTAAAGGCCTGTTAACCTAGAAAGCTTTACATTGCGGAGAGGGTGGGTTTAATGCATGGATTTTGTAAACCCTAAGACCGGCCAAAGGCCGGCTACGCATAAAAACGTTAAAATATTGAGTAAAAAAAACAATATTGGTGACTTTTGTGATTATTTTTTGGGTGCTATGACATTTTATAAATTCAACATTTTGATATTTGGGTAATATGACATTTTTGATAGTTTATATTAATTTAAAGAAAATTGTTAAAATACATAAAAATAATGGCCATAGCCTCCAAACAATTTTGCAACAACAACTAACACACATTTTTTTTTGTGTGGAATGACTTTTTTAAATTGGGCGATATGAACTTGGGCGCCAAAAATATCAAAAATAAGTCTTAGCGAAACCTTTGATGAAATGCAGCCCCATTTTTGTTAACTCTTACAAGGAAGGTTTTTCATAGGGCACCCACCGATTGTCCTTAAACTTGCATATGGGAAAGAGGGGAGGAAAATAAGAGTTTCCTTTTTTTTCTTAGCTGTCCAATCTCACATTTAGCGGGTCAAAGGGAAAAACTGTATTTATTTTAGCTTTTTGACGATTTTTTACATTTCTTCAGAAGAAACTTTACGAACTTTTTATACAGATCGAAAGAATTTTTGAAAGACTATTCAATGGAGTATCGGCCGTTTCCAAATCGGCTTCGTTAAGCTCCTATTTTCGAAAATGTAAAATCGTAGGAGTAGTTTATATGGAGAGGTACATACGCATGACCGCCAGAATCACATGAAGTAATCTCTATTGAAATTAAGCTGACCCGTATTTTTGCGTTTGGCAAAATTCCTGCTAGTTCGGATTTTCCCGAAATACCACCTTTTTTCAAAAGGTGGCAACCTTTTTCAATTTTGAGATTGGGCAGCTAAATAAAACAGGTAACCCATATTTTTCTCCCCTCTTTCCCATATGCAAGTTTCAGGACAATTGGTGGGTGCCCTCTGAAAGACCTTCCTACCCGAGAAAAATAAACATATATAACAGTATATAACTTGATACAAACCTAACGAATCATATATGATCATATATTCCGTGAGCTATTTTCTAAATTTTTTAAATGCAGTCATATGTAGTTATATATAATTTAATCATGATTCGGATTAAAATGCGTACGGTTGATATAATAATATTTAATTATATGAGGGTCAATACAAAATTTGTTTTTCTGTATAATTTAATATAAAATTATATATTTCTCATTCTGTTCCATATATAACTATAAATGTTTCTAATTAACCAACAATTTTCTAAGTTTTTTAGGCAAAGTATAAAAAACTTTTTAAAATGTTCCTAAACATTTCCTTGTTAGGGTTATGTAACATATATCACCTATCTGGTTCGAAGCGTACCCAAACATTTTTTTGTTTTAAAAAATTATATGTTTGGTGAATGTATCGTTGACCTGTGGTGTATCTCAACCCAAACCAAAAAACACCAGGATTTTATATGTTTTTATGCAATTAGATCTAATTAGATCCACCAATATATGGCAATGTCTGGTCAAAACTCGGATGAAATCAAATCATATTTTATACAAGTTGATCTTTTTTAATGCAAAAACATCCACCATTTTTCGGATCAAATTGCGTATAATTATATATTGTATTACATATATTATATTGCATCATATAAACATTTTTAATCGGGTATAAGTAATTTTGGTGTGCCAAAATTCATAATAAGATTAACAGATATTTTTGCACAGAAAATTTTCAGATTAATTCACCATATTCTTTAAAAATTTTCATATTTTTTTCTATGAACAATTTTCGGATTTCGAGATTTTTTTCGTTCGGAAATTTCCTTCTTTTTCTTTCCTTTTCTTTCCTTTTTTCCTCTTTTTTTCTTTTTGAAATTTGGGAATTTCCCCTCCCCCCTCTTGTACCCGCGCATGACATTAATTGACACCAAATATTCAATATTCAACGAAATGGTGCGAAATAAATTTTCGTAGTTGGGCGAGTGAGTGATTTTTGCCCCACACTCAATCATGCACACTCACTCACGAGCTTATTTTTTTTACTCACACTCACTCACAATCACGTGAGTAAATTTAAGACTACTCACGTGCACTCACACAAGCTTCACTCACTATAAAGTTGACTCACACTCACGGAACTTTTATTTATAAAAAAAAAATTTAAATTTAAAAAATCAAACAAGATTTTAAGCAAAATTTTAAGTTTGTGACAATTTTTTCAAAATTTGTTTGCTTTTTTCGGTAAAAGAATTAAAATTCCGTTTAATTTTAACTAACTCACGCAAAAAAAATTGACTCACGCACACTTATACACGCAAAAATCTTACTCACGCACACTCACTAACGCAGTATTTTATTTATGATATAAGAACTAGAGTAAACTTTTAAATTTATTTTTTTTGATATCACTTTTTAGAAAGTTTTTCATCAGGTTTTTTTTTTGCAAAATTTCAACTCCTTTCCGCGAATCACCGCATTTAAAAACCCGGTTTTTGACCCCATTTTAAATCGATTCTACAGCAAAATCGACATAAATACAGTATTAATAGCGTTCTAAAACTGATATTTTTCTTAACTTAGGTATTTTATGCTAGTGTACCAAATTTCAAAATATCTGACAACTCGTATTTTTGCCCCTTCGTTATATCGGATCAAAGCACTGTCCCACAGTGGGAATACGTTATCGTTAGGTGTTTAGTCATACAATGTAGTTAATAATTTACATTTGATATAGTAAAAATATCTTTAAATTCAAGATAACGTTTTGCACTATTAAATCGAACAATTTGACAAAACTAGAAATACTTCCTACAAATGAGTGTGTAGTTCCTACAAATGAACTTATAATATTTATACAAATTAATTTTGTTCATCGGCATGGTGAACTGTTTAAAAGTAAAGACGCAAGCAAAGATTACAACAACGTTAATATAAATAAACAAGCGGCAAAATTCATTATTTTTTTTCTATTATTTCTCCATTTGAAAATGCATTTGTGAAGAAGTAAATACAAAATAAAATAACATAAACACAATTACAAATAAAGAGTTAAGTCGATATATTTTTTTTTTTATTTTTATTTTATATTTATGTTTATACATACAGATGCAAGAAAAGACAAAAATATCTATACACTGAACAAAAACCATTGGTATTTTATTATTTTGAGATTTTCAGCGGAAATTATCTATAGTTTTCTCTTATTCTTCAACTGAAAGCTTTGGCAAGACTGCAAAGTTAAAGAAATTTTTTGCGACGTTTTTTGTTTTTTTTTTAAACTACTTAACTTTAATTAAAAACAAGATGGATTTCAGATTTTCAAAAAAAAAATCTAACAAGATTTTGATTTAGTAAAAAGTTACACTATTTTAAGATTAAAAAATATATAAAAAATACAGCTCTTTTTGTAAAAATGCAACATGTTTTTGACTCCAGAGGAGGCAAAAATATTTTAATAAAAAAAGTTTATAAAAAAAAATTTAAGGCACCGCCTTAAGGATTGAAAATAGAGGATAGGTTTGTTTTAAGAATAAATGGGGTTAAAAAAATATTTGGGTGTCGGTCATATGAGTACATATGATTCCTCTAGGGGTATCCTGGAGCCAGTTAGAGCGATGGTAAAAAATTTTATAAATATGTAATTTTTTATGGGACCCCTCATAGGAAGTGGAGATAGAGAAAAGTTTTGTGCAGAAGCGGCTCATATATAAATGTTGTTGAGGATGCTTTTGTGGAAAAAGTCTGGAATGTCCCAGGTTTTGATTTGCCGATTTTCCTAAAAAGGGGGGAAAAAAAAAAGGCTGGCATCACCAAATGGTTTTCTTGTGTGCATTAGGGTGGTAACATAAAATTGAAAAACCTGGCGACAGATTTGGTATTTGACCATCCACCTGGAATTCACCATTGTGGGAATTCTCCTCAAATCCCGACTGGACATTTGGGGTGATTGCTTTTGTAGTTGCTGTGGTCACGGAACAACGATAGCAAGGTTTGGCAGGCCTGTGAGAGACTGACCATGCAAATTTTCATGTTGTATGCCAATGAAGATGGGACACAGGGAATATTGAGGGTGCTGGAACATGAAAATTCGCTGGAAGACGCAATTTCCGTGGAGCAAACTGGTCCACATACTTTGTTTTTTTTTTGTACGCCCAGGAATTGTACAATCGAGTTTCATGCGTTTTGATTTTTTGTGCCATTGGTTTGGTAGCACGCTATTATTTTTTTTATTGTTGTACTAATTGTCTCGTTCTTCTTGTTATTAGTTTTGTTAATTATTAGTATTATTTGCTCGTTTTTTTCTGTTAGTAGCTTTAGTAAATTTTGTATTCATATTTTTTATATTAGTAAATTAATTTTATCATTAGTTTTTTTTTGTGTTTTTTTGTGTATTTTTTTTGTTTTTTTTTAATATTTTTGAGGAGATCATTGCCGATACAAGTAGTGCCCAAGTACTTGTATGTGGAACGTAGTTCAGGGTTGCCTAAGGTTGTTTTTTTATTTTTACGCAGAGTTGCAAATTTAGGGTAGTAGTAAAAGGGATAAAAAAATCTCCATTTTCTCTTAAACTGTTAGTTTTGAAAATCGTCTGTTATAGCTGCTTATGGATCCGAGGGGGGGTAAATTCAAAATTAGAGAGATTAGAAATTATGTTAGAATGTGTTAGTATTTATTTTATGTCTAAAATGCAGTTAAATAGAGGTTTCTATATATTTTTTTTTGTTTTATGTTAAATGTTAGAAACATAATTCATAGCTTTGTTTGAATTTAAAGTCAAATTTGGCGGCCATTAGCAAAGCAAAAGCAAACAAGCAAAGTTTATTTAAAATTGTGCGGATCAAAGTTAATTTAATTCAAAGTTAATTTAATTTAAAATTTAAATTTGTAAAAGTTTAAAATTAGTGTAAATTAAAATTTTTTTTTTTATATGAAGTAAATTACTTTTCTGGGGAAAAACAAGGTAATTTAGTGAAATTATAATTAAATTTCAAGGTTTTAAAAGTGCAAATCCTTTTAGATTTTCTTTGAAGTCAATTCTCCGAATTTGTAAAGAAAGTCTGTTCTGGGAAGCCATCTTGGCTCCAAGATTTTGGCAACCATTTTATTTGTCCGGCATAAAATTTATTAAATTTCATAGCGTGTACTGAAGCCGTAAGTTTTATATAAAGAGTGTTAGTTTTTGTTAAAAGAGGTTATAGAATTTGTGGTTTTTTTTCATCCATATAGTGTGGTCAACTAATTGTTTTGGAGGAAAGGAAAAAGTTGGAAAGCTGAGGAGAAAAGTGGGCAAAAATCGTCCAAGCTATTCGATCCAACCAGCCATAGTGACCACAGGATCTTATAAGGTAACGCTTTAAAATTTTTATATATATTTGTGTGCGAACGGGTTTCGGAAGACGCTCCAAAAAGTACCAAGCACGGCGGCGTAAAAAGGAGTAGATTCCTAAGTTTGGAGCAACCCCTTTTTTGGAACCCAAATGAAAAAATAAGAATATCACTGAACATATCCCAATTAGATTCCACAGTCGAAGAAAAAGATAAGTTCGGCGGGGAAAAATAATTTTTGGAAGAAGAAGAGGAAAATTATCTAGAGGGAGAATTTTTTTTATTTAGATTATCTGTGGTGCATAATTTTCGGCGCCAAATTTTTATTCCCACTCGAAGGGGAAAATTTGTAATGAAGTTCGGTGGCTTAGCTTAAAAATCTTGATTTTTTTTTAATTTATTTTATTTATTCAATTTTAATGTTTTTTTTTATAATTATAAGTGCATGTTAGGTTAAGTTTTCAAATCCGTTTTTTTTTTTTTTGTCAAAATTTTAGTTTTTTTTTTTGTAAGGGATTCAATCAACATGTATTCGCGAAATTAAATAGGTTAAAATTGGAAAGTAATTCGACCAAAATTTAAACTAAATTAACTCCAGAGAGCTCTTTTGAGGGAATTAGAAAAATTAGTTCAAGATTGCGAAAATCCAGACAGAAAAGCGAAATTCTGGAAACATATAGATTGGTTTAATCCTGAGGTTTTGATTTTTTTTGTTACATGTAATTTTTTTTTTTATCTGCGTTTTTTTTTTTAAATTCAAAATAAGACAAATTTAACGTTTTATTTTTCATTTAATTTTTTTTATTTAAATTCTTAAAGTAGTGTTTTAGCATGTTTAGGAAATAAGTAAATAATTTATTTTTTTTCATATTTCTTATATTTCTTTTTATTTTTATTCAAATTTTAATTTTTGAGTTATTTTGAATCTCCTAAACGGATGATGTTAAAGTCAGTATAAAAAAACATCGTCTGTACCAAATCTGAAAATACAAAAATATTTATTAATACCGAAATTCATTATAAAACTTCAAAGTACAAATTTCTAAATAATCTTAATGCGGAGAATTTAGGAGATTCAGAAAATTGTTTTTGCCACCTTTATGTTTTAAGTTTTATTTGTTCAATAAATGTATTTTTTATTTAGTTGAAAATTTAAATCAATATGTGTTGCTAAATTTATTTGTGGGAGGTAAAGGAAGGGACAATGGGTCGTTTTGGTGGAAATAAGTTAAGAGTGTAAGGTAAGTTGGGGTCATTCAAATAGAGGGGTCATTTAATAATATATCAAAAGTGACCAGGTTGGGTGGGTTATGAGTGGGAGTAGCTACCATCTGAGCTCCCAAAAGTCTTCGTTTTAGTGTGAGTGGTTGTCATGTGTTTTTATTCCATTTTTATTCATAGTTTTACTGCTGGACCCTGAAGGTGTTACAGGGTTGATAATCCACACCCATAGCTCTGCCAAGCCGGCAAGATAGTAACACGGGAAAGGGGTTTCATAACAATGTGATTGGTCTTACATTCCACATCTCTAGGAGGGGCTCAGAGGCAATTGTGGGGCTTTTTGTGATTGTTTACCTCAACTTTCGATAAGACGCCACTTGCTTCACAATTGCCTCAGACGTGCTCTTGGTTGGGTGCAACGTAAGACCTACAGTGCAGGTCCTACACTCTTTAATTTTTGCACTCCAAAATTTTTTCTGAACAACTTTGTTGGGTATTATTAAACCAATTTACGACTTCAAAAACATCAAATTTTTTCAAATTGCAAATCTTAATTTTGTTTTAGAATTTAACACTTAAATATTGATTTTATTTTCGGTGTATCATTTTTGATTATTTATTGTACATACGGAAAATGAAATCTGTTTATATCATGAATGTTTTCTCATCTGTTAGTTTTGAAGGCGGTTTCGATAAAAGTATTTGAAAAATTGTTTGTTTTTTTAACAGAATCAGTTGTATTCGAGTTTAACAGAACGTCAAGTATAAACACTTTTAATTAAATTTACAATATTAAATAATATTAAAACAAATCAAAATTTTCTTTTTGATGTGCAGTTTTCTAAATATTAAATGTGGTGTTCTAATCATTACAAATTATATACAATGAATCAATTTGGTATATTAAATAATTCAGATCATAACATTTGTCCAGGTTAATTAATAGCATATATCATTTCTAAACAGGCGCGGATCCAGGTCTTGGGTTTTGGGGGGGAAATTTTTTTTTACTCATTTTTTTTTTTTTTTTGCAGTGAATTTCTGGTCGAATTTGAATCATAAATTAAGGGTTTTCAGTGTTTTTAGTGTTAAACTCTTCTTTATTTGATTTTTTTTATAGAAACATTTTTAAATTTTAAAACTTTTTCCCATAGAAAAGGTTTAAGAAGTTTAGAAAATGAATAATATTTTCAAAAATGTCTCCTCATGATATTCTCTGGTCCTAAAGCATTTTTCTGACAGCAAAAGACCCACAACAAAAATTTGAAACGAATTAAAAAAAAATGTTATACCAATCAAACTGTAGGTGATTGATTGAAAATTTTTTTAATCGAAAATTTTTTTGATTGTGATCACAAATTTTATAAATTTTTTATTTATAGTCAATCAAAATAATGATTGATTTAACAAATGAATTCTAAGCTTATGACAAAATTATCAAAAAATTCATCTTTTTTGCTTTCCAATATGTTGCCAACAATAAAAAAAGTACAAACCCTTTTAACGAATAGAATTAGAGCCCGTGCTCGATCTGTACTAACAGAAAAATCAACAAAACCAGATTAAGCGAAAAAAATCTGGTATGTTGTTAAAGAAAATAACAAAAATTTTAATCAAAATATTGATTGACTTATTTTTAGCAAATAATTTTTTGTGTGCAGATTTTGAAATATTTTTCCTATAGAATATACATACACTCAAAAAATTATGTAGGTAAATTCCAGTGAATATTCACTTAAAACAAATGAAATTTTATTTAAAAACTATTCCACTGTCATTTAAAATAAAAACACATCACAGTCAATTTTAAATGTTAATTTAATGAGTAACCAAAACATTCAAAAACTAGTGAATATTCAGTTATTTTTTATTGAAAAACAGTAAAAATATAGAAGAATTTTTTTACTGCCAAAATTAAATGTTACAGAAAATTAGTTTTTAATACAGTAAATTATTTTTTTTAAACTACAGAAACAGTAGAAAATAAGAAATCCTTAATAAAATTAATGATTTTTCTTTTAAAATAACTTTACTGATTACTTTTTAAAATAACCTACAAACAGTTAATGACATAATTTTCTTATTGTTAGTGTATATCATATTTCAGACATATTTATTCAAAATTTTTTTTCTGATTTTTAAATTCTAACACACTTTTATATGGAAAATTCTCAGATAATTATACAAATTTCCCACCAAAAAATTTCTTTATTTAGAAAAATTCTTCGTATAGATAAATTTTCAGATTTTGTGACTTTTTTCCCATAAAAAAACTTCTTTGGTTCTGATTTTTTTTCTATTCTATATTTTTCTAAAGACAACGCCTAAGATACCGAAACGTTCTTTTTACACAAAAATTTTCAGGTTTGAAAAAACAACTTTAAAGACTTTAAAGCTTTTTAAAATTTTTTGAAGAAATTTCGTAGATTCTGAGAAGTTTTTCTATAGAAAAAGTATAGTTTTCTGACTGTAAAACACTTTTTTTAGAAAAAGTCTAAGATTCTCAAAAATTTTTTGAGATATATATCCTAAGGAAACGTCTGAGAATATAAGAAATTTTTTACACAAAAAAGTCTAAGATTCTGAGAATTTTTTCCTATAGAGAAGGTCTCACTCAGCTTCAGAGAAATTTTTCCTATAGAAAAAGACTCAGATTCAGAGTCTGAGAAATTTTCCTACAGAAAAGTCTTAGATTCTGAGTCATTTTTCAAATAGAAAATAATCTCAGATTCTAACACATTTTTCCTTATACAAAAAAGTCGGTGACATAATCCCCTCGGACATAATCCCCATTTCCGTTATGGGGATTATAACCGAAATGAATTAGGACAAAATCCCAATAAAAAACGGACATAATGCCGAGATTTATGTGGATAATGACCAGAAAATGGTCATAATCCCCATTACAGGGATTATCCCCATTATGAGATTATTTTTTTTGTCTTAAAAGTTTTCTGCGTAGACGGGGATGAAAGATTACAAACTCCATAAATTAATTTAGCGGCTTCGCTAAACCCACCCTCTCTGCAGAAAACGGGGATTATGACCAAGATTGCTTTGGACTTACTCCCCATAATGTGAATGGGGGTTATGACCGAAAAAATTTCGGTCGTAATCCCAACAGTTAACGGACATATTAACGGACATAATCCCCATTAGGATTGTGACTGTTTTGGAAACAGTCATAGTCCCTACAACTATTATAGGGATTATGAATGTGATGAATTCGGTCATAATCCCATTTCCGTTATGGGGGAATGTCCGTGGGGATTATGTCCTGTCACCAAAAAAGACTTCGATTTTTTGACATTTTTTAAATAGAAAAATCTCAGATTCCAAGAAATTTTTCTATAAAAAAAGTCGCATATTTTTTCTATAGAAAAATTCAACAATGTTTCTTGATGAATATTTCTTATTTTTCCTAAAGAATAATTCAAAGCTTTAGATCCTTTAATATGGAGTCGCGTATTTATTTCCATATAATTGTTGTTAACACGATACAAGTCGCAATTATCAACAGATTTAGAAACGGTAGCATAAATTCTGATTGAGCTGTTTGGCAAAAACTGAATCCACCATATTTTGTGGGTCACATTGCTTTTCAGAATCTTTGGAGGCCCATAAAAAGGGATTGGTCATCAAACTGGACATTCCGAGCATAGGGTTTTACTAACTGTTTGTAGTAGAATCAAACCTTTATAATCAAGTACTTGTGTTTTTTCACTGTGTCAAAGTGTAATTCCATTTTACTGATATCAGTAGAGTTAGTTAGAGGTTCTTCTTTTATGAAATCCTAGTAACCAAACTATACTCCCAAAGGTGCTAGTAGAGGCTAGCTATAACAAAACTTGTTAATCAAAACCCTTTTGCTATTTTCTACATAGTTTTTATAAAAACTAGATCTTGATCGATTTCATTTATATTAGTTTGCAGATCTTTATAATAATATTTAATATATCAATAAGTTTATTCACCTCATATGGATGCAGACAAACACACACACACACACAGTTAGTTAGATAAGAATGCAATAAAAATATTAATACATTCTATTTGTTACCACAGCGAGTGCTTTTGATTTTGAGGCCTCTGTTTTGGCCATGAAGTCTGGAGTTGATACGTACGGTACGTAGCACAACATTGTTGCATTAATAGCATTAAAAATATAAATTGAAATAAAATTTGTAATAAACGAGTCGCCATTAAATGTTTATACATTAACTATAATTTTTTATTACAGTCCACAAAGAGTTACAGAACAGAAAGCGAGAGAGACTTTAAATGCGTGCGTGTATTTGCTTTTTATATATAAAAAAACAGTAATAATGCTATTTAGGGCTGTGCCGAATTAAAAATCCTCTATACAATACTTCAGAAATTTCAGGAGTTTTTTTTATAAAGTTTTTATTTGCTATTGTGTGTGTAGCGCTTCGAAATATTGGTCTAGGATTCCAAGGATAGATCGACTGAAAAACGAATTCTCTGCGTAATGCGTTGTGCGATAGACAATCGATTACAAATGGTCAAATATAGGAAAAAATGCTAAAATTTGTGTCGAGTTGCCTTGTTTAAATATTTATCAAATTAAAACGGAATGCACCACAATCTCAAAAATTTACATTCTTGTATAGTTTTGTATGGACTTCAATTAATTTTTTTTTTTAATTTTCAGAACCCTTTCTGAAATTTGCAATTTTTTAAAAAAGTCATTTATAAAAAATCTGGCCCCTTTTGTTTTTTTTTAAACATTTTTTGAGATGTTTGTCTATCCACACAAAAAAATTTAGTCATGTGTTTTTCGTTTTTTTCGAGAAAATCGCATTTGAATTTTTAATTTCATAACAATTTATGGCCTAATTTTGTTGTCAAAATTTCAGTACAATTTGTTGTTGTAACAAAAACAAACTACACAGAAATTTTGACAACGCGGCGCGTTGCGTTTTACAAAATTAGGGGGTTAGTAATTTGATTGTATTTTCTTATTTCAACGTAGCGTATGAGTAATATTTATGCAAATATTTAATACTCATCCGTTACGTTAAAACAAGAAAATACAAGCAAATTACAAAAGTGTTATAAAACTTAATATTCAAATGCTATTTTCTTGAAAAAATCGAAAAACACATGTCTGAATTTTTTTGTGTAGATTGTAGAGTTGTCAACCGATTAAGAATAATTCGACTAATCGATCAAACAAAGCCAAACTCTTGTTCGATTAATTTAAAAATTACTATTTTCGAATAACGAATAAATCGATTAACTTATGTCAATTAATGGAACAATTATTTTTTTTATACCCTCCAACTACAGTATCGAAATATCGGTCTAGGACCCCATAAAGTATATATATTATTGATCAGTGATCGATTGTATGACATTCTAGCGATGTCCGTCTTACAACGGGACGATACAGTCCACAAGAAAAGAGCTATGCTCCTGAAGTTTGACAAAGATCTTATGGTCATAATCTGGTAAAGTTCAAAAGCAAAATCGGACGGGGGGAAAATGTTCCCCCTTAAAGAACTTAAACACAACCAGAAAAACACATTTTTTTGCATTTTTTTTTTGTATTTTTGTTTAACAAATAAAATATTTATATGCTGTAAGAAGTTCATTGCCCTGCATTTGAACCAAGATGATTAGGAAATTTCTATTTTTCGGCCCGCCCCCTTTTAAGGGCGTGGTTTTAGAAAATAAAACAAAATAATGATAGAGTTTTATAGGTGTAAATATCGTTAAAATTAATTTGTAAACATATATGGACAGGGAAAATGTGTCCTCCAAACGTGTCCGCCGACTTCCACTTCCAACTTAAATCTATTTAAATATAAGTTTTTATGCATTTTTTACTTAAAAAAGTGAAATCAGTCATTCAATTTATAAGTTTACAAAACTTATTTATTGTTTATAAAATATTAATTATGTTATTTTTAAGTTTTTTATATAAATTATTTATTTTTTTGTTAATAAAAATATTTTTTAATAACCACTTTTTTATTCGTTATTCTCATCGATTAATCGAATAATTTTTTAGATTTAATCGTTTGATCGAACGAACGAAAACAATTATTTGAATTACAAACATTATTGAAAACAAACATCTAAACATAAAAAAATTAAAAAAAAGTGACCGGATTTTCAATAAATTGACTTTTTTAAAAAATGGAAAATTTCAGAACGGGTTCTGAAAAAAATTTTAATCGATAGCCCATACAAAACTATACAAGAATGTAAATTTTTGAGATTATGGTGCATTCCGTTTTAATTTGGTAAATATTTCAACAAGGTAACTCGACACAAATTTAACCATTTTTCCAATATTTGACCACGCCTCCTAAGCCTAGTTTTTGAAAATTTGAAAAACCAAAAACGCAATTTTCTTACAATAAGTTATTTTTATGTAGTGTATGTTTTTATATTTTTATTAATGATTTTTACATAACATACATACATATTTAACATTTCCCAACTTTTAGGACTAATTTGGTAAAAATTATTTTTTCAATAAATTACGCAAAATATTCGAATTTTTGAGCCGGATTTGGTTAAAAAATTCGGACATGAATTTTGATCGAAATGCGTAATTTTTTCTCCTTTGATCGCTGGTTGCCGACTGAAGATGACCTTAAAAAAATTTTTATACACTCAAAAAAATGACTCTGTTAAATTACAGAAAAACTCTGCTAATTTAACAGAGTACACCATACTTTTCCAGCTAACAACATTTCTTGGTAATTTTACTAAAATACTCTGTCAAACGATTTTGACAGAAAAAAACTGTTAATTTACAGAGTTTATAGTAAAATATTGGTTAAATATGAAAGCTTTTTTACAGAAAAAACTCTGTAATTTTACTATATAACTCTGTAAAATGATTTGGACAAAAAAAAACTGTTAATTTACAAAGTTTCTAGTAAAATATTGGTTATAAACCACCATTTAGCAAAGAAAACTACTAAACCACCATTTAGCAAAGAAAACTATATATTTGTAAAATACATTTGATGCAAAAAAAAATACAGAAAAAACTCTGTAAATTTACAGAGTTTAGTTAAATTCATGTTATTTTGTAAAATTTTTATAAGATTTCTGAAAAAAAAAAATTTGATAACTTTTTTTGCTACTTTTTCAACTTTTTCTCAAAAATAAAATATTCAGATAAAATTTTGATGTTTGGTAACAAAAACAAAAACTACTCAAAACAGAAAACTTCTTTGATTATAAAAAAATACGAAGTATTCTGTATTTTAGCAGAAATCTCTGTTAATTTTCTGTAAAATTAAGATTACAAAGTAAAAAGTAACATAACAAAGGAAACTTTGTTTTTTTGTCACAACAAAATACAAAGTATTTTCTTTAAATCTGTATTTTGACAGAAAACTCTGTCAAATATCTGTTGAATTGAGAGTCATTTTACAGAGTATTTTACAGAGTTATTATTTTGAGTGTACATTTTTCCTTTATCAGCTCTAACTTGGTCATCGTTTGCCACGTATACGACACGAAATTCGAAAGTTTTAATTAGTACACTCAAAAAATTATGTCATTAACTGTTTGTAGTTTATTTAAAAAAATTTACGTTTAGTCGTTTTTGAAAGAAAAAACATTTATTTGATGTTCAGTTTTTATTTGTTTCAAAAATAACACACTAAAATATAAAGACTTTCTTTTTTTTTTATTTTTTCTGTTAGTACAGATCGAGCACGGGCTCTAATTATATTTGTTATAAGGGTTCAAGTTGAAAAAATGCAGAAGAAAAATTGAATTTCTAAAAATTATAGACATTTCTGTTATTTCCTATACCGGTTTCAAACACCCCAGTTAGTGTCATCTTCAGTAGGATTTTAAATGTCGGTTTGTCATGTTAATGAAAACTGTTTTTTATATATGTGAATATTAATAGTTTCTACAGAATAAATTTTGACAGTTTCCAACATAACACTACAATTCTATTTCTAGCAATCTCAACCTCACTTAATAAGTACTTTCTTTCAACTTTTTTGTCTCTTACATTATTTTGCAAGGGTTACCAACATGATCTGGAATTGCAGACACAAATGAAGGAATTTGCTTTTTCTGTTTCGGAGACGTGCCTAATGGCGACATATTTTGTCAGTAATTTTATTTGATTTTTTCTGTAAGTACAGATCGAGCACGGGCTCTAATTATATTTTTTTATTTTATTAACATTTAACTCTTTTTTTTGTAGTCATTTCAGTTTGTTTTTTATACAAAAAAACTTGAGCACTTGATTAAAATTCCAATTGTTAAAGTACAAGAAAAAATAGTTTCAACAACAACATTGTTGTCTTTTAGTCGGGTACTTTTTTAATTTTTTACATAGGTAAAATACAGGCGTATGAATAATTAAATTATTCGGCAAATATTCGTATTCGGTTCACACCGAATACCGAATAGTAAATATTCGGTAAAATGCCGAATACACTATTCGCGACATCCCTAATATTTATACTTTATGAAATCCTACCGCGATATTTTGAAGAGTATCAAACGGAATGACAAAAGTATATGTACCATCTAACAGTGAATGGACGTTTTATAAAAAAAATACATACAAAGAAACACACCCAAGCATACAACAGTTACAATGTCTGGAGCAGACTGGAGTGGATTATTTTGGGATAGAATCGAAGTGGAGTAGAGTAAAGAAATGGTATATACATATTTATTTGCACTTAAACTTAAAGAATCAGCTTTTTAGTTTTGTCTTTACAATGTTGGTTTTGTTGTTTTAATGTTCACTATTCAAATTGTCGATTAATGATCTATTAAATTACTTGATATTATTAAATGAAATTTTAAAATGTGATTGTATTTAATTAATAATGTTAATAAAAATTGTCAAATAACGATACATAGTTTATTATCGGGCATGTTATCGATTATTAATTTTGTCAGTTACTTAAATAACATTCTATAATTCAAAATGAATTGATTTGTTACCATTTTTTATTTTTTTTGTTCTATGGCTGCTTTATCAAATATTTGTTTAAATAATTATTTGTAGTTTTTAATATTTTTTTTTTTTTGTTTTTTTTTTTTTGCTTATCATCAACATAAAATAAAACAATTTGTAATTAAAATAGCTTTTCTATTATGTATTATTTGATATATGATGAATTGAAAATAAAAACTAAATGAAACTTATTGAAAAAAAAAAAAAAAAATACTGTTTAAGAAATATTCATATGACAAAACACTATACAAGTTTATTTTACAGCAATAAAATTACCAATTATTATCATAAATTGAAATTTAGTCTTATCATATTGTTATTTTTAACAAAAGTATTATAAAACTTTTTTTTTTTGTTTTTATTAATAAAATCATACCACTTTACCATAACACAAACTCGTAAACTTTATCATCCAACCAGTCAGTTAGTCAGTCAATCAGCTATTTAGTCTGACAGCTAGTCGGTATTGGCAGTCCTATTGACAGTTAGTCAACCAAATAAAAGAAAAACCATTCAGTCAGCCAACAAAAAGAAATCAATCGATGTTGATACTTAAATTGAACAAGTTTCAATTAGAAAATCAATAGATCAATTGATTGATCGTCGATTCATCGTATGTAAACTGCCGCTAACTAAAGCAACCACAATAGTACACAGAAAAAAATATGGTAAAAAAATAATTTTAGTAATCACTTGTTTGAATTTAAAAAAAAAAAATTAGTAATTTTTTAATTGACGCAATTAAAAATTTACTCTAAAACTTAAACAGAAATTTGAGTAAATAGTTTTATAAAAATTTAATAGATTTTTTATTTTTGATTTCATTCTCTAAGTTTTTTGAATTCTGATTTAGTTTATAGTTTTTTGAATATTTACACGAAAGTTTGTAATCATCTTTATGAAATTTCTGTCTTCTAGATATAAATCACAAAATCTTTTTTAAATTTCAACTCAGTGAAACTGAAATAAATGTTTAAAAAAACCGGCAGTTTTTGGAATTTAGAAAAACTGTAAATGCAGTTGTGTAAACAAGACCTTGAGCCATCACTGAGCAATGTTTAAGGATTACCTCTCTTTATCCGTAAAAGTTACAGAGGGTTAAATTTGAAAAATCGATAAAAATGGCTTGAAATAATCCATAGTTTTTACCTTCTTTCGTTTTTTTTAAGTTCTTCTTATATTTAAATCTTTTTCAGCATAACACAAAGTCAGTACATATAAGAGATTATTTTAATGTTGGTTTGATAGATGCTTCATCGATTGGTAAGAAGTTATAAGACGGTTAAATTTTGAAACCAAAAATTAGGAGTTTTTAAATTTTCGAGGTTTTTTAATCAGGGATTTCGGCCCCCTCTATAAAATGAAAAAAGTTGAACTAGAGTTGGTAGCTGTTGTAATTCTGAACATTTTGGAATAAATCCCGTTAATGTGCCACGAATAGTTAAGGAGTTTTAGCAGATCAAAGTTCGAAAGAAAAAACGTATTTTTTTTTAAATACCTGTTTTTAGCGAGGCACATTCGCGGTTTCATTCGAAATTTGGTGGACTCTTGCGTAAACCGAGGTTTTTATGAGTTTACATAAAAATATCACTGACGGTTTTATAAAAAATAAATTGCAAAAATTTTATGGCATTTTTGAAAATTGTGCCAAATTTGCAAATCTGTTTTCTATTTTTTTTAGTAGCAATTAATGCATCATATTCATTTTAATACACCAAAAGACGTGCCTTAACGAGTAGAACTGATTTGCTTTTTGACTTTTTACTTTAAGCCATTCTGAGCGGAAAGCGCGATGATTTTATCTAAACCTGCTTTGATCTGGCACATCCAAGGTAGACTGCCCAGAAAAAAACAAAGTTGTTATTTTCTTGGGGGATACCTGCGAATTTTGTTCCTTTTTGTGCAAAAAAATTTCGGTTTTTTTTTGGGATTTTTAAAATAATATCTAGAGGTCGCGATCTCGCGTTTTATAACGATTTATTTTTTTTGAGTTTTTTATTATTTTAAATTGTTAAATATGATTAATATGATAAAATATCAGTAATTTCAGACAAAAAAAAAAATAAATTAAAAATTAAATATCGCTCATTCCATGAGATGTCTCCCAGCATCTAATAAAATGTTCTTTAATTTATTTGAAATTTCGCACACAGGTACACTATGGAGCAATTAAAATAAATTCGTTTTTAGTTTCGCGAAAATCCACGAATTCGCGAACGCGAATATATTCGCGAATTTACGAATTTTCTCGGAACTAACAACTGGTTTATTTTAATAGCTTCATAGTGTTCATGTGTGCAAAATTTCAAATAAATTAAGGAACATTTGATTAGATGCTGGGAGACATCTCATGGAATGAGCAATATTTAATTTTTAATTTAATTTTTTTTTGTCTGAAATTACTGATATTTTATCATATTAATCATATTTAACAATTTAAAATAATAAAAAACTCAAAAAAAATAAATCGTTATAAAACGCGAGATCGCGACCTCTAGATATTATTTTAAAAATCCCAAAAAAAAACCGAAATTTTTTTGCACAAAAAGGAACAAAATTTGCAGGTATCCCCCAAGAAAATAAAAACTTCGCTTTTTTTCTGGGCAGTCTAATCCAAGGCTTTACACGAAATCGGATGAATTTGTTTTTAAATGAAAGCCTACTTGATGTGTCATCATAAAATCAGAGGCGGGTTAAAAAATGTTGATGATTATAGATTTTTTGGACCAAATTAAATTTTCTTGTTATAAAAAAGCATCACCGATTTTTTTAAACACTGGTACAATGATACGATTTTCCGTGATTTTTTTTTCAGTAATACCAACGCGCATTGCCTAAATATGTTATAAAAAATTGTGAAACTTTTCTTTTACCGCGAATTAATCGCGGTTTTAGGTACTTAGATATTTTTTTTTAAATCGTTTGGTCATTAAAGGGTTAAATTTATATAATATATTTTAGAAGAAATGATATATCCTGGCATGTTTTAATAACGCATGCAACAAATGTGTAGAAAAAAAATCTTTAAAAAATTTTTAAGATCTTTAAACCCGCTATAACTTTTGACCGCCTTTCTTTCTTATTCTTAAATAGCTTCTAATATTTATGCCAACTTTCATCGATGTGACATCAAAACAAAAATCACATCTTTTATACCTCAAAATTTAAGTCTTAGACGGAACTTCTCAAATATATTTGGTAAAGTTTAAAAAACAAGTTTTTTATTTAAGTGAAACTTTTTTAAACTTAAAAAAAAAATTGATAAGTTTTGAGTAAATTTTTACTTGACACAATTAAAATATTACTAAATACAGTCCAACAATTTAAGTAAACTTTTAATTGTATCAATCAAAAATTTACTCACGTTTTTTGCTAACCATTTAATATTTTTTTTTATTAAATATTTACTCAATACTATTAAATTGTTGTCTGGTGCAAAATTTAATAATTTTTTACTAAATTGTATTAAAAATTTAATGACATTTTTTTAATTTTTTCTGTGTAGTAATTTGTTTGTGTGTGTGCATGTGTGTTAGTAAGTTGGTTCTTTAGATATTCCGCCCATACAAATTAATTGTCTATTTTGTACTTGTCACTCAAGTGTTTGTTTGTTTATTTAGTGTTAGAAATTTATTTATAATTTTATTTCAATTCGAAATCACCTGTCAACAGTTGGTTGATATTTATTATTTGTATGAAGAAAATTACACAATTTGTGTGTAAAAAAAGTAGATCAGTAGATCTTTATTTTTGAATATACAGTGCCGGTCAAAAGTATTCACACAGAGCTATAATAGATGAAATTTGTTAAAGACAAGACTCAAAATACGATACCTTTTTTAAAAAACGAGTATTTTTCTTATAAAGTTTTTTGTAATTTATAAAGCATTAATTTAAGCTTTATAGCTTCCAGATTGAGCTAATAATAAATGCACTACAAGGGTCGAACTTGAAAATTATCGTTTTTATAGACATTTTTTTAAAAAAAATTTAAAAATTATTTCAGAAAATACCGCAAGGCAATGCCATAGCGGGAGTATTAAAAAAATTTTCTTCTCATATGAGAACATCAAATAGTTTCTTATGTGCGGCTCACACAGTGTGTTTTAAAAAGTTTTTGTTCTGTGTCTATTACGTTTTTATTCTGTTACTGGTGCTTTGTTATACAACTTGTTTAAGGTCGTAAGAAGAAATGACTGAAAAATCTAAAAGACGATTTTTTCGCCGATAAGCAGAAAAAAACCATAACCTGTCAATTCTTTCTGTTATATATATTTAAAGTACCAGGGAAATCGGTTCATAAGGTTTGAACACATCCCTCGTTAGTGGACACTTTCTTAAAAAATTTGTTTGTCTCTAAAAATATATGAGGGTAATTGTAACAATCTGTTTTTTTCTGTGTAGGTTCATATATTATTTTGTTTACTTTTTCGTTGAGACTTAAAATTTATTGTTTTTAATTATTTTATTTATTTCAACATCTTCTTGAAGATTAGTTCACAGCAACCTGCTCTTAAAATATATGTATGTTAACGTATTTATATTTGTACAAACGTACGTACATTGCACTACAGACATAACATTTTTGTTCGGTTTATCCATTTCTCTACAGCTTTTACACATTTTAATTATAAAGAATTCAATTTATTGACAATTCTTTGCCGCATATTTGACATTTTTATTAAAAATTATGTTAATACTGATATTAATATGGATTTAATCGAAAGAATTGCGGCTTTTCAACATGTAAACGCATGTTTGCATGCAACATTGTTGTCTGCTGCACAGTGGAAGAAATAATTTTAAATGTGGATGCAACACTTTCCATAGTGAATTACGTTATGTATTGCAAAGGTAAACATTTAATATGGTATAGTTAATTTTTTATTTTTTGAATGCTTGATTAGTGATTTTTCCCAGTGTGCGCCTTACCCATGTCCAATTATCCTAAAATTTTGTGAAACGTATTTCTACACCGAAATGAATTTGTCTAGGTTGATTTACGGTCAACATCTAACAACTTTTTTTTTTTTTTTTGAGCACCATATTAAACAAATAATAGGCAAACACAAAAAAGGTACAATTTTTAAAATTCTACAAAAATAGAACGAATTGTGATCACATCTCAAAAATTGGCTTAAAAATTGCGGATTTTTGCAAAATGCCGATTTTGAAGATGCATTTAATACGCATTAAAACTTATAAAAAAATGAACGAAATCGAAGGGGGTCGTGTCTGAAATTTTGCCATTCGGCATTGAATGCCCCATATGAGGCATTCCACACCAAATGTCCAGCGAAAAAAACATGTGTACCTTACATTTCTGAATAGGTTCTATGGATAGCCCTATATGGAACTAAAAAAATTGAGTTTTTGGTTTTTAAATTTTTCAAAAACTGGACCTAGGAGGCGTTGTCAAATATTGGAAAAATGGCAAAATTTGTGCCGAGTTGCCTTGTTTAAATATTTATCAAATTAAAACGGAATGCAACACAATCTCAAAAATGTACATTCTTGCATAGTTTTGTATGCGCTATCGACAAAAAATTTTTCTTTGGAAAATTTTCAGAACCTGTTTTGAAATTTTCCATTTTTTTAAAAAGTCTATATTGCATCAAAAATCCGGCCACTTAAAAAAAAAAAAATTAAAGCTTAGATGTTTGTCTATCCACACAAAAAATTCAGATAAGAGGCATTCCACACCAAATATCCAGCGAAAAAAATGTGTACCGTAAACTTCTGAATAGGTTGTATGGATAGCCCTATATGGAACTTAGAAAATTGCGTTTTTGGTTCTTCAATTTTTCAAAAACTGGGCTTAGGAGGTGTGGTGAAATATTGGAAAAATGGTAAAATTTGTGGCGAGTTACCTTTTATCGATTAAAATTTTTTTTGGAAAATTTTCAGAACCCGTTCTGAAATTTTACATTTTTTAAAAAAGTCAATTTATCAAAAATCCGTCCACTTTTTTTTTCTTTTTTAATTTTTTTTTTTTTTTTTAAGTTTAGATGTTTGTCCATCCAAACAAAAAAATTCAGAAACACATTTTTCGTTTTTTTCGAGAAAATCGCATTTGAATTTTAAATTTCAAAACAATTTAGTAATTTGCTTGTATTTTCTTATTTCAACAGAGCGTATGAGGAATATTTATGCAATTAAAAATACTCATTCGCAACGTTAAAACAAAGAAATACAAGCAAATTACAAAATTGTTATGAAATTTAAAGTTCAAAGGCGACTTTCTCGAAAAAAACGAATGACGTGTTTTTGAATTTTTTTGTGTGGATGGACAAACATCTAAACTTAAAAAAAAAATTTAAAAAAGAAAAAAAAATGGCCGGATTTTTGATAAATTGACTTTTTTAAAAAATGGAAAATTTCAGAACGGGTTCTGAAAATTTTCCAAAAAAAAAAAAAAAAATAGTCGATAGCCCATACAAAATTATATAAGAATGCAAATTTTTGACATTGTGGTGCATTCCGTATAAATGTGATAAATATTTAATCAAGGCCACTGGCCACAAATATTACCATTTTTCCAATATTTGAAAAACCAAAAACGCAATTTTCTTAGTTTCATATAGGGCTATCCAAACAACCTATATATACGGGACACATGTTTTTCTGTAGCGGGACATTTGTTGTGGAATGCCACATATGTGTTTTTCGTTATTTTCTACAAAATCGAATTTTGAATTTCATAACAATTTAGTAATTTGCTAGTATTTTCTTGTTTCAACATAGCGTATGAGTAACATTTATGCAAATATTTAATACTCATTCGCCATGTTAAAACAAGCAAATACAGCCAAATTACTAAATTTTAATGAAATTTAATATTCAAATGCGATTTTCTCGAAAAATGAAAAACGCGTGTCTGATTTGGTGTGTGTGGATAGACAAACATCTAAACTTAAAAAAAAATGTTTAAAAAAAAGTGGCCGGATTTTTGATAAATCGACTTTTTTAAAAAGTGGAAAGTTTCAGAACAGGTTCTGAAAATTAAAAAAAAAAAATCATCGATAGCTTATACAAAACTATACAAGAATGTAAATTGTTGAGATTGTGGTGTTTCCGTTTAAATTTGATAAATACTTAAACAAGGTCACTCGACACAAATTTGACCATTTCTTCTTAATTTGACCACGTCTCCTAAGCCAATTTTTTGAAAAATTTAAAAACCAAAGGGCTATTCATACAACCTATTCAGAAATTCACGGGACACATGTTTTTATGTAGCGGGACATTTGATGTGGAATGCCTTATATATACCTTTTAATGTCCAAGACTGATAGTTCGATTAGTTTAAAATAGCAAAAAGGTTATCAAAAACAAAGTAACTGTACCGTGTATAAGTTTTCGCAATGCCCATGTATCCTACTATCGGTCCTATGGCACATCTTGCATTCTATCAGTGAGCTCCACTACACAGCATCTACGATCATTTGAAAAATTGAAAAAATCTCCCACTGTGCGCTGCTGTTTGTATGGTTAAGCTGGTTGTTGGCTGGTTAGTTGCTTGGTAGATTTGCTTGTTGACTGCTTACACTACTGCTGCTTCTGATGTTGTGTTGAACGTGTTGGCAACCATACTCCATCCTAAAATAAAGATCCTGTTCACAATAATATTACTCAATAAACTATTTAAAATAATACATATTTAAATGTTTAACAAATCAAAATGTTTATTTGTATGTATCATAATTATCAACATCGTCATCATCACCATCATCATTATCATCATCGTCATACACACATAAGTTTATTTGTGCAAATTAATGTAATTTTAAAGAAACTTGATATGTTTTTTTTTATTAAAAAAACATATGCCGCAACATTGTTGCTTAAGTGATATTTTAATTATGCATTAAATAAAAAAAATATTTATGTTTTTGTTTATATTGAATACTTTAATGGATTTTACCATTTCAGTTCTTGTTGCAATCGAAGTCAATTATGTTTTAAAAAAATTATGCTTTTTGAGAGAATTTTTAAATATGAATATAAAAAAAATATTTCAACACAATTTTTTAAAATTAATTTTCATAGGATATGAATAATTTTTTTAAGATGACTGTATTATCAGCGACTAACTCTGAAATTCTTAGAACTATTAGGAAGATGTTACCGAATACCGAAACCAATGTGTCAGATTTTCACACACCTAAATCTAGAAAAACAACATTCAAGATTTTCGATTGCCGTCTTTAGAGGGTTAATATTAGAGATGAGCAGATTAGGTTGTGATTCACGCGTCACAAGTGAGTGTGACTGAAACTCAATTTTACTCACGTGGTTGTGAGTGAGAGTGCTGGAGTAGGATTTTTGCGTAAGTGAGTTTGCAGGATTCGATTTTTTTGATTTCGTTTTTTAATTTTTTTCATCATTTTTACTTTCGTCCTTAAAAAAAACAAAAAAAAAAATTATAAAAAACTTCAATATTTGTTCGATTTTAAAAATTTTTTGTATAAAAAAAGTTTCGTGATTGTGATTCAACGTGATTGTGAGTGAAGCTTGTATGTCTACACGTGAGTGTGAGTTGTCTTAAGTTTACCCAAGTAACTGTGAGTGTAAAAAATATGTTTGTAAATGTGCGTGATTGGAAAATTCCTGTCGTTAGTGTGAATGAGTATGAGCCAAAAGTCACTCACGCGCCCACCTCTAGTTAATAATATTATAAAATCCACTAGCCTATTGCAGTCATACCGTTTTGGTTAAACTAATTAAACAAATATAACTCACATATTAATACTTTTCGGATCGAGAATCTTCCTATGTCAAAAAAAAAAAACTTTCATCAAAGTAAATCAATTTCTGCAACATTGTTGCACACAACCCAGACCTTGTCGACAGTTGTACACTCATAAAAGTTTTACAGTTACTGTTGCACAGTCAAACAAATAGTTTTCGTTTTAGTTAATATTAACAGAAAATTCGTTTGTTTCACATACAAATATTCTAAACAACTTTTTGAATGTTTATTCAAATACATAACTGTCTTTTAAATAAAATTTTCCGTAACGCTTGTTTTTTTCAGTTATTTAAAAAACAAACCACATTATTTTATTTGTCGTTTGTTATTTGTCAGTTATTTAAAAATTTCTAAAATTGGATTTTTTTTTTTTTGAATTTAAAAATGAAATTTAGTTGCTGAAAATATAAGTAGCTTGTGGCACAGAGGGTAGCGTGCTGGGCTATCAGCCCGAAATTATGAGTTCGATTCTGCTCAGGTTCGAAGTTTTTTAAAATTATTTCTAAAAAAATAAATAAAAATGAATGTAAATTTCCGTTATTTTAACCGTTTTTTCCGTAAAATTTTGTCAGTCATTTTTTACGGATTTTTAAGTTATTTTTACGGATTTCAACAGTTAATAATTAACATTTAAAAATAACTGAGAAATGTTTTTGTTTTAAATGAAATGTAAGTAGTCCGTTTTTTAAATAAAGTTTCATTTGTTTCAAACGTATTTTCTGTTGAATTTACTTACATAATATTTTAAGTGTATGTACGGTCGGCTGATTAAACCTGACGATAATGTTGGTGTTGCTCATGGATCTCTTATGGTAAAATAAAAAAAAAAAAATACAAAAATATGCATATGAATTTTTTTGTTCGTATCAATGCGTAAACGAATGGATGAAGTTTTGTTTATATTTCTGATGCTGTTTACTGGTTGATGGCTGATGTTTCTGTTACTTTGTTGTGGTCATCAGCCCCATTGCACAGTGGTTGCTTGTTGGTAAAAAAACAAATCATGAAAATTGTAAAAAAAATTATGAGCAGCAGGTACCTTTTTATATAAAAATGTTTGATCATTTTTCATATATTCAATAGAGTTAAGATAACTAAAATTTGGCAATTGTCTAAATAGTATAACGCAATTTATTTTTCTTATTAAAAATATAATAAAAAAGAGTTTATTCTAGTTAGAGGTCATTTTTATGTTCCCCATTATGAATATACATCCTGCACACAAATTTCTTAACAGCATTTTTAATTAAATTTTAGATTCAAAACGCAAAATATATAAAAAAAAATTAAATCCGACTCTTAAAAAATTCGGAAAAAATTCGACGCTTTTAAAGTTTTTCAAAATTAAATTTTTGTTTTTTCTTTAATCATTTTTAATAAAATTCTTTACTCCAAAACGCAAAAATTAACTGTGTCTGAGGCAAAGAACATTTCGAAAAAAAATTTTCGGGATTTTTGTGGATTTTTACCACTTTAAGCCAAGTACTCTGTTTTTCACAGCGGAAATTTCACAAAAACTTTGAACTTCTCAAATCGTAATAAAAAATTTATAAATCAACGACTTTTGACAATTCTGATAAAGAAACTATCAAAACAAAACTGAAATGTCACTTTTTCACCACAATTTAAATTGTCTTGAATATACTCAAAAAACGAACCTTGTATAATTACAAGAAAAGTTTGCAACTTTTTTTTTTGCTATTTTTCTATTTGACAAGAATTCTTTGTTCTTTTATAAGCTTTTTACCAATAATTTTGTAATTTTACAAGCTTTTTACCAAAACAATTTACAATTTTTTTGACGCGATAAATTTTTGATTTTACTACACTTAAAAAATTATGTCATTAACTGTTTGTAGATTATTTTAAAAATTTTACGTTCAGTCGTTTTTAAAAGAAAAAACATTTGTTTGATGTTCAGTTATTATTAATGACTACTTCTGTCCTTTGTTTCAAAAATAACACACTAAAAAATAAAGACTTTTATTAACATTTAATTTTTAAAGTCATTTAGTTTTGTTCTGTAAGTAACTACTGATTATTCTTTAAATTTTTAATGATTTGTGTAAGTAATTTTTTTTAAATTGTGGGTAGTTTTTAATGATATCATTAGTTTTTACCTACACAAGTAGGTTATTTTTTTTTAGAAGAAAAAGTTCAACATTTTTTTTATAGAAATATAAAAAAATGTTGGAACAAGTGACTTTGGCATGATGGGTAGAGTGTTTGGCCAGAATGCAGTAGATTGCGTGATCGATTCCCCAAAATTTTATTAAAAATTTTTAAAAAATATTTCAATAGAAAATTGTTAAAAATAACATACGAAATCATAAATTTTTAATGTTTTCGTAGGTTATTTTTTTTGGAATTTGTTGGTAAAAATAGCAGATTTATCATTAATTTTTAATGATTTCGTAGGTTATTTTTTTCGAATTTGTTGGTAAAAAAGAATGAAAAAAACTTAATTTTTTAATGTTTTATGTTATTTATTTTAGAAAAGTTTGTCAACAGTAAAAAATAAATGTTGATGTTTGTTAAATCCAATGAATAATTACAGGGATGGGTTTCAATTGTTTATTCACTGGTTTTAAATGTGTTTTTCATTTGGTTTTGCTTACAAAATATTTTGAGTGTAAATCTTTTGCTACCTCCTATTTTACGAGAATTCCTAGTAAAGATTACGAAATTTTTTGTAATTTTACAAGATTTTTACAAATAAATTTGTAAATTTACAACTTTTTTTGCGAAATAAAACTTACAAGGAATTCTTGTTAGTTTACCAATTTTTTTTTTTTGTAAAAAACCATTAAAATTTGTAAAATTACAAGAAAAACTGTAAAATTACATAAAAGAAATGTAAATTTCGATAGAAAATTATTTGTTAAAAAACAAGGAAAGCTGTCAAATATTGGTAAAATGGTATTACGAGACTTTTTCAAGTAATTTGACAAGGTTTTTGTTTTGAGTGTAATAAATATGCGAATAAACTTTATAAAAAAAAATGCTAAAAAAAAGTTAATGAAATGTTGTGTCCGGGACTTAGAAAATTTATAACAATAATTTCGGGACTTACAATTAGATTTTTTTATATATTATGAATTTTTTAATAAAATTTTACAGAAAAACGCAAAAAAATATATCAAAATTTTTTTGTATCCGGAATTTAGAAATCTCTCCTTTGAAAAATGTTCAATTTGCATGTCAGGATCTTATTTTAGAGGCGTTCAAAAATGGTCAAAATGGGTATTTTTTGACACTTTAACCGCGATTTTCTTAAAATTGTGACGTGCTAGAAACATTTGAGTGACCGTTTTGGAATCGGGGCATCAAACCCTATCAACTTTTTTTGGTTTCATCCAAAACGCAGCGACAAACCTAAGATTTGTAGAGCGGTGATATTTGTGTCTGGGTCTTACAAGGGAAGTATTCCAGCACTTATGAACCACTTTGCATGAAACTTGAAATATATGTAAAAGATGAAAATTTAGGATTGGTGTGTCTCGGCTTATCGGCCATATCGGGGATTTAGAGGTTCAAAACATGGCGAAAAGGGTTTTTTGGATTTTTCAGTCGTTTCGATATCTGAATCGATATGTATTTATATTAGATGAAAGAATTTTTTAATAAACAAAAATTAGCCTTCTTTTATATTTTATTACGAAAATGTGTAAATTTTGGAGGGTATTTATGCGAATATCAATACGAAATAATCTTTATTAAATTTAAATCGACACGTATTTTTGCTCTAAACCAGCGGTTACCAACCTTTTTGGCTCGCGTACCCCTAATTTTAAATTTTGTTAGCCGCGTACCCCCTAACGAGTTTTTTGTTTTCGTTAAAAAAACTTCTCACTTAAATATTAGAGTTAATTTTGAAATTTTTTGGAAAAATTTTCGCTCCTTGGGGTGGCTCAATGCATCTGAAAACGCGGATTTTGAGCGGATTTTTCTGCAGAGCAAAAACAGCTGAATCTGATTTCAGCAGTCGTTTCTACACCAAAAATTTAAACAACGGACTTTTTTGGACTAAAAGGTTCCAAAAACACATCACAGAGGGCGGAAATATAATGTTTTTTTTTATTTTTTTTTTAAATGTTTTTTTTTTTTTTTAATACAAGGGCAGATCAACAATTCCTTGACTTTTCGAATGAAACTCCCTACAATGAAAGGGCATTTTGAGCTTAACAAAATGGTACCAAAATTTCCACTATATCACAACCCGTCTCAAAAATGCCCAAAAACACGTTTTTTAAGAACTTTGACATACATTTTCTCAAAAACATAGAAAAATCATAGAAAAATTTGGGAACCATATTCGGAATCAGAATTGAAAGGTTAATCGAAAACAAGTGGTCAGATCTCAAAATATCGAAAAATATACTCTCTAAATTGCACAAAAATATATTTTTTGTGAACTTTGACCTCAACTTTCTTAAAAACCTGACGTTATGGAAAACTTTGGAAGCCAGATGCGAAACCAGCATTAAAAGGTTAATCTAAAACGAATATCCAAATTTCTAAAATTTTGCGTACCCCCGCGGACAGTTTCGCGTAGCCCCTAGTGGTACGCGTACCATAGGTTGGTAACCGCTGCTCTAAACGATATTCCTGTTAGTTCGGGAGTTATCGGAATTTTCCCGAAGGTTCACATTGTTTCATAAGGGGCAAAGAAATTTTTCAACACTGATATGGCCGATAAACCGAGACACCCCAATCTTAAAATCGTCTCCTATATATATATTTAAAGTTTCAGGCGACTCGATTCATAACGGTTGTGTTTTAATTATGTGCAAAAACCATTTGGCAACATTTATAACGAGATTGAGGGAATTTTTAAAAATTTAAAACAATTTATAGGCCGAATATTGTTGCTGATTTGTTTGTCTATAAATATTTAAAATTTTTATTTAAAATAAAAAAAATTAATAGCCCTCAAATGGTCTCAAACCACCAAACATTGGACTACTTTTCCCGGTGCTTACCTTCTGCACTATATTAATTTTTTTTTATTTATTAAAATGTACACCGAACGTATAATTAATAAAATAGTATTTTACAGTAAGTATACGTATAGGTGTACTTTAAATAAAAATTGACAAAAACTGATTTAAAGAAACATTTTTAAAATATTATTCATATTTCAATACAATTTATCGAAACAAAAACACAGTTTAATTTTTTTCACAGACCCATTTGCCAACTCTGTTCCAAATTTAATACTTTACCCTCCCGTATGAATATATTTAACTTATAAAAGTATTTAATAAAACCACTGTTCTTTGGTTGAAACTTCAACTGATTATAGATTTTATATTTTATATACAAAAAGAATCAACAATAAAACATCTGCAATTTTGGCATTTGGCTCATTTAAACTTTATTTGATATACATGCAGACATTCATACACACACACACACATTCATATTGAATATTCATATTTGTGTTTGTTTAATAATATGTTTGTTTTTGTAAAAATAAAAAAAAATATATATATAAAATTATGATTTTTACTTTATGTTTTTCAGGAACCGTAAATTACTACATTGCGAATTATAATTCGCTTTCAGTTAAAATAAATAAACAAGTGTTTGGAATTCATTAAATATTATATTTTATACCTTCGGAATAATTGCATGTTGTTAAAAATGTATATGATTGATTCTGAGGTAACAGGCCAATTCGAAATTCATTTTTTTGGATGCAAAATATAGTATATCAGTTAATCATTTTAAAAATAGCTACTCAATTATCGAAGGTTCACAAATTTTAAAAAGACTAAAACTCCTTAACGCTATTCCGCCATTATCTAACAAAGAACGCTGTCACGCCTGATTTCTTTGAAATTTTTACAAAAGTAAGAAAAAAACAAAATAAGATCATCCTTTCTGAACTTATTAACCTTCCCTGCAAAAAGTCATTACGACTTTATATTTATATTTTTGCATATTTTTCTTGTAATGCATATTTTGCTGATAAATTTTTTATATATTATGCTACTGTTTTTTTTTCGCTAAGTATCTTATTTTTACTCTTTTACCGTTTTTTACAGCTTTTTCTGCTTATTTTTCAGTTATAAGCTTATTTTAGCTTAAAAAAAAATTAAGGTAAGCAAAAAATATTACTAAAAATCAAGGTTCGCAATCGAAATGAGTAACGGTATCAATATCGGTATTGGTATCGATTTTTTATTTATTTCGGTATCGGTATCGGTTACGGTATTTGAGTCGAATCGGTTACGATATTTCCGATACCGAAACGTCGATACCGGTACGTACCGGTATTATCAAAAAAAATGCCCAAAATATAAAAACATATAAAAACTTAAAAAAAATATTTTTTTTTTTCAATTTTTATACTAAACGCGTAATTACCCAGGCAGAAACTGCCAACCGTTCCAAAGAAAAAGTCTCGGCAAAGCACTTTATTTTTTGTGTAGAAGGTAGTATGAATTCCAAAAAGTGCTATGCAAGCGCTTTGCCAATGTTTTTCTATTTAAATCCGTTATACTTTATACATTTTTATTAAAATTTATTAATTTTCATAAGAATTGGAATAATTTTTATTTCCCTGCAGGATAAGTGGCCGGTACTTGATAGTTCTCGTGATATGTCACTTAGACACAATGATCTTCATATTACAAACTTGACACCTTTTATATAAAACACCTGTTCTTTCGTGAGGAAGTGTCTTAAACTCCGGATACATCACATGTGAAATGTCACTGGGCCTATCCCTTTGGAACACTACCCGATTCGGTTCAATACACCACTTTTTTCGGGACTTTTCCAAAAATTTCCTAAAAGCATTTTTAATAAATTGTTTATTCCAAAACGCAAAGATAACTGCAAACAAATTTTTTCCGGGACTTAGACAATATTTCAAATTTGTCCAAAAAAATTTTTTTATCCTAATAAATTAGTCAATACATTTTTTATCCTAATTTAATAAATTTCTTTATTCAAATAAACACCAAAAAAGTTGTGTCTTATGGACTTATACAATTTTGATACGTCCCATTTTTTTGTTCTTAAAGTGCTATAATAGTACCATATTTTTTCATTTTAAAGCGCTTTCAAAGCGCTTCAAAATAGCAACGGCATACCGTTTACCGTGGTTATCATTTTGGATGCTGGGGGAGTACTAAACTGTGATGCTTTCCCAGCACACAAGCGACCATAAAAGGCACTTTGCCAGCGCTTTCCCGTTCGTATTTTTCTGTCTGGGCACGTATTTATATTTAGAATTTTTGCCATTTAAAATGTAAAAAAAAAATAAAAGAGCGTTTTTAAGGGGTCGGCGGGGGACGTTGCCGGACCACACCTACAAAAGGGGCGGGCCGAGAAAACTGTAATTTTATTATCACATTGATCAAAGTGCAGGACTTTAAAGTTATTCTGATATAAAAATTTTTCATTTGGTTAAGAAAAGTAAAAAAAAATATGTAAAAAAAAGTAGAAAAGTTAAATTCGACTTGGTCGAATCCATAAATACCCAGTGGCCTTTTAAACTGATAGTTCTAACGTGAAAAAAATAACAATTTTGATCAGAAATATTTTATTTTGAGCAAAAAACTTTTGATAAAAAAAAATAACAACATTTTTTTTGAGTGTAAAATTTTTTTCGAGTGTAAGTTTTTTTGTTTAATTGTAAAAATATTTTGAGTGACAGAAATACTTTGTATAATATTTTTATGACTCTTCAATGTTTTTAAAGCTGGTTTAATGGGAATTAATGGTGAAACCAATCTGAAATTCACGGTTTTCCTAATTATTTTTGAACCACTGGATTTTTCTATTTAATGCCAACCACACTGGGTTCAGAAAGTTTCTATTGAGTGTCAAAATGACTCTAAAAAATTTCGTGAAAATCAATAATTTTCTTCTGCTTCCGCATAGCGTTTGAAATATGGATTTTTTGGAATTTTTTACTTAATCCACGATGTGGGTGCTCAAAGATTTTTTTGATTTTTTTGAGACTTCGGAGACATTCGAGTACAATTTTTTATTTACAAAAACCAAAAAAATTGCAAACTTTCTATTAAATTTTTTTTTTTAAACATGGTTTTTTAGGAAAAACCGTTTCAATACCGGTACGTACCGGTACCGAAGGAAAAGGTTTTTGGATACCGGTATCCGATACCAAAATCGAGTTTCGGTATTGGTATTGGAACCGGTATTAACTTTAAAGGGTTTTGAAACGGATAACGGTATTTAAAAGGTATCGATTGCCAACATTGTTAAAAATTTTAATTTTTAAAAAATTTTTTTCGAAGATTATTAAAAAAATAATTGTCAATTCAATTTAAATGACTTCCCAATTAGAAATGTCGTGAAGACATCTCAAAGAATTCCTTAAGACAATGTCAGTGTACCTGCTGACTGAAAAATCTCTGACCATACAAAAACCTCATGACACCTCCTGACTTTTTCAAGTATTTTGTCAAAATTCCTCGCCGACAAGTACACACAAAAAAAAAATCGAGGTAATATTACCTAAAATTATAGTATAAAAATACCTTAGCGCCAGGCAAACGGGGCATTTGCTAAGTTAAAAGGTAATGTTACTTAAAAGCTAAGGTAATTCCTATGTTCGAAAATTTATTATGGTTGACAGAAATATACCTTAGCTTTTTAGGTAAAATAGCATTGATAAATAGGTGATATTACGTTAATAATTTGGTAGTATTACCTTGCATTAGTAATGGCTTTTTTACACCATTTCCTTTTAAAATTTAAATAAAAACTACGAAAAGTTTATTATTTTTAATTAATTTATTTTTTTTTAATTTTTTGAATGTTTACAAATTTTAAAGAAAAGTTGATAATTTGAAAAATGTCTCAGAATTTTATGAAGGATCTGAAAATTTTTTGCTATTAAACATTTTTTCAATAGAAATACTCTAAGATTCTAAAACTTTTCTACAGAAAATACTCAGTTTCTGTATATTTTTTCTTTTGAAAAATCTGAAAATTGTTCTATAGAAACATGTATCACAATTCAGAATATGAAAACTTTTTATAGAAAAATGTTTCAGAATCTGAGAATTTTTCTAAAGAAAAAATGTATTAGAATGTGATAATTTTTCTATAGAAAAATGTCTCAGGATCTGAGAGTTTTTATATAGAAAAAATGTCTCAGAATCTAAGAATTTTTCTACAGAAAAAATGTTTCAGGATCTGAGAATTTTTCTAAAGAAAAAATTTTTCAAAATCTGATAATTTTTCTATAGAAAAAATGTCTCAGAATCTGAGAATTTTCCCATAGAAAAAATGTCTCAGAATCTGTGACATTTTCTATAGAAAAAATGTCTCAGAGCTTGAGAATTTTTCTATAGAAAAAATTTTTCAGAATCTAGACTTGGAATCTGACAATTTTTCTATATAAAAAATATCGGATTCTGACACATTTTTCAATAGAAAAAATCTCAGATTCTGAGACATTTTTCTATAGAAAAAATCTCAGATTCTGAGACATTTTTCTATAGAAAAAAACTCAGTTTCTGAGACATTTTTTATAGAAAAAATCTCAGATTCTGAGACATTTTTCTATAAAAAAAAATCTCAGATTCTGAGACATTTTTCTATAGAAAATATCTCAGATTCTGAGACATTTTTCTATAGAAAATATCTCAGATTCTGAGACATTTTTCTATAGAAAAAATCTCAGATTCTGAGACATTTTTCTATAGAAAAAATCTCAGATTCTGAGACATTTTTCTATAGAAAAATCTCAGATTCGGAGAAAATTTTCTATAGAAAAAATCTCAGATTCTGAGACAGTTTTCTATAGAAAAAATCTCAGATTCTGAGACATTTTTCTATAGAAAAAATCTCAGATTCTGAGACATTTTTCTATAGAAAAAATCTCAGATACTGAGACATTTTTCTATAGAAAAAATCTCAGATACTGAGACATTTTTCTATAGAAAAAAATCTCAGATTCTGAGTCAATTTTTTAAAGAAAAAATCTGAGATTCTGAGACATTTTTGTGTAGAAAAAATCTCAGATTCTACGACATTTTTGTATAGAAAAAATCTTAGATTCCGAGACATTTTTTGTATAGAAAAACTCTCAGATTCTAAGACATTTTCTATAGAAAAAGATCTCAGATTTTAAGACATTTTTGTATAGAAAAACTCTCAGATTCTGAGACATTTTTGTAAAGAAAAAATCTCAGATTCTGAGACATTTTTATATAGAAAAAATCTGAGATTCTGATAAATTTTTGCATAGAAAAGCTTTCAGATTCTGAGAGATTTTTCTATAAAAAAATTTCAGATTCTGACACATTTTTCTATAGAAAAAATTTCAGATTCTGAAAGATTTTTCTATAGAAAAAATTTCAGATTCTGAGACATTTTTCTATAGAAAAAATTTCAGATTCTGAGACATTTTTCTATAGAAAAAATCTCAGATTCTGAGACATTTTTCTGTAGAAAAAATCTCAGATTCTGATAAATTTTTGCATAGAAAAACTTTCAGATTCTGAGAGATTTTTCTATAGAAAAAATTTTAGATTCTGACACATTTTTCTATAGAAAAAATCTGAAAGATTTTTCTATAGAAAAAATTTCAGATTCTGAGACATTTTTCTATAGAAAAAATCTCAGATTTTAAGACATTTTTTTTCCTATAGAAAAACTCTCAGATTCTATGACATTTTTCTATAGAAAAATTCTCAGATTCTGAAACATTTTTTCTATAGAAAAATTCTCAGATTCTAAGACTTTTTTTTTGTTAGAAAAATTGTTGATTCTGAGGCATTTTTGTCTTCAGAAAAATTTTCAGACTCTGAGACATTTTTTCTATAGAAAAGTTCTCAGGTTTTGAAACATTTTTTCTATAGAAAACTCGCAGATTGTGAGACATTTTTCTGTAGAAAAAATCTCTAAATATCTGAGTATTTTTCTATAGAAAAACTCTGAGATTCTGAGATGTTTTTCTTTTCAAAAGTTTTCAGGATCTGAGGCATTTTTTTAATAGAAAATTATTCAGATTCTGTAATTTTTTTTTTATACACAAATTCTCAGATTCTTTTCTATAGAATATCTTGAAAAAATCTCTGAATTTTCTATAGAAATTGAGACATTTTTTCTGTGGAAATTATAAAAAATATTCTTATATATAAAAGTTGATTTATCTTGAATATGTACATAAATCTTGATGGATCGAATAAACATCTTGATGGATCGCATAAAAAATCTTGATAGAATCTCTTGTTCACACGACATTTTTCTCTCAATATATTGATGTTATAACAATTAAATAAATATGTAAATCTTGCATAGAAATCCTTGAGTCTTGTTTTCTCCACATCATTATTCACGATATCTAAACAAACGGAAAACAATAAAATTTGCACTAGTTTTTTTCGCAATGATATAATAGATAAACTTACTGATTCTATTACTTAAGATCCGTTAATTTTCAGCTAGTTTTATTATTCTGTACAATTATAAAAAAAATATATACATATGTATGTACATTAGGGTGGCAGCTAAATTTCAACTTTGGATTTTCAACATCTCCCGGGCGGAATATTGTGCCACATGGTCTAAAACTGATGTGGAAAAAATTTCAGCTAAATCGGATAACTTTAACCCGTGCCCCTTTGAGGTCAAAGTTCAAATGATAAAAAAAAAAATTTCCATACAAGCAAAAAAAAAAAATTCGTTTTTTTTTTTTTTTTTTTTTTTAATATTAGTTTGCTTTATTAGCTTATTAACGACAAAAAATCTCATTTCGATCGGACAAGATTTTCAGTTTCTAAAGTGACTTCAAAAAAAAAATTTGAGGCTTGTTAGGGGCTTACTCTAAAAAATTTTCCAAAAATTTTTTTTTTTAGTTTTGATAAGCACACATTAAAGATTTTTCGTTTCTCTTAATACCAGGTTTTTTAAATTTTTTTAAAAAAAATTTTTTCGACATCGCATTTTTGTTCTAAATTGGGGTAAAAAACTGGAAAAAATGCAGTTTTTGGCCCTATTTAAGAGCATAATTACAATGTCCCAGAAAGAAAAAAAATTATAGATTACTCCAAAAAAATTATTTTTTTTTTTTTAGCTCTGACAAGCAAACATTAAAAATTTTACGTCGCTCTTGATAACAGTTTTTTTTTTTTTTTTTGAAGTTTAGTTCTAAATTGGGGCCAAAAGCTGCAAAAATTTAGCTTTTGGCCCTATTAAAAAACAAAATTACGACGTCACAAAAAATGTTTAAAAAACCTATTATTAAGAGTGACAAAATATCTTTAATGTATGCTTGTCAAAACTAAAAAAAAAAATTTTTTGAAAATTTTTTAGAGTAAGCCCCTAACAAGCCTCAAATTTTTTTTTCGAAGTCACTTTAGAAACTGAAAATCTTGTCCGATCGAAATGAGATTTTTTGTCGTTAATAAGCTAATAAAGCTAACTAATATGAAAAAATAAAAAAAAAAAAATCGAAAAAAAAATTTTTTGCTTGTATGGAAAATTTTTTTTTTATCATTTGAACTTTGACCTCAAAGGGGCACGGGTTAAAGTTATCCGATTTGGCTGAAATTTTTTCGACATCAATTTTAGACCATGTGGCACAATATTCCGCCCGGGAGACATCAATATTAATACAAAAAAATTGCTCCATACATTTCGCTGCCACCCTAATGTACATCAATAAACAAAATGTTGATGTTTTATTTTTTATTTAATTTTTAATAATTGTCAACAATTTCTAATTTCGAATTTTTACCTAAATTGAAAAGTAAAAGTTGCATAGTCAATAGGTATTTAAATTACGTAGTGCTAAGGTAATAAACCTTATATTTTTGATTTCATAGAAAAAATAAATACCTATGCCAGCTAAGGTGTTGTTACCTCGATTATTTTTTTGTGTGTATGCAGGTAGTCAATAGTGCTGACTACATGCTGACATGTACATAGTACGTCTGAGATCGTCCAAAAATTTAAAATTTATTAATCACGTCTTTTAATTTACCCTACTTACTATTTTTATCTGTCCATTTTTTAAATTTAATTTTTTAAAACTTACTATTTTGATCTGCCTCACTTGGTCCGCGAACTCAGAACCTTCTGTTCACTGGTCTAGCACCTTACCCCTTTAGCCAAACTTTGATAATAAATGTGTTTATTTAAAAACAAATTTAAATTAATTTATTATTTGAATTGTCCTGTTATATATATTTCGTCGACTGAATTGGAAAATGCTACAATATAAATTTTTCTTCCTCAAATATAACATTTTTTTAAATATTAGTTGGAATTTGGCTTCATCCTATTTAACAAGATTTTGTTAGAGTTATTTAAGCGTATCTTAGTTGTTTTTAATATTATTTATTCAAAACAAAAAAAAATATTTACAAAAAAAATATTGCTGGAGCCCTTTACAATTAAGGTGACGATATATTCAATTTATTTTGTTTTTGACAAATTTGAAAGTATTATGATTTAAAAATATATTTTATTACAAACAATGTTAAGTTGTTGATGGCCTAGTTGTCTAGCGGGTTCGACAGCTTTCGTGTTGTAGATTTTTGGCCTTGGTTCAATCCCCGGTCGCGGATTTTTTTTTTATTTTTTTTTATTGTTTTAAGACCAATTCAATTTTATTTTTTCAATTACAAAGTAAATTAAAAGAGTTTTAAAGGATTAAACAAAATTACATTGATTTTACATTGCAAAAAAAAATTTATTGATGGGTCGGATTTGCTATATAATTGTCAGCATTAAAGACATGATTTTTCTAAATTGATAAGACAACTTATATGACAAGTCATTTGGGGAGCTCCGACAAAAATTATGACATGTCATTAAGTTGTCTTTAGTAAAATGTATTCACTTGCTGACTTCTACATGATGAATCATTACTGACATTGTCTTAAAGACAAAATTTCTAATTGGGTTATTTTAATAAAAAAAATCCTATGATTTTAAGTTTTTTTTTTTTAAAACATTTAAAATTTTATAGACAATCCTACAATATTGGACCTTTTTGATGAAAATCCACTAAATGAAATGTTTATTTTTTATTTTTACTGATTTTGTTTCCGGCTTTTTAAGAGCTTAAAACATTGTTGTGTTTATTTCCGGATGCCCTAATAATAACAATGGGTGTTTAAAATTGATGAAACAGTGTCATCAAATTGATGTAACTGTTTATCAGTATGATGTATTTATTCACCAAAAAATCTTTTGCCGGGACTTTTTTTGTCCGAGAAAATTTTGTTCAATGTTTTTCCACGTTTATATTTTTGCTAAAGGTATTTTTAATAGTAGTAATTTAATAGTAGTAATTTTGACTTCAAAATGCCAAAAAATATGCGAAACAATTTTTGTTTTCGAAACTAAGAAATTTGTTTAAAAATTGTTTGAGAACTTAGAAAATTTTTCAAATTTTTTTTTCAAAAACTTAAAAAATATAAAAATTATGATTATATTTCAATAAAATACAATATTTTCGTTCTATCTATCTTTTTGCGATTTAGTAAAAATAAGACATATTTTTATGACAAGATAAAAGGTTTCATCATTTCTTACATAAATTTTGATGTCATTTTCCATCATATTGACAAAACCTTGTTTAATATTAATGTAATTTGCCATCAAAATTGATGACAACAAGTGATAAAACCGTTTTAAAATATGAAGAAGCATTTGTCTATGGGTGAGCATTTTATTTTTGGAAAAGCCTTTTTTTTCTAAACTTTTTTTTTCAACAATTGTTTCTTTCCTCCTAATTTGCACCCTCTAATTATGAATTTAGGTTTCTCCTGATCTAGAAGTTTAAGAAGTTTCATAAAGATTTATTAAAATCAAAATTTTCAACTTGAAAAATATAATATCTGAAATTTTGATAAGAAACATCTATATCTTTTCTATCAGAAAAAAAAATTAAAATCTTAAACATTTCGTTTCGAAAATACATTTAAGAGCCTGAAAACTTTGTGCAGAAAATATGTATTTCGTGGCTAACGCTGCTAACTTTCATTGCAATCTTAAAATTCCACCCATTTATAAACAAGCAGGCATGTCACAGTGGACAATTTGGCTTTAAAGTGTAATTGAATTTTTCATCAAAATTTCTAAAAAAAAAAAAAAATCGAAAAAACCCAATATCAGAAACCTATGTTTTCTAAAAATCCGTCTTCCGACATTATTTCGTTTCGGTGATATGCCTGAATATATTGAAAAGTAGTAAAAATATATAAGAATGAAACTCCATGTTGGTTCAGGCTGAATGCTACAATGACAAAAAAAAATAATACATTTCCTTTTGTACGTATTAGGGTAGAGTGGTTTTGGAGGATACCTCTTATTACGGCAGGAAAAATGAAAAGACACGTATTTTTTTCCAGCGGCCCAAATTCATATTTAGGGATTGCAAATTAAAGGCCTTTGCATTGTTATACTTTGTGTGTTGAAATGAATTATTCAAAAGAAAACACATTAAATATTGTATAATTACAAAGTATTATCCGTTGCCATTTGTGTTAAAAAAATTTCCAAAACACACAAAATCATAAATTTTCTTATTTCAATTTATTTTATTTTGTTTGAATTTTAAATAATCACAATAAAATTGAAAAGTCGAAAGCAAAATATTATTTTTTGAAAAATTTCAAAATATTTTCTGATACGTTATACTTTTCAAAAAAAGTAAATTATACAAAATTCATTATTCAAAGTGTGATAATGTAAAACCTGCTTTAGGGCTATATCATATCAAGCGAAAGGTCTAAGGACCGATCTATATAAGCAAAGAACGTGTCCATAATACGCAGAAAAATACTGCCAGTTTTGGTACTACACTCAAAAAATTATGTCATTAACTGTTTGTAGTTTATTTAAAAAGTTTTCCGTTTAGTCGTTTTTAAAAGAAAAAACATTTGTTTGATGTTCAGTTTTTATTAATGACTACTTCAGTCCTTTGTTTCAAAAATAACACACTAAAAAATAAAGACTTTCATTAACATTTAATTTTTAAAGTCATTTATTTTTGTTTTGTAAGTAAAAACTACTGATTATTCTTTTGATTTTTAATGATTTCTGTAAGTAATTTTTGTTTAAATTGTTGGTATTTTTTAATGAAATATCATTAGTTTTTACCTACACAAGTCAGTTATTTTTTTGTAGAAAAAAAAATCAAAAAATTATTTATAGAAATATAAAAACATGTTTGTATCAAGTGACTTTGGCACGATGGGTAGAGTGTCTGGCCAGAATGTAGTTGATTGCGGGATCGATTCCCCAAAAATTTTATTAAAAATTTTTAAAAAAAATATTTCAATAAAAAATTGTAAAAAATTACCTACGAAATCATTATCTTTTATTGTTTTCGTAGGTTATTTTTTTGAAATTTGTTGGTAAAAAAAACAGAACTATCATTAATTTTTAATGTTTTGTTTGTTTTTTTATTCTAAATTTTTCCGTGTTTTTTTTTATGTATTAAAATATAAGGATATAAAAAAATTTTGTGTTTGAAAACTGAGTGAAATATATATATAAAAGAGAATGTGAAAGTGTATTTTCCAACTTGTTTTTGTGATTTTTTCAGACTTTTTATACAAAATTTAAAATGAAAAATAAATTATTAATTTTATATTTACTTAAATTCGCACTGTTTTATATTATTTCGTGGGTTTTCTAATGTATTACAATTTAAGGTTGGAGTAAAATTGTTTGTGAGAGTCCAGTGGTACCAGGTTTTTCGGGGGCTAACACCCACAAGAGAGTGGGTGGTACTTTATGTTACAAATTTTGAACTAAAATTACATAAAGCAAAAAAATTTTTACATAAAAGAGCTTTATAAGCGGAGAGGATGGAGTTTGTAATCCCTAAGCCCTATGCGAAGAAAAAATTTTGACAAACAAAAATATTTTTTTAGGGTGGGCATAAACTTGAGTTGTTCCAAAAAGTGAAAGCGAATATCGCTTTCACTCAAAATACTCATAACTCAAAATATTTGATTTGGCAGAAATCGTGTTTAAAGCTTACATTTGAAACTGGTTTTTCATTGGAAAAGGCCGGTATATAGAAAAGGTTACAATGTCTTGTTCTCTTCTCAAACGGTGAATTTAAAAGGTATTAATAAAAATTTTTGACACAATATAAAGCATGATATAACGAACAATTCTGTATCATTAGCCCAAAAATCAAGTTTTTTGAGATATGACACTATACAAGTAAAAGAACGATATTTTCTAATAAAATATTCATTATTAACAACTTTTGGTGAGTCACGTGGATGACAATAGTGAATCACGTGGATGACAATAGGACAAAACTAAATTTTCCAATTTTTACTAACCCCCAAACAAAATAAAAAAATTGCTATGTCCTAGACACAATGATGGCGTTCAGCAGAGAAAGCTGCTACTCAACTGTTCCTCAACATTCTGCTGAACTGTTTGATTTTTGACATTTTAGTCAATATGTTGAGTAGTGTGGCCCCTTAAAAAAATACCAAGTATAACGCACACTTCAACGTACCTCAAATGAACAACCTTTCTTTATATATATAAAGGTTGTTTATAAATATAAAGGTTGTTTAGCAGAAAAAAATCGATAAACTCGAAAAATTTTAAAAAAATAACAAAAAAAAATTGATATTATAGAAAAAATCAATAGATATTTTTCTTATATGGGTAGACCAATTCACACATATGGAAAGCCCTATTCTTCTTCTATCCAAAACAGTTAAAAAATTTAAAATCGGTTGAAAATTTTCTGAATTACACTAGGTTTAGTGAGCAAAGTCCCAAAAAAAACGTTTTTTGAAAATAACTCTAAAATTTGAGGGTGTCTGGCAAGTTAAATGGGCATTTTAGTGATCTACTCGACAAAACCAACAACTTATACCATGTCACATTAGAAGTATTTTTTCACTGTAGCACAGTGCAATTAATGAAGATAGTGTTAGTTGCAGTTTTTGAGACTTGTTATCTTTAGATGAATTCTCTGATCTTCATACATTTTTCGTGTTTACACACTCATAAACATTTTTCCTGTCGAAAAACTCTAGAAATCTGATTATTTTTACTATAGATAAAGTATCGGACAATTAAGAAATTTTTCTGCAGAATAGATTTCAAGAAATTGTTCAAAAACGCTACTGAAAAATATTTTTTTTATAAAAAACAAGTAAAAAAGTTAAATTCGGCCTTGCCGAATGTAGTGATACCCTCCACAATTTCAAAAAGATTATTGCAAACAACTTTATTTAAAAGGAAATTACTTTAAAAAAAAAAAAAATTGAAAAAAAAAATTTCCGCGAAAAAAAAATGTTGGTAAAAAAATGTTGGTAAAAATATCAAAAAATATGTTCGTACTTGTTTAAATACCATTTGGTGTTCAATTATGCTAACATATGTCAACCAGAAGCAAAATTAAAGCATTTTGTATTTTTAAGTTATGTTGAATGTACTGAAATTTTTGAGGTGTGCTTACATTATCGTTCATAACTTTTGAACCGCTGAACCGATATCGCTCAAATATAATAACAAACTTCTCGGGAGAACTTCCAATATATATGTTAAGTTTCAGTCATCTCTGTGCTATATTTTGTCCGCGAGAGCATTTTCCACAGACAGACAGACGGACAGACGGACATCGCTAGAATGTCTTGAAATCGATCGGGCATCATGAATATATATACTTTATGGGGTCCCAGACCGATATTTCGATGAGTTACAAACGGAATGACAAACTTATACCCAGCAAAAAATAATCGAGATTGTGGAAGCAGTTCATAATTTTTCTGGCATACACAAGCGCTTCGTATTCAGCACATAGATATTTCTGCCTTACAGTTGTGCATACTAGATGCACTACTGTAAGGCAGAGATAGAAATATAAATTTTTCGATAAATTACGAATGTAAACGGACATTTTTAAATACATTCGCTTACAGTAGTGCATCTAGTATGCACTACCGTAAGGCATAGAGAAAAAACTATAAATTATACGACGATTTACGAGCATCAAACAGCAAAACGAAAATTTGGATGACGCAATAAAAAAATACAATTTCAATTCAGTTGATATTTTGTGTTTTTGTGAACGGACGTGTACGCATGTGCAAAAGTGAAAACAAAAGTTCCGACTACACACTATTCAAACATTAAAACTGTAGTGTTATTTGTGTGCCTATGAGGAGCACTTCCTTCATACAAACTTTTCAGGCACGAAGACTTTAGTGATTGTAACACATTATTTTTGTGCTTTATTGGAGCAATGATTTCTGAGCATCCAATATGCTTACAAAAATGCACCTAGTAAGCTTCTAAGAAGGTATGATTTCATTACATTTTTATTGCGCTGAAATAAGCGCTCGGATGAAATGCTCTAAAGTGGGACATTGCGACCAAATATCATGCCATACGTAAGCAGGTTTGTAAGGGAATGTTAACTCAACATTCCCTTACAAACCTGCTTACGGCGAAGCAGTAGTTTTTGGTGGGTATATACCCTCTATCACTAAGTGAAGGGTATAAAAATGGTACCGTGAGGGTCCAAAAAGTACAATTTTTTTGAACGTTGGTAAAAAATTGAAAACACTATGATTTGAATATTAGATTTCATAAAAATTCTGTAATTCTCTTGTATTTAATTGTGTCAACACCGCGTATGAGTAACGAAAATTCATTGGTTTCGCAAATAGTCGTTACTCATACGCGTTGTTGACCCAATAAAATACAAGAGAATTATAGAATTTTTCTGAAATCCAATATGTATTCAAATGCGATTTTCTCAAAAAATGCTATTTTATCGAAACCCGTGTAAAAACGTAATAGATCTTATCTGATCTGTTCATATATGTTCATATATGATCGTATCTGATTGCATATAATTATATCTGAAATGTCCAAAATCGAGATCTAATTATATCTCGGATTTGGTCAACATTGCCACAAAATTGACATTTAATTATATCTGACCAGATATAATTATATACAATCAGATGCAATCATATATAATTAGATAAAAGTAGATCTGACAAGATCTAATCGATTTTTACACGGGAATGCGATTTTCTCGAAAAATATGATAAATTGATTTTAGAAATAAAAAATCTTCATAAATTTCGAAAAAATTTCCTAGTCTCGAAATTTGTTTTGATAATTTTTGTTCCTGTCATAAAAATTTTTTGAAAATTTTTTGCGATTTGAATATTTTCTAAGTTTTGAAAACTTTTTAAGACCCGTTTAGAAAAATGTTTGGCATTTTTTGCGTTTTGTGGTAAAAATATTTATAAAAAATGCTTTAAGGATTATTTTTTAACAAAAATTCGAAGTTTCCAAAAATGGTGGGTACATCTGTGATGTGTTACTATTGAACCAGCACGTGATGTGTTTCTAAGGCTTATGTTCAGTGACATGTCACTAGTGAAATATAAGGGGCTGAGACATAACCTAAAAAAAGTAAATATTTTTATGTGAAAGGTGTCGAATTTGTGTAAGATTTTTTTGGTTCCGGGTGATATGCCGCGTGACCTATCATGGACCTATAACTATTTCTGCAGGGTTGGGGTTACCCTTATATATATGGGGGTTTTCGTGTCAACTGACACAACTTTTGAAACCGATATCTTCCGATCGGGATGAAATTTGCACCAAGGTTAGTCCTATTGGATAGTAGTTCAGACACAATTTTTCAACGAGATCGGTCAAGAACTCTCTGAGTTAGAGGGGGTAGAAATTTGACATTTTGGCCAAAGAGGTGTTTATTCTCATCCATGTAACTTCTTACCTATTATTTTTAGCAAAATGTGTCCCAAAGAGTTTAGATAGCTATTTCTTCAGTCTTTCGAAAAAAAAATATAAAAAAAATAAAAAAAAAAATTTTGATTTTTTTTCTTAAAAATCCAAAACTTTTTTGACTTTTTCCTCAAATTGGGCCCTTTTTTTTTTGATTCAAAAGAAAGCTTAGGTGATTTCCTTTAAGAGCTGTGGGGTCGCTTAGTGGGATGCGAGTGGGATATCTATGAAAAATTTTTTTTTTTAACTTTGGAACACAAAAAACCGTTCTTCAATTTGCACTATTAGGCGTGGGATAGCTAACCAGTTTTCGATTTCGATCCGCGATACCCTCTAATTTTTTTAGGTTCGAAAAAGAAAGCACGAGCCAAAAAATGGGGGCGGTGGGGAGGGGCCATATGGCCCCTCATTGGGGTCAAAGTTGGGCGTAAAGAGGTAAAAATCCTCAAAAAGCCCCAAAACTCCCCTAGAAACGCCTCTGGAGGGGTGCAATGTGAGGCCGACCTCCAATAATTTTCTGCCCCCAATATTTTTCTTGAACATACCTTACCCCTATTTCCACTTCCTAAGGGGGCTCCAATACAAACCATTTTTAAAAAATTTTATCCTACCATTCTAACTTACCCTAAAGTGCCCCTAGTGGGGCCAAATGTATGACCGACCTCCATTATTTTATTAATTCCAACATTTTTTGCAAACATACCTACAATGTATCTTTAACCCTTAAGGTGGTCCCCATACATTTCTTTTATTTTTTATAAACTTGTTTTATTAAACCAGCTCCTACCGCCCCTACCGTGCCTCCTAGAGAGGCAAAAATTACGACTAACCCCCATTATTTTTTAGTTACCAACATTTTGTCCGAACATCATAACACCCTATCTCCACTCCCTAAGGGGCTCGCATACATTATAAAAACATGTATTTTTAAAAACTAATAAAAAAAGAAAAATAAATGTATGGGGACCCCCTTAAGAGTTGAAAATAAAGGGTAGGTATATTCCGAGAAAATGTTGGAGTTGAAAAAATATTGGGGGTCGGTCATACATTTTACTTCTCTAGTGGCACCCTACGGACAGTTAGAGCGGTAGGAGCAAATTTTAAAAATGTCATTTTGTATGGGAGCCCCCTTAGGAAGTGGAAATAGGGGTAAGGTATGTTCAAGAAAAATATTGGGGGCAGAAAATTATTGGAGGTCGGCCTCACATTGCACCCCTCCAGAGGCGTTTCTAGGGGAGTTTTGGGGCTTTTTGAGGATTTTTACCTCTTTACGCCCAACTTTGACCCCAATGAGGGGCCATATGGCCCCTCCCCACCGCCCCCATTTTTTGGCTCGTGCTTTCTTTTTCGAACCTAAAAAAATTAGAGGGTATCGCGGATCGAAATCGAAAACTGGTTAGCTATCCCACGCCTAATAGTGCAAATTGAAGAACGGTTTTTTGTGTTCCAAAGTTAAAAAAAAATTTTTTTCATAGATATCCCACTCGCATCCCACTAAGCGACCCCACAGCTCTTAAAGGAAATCACCTAAGCTTTCTTTTGAATCAAAAAAAAAAAAAAAAAGGGCCCAATTTGAGGAAAAAGTCAAAAAAGTTTTGGATTTTTAAGAAAAAAAAATCAAAAATTTTTTTTTTATTTTTTTTATATTTTTTTTTTCGAAAGACTGAAGAAATAGCTATCTAAACTCTTTGGGACACATTTTGCTAAAAACAATAGGTAAGAAGTTACATGGATGAGAATAAACACCTCTTTGGCCAAAATGTCAAATTTCGACCCCCTCTAACTCAGAGACTTCTTGACCGATCTCGTTGAAAAATTGTGTCTGAACTACTATCCAATAGGACTAACCTTGGTGCAAATTTCATCCCGATCGGAAGACATCGGTTTCAAAAGTTGTGTCAGTTGACACGAAAACCCCCATATATACGCTGCACAGTGGTCAATTTCGCGAGATAGCGGTCAAAACTCTATAACTTTTGACCGGATTGGTATTTTTTTACGCAATTTGTTTTGTTCAATAGGAGGGACTTTAAGCTTCAATTTGCGTGTTCAAACGTAAAAATCGACTGATAGGAACGTAAGTAATGTGGAGTTAAAAATGCATTTTAATTTTTTGTTGAGTTTCCATGTAAAAGTTGAATATTTTGACATTTTAAATAGGTATTTTTTTTTATAATTTCTTATTTTCTTCAATCGTATTTTACAACCAATACTTATTTATTATTCCTAAACTTAATTTTGGTCAGAAAATGCCAACATTTGGCCACTGACATTTATTTAGTCTCAATATTCACAGGTCCTTTGTCCTTTTGATAGGTCCTACTTAGGATAGGTGCTTTTTATAGGTCCAGGGATATGTCCTTTTGATAGGTCCTAGGATAGGTCCTTTTGATAGGTCCTTTTGATAGGTCCTAGGATAGGTCCTTTTGATAGGTCCAAGGATAGGTAATTTTGATAGGTCCTAGGATAGGTCCTTTTGATTGGTCCAAGGATAGGTCTTTTTCATAAGTCCAAGGATAGGTCCTTTTGATAGGTCCTAGGATAGGTCCTTTTGATAGGTCCTTCTGATAGGTTCTTTTGATAGGACCAAGGATAGGTCCATTTTATAGGTTCAAGGATAGGTACTTTTGATATGTAAAAGGATAGGTCCTTTTGATAGGTCCTTTTGATAGGTCCTAGGATAGGTCCTTTTGATATGTAAAAGGATAGGTCCTTTTAATAGGTCCAAGCATAAGTCTTTTTGATAGGTCCAAGGATAGGTCCTTTTGATAGGTTCAAGGATAGGTCCTTTTGACTGGTCCTAGGATAGGTCATTTTGATAGGTCATTTTGATAGGTCCAAGGATAGGTCCTTTTGATGGGTCCTAGTATAGGTCCTTTTGATAGGTCCAAGGATAGGTCCTTTTGATAGGTCCAAGGATAGGTCCAAGGATAGGTCCTTTTAAAATGTAAAAGGATAGGCCCTTTTGATAGATCAAAGGATAGGTCCTTTTAATATGTAAAAGGATAGGTCCTTTTGATAGATCAAAGGATAGGTCCTTTTGATAGGTACAAGGATAGGTCCTTTTGACTGGTACTAGGATAGGTCCTTTTGATAGGTCCAAGGATAGGTCCTTTTGATAGGTCATAGGATAGGTCCTTTTGATAAGTCCAAGCATAGGTCCTTTTGATAGATCCAAGGATAGGTCCTTTTGATAGGTCCTAGGATAGGTCCTTTTGATAGGTCCTTTTGATAGGTCCAAGGATATGTCCTTTTGATAGGTCCAAGGATAGGTCCATTTGATAGATCCAAGGATAGGACCTTTTGATAGGTCCAAGGATAGGTCCTTTTGGTAGGTCCAAGGATAGGTCCTTTTAATATGCAAAAGGATAGATCCTTTTGATAGATCAAAGGATAGGTCCTTTTGATAGGTCCAAGGATAGGTCCTTTTTATAGGTCCAAGGATAGGTCCTCTTGATATGTAAAAGGATAGGTTCTTTTGGTAGGTCCAAGGATATGTCCTTTTGATAGGTCCTAGGATAGGTCCTTTTGATAGGTGAAAGGAAAGGTCCATTTGATATGTAAAAGGATAGGTCCTTTTAATAGATCAAGGTCCTAGGATAGGTCCTTTTGATAGGTCCAAGGATAGGTCCTTTTGATAGATCAAAGGATAGGTCCTTTTGATAGGTCCAAGGATAGGTCCTTTTGATTGGTCCAAGGATAGGTCCTTTTCATAAGTCCAAGGATAGGTCCTTCTGATAGGTCCTTTTGATAGGACCAAGGATAGATCCTTTTGATAGGTTCAAGGATAGGTCCTTTTGATATGTAAAAGGATAGGTCCTTTTGATAGGTCCAAGGATAGGTCTTTTTGATAGGTCCAAGGATCCACAGGTTATTTCCATTGGTTTTAAATTTATTTGCAATTATCAGGTATTTAAGTTATGTAATATTAGATGGCAATAAAATCATTTTTTACCTTTTCCAAATGAATTGCCAGATACCACATAATTTGAGAGTTCTATTGTCATTTTTGTCAAAATTTTGATACACTCTTCTATGTGGACTAGGTCCAAATATGGGCCTATTCTCCTAATTTCAACAGAATTATTTTTTGGGTCATTAAGAACTCTTGTACAAAATTTCATCAAAATATATGCATAATAGCCACTTTCACATAAAAATAACTTCTCAAAAAATATGACGTGCATTTGTACCGAATATCTTACCTTGGGTCAGAAAAATTACTGTAGCTCAAAAAGTGCAGCTCCGATGCATTGACATGTATATATAGGAATGTAGGGGAGAGTTAGGACTACAAAATATTAAATTTGTGTTTTGACTCAGCTTGACTCACAGGAGTTGTGCTCTATGAAGTAGGAAATTTCAGAGAAATTTGACCTTTTTTAGAAAAAATATTTAAATTGTTCTGAAAACAGTGGAGCTTCAATTTTACCAGTAATAGGAAATAAGTTAAGTTACAACACAAAATTTATTTCGTCCAAAAATCTTGAAAAACAAAAAAGTTATGATCATTTAAACTTTAAAAATTAACTAAAAATATCATAAATTTACTAAATTCTGAAAAATCCCATTTTGGACCACCCTGTTCTCAGTGAAATAATTGAAATAGAGTTCTAATTTTTTGGCTCCCGAGGTTTACTACTGTCTACTTTCATATGAGTCTAATAACTTTAAAATCGGAGAACAAAAACCAAAAGGAGTTTTGGCCGCTATCTCAAAATATTGACCACAGTGCGCTGTTAGCCAAATCGAAATTGAAGAAAAATATCGAAAGTCGCTCCATGCTAATGTATATGTATTGTTCATACATATATTCTACACATTTTCCGTTAAAACTTACTTTTTTTATGTAGACTATTGCAACATTTACTGGTCAAAAGAACACAAAATTTCTGTGTATGTATAAATTTCTCTAAACACACACTCACACATATAAATTGTGTGTGTGTAGTCAGTATGAATGTGTGAGTGAGTGCCTTGGTATACTGGCCGGCTGGCTGGATGGCTGGTCATATATTCTAATTCGAAAGGATAGAAACTTTTATGTTTGTATGTATGTCGGTGTGTACATTTATAAACTTAATATTCAAACTAACGCATATTACAAACATACATACATTCAAATATACAAAATAGAGGATTTTTTTTGTGTGTTTTTTTTTTACATGCAAGCAAACCTATGAGTGAGTATGCGTTTCGTATTCTCTATGCTCCTATACACTACATCCATCCATCCGTCCAGCCATGTACATTTGTAGATGTGATTGTTTCTTACAGTGGCCATAGTATTCTTGTATATGGTCAGATTTTGTCTCTTACTCTTTCTTTTTCCGCTAACACATACAACATGCAAGCAAACATCATCTATGGATAAACGTGTGTAATTTTCCATTTTTCGTTAGAAATGATTCGTTGTGCTCGTGAGTTTGCATAAAAGTTTCAACTTAACAAAAAAAAAAATTACAAAAAAAAAAAAAATAACAAAATAACAACAAAAAATACAAAAATCACATCTTGGGATTAAGGAGAATAGTTTTATGTCGTTGTTGTTTTTGCTTTTTTCATGAATGGTCATTGGTGCTCACAATGTTTTGTCGATTTCCGTTGATGTTGTTCATACGCCACTTGATTTCCGTATATAACTGCTTACATACGCACACACAGGCACACTTATAAACACGCACACACACACAAATAAAGACATAGTAAGTATATAGTGACCAAAGAAGTAAGGCGTTGGTTTTCTTCCTTTAAATTTTCTATACGCACATCTCCCATATTATGCTGAAGTAAAATGTACCTCTGATATAATATCACATGATGACATGCATGAATACTCATTATCATGTCCCGTATTTAACAATTTTTTCAAGACCGTTAACGTATCGTCATTACTAACAAAAAAAGTTATGAACACCAATGTTTAGCAATATAAATTATAGCATACGATTTATTTAATTGGTATTTCACAGAAATAATTTGTGTTTAAAACAAGACAATGAATTTTTTCATTAATTTAGGATTTTTTTCAAAATTAACCTCTATTATTCATTTAATATGAGATTTGTTTCATTTATACAATGAAACAAATCATTGGCTAACTACTAATGAACTTTTCTTAGATTGTATGAAGATTTTCATAACTATTATGAAGAAAAATTCTTTCAGTAAGCATTTTTTTCAGACCGCTTACTTTTGTGGGCATGGTTACAAAAAAAATCGTTTAATTAATCATAAAATTGAAATACTTAAGAGCAAGAATCAAAATAAATAAGGTAACTTTTATCGAGAGGGAAAGGTATTCCACACCCACCAGAGGCTTATACTTATATTCTATTTCAGTTTTTTTTTTTAGGAAACAATTTAAATATCTGCACTTATTTTTTAATTTAAGCTTCTTAAACATATTTCCAATATAAAAGGTTTGACGGGAAAATATTCCTTTATGAAATAATTCTAAAAATTTTTAATTGCCAAAAGAAAATATGATTCAGATTCTAAGAAATTTTTCCTAGTTTATGAGACGCTCTGTCTTTAAAAAATTTTCAGATTCTTTAACACTTTTTCTATCAAAAACTCTCATATTCGGAGACAGACTTTCTAAAGAGAAAGCACAAGAGTTTAAGACATTCTAAAACATTTTTCAAACATAAAAAGTCTTAGATTCTGATAAATTATTTCCACATATGTAAAAAGTATCAGAATCTTAGAAAATTTTCCTGCATAAAAAGTCTCAGATTCACATTTTTTACATTCTGTGACACTTTTCATACAATAACGATACAGAGTTAAAACACCTCAATTCAACTAAAAAAAGTAGCATTTTTGACCTTAAGCCTTTCGAATTTGATGAAGCTTGGAATATAGGTAGGCCCTTACAAAAAAATCTTAGTGCCAACATTTTGGAATTCTGGTAGTTTTTCTTCCCGATGTATGGGGTCTTGAAAATTGGCAAAATCGTATATATTTGACAAAAGTGTTCTGAGATAAATAAAGATAACACGAAAAGTAATAACAATGCAGGTCTCAGTCGGGTTGCAAATAATTGGTAATAAGACATCCTTTATAACGGCATTCCCCAAGATCTTTTTTGAAAAAGGTCAAAGGTCATTGGTTTTAACTCTAATTTTTGGAGAGCTGACGATATTTTTAAAATTTTGGAAAAAATATATGTTATAAAGAGTCACCTGTACTACTTAAGTTTAAATTTTCAGGATGGAGACTTCATTGGAACTTTTAATATTAATAGAAACATAGTGACAGGAAAGAAAAAGCAGTGTATTTTCCCTTAGAAAAAAAATATATTTTTTTGTCTCTGAAATTCTGGTACCAAAGTTCACTTTTCTGAATGTTTTTGACGTGCTGAGTCCATATATGACCTTGAACTGGCATATCGCTATTAGTTTTCGAGATATCTGCACATAAATGTGTGAAAATTTGCTAAAATGCTATTGCTGTGTTTCTTTTTGAACAGCAAGTTAAAAACATAAATAAAAGTATAAGCCCAATTTGATTCTTACAAAAAACTGCTTTGTTTTTCTGAGGAAATATAGATGAATCTTTATGTCAATAGGAGCAGTATAGGCTTTGATGTTAGAGCTATGGTTTTTTTGTGAAAATTTTCATAGGATTTCTTGTAAATTTCGTTTTTTCTATAGGGAGCGATAAACAAATCGACCCTCCCTTATATATGTTATTGATCCGTTGGGCGTCCAGTCAAATCTAAACTTTCGAATTTCGTGTCGTAACACCTGCCGAACGAAGGCCACGGACAAGCTGATTAATGAAAAATTTTGCAAGGGCATCTTCAGTCGGCAACCAGCGGTCAAAGTTTTAAAAAAATACGTTTTTCGACTAAAATTCATGTCCGAACTTTTAACCAAATCCTGCTCAAAAATTAGGAATTGCGTACTTTATGCGAAAAATATAAAAAAATTTCCAAAATAGCGTTTTTAGTCCACAGGTGCTGAGTTTTAAACACATAATTATTTTTAATTTAAATTGGTTCCAAAAGTTGGAAAATGTTATAAAGTATGTTATGTGAAAAATATTAAAAAAATATAAATACACTATTTTTAGTCAAAAATTCTGATCAGCATCTGTGGACCAAATCGCTGATCTGGATTTTTGGGCCAAAATCGAATTTTTATATTTTTTTAATATTTTTTAGATAGCATATCATTTTCCAACTTTTGGAACTAATTTGGATAAAAAAATATTTTTTCTTTGAAAATCAGCATAGACTGTTCGCTGTTCCGGATTTTTTTTTTTAAATATTTTTCCCATAAAGTACGCAAAAATTCCTAATTTTTTTTGAGGAGGATTTGGTTAACAAGTTCGCACATGAATTTCGGTCGAAAAACGTAATTTTTTTAAACTTGCAAAATTTTTTCATATATTTTTCCACAATTGGCTTGTTTGTTGCCATCGTTTGGCAGGTATTTCGATACGAAATTCGAAAGTTTTAATTTAACGGGACGCCCTATTGATCAGTGATCGATTCTAAGACATTTAAGACGTCAGTATGTCCGTCTGTAGAGATATGACACAGTCCAAAACAGAAAAGCTACCCTCCCAAGGTTTAGCACGAAACGTCTGGTCATAGGCTGGTCAAGTTTGGATCCAGAAAAACCCAATTTTCGTTGCATGTTTTCTTTTGAATTTGTTCAACTTGGACAAAGGAAATGAGGAAATGCAACTTTTTTCCATATTGAAAATAGTAAACAATAATTATGTAATTTTGTTATTTAAGCGTAAATTTCACAAAAAATTAATTTGTTAACATTAATGGCGAGGGTGAAGACAGGTTCAAACACCACCCCACGAGGTAAAAATGATCCACGCCATACCCTGGCACAGCCGCTTTCCCCTTCTTCATCCCTCCCCAAAAAATTATTCAATATTATTATTTTGTTATTTGGTTATATGTTGGAGGGTACAACAAATTCAGAAAACCCGAATTGAACACTCTCACTTGTTTCTAATGTATTTTCCATAATCATCTCTTTGAGTTGTTTGGTCCAGTCGAAAATCAGTGTAAAAAAATCGGGACACCCTTGTGTGATGTAAGGCTTTATAAGATTATAATATCAATTGTTTTAAGAATTTAATACATTTTCCAACATTATTAATAAAATGAAAATTTAAATTGCAGTTGTTTGGAATATATGTGCAAGTTATTAAAATGTATTATTTTTGGTTTGATTCTAGATTATACTCTACGAAATTTCGAAAAAATTTTGATAATTTTTGCGTGGCCTCTTCATAAATAACGGCTTATGTGTTAAGGTGTTCAAAAGAAATTCATATTCCAAGATGTCTAAATTTGGTCATTTGATGTGTGTTTTTTTTTTTTCTTTTTGTTAAAATTTTTCATCACATGAAAAGTTTTTCTTCTTTATCTTTAACGAAAATCTATATGCATGCTATTGCATTCTAACGCTAACTTCATGAACATTTCGCCACCATTTAAAGAATGAAAATACGTAGCAGAGCAGTCAACAACCGATTCTGTATGAATTGGTTTAACCAAAACAGTCTCTGCTCATGGTATGGACCTCTAGAATAGGGATTCGTTGCATCGGGAAACTAGCATACTTAATTTTATCTTTATGTATGAATGCGAAAAAATGTAGATACGGTATTAAGGCATTCCATATAGAATCAATACCGAAAAAATTCTGTTCAACGAAAAAAAGATTCGTAATTTTCTTTTTCGTAAAATACACGAAAGATGACTACGTATTACGAAAAACTTTTGTATTGAATTTCGTATTTTTACGAAAGTAACGAAAATTATTAGTAAATATTTTTTTGTAATATTTACGAATTTTGACAACATTTGTTATACCCTCCAACCACAGTATTGGGGTATACTCACTTTGTCATTCCGTGTGTAACGCATCGAAATATCGGTCTAGGACCCCATAAAGTGTATATTTTATTGATCAGTGATCGATTCTAAGACATTCTAGCGATGTCCGTCCGTCCGTCCGCCTGTCTGTCCGTCTGTAAAGTTTGGCACGAATATGTCTTAAATTCCTAGGCAGGTTAAGTTCGGAAATGGGCAAAAGCGGACCAAGGGGAAAAAGTTCCCCCTTGGAGAACTAAACCAACCTAAGAAAAACCGAATTTTTTGCAGATTTTTTTGTACTTTTGCTAAGCAAATGCAACATTCTTACCTCAGAAACAGTTCAAAATCACATTGGGGAGGTGCCCCTAACGTCTCCCACCAACCTCCCCCCAAAAAAAAAAGACACCCCTGATTTTTTTTATATAATTTTTTTTTATATTTTGGAGGGTATAAAAGATTCGGAATAGCCAAATGTAACACTCTCAATTGTTTTTATTAAAGTCATGAACAATTTTTGTGAAATACAATTTATATTTTGTATGAACAATTTTCTTTAATTTAATGAAACTTTTTCCTGCAATTACCTTTTATGATAGGTTCCTATTTTATTAATTCAATGAAACCCTACAGAGGTTTCTTCAAACACTAATGTAAATTTTCATTATTGTCATGTACAAATTTCTATGAGTGTAGACTACAAGTAGAATTTGTGGAATTTAAAACCTGATAAATTCTTCAGATATCTATGTCAAAACGGTTATTAGAGTAATTTGAGTTATATTTAAAGAGGACTTTTTTATGCCTAGCCTACATCTAAAAATGGACTGATGTTTTCTTATTGCAATAGTCTTTATCCTTGTTCCAAAAGAGGCTTATGTTTCTTATTTCAAGTCAATTGATCAAAAATTGGTTTTGTGAGTGTTTTTTACACTTATTAACAATTTGACAAAAGAAATATCCAATCGATCCATGTTTGAACTTGGGACCCATTTTCCGGTAAACACTGGTGTAGGGTCTTATTTTCTCCTTTTTTTCTGGATAGTGGATTTTAAGTTATAAGAAATTCCGATTAGTGCGGAATTCTTCATATACGTATGCTACAGCATTTGTGTCTATATCAGAAATTTCTAAATACAAAAATTAATTCCATTTATGTTTTGTAGGAAATTCTAGGCTGCCACCAAGACCATCGCCATCAATATTTCCATTGCCATCGTCGTTGTCGTCGTCATCATCACCATCAGCTTCAGCATCAACATCGTTAGAAAACACATAGATTTGTGCATACGCATTAGGGATGCTCTTTCTTAATCGTTATTATTAAGATGACGATTCTTGTCTAGTTTTGTAACAATAGTACGATCTACTTCGCACATACCTCATGAGTGTGACTTAACCTTAATTTTACTCACGTGATTGACTGGAACAAAAAATTAAGTGATTTTTGCGCAAGAGACGTTTTTAAAAGACAACAAATCATTTCAATCTTATTTCGGAAACGAAATTTTCCTCGGGAAAAATATAATAAAACTAAGAACACTCAAAGAATAAGTTTCTTTATATTGACGAAAAGTTACATAAATTTTCATCTAACATAACATATCATCAATATGATGAAGCGGTGCCATCAATATACCGCTACTATAGCTACTTACCTTAAGGATATAAAAAAAAATAATTAAACTATATTAAACAATCTTCCATCGGAATTGGTTGTGAGTGACGTTTATACACCTCTATCTCTAATTACACAACGGATCAGACTGGAAGCGAGAGAAACTAGTTAACGCGATTGACTCAATGTGAGTTGGACTGCTGTATTCCGACAAAATCATTATGGAATGAAAATTTACTGAAACAAAGCCAAAATTTTCTTGATACCGAAAGAAGACAATTAATTTGATTACGGCCCATAATACCCTGGATAAACACATTAAAGAATTGGAAGAGCGAATGATGATAGATAGTGCAGGTTAGCTGTTTAAGAAAGTTATCGCATTTTATATTAATGCCCTGCGCTGTCTTTAAGAAAATTTAAATTAGTTGGCTCTTTTTCCTTTCATAATTGATATGAAATCCGTGGCTTAAATCCATTGACCTTACTGGCATTCATAAAGACATCGAAGTGGAATGCATAAAAAGAGGAGGAGAAACAGGAATCGTACTGGGCCACATTTCGGCTTCTATGGGCATTGGTTTATACAATGCCATCCTCCATAACATAACATAACATAACCTTGAAATTGCAAAAATGTAAATATGCAGTTTTATAACAAAATTTCCTGAAGAATAATTTTTTTGGTGTAGTTTTTTTATATCTTTCATTGTTTTCGAGATATGCTTGAAACATAAATTTGTTTGATGTTTGACCGCGATTTAAAAAAAAAAAAACGTTTCTGGCGAAGATTTTAGTTTTTGACAAGAAGGACACTCACGACGACACTTGGCTCTTTATTTTATGTTTTTACTTAATAAAAAACAATTGAAAAACTAGTGCCAACTTAATATACAACAGACGCATAATCAAGAACATACAAACGCAATTTAAATTTAGATGAGTATACGCACAAATATCCCTACAAAATATATATGCCGATTGCCTTCCCACTCTCCACACATCATAAGTTTGTTCGTCCATTGCCCATACGCTTGCCCATCTTCCTATTAAGTACAAATATATATGTATGTATGTATTTGTTTCTGGTAGATGTATGCGAGAGCTGGGTACATCTCGTATTTCGTTTACACACATATTGTTATTGCATGCATGTTTAAGCGATTGTATATGTATGTGCGTGCGTGTGTGTATGTGTGCATGTGTGTGTGTAAGTTTCCTCAATTTGGTTCCTCTTATACAATTCTATAAACATAGTTATATTATGGCCAGTTGTATGTACGGGACGCTATGTTAGTTGTTGGACGTTGGCTGTTGGACTGTTTGTTCTATTGTTTTTAATACTGCTTATATGCTTAACGTCCAACGTACAAACACTTTTTTCCAGTGCAGTTTTGCACGCATTCTAGAATTTCAATTAAAAATAAATCACACATACGTTGCCCAAGGCCCAGAGTCCCGAAAAATAAAACCTCCTGACAACTGAAAAGGCTTCGTTCAAAACGAAAAATAATGGCACCATCATTTATTAGACCAAGCTGAGTCTAAAAACGATGCATCGACAATAGTAAACACCTCCACCAGAACGTTATGAACGAACGAACGCACGCACTCACACACATTTACATCCATACATACATACGTACATATACAATCAACTATTTTAAAATACAAACAAAATCATCTGTGCTGCAGTACGAGGACGAGTGCGTGTGAGATTCGAGTGTAGGGGCTTAATGCAAGAGTTTTTGTGTAGAAGTTAGAATTCATTGGGAGGTGAATGGGTGAATGTATAATGTGCAATGGTTTACTAGAGTTGTGGCCAAATATTCTACGTATTTGGCACACGCACCCATTATTCTCTTATTACGAATTGGCACACACACACACACAATCTCACATATCTACAATATTCATACACGCAGAAAAGTATTGCTTCTACAAAACCTCAGCTCTACAAAATAGTGAACCCAAAAATAGTGAATCTACACAAACACACACACATTCACAAGCAAAACTTCATTTCAAATTTTATGTTATGATGCTGAGCCAGCCAGGGCTGACTTGGGTTGTATTAGGATACCCTATGTATGTATGTTTACATTCAAACTCATATACGCTTTCGTTTGAACTACATAGTATTTATTATAGATTTTGTAGAATAGAAATGTATGTGTGTAGATTAATACTGGGGCACCCATCTGGGTGCCGGAGGATGAAAAGAGGTGGACGAGATGGCGTTCTTATGCGTAACGTATTAAATTGCATTATGCATGCAAGTGAAAATTGTTTGCCACCTAGAACTCTCTCGCTCCTATTAAAACAAAAAAAAAAAAATAATAACTTGAGCCATTTTTACCCGTTTACCCAAACTGAAAATTGCACACATATGAGGCATTCCACACCAAATGTCCCGCTAAAGAAAAACATGTGTCCCGTAAATTTCTGAATAGGTTGTTTGGATAGCCCTATATGTAACTAAGAAAATTGCGTTTTTGGTTTTTAAAATTTTCGAAAACTGGGCTTAGGAGGCGTGGTCAAATATTGGAAAAATAGTAAAATTTGTGGCGAGTTGCTTTGATTAAATATTTATCACATTAAAACGGAATGCACCACAATGTCAAAAATTTACGTTCTTATATAGTTTTGTATGGGCTATCGATAAAATTTTTTTTTTTTGGAAAATTTTCAGAACCCGTTCTGAAATTTTCCATTTTTTAAAAAAGTCAATTTATCAAAAATCCGGCCACTTTTTTTTTTCTTTTTTATTTATTTTTTTAAAAGTTTAGATGTTTGTCCATCCACACAAAAAAATCAGAAACACGTTCATCTTTTTTTTCGAGAAAATCGCATTTGAACTTTAAATTTCATAACAATTTTGTTATTTGCTTGTATTTCTTTGTTTTAAAGTTGCGAATGAGTAATATTAATTGCATAAATATTCGTCATACGCTCTGTTGACACAAGAATATACAAGCAAATTACTAAATTGCTATGAAATTTAAAGTTCAAATGCGATTTTCTCGAAAAAAAAGATGAACATGTTTCTGATTTTTTTTGTGTGGATGGACAAACATCTAAACTTTTAAAAAAATAAATAAAAAAGAATAAAAAAAGTGGCCGGATTTTTGATAAATTTACTTTTTTAAAAAATGGAAAATTTCCGAACGGGTTCTGAAAATTTTCCAAAAAAAAAATTTTTTATCGATAGCCCATACAAAACTATATAAAACGTGGTGCATTCCGTTTTAATGTGATAAATATTTAATCAAGGCAACTCGACACAAATTTGACCATTTTTCCAATATTTGACCACGCCTCCTAAGCCCAGTTTTTGAAAAATTGAAAAACCAAAAACGCAATTTTCTAAGTTCCATATAGGGCTATCCATATCACATATTCAGAAGTTTACGGTACACATGTTTTTTTTCGCTGGACATTTGGTGTGGAATGCCTCATATGTGTGTGTGCGTGTACGTGTTTTCGAAATGCATTTGAATGTTTGGCAAAACTTTTAAACTAACGTCGTTTGCCGATGATGGCAAATTTAAGATTTCGCAATGTTGTGTGTGCATGAATTTGTTTTGTGGTTGAACAAACATTGATGCATTGAAAAACTTCAACATATCAATATTCAATAACCCACACATAGTTCTAAGAGGAATGTTTAAGAAATAAATGCACAAGAACAAAATTCGCGTCTAAAGATATATGTAATTAATTGTAATTTTAGCTAACAAATCTTCCTTAAGACAGTTGTCATAGCCTGCCTTAATTTAAACAAAGCTTGTGCACAATACATCATAAAGACATGCTCAAAAAGGTGATATGACATAATCCCCACGAACATAATACACATTTCCGTTGTGGGGACTATGACCAAAGTCATTTCGGCCTAAATCCCCATAATGGTAGTGGGGACTATGACCGAAAATAATTTGGACATAATCCGAATAAGAAATGAACTTTAATCCCAAATTTATAATATCCATGTAACAAATCAGCCAGGCTTAGGGATTATCAACTCCATGCATTGAACAACCCAGCCTCTCCGCATAAAACAGGGAGTATGACCGAAATTGCTTTGGACTTAGTCCCCACAACATGAATGGGGGTTATAACCGAAAAAATGCCGGTCGTTATCCTAACAGGAACGGACATAATCCCCATTTCTGTTATGGGAAAAATGTCTGTGGGGATTATGTCCGTTCACCGGTCAAAATTTGGTTAAAAAAAATATATTTCTAAATATCTTCTTTTGTTTGCATTCTTCTCTTGTGTTTTGGTAGTTAACTTGGACATTAGGGTGGATCGAATTTTGCTTTTGGGCGAATTTCGTTCCGGCTCATCGACAGATGTGTTGGAATAGACCTAAAAACAATGTGGTAAAATTTTCATGCAGATCGGTGGTCATTTTCCGCTGCCAAAATGAAGTTGAAAATCCGCGATTTCTTAAAAAGTAGTATTTATTTTAAAAAATTGCCAAAATTACAAAAGTCACTTAATCTTCTTTTTTATTTCAGTCAATCTTTTTTTATTTTAGTCAATCTAAAACGAAAGCCGTTTTATACTTGTTTATAGCACAAAATTTAAGCTCTAAACTTAAAATTTTCCGCAGGTGTCATTTTTGACCCTCAGCCAATGTGGGTTTAAGACGTCCTAGATCGGTAAGATTTCATGACAGACTTTAAGTTGTTTAATAGAATGGGACGACACCAAAAAACTGTTAATTTCCCCAAAAGTTAAATTTATGAGATTTTATTAATCCAAATTATTGATAAAACCAACATTTCCTTGAAACCCGCTAACTTCCCCCCGCGATTACCGAAAAGTGGTTCGACGGATATCCGCCATATTTCACATTTTTCTTTTCCAAGGTGTTCTTATTGAATTCAGAAAGAAAAAATGGTATACCTAAAACAAATAATTATATGTGCCTTTTTTTATATTGAGTTGTAGGAAAGAAAGCAAATTAATTTTTTCATGTTTGGTTAATAATTTATTATGTTTATATATAAGCATTAAAATCATAAACATTTTAATTTTATACTTTATTTTTAGAAACAGTAAATAACGAAAAAGGAAATACTTTATATATTTTCTTCAGAAAATAATTATATGTGCATAAAAGAAAATTCGTATATATTCTTTTTAATTTGCAATGTAACTAAGTATGTTGTGAAAATTTGTGTTCGCCTTGTATATTTAAACTTTTTTAAGCCTAGGAGGCATAAAACCCACCAAGGTTTTTAATGTACCAATACCCTTGTCCCCCGTTTTGTCAGTATTTAAAGTTAATGTCCCTTAATGGTCTTGTACGGCTTTGAATTTAAAATGACCTTGGCAGAAAGGGTCCTAAAGAGGAATTTAATTGTTTGTAGGTCGGGACTAATGGCTGGCCATTTCAATACTGGTGTGTTGTGCGCATTTAGCAAGTTTTTTGTGAAATGAGTGACATGGATTAGAGCGTTACCTTGTGAGAATATCCAATTATCTCCATACAGTTCGGTAGCAAAGTCTATTAAATGGTCCCCAACAAGTAAAAATATATTTTTGTATTATTTTTATTGGAAACAAATCATATTCAAACCCTTGATCCAAATGCATCCCATACAATGACGGATTCGCAGCTGCGGTTTCGCAAATAGCACGTTTGGCGGAGATGTCTTAAATCTCTACAAGAGAAGTGATGACCATCAGCGCAGTCTTAATTTAACTTTTTTTCGTCATATTTAGGGACAAAAAAAGTTTAGTTTGGATGGCACTGATAGTCAACACCAATATTGGAGAGATTGAGGACATCCGCGTCAAACGTGCTATTTGCAAAACCACAGTTGCGAATCCGTTATGGTATGGGATGCATTTGGATCAGGAGGACGGTTCCGAATATGATTTTCCCATACTAAAAATAATGCAAAAATATAATTTTACTTGTTCGGGAACATTGAATAGACTTTGCTAGCGAACTGTGAGGAGATAATTGGACATTCCACCAAGACAACGACCTAATCCATGTCACTGCTTTGACAAAAAACTTGTTTCAAACGCCCAGCATACCAGTATTGAAATGACCAGCCATTAGTCCCTGAATTTTCCTTTTTGCACATATAATTATTTTCTATGAAGTATATTTTTATGCCCATACAAAACTATACAAGAATATAAATTTTTAAGATTATGGTGCATTCCGTTTTTATTTGATAAATATTTAAACAAGAAAACTCGGCACAAATTTTACGATTTTTCCAATATTTGACCATGACCTCCTAAGCCGATTTGAGATTGTGGTGCATTCCGTTTTTATTTGATAAATATTTAAACAAGAAAACTCGGCACAAATTTTACCATTTTTCCAATATTTGACCATGACCTCCTAAGCCGCGTTTTTGTAAAATTGAAAAACCAAAAACGCAATTTTCTTAGATCAATAAAGGGCTATCCATAGAACCTTTTCAGAAATGTACGGTACAAATGTTTTTTTCGCTGGACATTTGGTGTGGAATGCCTCATATATAAGTTTGTCATTCCGTTTGAAACTAATCAAAATATCGGTCTGGAACCCCATAAATTAAAGTAAAGTTTTTTTAACTAAAATAAATAGTGCATGCAAAGGTGCCGCATATTTATCGGCCGGCTATGCAGAAAATATTTAGCGGAGATTGTGGGGGATCCTGTCCACAGGCGTCAAAGGGATGAAGTTTATCATCCCTCAGACCGGCCGCAGGACGGCTACGCAAAATAATTTTGTTCTACTTTAAAGATAGCTAAACAAAAAAAGTTTTTCTGCATAGCTGGCCTTCGGCAGGGCTTAGGGATTACAAACTCCATCTTGTAGACGCGTGTGGACAGGATCCCCCCCTCTCCGCTAAATACTTTTTTGTGTAGCAGAATTTAAGCGTTTTATTTCGTGTATTTACAATGTTTAAAAATTTTAAGAAAATTAAACAAAAAAAGATTTTCTGCGTAACCGGCCTTAGGCCGGGCTTAGAGATTACAAACTACACCATTTTTAGTGCACTTACATTGGGACACACATGATTTCACTGTAAAGAGTTCTCTTAACTCTGACATTGCCCACAAAAATAACTCCTAACTTCAGTAGGCTAAGAAGTGCTCTTTGACTTCTGACTCCTTTCCAAAGCTGTTTCAAGTTAAGAAAAAAAATGTTTGGGTTCCAAAGTTTAAATTTTCAACTTTTTTTAAAAAATGCGCTTAATAAAACAAATTTCCATTTAATGGTCAAAAAGCACTTAATCTAATGCGAAAATCGCTAAAATGGCATCGCTGTTTGGCGCTCATTTATAAATTGAAAGCTGTAAAACGTAGTGATCGTTAGGATCACGAAAAAAATCAAATTAATGATAATAAACAGTTTGCGAAGTTCTGTAACGCACGAACCAATGCATATATTGTACCTTCAATACATACATGTTCAAATATTCATACATGCAAGCATAAATACCAACGTACGTACATACGTACTTACTACTCAACTTAAAACACCAATCCATCCATACAGCATAACATACAAAATTACTGCGTACAACAGAAGCTGCATGACGAGCTTGTTTGCAACATTATAAATATTTTTTGATTCACTGTTAAACTCAGACCTGATGCTTGCTCGCCCAGTTCAGATGTAGATGATTCAGTCAGTGAGGTAGACTTGCCTGCTAGTCAGCCAGACAGCCAGCCAGTCAACCAGACATCAAGACATAAAGTCAGTCAACAATCTAACCACTCATCAAACAGTAGTCAGTTTAAAAAATGAAGAAGTTGCTGTTAAACCCCCATACACTTGAAGCTGACTAAAGCGTTTACTTTACAAATTGCAAAAAGAACTTTAGTGATCAATACAGAACAGAGGTTCTCAATATTTGTGTATTTTTTTCATAGATAATTGTAAACAAACTTCCTTGGTCAGATGGTATTCACGCTCTTGTCCTTAAAATTTCGCAATCTTTTTAACTTTGAAAACCGTTCATGTATTTTTTCGAATTGCTGGAAGATTGGCAAAGCAAGGCTAGGCCTATGATCAAAAGAATATGAATGACAAATATTGCTGTCATCTGCATAAGAGTATATAGGATTGAAGGTTTGACTACGAAGATCGTTTAGAAAAATTAGTAAAAGGGTAGGAGAAAGAACGGAACCTTGTGGTACTCCTGAATTAAGCTGAATCTCGTCAGATGAAACCCCATTCAAAACAACACCTATAGTACGGTTCCCGAGAAAACTCGAGAGAAATCATCACCGACACCAAGTGCAATAAGTTTTGATACGAATTCCTTGGAAATATCCAGTGCCACCACTTTACTCTCACCAAATTGGTTTACCGATCGACTCCAACGCTTCGTAAGGAACGCTAGGCCTATGATCAAAAGAAAATTAATGACAAATATTGCTGTCATCTGCATAAGAGTATACTATATATGATTGAAGGTTTGACTACGAAGATCGTTTAGAAAAATTAGGAAAAGGGTAGGAGAAAGAACGGAACCTTGTGGTACCACTTTACTCTCACCAAATTGGTTTATCGATTGACTCCAACGCTTCGTAAGGAACGCTGACAGGTCTCCCGTAGAACGACTTCTACAAAAGCCATACTATCGATCACATATAAGTGAATTAGACTCTAGATCATTGGTGCCCAAAAAGAGAAACGATAATATTTTTTTTGTTTTTTACGCTCTCTGTTGTTAGTTTTGTTGTTGTTCGGATTGTGTACGTGTATTTTTGTCGATCTTTAACAAGTGTTTGGGCACCATTGCTCTTGATAGTTCACAAGATGGAAATTAACCATGCTCTCGATAACCTTCGCGAGCGCAGAGCAAATTACAATTGGGGGGGGGGGGGGGGGGGTAATTGTCAGGGTTTGTGGCTTCACCCTTTTAAGGGATGGGCTGAACATTGGCCACCTTCGAGTAAGAGGAGAAGACCCGAGACTTGTGTACGTTGAGATCATCGAGAACCCTTTTTTGTCATGTCTCGTGAGTCATTGTTTATGAAAACAAGATCTGCCCCTAACTGCCGCATGCCTTGTGGGTCCGAGGGAGAGACATTTTCTAGGAATTGCAGAACCGACGAGGTTGCAAAACTGGGAACTACCTAAGAGTTTCCAACAGAATTAAAATGAGTTTGTATGCCTCTAGAAACATGCAAGCAAAATATGCGACTTCGTTCCGCGATGGAGACTAATCAGAGATGGGCGCATTGATGGGCGTGTGAGACAATACGAAAGATTTGGCCTTATTTTAATCAGAAGAGCACAAGAGAGCTAATATCGCTTCCAAGTGGAAATATTTCGTAGGTGAAAAACTGTAAATGCAGTTTTTTCCATTTGATCTCTACTTTCAGACGTATATCATCCGTTTAATGTTTAATATTGGCTGTCGGACGGTGTCACCGGACATTGTCTTATAGGAAAGCACGCAAAGCGGTTAATTGTGTCTTCAAATGACTTACCGGAGTTGTATGGTTAAGAAGGAGTATGAAACTAGCTTTTCTGGGATCTAGGGAGCTACACGAACTTTCTGATAAGTCTAATGTCAAAATTTAATATCTAGGAGTTTCATAAGGAACTAAAATTAGTATTAGGGCGTCTTTAATCTTATCTCTTATCAAGTGCCGGATAGCGACAGAAAAATCATATCATTCCTAGTGTATAGTAGTTCACTACACACACGAATATGATAAAGCCGTGGTGTCATAATCGTCGAAAATAAATCAATAAGTAAGTTCAGGCTGAAAAACAACAATATTTCAATAGGTTTTAAACAGGAACAACAAATCAAATATAAATCCGACAGTCCCAAAAAGTTCCTTATAATACATATATATTCAGCTCTCCATTTAAGAAATACTGAAGTAGTCGTTTGATGTTTACAAACTACAGCAACGATGTATGAATAGTTTGAGGTATTTGATTGATCAATGGTTAACTGACGTTTCTTCTCTACCTTTTGGTCCATTCGTTTGTTTGTGTGTGTATTTCTTGTCTTGTCTGAGTACCGATCTTTAAATGTGTTAGTAGTTATATATGGTTAAAGGGTCAGATGGTAATATCGGTATGACTAGAATTATGAGCTACTGTTTTTGCTTGTGGCTCAAAAATATTTTCTCTCTTCAGCTTCTCAGCATATATGTATGTTTGTATGCTGTAGACAGTGCAGTGCTTATTCGGTTTTAACCAAAATTGTAGTTATTTGGTCATTATAATGGCAGTATATGCCCACAACAGGCGAATTTCTTTTTTTATTTTATCTTTAAATTTAAAGCTTTTCTTAATATTTATTTCATATATATTTTTTTTCTTCTGCATGTTTAAATGCATTTTTCCTTATAATGTTGATCCATACATTCGTACAAACATACAGACAGAAGAATGGACGGACAAATCTATGCTCGTAAGTATAGAGTAGTGGTACCTACCTACATCGTCAGACAGTCAGCAGTACCTTTAATCATATTTTCAGGAAATTATTATAATGTATTATTATTGTGGATGTTGTGCTAAATTGTTTTTGTTTCTTTTTGTTGTGTTTTTTATATATTTTTTTTTTTGCAGTTGGCCTGCCTTGGCAATGAATGTTTTAATGTGAATTCGCAGGCATAATTGTAAAGATCTCAGGCATTTTTTTGTGTTGTTCGTCTTCTCATTCTGAGGATTCGAATATTTTAAGTTTTTCTTGTCGTTGGCAATAATGCGTTTTAATGGCTTAGACCATTTATTTTTTTGTTGTTGCTCATTTTGCTCATTTATTATGAAATTCAAATTGTTTTTGTTAATATCCAATTATAGTTTTGAGTATGTTTGTGTGTCTACACACATATGTATAAGTATTTATTTATTGACTGTATGTAGATTTGTGGGAACATCCAGAATCAAATATGTTTTATTTTATTTTTTTTGCTTTAATCATTTTAATATCATTTTCAAAAGTTCAAAGAACTTATATGAATACACTCAGACAATGATGTTCGATAAAATTAAATAAATATTAACGATAAGTCAGCTCCAATTATAGTCAAGACCGTTTTTAGAATTACTGAAGTCTTTCAGAATTGTCCGAACAACAAAATTGCCATTGCTGTGAATTTCAACTCTTTGCCGTGATTCTAACTACACTTCACTCAAGGGCCTGTAGTCTGAACACAGACTATATACAGACTCGACAGTAGAGTTTTATAAGAACAAATGGGGAAAAACTAAGCGATTTTAGGAGAAAACACAGCGGTTTTTAGTCCGTTTTACGCTAACATGGCAACACTTTCTACGACTTAGGAGTGAGTGAAACAACAAAAACCGATCTGTCATCTATTTTTTTTTATGGCGCGTTATATCAGTTTTCTCTTTCTAACCTAATTCGTAGAATAATTTGAAAATATTAACCATATGGTTAAAGAATACTTTTTTGATACCTGTCATATTGGTCTGTGGTATTGCTATTCCAATAGCGTGAGACTTTCCGCTTAATTTGTTAAATAATTAAAACAGGTTTATACGATCAAAGATGACAACCCGATAGCTGGGCAGATGCTTCAGGGTCAATCTTAAAACTTCTAAATCAGGAGCAACAGAATTGTTTAAAGCTTATCATTTACAGCGGTGACTACAATTGATAGTCTTTGGAACGTGGGTTGTGTATCATTGTTCTGCTGCTATTACCACAGTTAGTGTTCACATTTATTGGAAATTTTCAATACTAAGTACTCGATACCTTTGCTGTGGTGTTTTGTGGTAAACTCACTCTTGGTTGAAATACAAGCTCTAGGTGTACACTAGGGATGCCAAACGGGAAATCCCGAATCCCGAAATCCCGGGATTTTTCGGGATTTTCCGGGATTGACAAATCCCTAAAAATCCCGGGGTTTCGGTATTTTTTTTTGTTAAATTTCGTTATCAAAATTGACTATTTCTTCAGTATTTTTTTTACAATTTAAACAAAATTGATATTGTTTGAAAGGTCTTTGAGATACCTTTCAAATGAGGCATGTTGGGCTTAAATTCTCTTGCTCTTTGGGAGGTAAATCACATTTTTAGGGCGGATTACTCAATACACAGTTTTTATGAAACAGTTAAATTTCGCCGTGAGTTATTCTATAACGGAGCTTTTAGTATTCCAGCTGTAAAGTTTCTATTCAACAGTTTTTGTTTTTATTTGAGCGTTATAAGTTAGGAAATTTAATATATCTCTCCGATCCAATTTTTGTTAGAAACAGCAGCGAAAAAAAAAATTGAACAGGGGTGTGTTTTGCGACGGCGTCGGGGTCAGACACTGGGGACAACTTACCCTTGCCAAAAATGCTAACAACTTTATTAATAAAATTTTGTATTTATTTAAAGAAATATTTTATTAATTTTCAAATACCCTGTAACTTTAAACTTTGACATCAAAATAAATGTTTAAAAAAGTTACGTTTTTCAGAAGTTAATTTAAATCCACATAGGGAAAATTGTTTCCCAATGTCTGCTTTTGCCCTTTAACGAACTAATGACCATAAGAAATAAACTGCAGGGTCTAGTTCTTTTGGTTTGGACTGCATCGTGTCTTCCAGAGACTTGGAGCAGTAGCAGTTGAGTTAAGTTGTTCCTAAATGCTGACCCAGATGCCGTTAAGTGGCTGAGGAATATTGACATCAATATCTAATTCTTATCTATATTCTTTTTTATCAAAATATGCTAAACTTTGATGTAGAATCTGTTAAACTCGTAATGTTTATATTTCTAAAATTAAAATCGTTTTGTATCAGTGCAATACGACAAATAACTAATTAAATATTAAATTATATATATTTTTTTTTAAATATAACGCTAAAAAGTTTAATTTTAATAAATCCCGAAATCCCGAAAAATCCCGAAATCCCGAAAAATCCCGGGATCCCAAAAAATCCCGAAAAATCCCGGGATCCCGGGATTACGAGTTCAAAATCGCGAATCCCGGGATTTGTAAATGTCAATCCCGTTTGGCATCCCTAGTGTACACATACAGGCATACGCTGACGATGTGTGCGCATTAGTATCCGGAAAGTCACTTAACTTGGTATGCAAGAAAATGCAGACCGTTATTGAGTTGATGGACAACTGGTGTAATCGACATGGATTGTCTGTCAATCCAAATAAGACAACACTCGTGTTGTTCACGCGAAGAACCAAACATAAGGGTCTTCAGCTTCCTACGTTGAAGGGCATAACTCTTCAACTGTCCACAGAAGTTAAGTATTTAGGGGTTACCCTAGATAGTAAGTTTCACGGGCACTTCGGATTTTCTGGCAGTGTCGGCGTGCTTTTGGAAAGACATGGGGTCTAAGACCTGCTAATGTACATTGGATGTACATTAGGGCGTTTCATCAAAAACTTTTTTTTTGATTTTTGCAACTCTTGAAGCGGAATATGAATTCTTATGGCCTAAAAGATTTTTGAGATTTTTTTCAGATTTTTGGAATGTCGGGATCAACTCGCTCAAATTGATTTTATCAAAAAAATGAGGTTATGAAACATAATTTTTTTTATTTTTTGTTCTCTGGTGCCTTTTTTTAACAAAACCGGATATAATACTTCTTAATGTTGCTAGCCTCCTAAAAAAAAATATTCGCGGTCAAAATTATAAGTTCAAGGGTCACTAAGATGACCTTAAAAGTAAAAATTCAGAATTTCCCGTGTTTTAACCTCAATAATTCGAGAAATAAGCTATGTATGAACGTCATGTTGAATCCGTTAGATAGGTCTTTAAAACACCTTTCATTTAAAACCAATCTGACTTTTGTCACTTTTGTAGAAATGTTAAAAAAAATAAAAAACTGGGAAAAACTCATTTTCTCCCCCATTTTATCGAAAATTGAACTGGTGCATTAGGTAGTTTTTTTTGTAAAGTTAAAATAATAACTTTTAAAGACTTTTTATAGATTGTAGTTAGTGTTTCCAAGCCGGTTAACCAAAAAACCGGTTTTTTGTCAAAAAAAACCGGTTTGACAAAAACTCGGTTTTCCGGTTTGGAAACACTAATTTCAATCAAAAAAACTTCTTTTAAGTTTATTATTTCAATTTTACAAAAAAACTACTAATGGATTCCCTTCGATTTTCTGTAAAATGGGGGAAAAAATTAGTTTATCTTAGTTTTTTAATATTTCTACTGAAGTGACAAATGTCATTTTGGTTTTAAATTAAAGGTATTAAAAAGACCTATCGGACCTAACGGATTCATCATTACGTTCATATATTGCATATTTCTCAAATTATTAAGGTTGGAACACGGGAAATTCTGAATTTTTACTTTAAAGGTCATCTTAGTGACCCTTGAAGTTATTATTTTGACCGCGAATATTTTTTTTTAGGAGGCTAGCAACATTAAGAAGTATTATATCCGGTTTTGTTAAAAAAGGCACCAGAGAACAAAAAATAAAAAAAAATATGTTTCATAACCTCATTTTTTTGATAAAATCGATTTGAGCGAGTTGATCCCGACATTCCAAAAATCTGAAAAAAATCTCAAAAATCTTTTAGGCCATAAGAATTCATATTCCGCTTCAAGAGTTGCAAAAATCCAAAAAAAAGTTTTTGATGAAACGCCCTAATGTACATAGCTGTAATTAGACCTATTGTGACGTATGCGGCGGTGGTTACAGTATTTCAGACTGAAATATTTGCTATTTTGGACGTAGCGACCTGGATAATTGGGAACAGATGGAGTAATAGGAAAATCAGTATTTGAAGTGACAGCCTGGCTGCGCTCATTGCACTTGAATCTCCAGTCATTTCATCCAAAATTGTCCAGGAATGTAGACGCAGACTCAATGAGGTCTCATGTGGGAATAGCGTCAGTCTTCTGTGGGTTCCGGGTCATAGGAGAATACGTGGAAACGAGATTGCTGACTCTTTGGCAAATCTTGGCTCTGATACAATTCCTTACAATCCGGAACCTCAAATTGGTATTGGCTTGACATGGTTAATGCGTTGGATCAACTCTCATATGAAAGCAACTTTCATGGAAAGATGGTCAAATGAGTTGGGCATGCAAGAATACCAAACGTTTCGTAATTAAGCCAGACAAGAAAGTGGCTAACTATCTACTCAGTCTCAGTAGAATAGACTGTCGCAGACTTACTGGCTTAATTACGGGACACAATGCCTGTGCTCGTCATATGACGAGATTAGGTGTCTTACCAGACCCATTATGCGTGGCTTGTCTTGAGGATGATGACACAACTGAACATTATGTATGTTGTTGTCCAGCGTTCTCAAGGGCTAGACTGCGGATATTGGGTTCTGATATTCTGTCTATGGACACGGTCCATGGACTTCCCTTGTCTGATTTTCTCAAGTTTGTGAAAGCAACTGAGAAATTCTGAGCAAGCACTTTTCTTCCTTTTTTTTCTCAACCTTTTATCGCCCTTACTTTATCTTTCTTTTCTGGGTACGGTACAATGGACTGTTTTAAGTCTGAGCGCCATGGACTTGCCTAAAAATTTGCCTATTTTTAGGCTTGTACAACCCACCCTCAACTCAACTCAACTCGATACCTTTTCAAGTGAGTACTCGATACTACTCAATAATTTCCTTGAAATACATAAATTGAATAAAAAATTATTTTAAAATATAATTTAATTTGTTTTTCTTATGTTTGCATGAGAAGGCATTCACTATCAAATTTAGATTATTTTAAATAAATATAAAAATTAATTTTCTAAAAAAAAGTACTTAATTTATATCATACACACAGTTGCATTTCATAGTTGTATTTTATTAGTTAAATTATGAATTTTAAGTGAAAAATACAACCCTGAAAGTATTGAGTTACTTTTAAGTATGATCAACAAATTGTGTTTGTTGAATTTCTTTGTTGAAAAAAAATTAAGATTTTTTTACTTTTGTCAGATCAACAAATTGTGTTTGTGCTTGTGGAATTTCATTGTTGAAAAAAAAAAAAATTTTCAACAATCAAAATTTGCAAACGTTTGTTGATATTACAAAGTGCTCATTTCAGTGAAAAAATTAATTGTATTCACAAATATGGGGGTCAATATAACAATTCGTTTATTTCTGTGTAATGCTTTGCTTCAGTAAGAGATTATCTAAAAGTGCGGAAAAAATATAAAGATACAGAAAAGTTGATAGACGGTAAACGGTATACTTACAGCAAGAATTGAAAACGCATTTCAATCACGAAAAGAGCGCTTTCAATATCCAGAGCCACAACTTTACTCTCACCAAATTAGTGTATGGATCGACTTCAACGTTCCGTAAGGATCGCTAACAGATCTCCCGTAGAACGACTTCTACGAAAGCCAATTACTATTAACAAAACAAACTGAAATTAAAAATCCTACTGCTGATATTTCTATAACTGGAGTGTTTGAAGCCAGTATGAGAATACCAGAAATTTCTATAATTTTAGAAACTAAATTTTCTTCTTCATTTTTCAACTTGAACTCATAAAAAAAAACAAATTGTTTATTTTAAAAATAGCTGCTATGTAGAAACTGCAAAACTTTTTCGAGCGTATTATAAATGTAATCGATACATAATAAGTACTTACGTACATATGCATGTGTTGTTTTTATATTTAGACACCTTTTGTTACTCGTAAATATCGTTTGCCATCTTAAATTTACAATTCAAATACATAATTTAATTTCGTTCGCTTTTTTTTCTCTTGGTAATAAATTGTTGTGCTACCATCCATTTGTTTCTTTGACATAAAACTATTACCTTAACCATTGAGCCATATGCCTATTAACTCTAATGTCAATCTGAAAATCCATTTTCTAAAAAGGTTTGAAAAACAAAACAAAAAAATTGAGTACGGAAATTTGCACAGAAAGAAAACAGAAGAAAATGAAGAAGAAACAACCATGCATTAGATACTGATGAAGGTTAAGTCAAGCTCCTGAGAAAATAAAACATAGATAGCACTGGCCAATACTTCGTATGTGTGTATCAAAGGAAATTTGTTTCTTGTTTATATAAGTATTTTTTTTTTGTTTTAACATATTTGAAGTGACATAAAGTTGGCTTAAAAAAATGCATATTTCTACTTGTCCATAAAAGCATCCATAAAATGTTTAGTTTTTTTGTGTTTGTTTGATGTGTGTGCCAACCTTAATTGAAGAAAAGTGGTATTCAATATAAATTTAATTCTTTTAGAATATGAGAACATATATTTAAATATTTGGTTTTGAATTTCCGAGGACTGAAATTAGTTACTACTACTAAATATTTGTTTTTTTTTTTTGGATTTTTTACCCTCCAACCAAAGTTTGGGAGTATACTCATTTTGTCATTCCGTGTAACGCATCGAAATATCGGTCAATTATTGATCTAGGATCGATTCTAAAAATTCTAGCGAAGTCCGTCCATACTTCAATCCACGACACAGTTCAAAATCGGACTAGAGGGTAAAATATCCAACATAAAGAACCAAAACTACCCCAGAAAAACGCAATATTAATATATATACATTTTTAAGTATGAAAAAGTACCATAAAAACAAGTATAAAAATTATAGTCAGTCAGGACCGACCATATAAAACCCTACACCAGTGTTTCCCGCAAATGGGGCCCAAGTCTAAACTTTGACCGATAGGATTTGGCATTTTAAAGATACATACTGCCGACTAAAACTTTTTTTGTTATCCAGATTTCCCTTATCAGATATCCCTAAATTCCTTTATCTCAAAAACTTATTAGAGCATAATGGACAAACAATCAGATTACAGTCTTTCTAGTAATTTTACAAATTTCCAAGGTTTTTAACAAAAAAATCTAGAAAACTTACAAAAATTTCTTGTTAGTTTTATTTCGCAAAAAAAGTTGTAAATTTACAGTTTTATTAGTAAAAATCTTGTAAAATTATATAAACGCTCGTATTTTTTTTTTAGAAATTCTCGTAAAATAGAAAGTAGAAAAAAATCTAGTAAATTCACGACACACAGTGGGGTGGATGATACCTAAAATGGCGATTAATACATAGAAGACTTAATTTTAAAATATTATAATTTTTTATTGATGAGTAATCTTAAACACATAAAAACACAGCATTTTCGAAAAAAAAACATTGGAAAAATTTTTTTTTTTAACCTGTTAGGCGCTTTATTGTTTTTCGGATATAATATCTTATCCCGAGTAAAAATAAACATATATTACAATATATAACTTGATACAAACATAATAAATTATATATGATTATACATCCGTGACATATTTTCGAAATTTTTGTAATGCATTCATATGTAGTAATATATAAATTAATCATGATTCGGATTAAAAGGTGTACGGTTGATATAATTATATAAAATTACCCTGCAAAAAAAGTCATTACCACTTCTCAGTGGAGTGCTTTAAAACTATAACAAATGTAATGAAATACAACAAAAATAACAAAAAACACAAGACAAAAACACACAAACAGTTTTTTCTACTCCAGAATACATAGATATTCAGCACTTAACTCATTACCTATCGCGACACCTCCATACAAATGTAAGTAGATATTCAGTAGATAAGAACTACTCCGTGGAAGTAGTTGGAAGTTGTTTGAAAGCTCGGAGTACTTCTTATCTACTGAATATCTACTTACTTTTGTATGGGAGTGTCGCGGAAGGTAATGAGTTAAGTGCTGAATAACAACTTTTTATGGAGTAGAAAAAACTGTTTGTGTGTTTTTTTCTTGTGTTTTTTGTTATTTTTGTTGTATTTCATTACATTTGTTATAGTTTTAAAGTACTCCAAATAGAAGTACTCCGCACTTTTTTTGCTGGGTATATGCGGGTCAATACAAAATTTGTTTTTCTCTATAATTTAACATACAATTATATATAGCTTATTCTGTTCCATATAAAACTATATATGATTCCAATTAACCAAACATTTTCTAAGTTTTTTAGGCAAAGTATACAAAACTTTTAAAAATGTTCTTAAACATTTCCTTGTTAGGGTTATGTATATCACCTATCTGGTTCGAAGCGTACCCAAACATTTTTTTTGTTTTTGAAAATTATATGTTTGGTGAATGTATCGTTGACCTGTGGTGTATCTCAACCCAAACCAAAACACACAAGGATTTTATATGTTTTTATGCAATTAGATCTAATTAGATCCACCAATATATGGCAATGTCTGGTCAAAACTCGGATGAAATCAAATCATATTTTATACAAGTTGATCTTTTTTAATGCAAAAACATCCACCATTATTCGGATCAAATTGCGTATAAATATATATTGTGTTACATATCATTATATATTGCATCATATTAAAATTTTTACTCGGGATTTCACAATTTTTGCTGTAACTTTGGAACAAAAAACTTTACATTTATAAATAAAATGGCACATTATAGCGAACTTAATGTGCTATTAAAAACTTAAAAAAGTAAATATATCGTATGTGTTTTTATTAGTATAATTTTAATTTAAAATTCAATTTTTGTTTTTCACTAAATCTCATTAATGTACAAATTTATCTCAAAAAGTCCCGAAACAGAAGATTAAAATTTTTTTATTAATGGATAATCATAATTTAATAAAACGCAGCATTTCAGAAGAAAAATTGGAAAAAATATTTTTACCTGTTAAACTTTTTTTTCTGTTTTTCGGAAAAAGCCTAATTCACAATTTTCGCTGTAACTTTGACATCAAAAGAATAAGTAAATAAATATAAAATAAATAAAATATGTATTCAAATTCTGATTAATTTTTATTAAAAAATAAAAATTGTTTTATTCGACCTTTAAAATATTATATTTTGAGTGGGTTTATTCTAGCTCGAGGTCATTATTTCCTTTACTAATTAAAACTATGATATTCTCATAGAATAATTTTCAAGAAATTAATTTTTCCGTTTTTAAATTTATTTATGTTGGTAATTTTTTTCAAGACTTAATCGACACGTGTTTCGGGATTTGTCAGATCCCACGCCCCAAAAAGGGGGCGGGCGTGCGTGTGCGTGATTTAAAATAACTCACGCACCCATCTCTTATAAACAGTACACTCATGAGCTGCAGTTACAACTACCATACAGAATATAAGGACAAAATATTATGAAAACAACTTGATTTTTAGTCTTTTTTTTTGAAATAGGTTTTTAGCAACTGGAGTTCTTTCACAAAAAATTGATAACCCGAGTAAAAATTTTTGTATGGAGCAATATATATTCTTATATTATTCCAGATCTGTTGATAGATCCGAGATTTGAAAGATCAGCACTGATCCGAAAAATGGATCGCTAAGATTAGATCAGTTTTAACCGGACGGATACAATTTGATTCGAAAAGTGGGTTTATCTAATTAGATCAGTTTTAATCGGTGGGATACAATTTCATCCGAAAAATGGTTGGATCTTATTGGACCAAGACAAAAAAAAAAGATTTTTTTAGCTGGATAAAAAAAGATAAAATTTCATACGAAAGAAAAAAAAAATATTACAAAAAACTTTAGATAAAATTTTATCCGAAAAAAAAAATCTATTTTTAGAACTATATATAATTTAATCCGAACAATAAAATCTATTTTTAGAACTGATAAAGTTTTATCCAAACAATTTTTTTCAATATTAAGATATAAATATATATAATTAAAATTTATTTAAAAAAAAAAAAAAAAAACTTCGAGCGGCGGGGGAATCGAACAGCTACCAACTGTTTTGTAATCGCAATCTCTACCCTCTGACCCAGCGGACGTTGTTAATAAATGACAACTTTAAAAGACTATGTTTTAAAAAAACTTAAAAAATAGTTTATCATATATAATTATATCAAGTTTAACTTATATATAATTAAATTCAGTTTATCTTATCGTGTATATGATTGCATCAAATTATATTCGACTTGAATTTGAACAAACCCGAGTAAAAAAAAATTGTATGGTAAAACATGTTATCTTATAAAATTATATATAATTTATTGGATCTGATTTTGCTAAATTTCATCCGAAAATTGGCCGCGCCAAAGTTATCTCATAACATCTTATAATATATGAAGTTACAGTTTAATATTTGATTGTATGTGATTTCATCCGGAAATTGGCCGCGCCAAAGTTATCCCAAATTATCTATTGTCATGATTTTGTATTAAATATGGTATGATAATATGTAATTTCATCCGGAAATTGGCCGCGCCAAAGTTATCTTAAAATATCCAATATCATGATTTTATATTAAATTGGATATTATATAATGTAATTTCATCCGAAATTTGGCCGCGCCAAAGTTATCTTACAATATCTGATATCTTGATTTTATAAAAAAATTATTGGATACATTTTTATCCAAAAAATTTTTCTATTTTTAGATTTATTTTTAGATATAATAATGTCAAACTGAAAATAAATAAAAAAAAAAAAAAAACTTCGAACGGACGGAGATTAGAACCACAAGTCTTCCGTTTTGTAATCGCAATCTCTACCCTCTAGACCAGCGGACGTTGTTAGCAAATAACAACTTTAAAAGACTTAGTTTTAAATAAATTGATCGTATCTAATTATATCAAATTGATCTAACATATAGTAATATATGATTACATCCAATTAAATATGTTATTCACTTGTAAACAATTTTCAAAAAGACTTAGAAAATTTTTGATAAAATTTGCAAAAAAAAAAAAATTGGAATGACGTACAGCGCTATTAGGGGCCTCCATGGTAAGCTTAAACAATAATTTTAATGTAGCGGAATGCCTTATTTCCAAGTCATAGGCTTCCAAAGTGAAAAAAGACTTTGGCTTATAAATTTGAAATTTTTAATGGAATCAGGAAATCAGAATTAGATTTGAGATCGGGTTCCAAAAATCATTGATAATTTGATAATTTAAACCAAATATAGCTATTATTAACTATATAAATGCAATATAAATTTTTAAAAATGATTGCAAAAATTCAAAAAGTAAAATTTTTTAAGTTCTAAAAAAACAAATGCAATAAAAAAGTGTTTTCTATTTAAAAAAAAATAAAAAAATATATTTTTTTCTGGAATCGAACTCGGGTTCCCAAAAATGATAGATAATTTTATAATAAATTAAATATAGTTATATATAACTATATAACAGCAATATAATTTTTTTAAAAATGATTGCAAAAATTCCAAAAATGAAAATTTTTTAGTTCTAAAAAAAATAAATGCAATAAAAAAGTGTTTTCTATTTAAAAAAAAATAAAAAAAATATATTTTTTTTCTGGAATCGAACTCGGGTTCCCAAAAATTATAGATAATTTTATAATAAATCAAATATAGTTATATATAACTGTATAAAAGAAAAATATTTTTTTAAAAATGATTGCAAAAATTCCAAAAATGAAAATTTTTTAGTTCTAAAAAAATTAAACGCAATAAAAAAGTGTTTTCTATTTAAAAAAAAATAAAAAAAAACTTTTTTTTTTCTCGACTGGGCCGGGAATCGAACTCGGGTTCCCAAAAATCATATGTAATCTTATATGATACAATAAAAAGTTTTGTATAACCATATATGTTGACACACAAAAATAAATTTTGAAATACTGGCATATATAATTATATATGGCTAGTTGTTTGGTCAAAAAAATATTTTTTTTATACATGATTATATCAAAATATATATTCCATTACATATGCGACCATTTATAAATATATATTGAGTTTAGACGAAATTTGCGTATATATAGTACCATACAAACACAGATATGTTATCGTTTAAGACACATATAATTATATCTATTATTTTTGTTGGAAATTTTTTTAGTATGGAACCATATATAGTTTTAAATGGTATTATATTAGTCATATATAATTATACATAAATTGATACTGGATTTTTTGTTTAGTAAAGTTTTATACATAATTAGATAGAAAGTCACGTATAATAATGTATGAAATCGGATTAAGTTGTATGTGCAACGTATGATTACATCTACCATTTATATTAATATATTATGAACAATATAATTAGATATGATTGTATATCATATCATTTAAAAAAATTGGAAAATTTCAAAGTGAGATATAATTTTATACTTTGACTCATATAGTTTTATATGGTTTTATGAAAACATATAAAATAATATACATTTATATAAATTCCTTTTTACTCGGGAAATTTTAAAAAAGACTTAGAAAATTTTTGCTAAAATTTGTGATTTTTTTTTTTTTTTAGTTTATTTGCTGAGCTAATAGGGGGTTTAATACTGAGTTTAACAACATGATTTTCATCTTCCAATGCTCTTAATTTTCCAAGTTATAAAGCTTTAAAGTAAAAACGGTTTTTGGCTTATGAGCTTCACATTTTTCATCGGATCCAAATTTTCTTTCTGCTGTTGTATATTTAATAAAAATACCTTAAAGATGGTATAAAACATGTATAAACTTTTTTACTCACCAACGGCCAAATAATGAGTTTTAAGTTTTTTTCGGAAGTTTTTTCAGACAAAAATAATTTTATCTGAAAATATTGCTAACATAAGTTCAAACCAAATACACTTTTAATTATTGGCAACAAATAAAGCTTTGATTTGAGCTTGATCTGAGGACTTTAGCTCTCTTAAAACCAGAGATATTGATGGTTAAACATTAAAGTTTTAAAATATTTTTTTCTTCGGATTAAATAATATATAATTATATCAAAGTATAATTATTTTTGAAATATTTTTGTTAAAATTCAGGGATTTTATTTTTTTTTTAAATTTGAAAAACGAAAACGCATTAAAAAATCATTTAGATTAAAAAAAAATTAAAAAAAAATTATTTTTTTCTTGACTTAGTCGGGAATCGAACTCAGGGTCCTCAAGAATTATATATTATCATATATGATGCAATATAGAAAGTTATATTACTATATATAAATAATATTTATTTCTAAATATTGTCATAAAAAATAAATTAATCAATATTTTTAAGTTTAGTAAAAAATTAAAGCTTCTAAAACATATTTTCTTTAAAAAAAAAAAAACAACTTTTTTTCTTAGCTCAGCCGGGGATCGAACCCAGGGTCCCTAGGAACCATATATTAACTTATATGATGTAATATATAAAATTATATAACTATAAATAAATAATATTTATTTTTAGATTTTATCATAAAAATTTAATTATTCAATATTTTTAAGTTTAGAAAAAACAAAAAGCTTTAAAAACATATTTTCTTTTTTAAAAAATTAAAAAAAAATAGTTTTTTTCTGGGTTGAGCCGGGAATCGAACTCGGGGTCCCCAAGCATCATATATTATCTTATATGATCTTATATAAAGTTACACACAACTATTTAAGTAATATGCATTTTTTAAAAATTTAACTTTTAAAATTCAATATGCATTTTTTTAAGTTTTAAAATACAATGGATTAAACAGATTTTTTTCTATTTAAAAATTTATAGAATTTATATATATTTTTTTTTTTGACTGATTTTAGGTGCTTTGAGAATCATATATAATTATACAAGCTCTCTTGTATACTTAAATAAAAATATATATGATGCAACATTAAAAAAAAATATTGAAATACTGTCATATAAAAGTATGCATAATTATATATAAAATATTGTGAAAGAAAAAAATATTTTTTACCTTATACAATTGTATAACATTTTATATGGCGTTACATGTGCCACCATTTAAAATTATATATAGAGTTTAAAAAAAAATTGTATTTATATGGTACCTTACAAAACTATATACGGTATCTCATAAGCCATTTATAATTATATCTTTGATAATATTAAAAAAATAAATGTTTGATGCCATGTATTGTTTTATATAACTGTATATAGAGTTATATGTGCGACCATATATAATTATATTTGAAAATTTTTTTTTTCGTTTTTTAAGATGGAACCATATATAGTTTTAAATGGTTTCTTGTAAGTCATATATAATTTTAAATGGTTTCTTGTAAGTCATATATAATTATATATATAATGATATTGGATTTTTTTTAAATATGCTCGTATACGTTATTTGATATTAAGTCACATATAAATATGTATGCAATCAGATTAAGTTATATGTGTCACATATGATTATGTCTCCCACATGTATTTATATATTAATATGGTTATCATTAGATGTAATTTTATATAACTCCATTTAAAAAATTTGGAAAAACTCAATGCGAGATATAATTATGTACTTTGTTTGATATGAAAACATATTATTTCATATGGCTATATATACATACATCAAATAATGTAAAATTATATGTATTCATTTTTACTCGGGAAGTCAAAAACCGCAAAAAACCGCAAACGGACATTCAGGGATTTATTAGATGAAATCATATATTTAAAGACCATATAGGCGGATTTTCACTCTTTCACAGACAAAGTTGTTGAAACTCAATATTTATATCAAAAATACCCTATTTTTAGAGCATTTTTATTATTATTTTTTTTTTAATATTTCCAAAACATATATCTAAACCAAAAAATTTTTTTTATATGCTCAAATACCTAAAGTAGACTGATCCATTATGAAGCTCTCAATTTTAGAAGTCTTTATACAAAATATAATTACTTGAAATATCAAAATTTTCACTTTAAATCAATGCGCGCAAAAATAATAAAAATAATTGAACTTTAAACACACACTGCAAATAAAGTATACAACTTAGAACTTTGTTTTTTGCCATTATTGTATAAAAAGGAACTGAGTACTAATTAAAACAAAACCTTTTTATTTTGTACGAGTGGTTGTAAGTCACTCGCTGAATATCTTTATGATACTCGGTTGAGTATTTCTGGAATACTGAATACTGATTTATTAAATATAAAAATAGAACCTATTTACAAAATATAAAATCTTAAAACTAAACTAGAACTATCATAATGACTGCCTGTTGTAAGCAGGTAGTCTATATACATACATTAAGCAGACTATTTGCTTAGAATACGGAGTTTTCTAATTGTAGGAAAATCCATACTCATTAAAATGTATTTTGGGATTTTAACGATCCCTTTTACTAGAAACTAAAGATACAATAATGTATTTATTTAAACAATAAAAATATGAAATAAAACCCATGTTCATACTTGAACAATTATTGATGTTGAATTTTATCTACTTTAACCTGGTACCAAACACGGTTGTGAAAGTTAATGTTCATCTATTGAATTAATCGCCACTTTGGATGCATTTCACCCCTCTGTGCGACACCTCCTTGTAAGTTTTATCGCTTCCAAAAAATTGTAAATTTACAATTTTTTTGGTAAAAAGATTGTAAAATTACAAAATTATTGGTAAAATGCTTGTAAAAAAAAGTTCTTGTCAAATAGAAGGTATCAAAAAAAAAGTTACATGCTTTTTTGTAATTTTGCAAGGTTTTTTTTTTTGAGTGTAAAGGACCCAATAGGGTCTGGACTAGAGATATGCGCGTAAGACTAGATATAGACTTTTGACTCACCCAAACTCATGTTCACGAAAGATTTTTGTAATCACACACACTCACTCACGAATATACTTTTGCTACTCACCCACTTACAACCACTTAAGTAATTTTAAGACAACTCACACTCACGTGCTCTCACACAAGCTTCACACACACTCACGTAGACTCACATTTACAAAACTCGTTTTTATACAAAAAAAAAAAATTTCAAAAATACAGTCAAACTCGGTTAAAACGACTCGGTTATAACGAACTAATTCTAAAGTCCCGACGTTTTAGCATACATTTTCACACAAAATACTTCTTTTATAACGAACTCGGTTATAACGAATCCTCGGTTAAAACGAACTGTTTATTATCCCAATTAGAAATGTCGTTAAGACATCTCAAAGACTTCCTCATGACAATGTCAGTGTACCTGCTGAGTGAAAAATCTCTGACCATACAAAAAACCTCATGACACCTCCTGACTTTTTCAAGTATTTTGTCAAAATTCATCACCGACAAGTATGCAGGTAGTCAATAGTGCTGACTACATTATGACATGTACATAGTACGTCTGAGATCGTGCAAAAATTTAAAATTTATTAATCACGTCTTTTAATTTACACTACTTACTATTTTTATCTGTCCATTTCTTGAATTTAGTTTTTTAAAACTTACTATTTTGATCTGCCTCACTTGGTCCGCGAACTCAGAACCTTCTGTTCACTGGTCTAGCACCTTACCCCTTTAGCCAAACTTTGATAATAAATGTGTTTATTTAAAAACAAATTTAAATTAATTTATTATTTGAATTGTCCTGTTATATATATTTCGTCACCTGAATTGAAAAATGCTACAATATGAATTTTTCTTCCTCAAATATAACATTTTTTTAAATATTAATTGGAATTTGGTTTCATCCTATTTAACAAGATTTTGTTAGAGTTATTTAAGCGTATCTTAGTTGTTTTTCATATTATTTATACAAAACAAAAAAAAAAATTATTTACAAAAAAAATATTGCAGGAGCCCTTTACAATTAAGGTGACGATATATTCAATTTATTTTGTTTTTAACAAATTTGAAAATATTATGATTTCAAAATATATTTTAATATAAACAATTTTAAGTTGTAGTTGGCCTAGTTGTCTAGCAGGTTCGACAGCTTACGTGTTGTAGATTTTTGGCCTCGGTTCAATCCCCGGTCGCGGATTTTTTTTTTATTTTTTTTTATTGTTTTAAGACCAATTCAATTTTATTTTTTTAATTACAAGGAAAATTAAAAGAGTTTTATAGGATTAAACAAAATTACATCGATTTTACATCGGAAAAAAAATTTTAGTGATTGGTCGGATTTGCTATATAATTGTCAGCATTAAAGACATGATATTTCTAAATTGATAAGACAACTTATATGACAAGTCAGTACATTTATAGAACTTGGGGTGCTCCGACAAAAATTATGACATGTCCTTAAGTTGTCTTTAGTAAAATGTGTTCACTTGCTGACTTCTACCTGATGAATCATTACTGACATTGTCTTAAAGACAATATTTCTAATTGGGATGATCCCACGAACACAATTTCATGTATATTTTCCTTTTTATAACGAACTCCCATAAATATTTATATAAATTATAATTTTGATAAAATTTATTTATAATTTTAAAGATTTCTTCTCAATAAGTAGTTTATTTACGAAAAAAAAATCCAATTAAACAAAATTGGACCTTTTTTTTGGAAATAAAACTAGATTGTCTAAAAATACATCCCACTTATAGCGAACTTCGCTTATAAAGAACTATTTTTAATGGTCCCTCGGAGTTATTTATAACCGGGATCGACTGTATAACAAAATTTTTTTAAAAATTTACCTTCAAATTCATAGGTTTATGTTTATAAAACAAAATTTGTATGGAAATTCGATTAATAAACCTGTTATTAAAAGCTTTTATTTTTAATAAATTTGAACGTTAATGTTTAGCCAAAATTTTTACATTTTATTTTTGCTTTTTTCCGAACGAAGTTTTAAGTTTAGCCAGATTTTACATTATTTTTTTGCTTTTTTCGGGATAAAAGGATATATGAGCAGAAAAGCAAAAAAATATACTTACTCAAAAATTTTACTCCACACACTCATGCAATTTTTATACCCTCCACTCTAGTGATAGAGGGTATATATAAGTTTGTCATTCCGTTTGTAACACCTCGAAATATTGGTCTAGGACCCCATAAAGTATATATATTCATGATCCTCGATCGATTTTAAGACGATCTAGCGATGTCCGTCCGTCCGTCCGTCTGTCTGTCTGTCTGTCCGTCTGTCTGTCTGTTGAAAACACGCTAACTTTTGAAAGACTTTACGGAGGCTCCTGAAGTTTCGCATATATGTTGGACATTTACCTGGTCAGGTTGGTATTGCAATCCAGCGAAATCGGTCCAGTGGTTCAAAAGTTATGAGCAAATGACTGAATTTCGGCAAGGGTTTTTCATGAATTTACGAGATAAAAATCAAGCTAACTTTCAAAAGGCAGCTCTGAGGATGCTGAAGCCTGGCATATATTTTTGCCGTTCCCGTGGCCTGGTTCGTTTCGAATTTCAGCCAAATCGGTCTAGTAATTCAAAAGTTATTAGCAAAACCGTGAATTTCAGATTAGCTTCACCTTAAATTCACGTGTTGAAAACCCGTTAAACCTGTTTTAAAAACATTGGTAAGTTACAGAAATATTTTACAACGTTTTTTTGTCACTCAAAAATATTTTTATACAAAAACCAAAAAAAAAGTACACTCGAAAAAAATTTTACACTCAAAAAAAATTTTACACTCAAAAAAAATTAGTAATTTATTTTTTTTTTTCAAAAATTACTAAAAAAAAGTGTTTTTACACAAAAAAAAATACACTCGAAAAAAATTTTACACTCTATAAAAATTTTACACTCAAAAAAAAAAATTTTGTAAATTATTTTTTTTTTTTGAAAAATTAGTTAAAAAAAGTGTTTTTACACAAAATAAAATATTTCTAATCAAAAATTTTATTTTTTCACGTTAGAAAATTTACTATCACTTAAAAAGGGCATTGTGGAGGGTATTCATAGATTCGGCCAAGTCGAATTTAACTTTTCAACTTGTTTTGTTTCACTCACACAATTTTTTTGTTTCACTCACACTAACTCACAAACACGTGAGTAAAATTGTGTTTCGGTCACACTTATGCGTGAATCACGTGAATCACGCACTAATCTGTTCATGTGCCCATCTCTAGCCTGGACCCAAAGGTGGCTTGGGTAAATTTTCTGCAACCCAAGTTTGTTATTTGTTTGGATCTGCATAAATTTATCAGACAAAATAGCAAAATATACGATAATTTCTTCTCGTTTTATGTATTACATCTTACCAAAATCTAAGCCTATCATCACCACAACATGAATTCGATGTCTTAACACTATAGTGCGCATAAGTGGACAATAAGTTAAACTAAAAAACTACCAAAATATTATAACTCTGCTGCAAATACACTATTAATATTTTCGATTGTATATTAGGGTGGAACAAATTTTTCTTTTTTTCGATTTTCAAAATCGTCGTGGTCGGAATAATTGCCTTTTATGGTCAATATTACCAATTCAAAATATTTGACCTGCATGGCAATGTCTTTGGATCCTTTTTTTGACTTATCGGAAAGTTTCAAAACATTTTTTTTTTTTTTTGAATTTTGTTTTTTTAGCTGTTTTTACAAAAAAAAAAAAATCGATAAAAATTTAACGTAATATAAGCCAGGGATGATAAATGATAAATGACATTTTCAAGATTGTACTGATTTTTCTAAAAAAGTGTACTTTTTTGACCTTCAATGTACTAAAAAAGTTTTAAAATTGTTTTTATTATTTTTTTTTTTTTTTATTAAACAAGAATATAATACCCTACACCAGTGTTTCCCGGAAAATGGGTCCTGAGTTCACACATGGGCCGATTCGATCTATGAGAATAATCACAATTGGAGCGGGAAGCGGAAAAACGCAATTGTCCTCATAAAAATAGAATTGAATCTAGTTTGGCGGAAAAACGCGGCGGTTTTTTGTTTTAATACAAAACGGTTGTGAACAGTTGCGGAAAAACGCTTCCCGCTCCAATTGTGATTATTGTCTATCTTTAGTTATATCTTAAATGAGTGTGGAAAACACACACAAACCAAATTTGAGCAAAATGGGCTTCTATTTGTTGTCAATAGACCGATTTAACTGAATATCGTACAAAATTTTTAAATATGTTTAAAAATTAAAAAAATGGGGCCTATGTCCAAATAAAATCGGACTTGAGTAGGTTACCAAAAAAAACGTCTAACACCTACAAAGAAAATTTTAATAAAACATTTCCTATTTTTATGAAATTTTAAAGATATATGTGAAAATCGGGAAGATGGTTGTATGGGGACTACAAATGGAACTGATCCGACTTCTTTAAAATTTAAAATGGATACAAAATACGTTCACCTGACAATACATTTACTATTGTGATTTTAGTAAAATTTAAAGGGGACGTTTGTGTGAGGGATAAGTCTTAACATGTACCGATGTTTTCCAATTTCAATAGGCTTGGGTCAACAGAAGCTTAATTTTCAAATTCCAGGCAAATTAAAAGAAATTTGCCACCTGTATCGAGCTTACACCGTTTGCATGAACAGACAGAAGGACGGACATTGCAAAATCGACTCAAAACGGGAGTATGAGTCGATCGGTAACTAAAAAGTGGATCTAAGTACTATATTTCGTAGTTAGAAACATCAGCACAAACAAAATATCTATCCTGTACCACAGAGTGGTGTGGGGTACGAAATTAGATTTAGAGCCTGTGCTCGATCTGTACTAACCAAAAAACAACGAAAACAAATTATTTTGTTGATTTTTAAAAATATGGTGCTGATTTTGACGATTTTTCTATAGAGTCCGTAGTTTTTTGACGATTTATACCCAACAGTTTTGGCAATCTTGTTTGCCACATTAAGAGTCGAAATAAAATTTGTGATTTGAAAAATTTTTAAATTGTACTAAATCAGTCAGTGGAGCACTGCCGTACTTTTGGCATCCGAATTGTACTGAAAAAAGTACAATTGTACTGACTTTATCATCCCTGATATAAGCACAGTATTGAAAAGAAGTATATGGGGGTTTTCGTATCAACTGACACAACTTTTGAAACCGAAGTCTTCCCACTAAGCGACCCCATAGCTCTTAAAGGAAATCACCTAAACTTTCTTTTGAATCAAAAAAAGGGCCCAATTTGAGGAAAAAGTCAAAAAAGTTTTGAATTTTTAAGAAAAATATCAAAAAAAAATTTTTTTTTTTTTTCTAATTTTATTTTCGAAAGACTGAAGAAATAGCTATCTAAACTATTTGGGACACATTTTGCTAAAAACAATAGGTAAGAAGTAACATGGATGAGAATAAACACCTCTTTTGCCAAAATGTCAAATTTCGACCCCCTCTAACTCAGAGAGTCCTTGACCGAACTCGTTGAAAAATTGTGTCTGAACTACTATCCAATAGGACTAACCTTGGTGCAAATTGCATCCCGATCGTAAGACATCGGTTTCAAAAGTTGTGTCAGTTGACACGAAAACCCCTATATTTTAAATTTTATTTTTCATTTGGTTCTTTTCATTTTTCAAGTCAAAAAAGGAACCCAACGACAGAACCAATATTTTTTTGTGTTAATACTGACCCTAACATGAAACTGTTCCGGCCCCGACGATTTTGAAATTCGAAAAAAGGAAAATTTGCTCCACCCTAATGTATTTTCATGTATACGTGTGTCCATTTAGCCTTATTCATATTGTACTTTAATTCCGTTAGTTCCTAACATCCTTCTTATGACCATTTTTGGTCAACAAATACATACATATATTCATGCTATGTAGCCGTAGTATACACATCAAACGCTAAAGGGATTTCCACTTCTATAATATGCGTAACTAACAGCCAGTCTCCTTATTTCTAAAAAAAAAAATATCGGAATTCATGCACGCTGCATGTTAACGTAGGCATACAATCCTTAGGAAAAGACTGCTAAATTTAAATGCGCAGATTTTCTAAATTTTAGCCAACAACACTCAAGTTTTTATAGGCTACGATAGTTTTTTTGTAATATAGTCGTGTAAATGCATATCTAAGGAGGTATGAGGATGGTGGTTTTTTACTCGTACAAATATTCTTGAAATACTCGTAATAAATGGCTTAAAGCAACTAAAATTTTAAAAATTGTGTATTGCATATAAAAATTGTATTGATTTTAAATATCTACACCATTTTCAAAGTTAATTTGTTAAAAAAATAATTGAATTTCGAAGATTTCATTTGAAACTTGAAAACTAAATTTTAAATTAAAGACTTCATTTGTAATTGGTAGGTTTTATTGGAAATTCGTAATTTTCTGATGAAATCCGATGATTCCATTAAAACTTCGAAAATTCCATATAAAATTCGAAAAAATCATTTTAAATTTTAAAGAAAATTTATAGCTTAAAGTGGAAATATAGAGTTTACATTGAAATTTTCTAAATTCAATAAAGTTTTTTAAAAAAAGTTTGAGAGTTTTTTAAAAAGGGTTGAGGCTTCTAATCCTGAAAATTGTTCTGCGCTTTCGAAGGTGAAGGAGAGTATGATTAACTGTCATCTCGTAAACTATCTAGAGATCAACTTACTACTCAATGGTCGACAGTGTGGTTTAAGTGGAAATGGCTGAAAAATCAAAACAAATATTTTTTCGCCATTTTGTGAATTAGCCCTGAATTCCAAACTGCAGGGATTCACAAACTGATGCCTTCGCTACATCTTAAAGATTTGGTGGCCAGTGGAAAAAGTTGGAATGAAATAAAAACGGTAGCGAATGATAAAATATCGTGGAGAAATTTTGTAGCAGCCCGATGCTCCGGAAGCAGTTAAGTGGAAAAGAAGAAGAAGACCAGTTTTCAGAATACAGCAATATTTGTCATAAATTTTCCTCCGATCATAGGCCAAGCCTTTTGACGGTTTGGGCCTTGCGGCGGAATATGAATGACCCCCTCAACCGAGAGCTTTCTACTATCTCGGAGTGGCGTTAAGCGGAATTGGGGGACTTTAGTAAATGTTGTGTTTTGATCCACAGACGGACTGTGAAAATAGCATCGTCATATGTATCAATGGCGGGTTTTTAGATATCAGTGTGATGTCCGGTGGAATAAACACATTTTTCGAGTTTCGAAAGAAGCATTTAGGTCTGTTGGCTTTTAGAAAAAGTGCAAGAACTAATTTACCTCATCTGATATCCGTACTATCTAACCACCATATCCGAACGAAAATGAAATACAACTCCCATTTATAGGCAGGAGCTTTAGATTCTATTCTGAATCTTCTGGAACGTGTTTTCAAAGGAGGGGGTGAAGCTTATTAATTACGATAGCGTACCCAACTCTATTGATTGATAAAAGCATCGTCGGAATGCGGGTTGTGTGACGCTGTTCTGCTGATATTACCATGGGAAATGTTCTTCTTAAAAAAGTGAGCGCATACCCCGAACTTGTGTTTTTCTTCGTAACTCTCGCTCATCAAGTAGGGTGCACGCGTTTGTCATCGTTTGTCCAGTCTATTGCACAACGCATTTCATAGTGAATTCATTTCTCAGTCGAGCTATCAGTATGTCACATTTTCTTCGCGCGGAGATCTTCGAAAAAAAACAAAGTATGAAAATAGAATCTTTGAAATAGAATCCTCAAAAAAGAATCTTCGACTTATAATTGATATTTTACGAATAACTTGTGACGAAAATTCATATTTATATTGAATTTTTGGAAGTGATTGAACATTGAAGTGATTGCCGTACTCTCGCCAAAAATACACGCAGACATCAACATTAGTTTTGAAGCTGCCCTAATTTTCAATTCGGCTGTAACATCCTCCAGTTTATAAAACCGAATTGCAAAGTTGGAATATTTGCGTATGATTATCTTTGAAGCAGCTTGGGCTTAGCCTGTTCCAACTGCCACACCATTGCAGAGCATGCCATATAAATATGCTGATAATAAGTTTCTAGAGACAATATTCTTGAGAACTGCCTATAACTGTCCAACATTCTTAAGGAGACGACCAAACAGTTTGTCATTCGACTCACACGTAGTCGACAATTGTCGCTAAGTCGTTCTCATTGTCAAGGCGTTGGTATATCAGTGTCACTGCTGACAGTCACAAGACACTCCTTTATTCACAACTGAAGACAGTTTTATGTTTTCTTCTAATGTTCTCAAGACATAGTCAGCGGTATGCACTCAGGAAACTTCATCTTTGTTCCGCTAAGGAAATTGATCACATCAATTAATTTTAACGGACCTGTGATATCATATCGGAAAAAATACAAAATGATTCCTTTATGACATGTCAGCAATTTGTACCAATTTGGTTGTTGCATAAGACATCTTAGCAACGAATGCCAAAGTGGACGAAAATTAACGGAGTTTCCGTATCTACTTAATGAATTTTATATTCAAATAATCAATATTAAATTTTAAAACTTAAAAACCTTTAAATAATATTCAACACATGGCTACTCTTCATTGGAAAAAAAAACGTTGTACAAAAAAAGTAATGATTAGAAAAGACCTGATTGATTTTCTTATTTATTTGTGATGCCTATGTTTCATCCATCAATGCGCTGTTTTGCGTAGACAATAAGTTATGCAATAAGACGAGTTTCATCACTTGCCCCCCTCCTCCCCAAACTATACTCCTCTTTTATATAGCACTAGAGGCACCGTCATCATCGACAACGTCGCAATAGTCCACCACAGCACATCATTGTTGTTACCAGTGGCAAATGTTTGTTATAGAAGAAACAAACACTGGAAAGAACATTGCAACTACATAGTGAATACATATACTAACACATACACACACATAGTCAACATGTTTAAACAAGTCACATAAAATCTAGGATCTCTAGAATACATATAAAAATCGTTGTTTTTTTTTTTTTGTTTTGTTCTGTGAGACTTACGTCTGTATTTATTGAAGCCGATTCTCCTTTAGTTTTTCTATGGCTTCCGTATGTTATGGCACTGGTGCATTTGAATTTTAACTGTCTTCTTTTAGGTCCACGTATGTGTAATACCAATATGTGTGTTTGTGTATGTATGTTTTGGGTGCTTCATTGTTCTACGAATTGATTCTGCATCGCCACTGAGTAACGCAATTCTTTATTTTGTTTTTGTTGTTTTTTTTCAGTTCTTGTATGTATTTGCATATAATTTGCCTTGGATGTAGTAGAGGTTTCCTCAAACGCAAACACATACATACATATGTATGAGCCTATGTTAGCCTGCAGGACCAGCTAACAATCCAGGCATTTTTTTTTGTATAGGTAAAAATTGATGGCCAAAAGGAGCGACGTATGTATGTATGCCTGCAAATGTTTTTGTATGATTCTACACGCAGGGAAAAAACTTATTTGAATTCCAATTACAATTTTGTTGAACTGAACTGTTAGTCCAAGTTCAGGGTCCAAATCACGGCATTCGATATCGAATTGGCCTTTGTATCGAATGAAATTATGTCACGTATCAAGTAGTGAAATTATGGTATTCGAACACTATTGAATCGAAATTATTTTCAAAATGTTATCCGTGAACGCTGAATAAAAGGAATAAGAAGAAGAAAAAAACATAACCATTATTGTAAATAAAAAAAAAATTGAATTATCTATGTTGTGCTTTTGGATAAATTTTATAAAAATTTATTTTAAAACAAATTATTTTTTGTATAAATGAGTTCCTTATATATGTTTAACTACTTATCCTCTTCGGATTCCGTAGAAGAAAATAGGTTCATTTTTATCAGAAAACAAATCCGTAATAAAAGTGATGATCCATTCGGATTGACAAAAAAAAAAGTGTTGCCACCACTGAAATTGGAAATTACACAAAAAATTATCCAAAATCTCACAAATTACACAAAAAAATTTATTTTGTCATTCCGTTTGTAACCCCTGGTCTACACCTGATTTTTTGGTGGCAATAAGCAATAACGTATACAAAATGAACAAAGAAAACCGCTTTGCGTCTATTTTGATGAATTACAAACAAAGATGGCGTACGATTTTGATGTTTAATTGCCAGAAATAGTTGTTCAGAAAAATTGCCAAGCAATTATTGCTATACAAATTTTGACATTATATCAGTTGTGGACACTAAAATATCGAAATATCTGTCAGAGAGCCCTTAAAGTATATTTAGATTATTGATCCTTGATCGATTCTAAGACATTCTTTGAATGTTCGTCCGGAAAAATGTTTCCCCTTGAAAAACTAAACCAACCTCTGAAAAACGATGATTTTTTTTTTGTATTTTTGTTCAACAAATGAAACAATTTTCAGTACGCCTCCTTTTTGAAAAAAAAAAATAATTTTAATAATGATAAAATGGTTTTAATATTGATATAATTGTAATAATTAAGTGCGAAAATCATTATAAATCCACTTGTCAACTTTTATCGTGTGGGGGAAAGTGCCCCCAATATGGGGATATTAAAAGATATTGAATAAAAATTTACAGATTTGGGAATAGGGAAAAAAGTTGAAACTTTATTGAGGTAAAATTACACAAAAAAACATCATTATCCAAAAATTATCCAAGGATTTTGAAATTGTCCCACTTTTGGATAATTATCCAGAAAGTGGTAACACTGATTGACACAAGAAACATTTAATTTTCTGTTTTTTCAAGTTAGAATTTAATGGTTATATGTCCACATCTGTCCCACCAATGCTTCAGTTAGGGGCAACGTTACCCTCTTATCCACTGGAAGCTTTTAACAATTAGTTGGAAATAATTTTATGATTGGGTTTTTTTTTTTACGTTGAACCAACACTCAGGGGATGCCCCTATTAATGCAGTGCATTGTGTTGATATCAGGAAAATAGGTTATGAGGAGGAGGAAAGAGGGAGTAGTGTTTGTGGATATTAGACTTGAATTTATCTACATTGAAAGAAACTGGGAAAACATCTGCGGGAAGATTATTCCACATACGGCTAGTTCGACTGATAAACGAATCTTCTCTGTAATGCGCTGTGCGATTAACAGGACAATCGACAACAAACGGATGTGATCTACTAGACAACTGAGTATTGCGAACAAAAACTCGTGCTCTAGGGATAAGTTCACTTATCTTAGCAGAACACTTTCCATGGTAATATCGATAGAACAGAGTCACACAACCCACATTCCGACGATGCTGCAATGAGTCAATAGAGTTGGACACACTATTGTCCAAGAGCTCCAAAATAAGACTTTGAAGCCCCTGCCCATATATGGGAGTTGTATTCCATCTTCGGTCGGATGTAGGTGGTTTAAATAGTAAGGAAATCTGATGAGGTGAAGTACTTCTTACACCGGTTTAAAAAACCAAGACACTTGAATGCTTCTTTCGACACTTGAAAAACGTGATTATTCCAACGGACATCACACTGAATTTTCATACACAGAACATCAAGAGTGTCAGAGTCCTCGATACTTATACCACCCATGTGTACAGATGACACTGTTGATTCCACGTTCCTGTGGGTCAACATACAACATTGAGTCTTGCGTGCATTCAACTTGACCCTTTTACGGTACAATGGACTATTTCAGGTCTGAGTGCCATGGACTTGCCTAAAAATTTACCTATTTTTAGGCTTGAACAACCCTCCCTCAACTCAACTCAAAAAACTTGACCCTACATGGCGACTAAACTGAAATAAAAAAAAAACTTCCAATCAGACCTTTGAAGAATTAATTCACTTTTTGATTTGATTCGCAAAAAGATTAATTCATATTAATAAATCAAGGAATTAATTCTTGATGATTTAATTCAAAAGAATTAATTTCAACTATTTGTTGAAAGAATTAACTAATTTTTTGTTTAATTCCTTGTTTAAATAATGATTTGATTCACTTGATTCAAATCAAACAAACTTGATTCAAATCAAACAAACTTGATTCAAATCAATTTGATTCAAATCAATTGATTCAAATCAATTTGATTCAAATCAATTGATTCAAATCAATTTGATTCAAATCAATTGATTCAAATCAATTTGATTCAAATCAATTGATTCAAATCAAAAATGTTTTGAATCAGTTGATTTAAACATTTTTTTCTTAAATCAAAGTATTTACTTTACACACGCACACACATACTATAACATTTATGCTTGTGCGGTAGTAGCAAGCAAAAAGTCAAAGCAACAGAATTTAATAGTGTACATTTTATTGGCAGCGCACAAGCTGCATTTTTTACTCACACTCACTCACGCAAAAAATAATCGGATCACTCACTAATCACTCACGCAATATTTTTTACTCACGCTCACTCACTATTCACGTGAGTAATAAAAAACTTACTCACACTCACGCGTGACTCACGCCAGATTCAATCACGCTCACGCGTGAGTCACGCAAAATCCACTCACGCAATAAAATTTTCTTACCAAAAAAAAAAAATTTTTAAAAAAAAATTTTTCACGAAAATTTAAAAAAAATTGGGCAAATCAAAAAATCTAATCACGCAAACTCACGCATAAAATAAATGACTCACTCACTAATCACTCACTCAGTTTTTTTTTTTTTCAAATCACGCTCACTCACAATCACGTGATTGAAATGAAAAACACTCACGCGTGATTCACGTGAATCAAGCAAATCACGTGACCAGCGCCCAACTCTAGACTAAAGGTACACATTTAATAAAACTGTACAATTTGGGGTGTTGTTTATTGATGGCGTGTGTTTAAAATTGACGATATTCCAATGACTTTAACGCAATCAGACATGATAAGATTTTTATAATGTGCATTTTTAGTGTTTGATTTAAGTGAAAAAAGTTTAAATCAAGTTGATTCAAACCAAAAGTGATTTGAATCAGTTGATTCAAATCAAAAGTGATTTGAATCAGTTGATTCAAATCAAAGTGATTTGAATCAGTTGATTCAAATCAAAGTGATTTGAATCAGTTGATTCAAATCAAAATGTATTAATTCAATTTAATCAAATCAAAGAATTAATTCTTTGCAATGAAATGAAGTGAATTAAATAATGAATTAATTCTTTTTGATTTATAGAGACAGGGAATTAATTCAATTATTTTAAATCAGATTTAAGAAATTGAATTAGGGAATTAAATCTTCAAAGGTCTGCTTCCAATGACCTACACGAAAATATAATACCTATTATTCTCCAATATTATTAAAATACATTCAAATGCAGAAATAATCTGCTTTAAAAATAATAAACAATTAAATAGATTTCATTTTAATTAATCAACATAATTTTTCTCTGTGTAAAACATCTAAATTTTTCTAACGAAGGACTTTTTATTGCATACTCATGAGTTTCTTTGGAAAAAAAACTTTTCATTTTTGTATTGCATTACGACAGCTACTGTGTCTAACTGGGTGGCTGTTATTGATGCCTTAAAAATCACCATACTCCCGACTCGTATTGGCAACTTTACTTAGATGTAGAAATTGTACAACGAAACTTATTCCACTTACTCCCAACAAACGAGAAATCATCATCATCATCAACATCATCATTCATGAATTGATGTGCTTGCTTGCTTACTTGGTTTGTCCTCTAGCTCTAACTATGTGGAGCCCATCCATGTCTGTTTTTAGTTGTATGTAACATTGTATGCATGCATATTAAATTGAATCGAATTCTGTGCTCATATGTTACTATGAACAAAATTCACATAAGGAGTAAGCCGGTTGAAAAGTTAACAATGCTTTGTTGTCTTTAACAAAATAATGTTGGTTCGATAGGGGAAAATATCGAAGGTTGTTGTTTTAATAGGTTTTTTTTCGTTTTAAACTTCTAAGATTATACACAATCCAGTATTGCCACCAACAAAATCGTAAATTACACATGGGTCATGACAAAATTACACATAAAATCACAAATTACACATGGATCATGCCAAAATTACACATGAAATTACACATTAAGGGTGGGATAGTGTTGTGTGAGATTTTAAGCAGCAATATTTGGAAGCGCTAGAACCGCTCATTTTGTGAGGTTGGTAAAAAAAGTGTATGAGCCAAAAAATGGGGGAGGTCGGATAGGATCTAGGGGTCGCTCATCGGGGTCAAAGTTGGGCGTAGAGGGGAAAAAATTCACAAAAAGCCCCAAAACTCCCCTGGTTTTGCTCCTAGAGGGGTCAAATGTGAGACCGGCCCCCATTATTTTTTCCCCCTGAACATTTTTGCCGAACATACCTAAGCCCTATCTCCAATCCCTAAAGGGGGTCCCATACAAAGGTTCAATTTTTAAAAAATCTTCCTTCAACCGCTCTAGCTGTCCTAGAAGTCACCCTAGAGGAATCAAATGTATGACCGACCCCCAATATTTTTTCAACCCCAACATTTTCTTAGAACATACCTACCCCCTATCTTCAATCCTTAGGGTGGTCCCCATACATTTTTTTTTTATTTTTTCTTAAATTGTCATATTAAATCAGCTCCTATCGGTCCAATGGTGCCTCCTAGAGGGGTCATTATCAAGACCAACCCCCATTAATTTTTAGCCCCCAACACTTCTTCTGAACGTACCAATTCCATATCTCCAATTCCAATTTGTCTCCCACACAAAACGACATTTTTGTAAATCTTGCTCCCACCACTCTAACTATCGCAGGGGTGACCCTAGAGAAGTTAAATGTGTGACCGACCCCCAATATTTTTTCAGCCCCAACATTTTCCCCAAACAAACCTACCCTCTATTTTGAAGCCTTAAGGGTGTCGCCACACATTTTTTTTTTTTATAAAATTTGCGCCTACCGCTCCCACTGTGCCTTTTAGGGACGGGAAATGCAGACTGACCCCCATTAATTTTTGCCCCCTACATTTTTTCTGAACATACCTACGCCGTATTTCCACTTTGTAGGGGTGCTCCCCTGGGGAAAACTAAGTGTTTGAAACCAAATTCTTCAAAACGTCTGGACCAGGAGTGCTAATGTTTGCGCGTTTTAAAGAGCAGTGGGAAAATATAAAAGACAAACCGTACAGTCTTGGCATATAATATGAGGAAGTGGCAGGCAACATACCAGCTCAAGTCCAAACTGACATCAAGTTGTTTTGTTGGGCTCAAATAAAAGAAAAGCAACCCAGAGACGACTACAAGGAGTTTCTTGAAATTGTTTTATTATACCTTGGCGAAAATATTCCTAATAAGCATTTTAGCCCACCAGGACCCATCAGTCAAAATATATCGGTTTGGCCAAAAAAGAATTAAATGCACTTCTTGATGTGACCGTTTTCATCATAACAATTTACGTAAAAGCTTGGTTTAGCGCTACCAAAGCAATAGAAGCTCCAAATAATGATTCGAATTTTTTGAAAGCGATTGCCAATTATGATTCAATTGATAAGATTTTGTCGCAACGATTGGTCAAGAGATTCTGTGGACATCTCTGGTATCTCAGTGGCGAAGCTGTAGCGCTCGCACTATTTGATCCGAATATCTCTTGTGAAATAAAACGAAAAGTGTCGAATGTAATTCGTATATTTGAAGAAGAGAAAGAGGAATTGGAGGAAGAGTTATCTGACGATGAGATGGACGAATCGTCTAACGAAGACAGCGAGGAAGAAGAAGACGATGATATCGGGGAAGAAGATGCCTCAGAGGATAGCGGCGACAGTGGCAACAAGGATTGTAATCCTCGAGTACATGTTGTTGGATTCGAAGGTGTGAAAAGAATTAACATGGCATCGAAACAAGTGAATCAAGAACTCATGAAAACTGATTTAAGCCACTACGTCACACCTGAGACTCCAACATTTTTTGCACGCTTCGGAATAACAACAAATTTCATTGCGTCCGATTCAAATACTTGGGAAAATCGTCAGGACTACCAGCGAGCGCTGCAAATATAACGTAAATTACATGTTGTCAACGACGCTGCCGAAAGAGGCGTAAAATTAATAGAATACTATAACAACGTGTTGTGTCGTAACGAGGAGGAGAAAATAGTTATGCTTTAGGTCGTGGCCGAAAATCGGAAACAATATCCATCACACGATAAAAATAAATTAATTTGATTTATAGTTATATTATTTATCATTTTTTATTATTTTCAAGTTAAAAAAAATATTTTTTTACGCTTAACAAAAGTTACTATTAAATTACAAATTAAAGACCTCGGATTTCTCGATAAAATAAATAAAAAAACTGTGGGATAACACCTTGAAGAGGGTAGGTATGTTTGAAGAAAATGTTTTGGCTACAAAAATAAATGGGCAGGTCATACATTTGACTTCTCTACATACATTACTAATTTAGTTTTCCCCAGGGGAGCACCCCTACAAAGTGGAAATACGGCGTAGGTATGTTCAGAAAAAATGTAGGGGGCAAAAATTAATGGGGGTCAGTCTGCATTTACCGTTCCTACAAGGCAGAATGGGAGCGGTAGGCGCAGATTTAAAAAAAAAAAATTAAAAAATAAAAAAAATGTGTGGGGACACCCTTAAGGCTTTAAAATAGAGGGTAGGTTTGTTTGGGGAAAATGTTGGGGCTGAAAAAATATTGGGGGTCGGTCACACATTTAACTTCTCTAGGGTCACCCCTGCGATAGTTAGAGCAGTGAGAGCAAGTTTTACAAAAATGTCATTTTGTGTGGGAGACCCCTTAGGAATTGGAGATATGGAATTGGTACGTTCAGAAGAAGTGTTGGGGGCTAAAAATTAATGGGGGTTGGTCTTGATAATGACCCCTCTAGGAGGTACCATTGGACCGGTAGGAGCTGATTTAATATGACAATTTAAGAAAAAATAAAAAAAAATGTGTGGGGACCACCCTAAGGATTGAAGATAAGGGGTAAGTATGTTTTAAGAAAATGTTGGGGTTGAAAAAATATTGAGGGTTGGTCATACATTTGATTCCTCTAGGGTGACTTCTAGGACAGCTAGAGCGGTAGGAGCAAGATTTTTTAAAAATTGAACCTTTGTATGGGACCCTCCTTAGGGATTGGAGATAGGGCTTAGGTATGTTTGGCAAAAGTGTTCAGGGGTAAAAAATAATGGGGGCCGGTCTCACATTTGACCCCTCTAGGAGCAAAACCAGGGGAGTTTTGGGGCTTTTTGTGGATTTTTTCCCCTCTACACCCAACTTTGACCCCGATGAGCGACCCCTAGATCCTATCCGATCTGCCCCATTTTTTGGCCCATGTATTTTTTTTACGAACCTCACAAAATAAGCGGTTCTAGCGTGTCGAAATCGAAAACTCGTGCACTATCCCACCCCTATTACACATGCTTTTTTTAATAAGGTTTTTTTTTGTAAATTTTCAAAATATAACGGTTAACCAAAGTCTGGTTTTTACTGCTCAAAAAACCTACGATTTATATTTTTTTGCGATATTTCTGTCTGGACAATCTAAGTCAAATCAGAAGAAAATCTGAAAAACAGCAAAAAAAATATATTGATTTCAGCTGAAAATCTGCTCATTTTAACCGAAAACCCTGCTAATTAAAGCAGAAAAATCTGCAGAGTTGATGAAAAATCTGAACATCTTAAACGCATTCTTTAAGTAAAAAAAAGCATAAACGAAAATATTGCTAAATTTTAAATACAAAAAACGGCAGAAAAGGTTGCTTATTTCACAGAAACAGTTTGTTGTATATTTTTTTTTTTATTCAAATTAATTTTTTTTTTTAATAAAATTTAGAAAAATACTAATGATTAAAAACGTTTTTTTCACCATTTTTTGAACGCTTAATGCCTGATATGGCCGATAAGCCGAGACACCCCAACCTAAGAATTGTCTCTTTTGTATATATTTTATGTCTCAGGCAAATCGGTTCATAAGGGTTGAGATACTTCCCTTGTAAGTATTTTTGTAAAATTAGCAAAATAGTCTGCTATTTTTTAATTCTGACAATTTTTAATCGTTAAAATTTCATGAAATAAAAAAAAAATAAAAATCTGTAAAATTTTAAAATAATTAGCTAAAATGTTCACAAAAATATTTTTGTAAACTCAGAAAACAGAATCAGCAAAATAATTAAAAACTTCTGTTATTTTTTAAAACTGAATGACAGAGAATTTCGTTAAAATATCAATTTCTGCAGAAAAATCTGCTAAAAGTTTTGTTAAAACAAATAATGAAAATAAATGCTCCAAAAAGTAAAAATTTCAAATTACACATGAATTACACATGCAGACAATTACACATGGGCTACACATGAAAAAAAAAAATTACACATGAAATGTGTAATTACACATGAGGTGGCAACACTGACACAATCAGATGTTAACATATTACCGCCGTTCTGGTGGATGAGTGCTATCGGGCGCGTGCACAGCTTGCTGATAGTGGAATGTTCCATAGATATACAGAACAGCTGCTCACATGATTTCCGGATGACGCCGGACTTCTAAGAAGTTTTGATTGTCTTCAATACTAGGAAAGGCAAGGCAAGGGATTGGCGCCTTTAAACCAATTGCCACCAACAACCCCCCTAAAGGACATACTGGCAGCACCAGTTCCAGTTTCGGATGCAGAAGGACAATCAAGTACTCATCTTAAACCGAAAATTTACCGAAACCTATAGGTTAACTATAGATAGGCACATTTGGAAAGCTATGGGTGCACTTACATGCAGGCTCAATTTTGAGGGAATGAGAGTGGAGGAGGGAATGGTTAAAATTTCACTCGAATGCCTGACCAAAACTGTGTCTACCATTCCTGCAATCGAAGGCTGCTCAAACTTCGTAGGCTAGTGCGAGCAGTGACGTGGATTTCGAGTAACCCCAGAATCCATGAAGTGTTTGCAAGGCTTCGTATGCTGAATGAGGGCCTTGAAACCAGAAATTGGAGAGTTTGGTCGTACAAACAAGAAAGGGGTCGTAATGACTCACTACTTGTAGTTGGCATTGACCTCCAATCTCTGAAGGCCCTTCGTTCGAAATTCGGAATGCGTCCTTATTATTCAGAATGGTAATAAGGATTAGGGGTGCTGGAAATATCTTACTATGCCTATTATGACAGCTAGGGTCGATATTTCCTTCAACCAGATTAACTTGCAACCTAGTAAAGCGGCTTCTGTTCTTCTATGCAGTAGTCACGCGAAGTTGCATACAGGTCCCCAAATAATCTTAATACAAGAACCATGGGTAGTCGAAAGACGAGTATGTGGTTTGAGTATGCTTAGATGGGGATCGATCTTGTATAACACAAGATCACTGCGGCCACGTGCCTGTTTGTTCCTAAAACAATCGAGAGCTCGGTGTTGAGCATTGGCGTAGATAGCCCTGTCTGGGGGGGCTTAGCCCCCCCAGAATTTGAATCATTCACAATTTTTTTAATAATTTAATGATTTCATTAATTTTTGCAACAATAAATAACACAGCGTGACAAAATCTTTGATGTTAAAAGTAACCTGACATTTGACCATCAATTTTATATATTTCGGACATGCTGAATCCAATGGTGCAAACCATTTTTAAATCTAAGGTACAGTTTTTTCGCGAAATGTCTTTAAAGATTTTCACGTCCCCGTAAACTTTTTGAAATAAAAAAGTTTTTGTACGCAAAAAAGTCCATCTTTTGCAATTGAAATTGAAGGACTGTAACTGTAGCTAAATTTTAAGTACCATATCCGCAATCAAATGTTTGAAATTCAAGTGATATTTCGCGTTTTATCCCGTTTTTCCAATTTTTTAGCATTTTCGCGATTTTAAATGCTTAAGTAAATACCGACCTAAACAACCGCTTCAGATTAGTTTAAATGCACCAAATGGGATATATTTCTATGAAAATACGTTTCAACTATCAAGCGCATCACTCCAAAAATGAGCGATTAGTCAAAATCTCTCTATGACTGCATCACTTTCCAAGATGACCACAAGGTCCAGCTTTTGACATATTATGTTAAATCCTCAAAAAAGTAATTGTGTCAAATTTCAAACAAAAATGTTTTCAACTTCAAAAGTTATTGTAGAAAAACTTTTATTTCACCTTACTAAATTAAATTATTAAATTTTAATTACAAAAACAAAAGGAAAACATTGTACTAAATACTACTAATTTAAATAAAACACTTGTTTAATATAATTTAGTAGGGCGAAATAAATGTTTTTTTATTAAAACTTTTTAAGATGAAAACATTTTTGTTTAAAATTTTGCACAAATACTTTTTTGAGGTTTTTACACAATATATCAAAATCTGGACCTTGTGGTCCTGTTGAAAAGTGATGCTGTCATAAAGAAATTTTGACAAATCGCGCAATTTTAGTGCTATGCGATTGATAAATGAAAAATATTTTAATGGGAATATATTTCCTTTGGTGCAAATATACTAAGCTGAAACGGTTGTTTAGGTCGGAATTTATTTAGACATTTAAAATCGCGAAAATGCTAAAAAATGAGAAAAAATGGGATAAAACGCGAAACACTGTTAAAGTTTTAAACTTTTAGTAGCGGAATTTGTAGTTAAAATGTAGTTACAGATATAATCCTTTAATTTCAACTATAAACGACTGACTTTTTCGCACACAAAATATTTTTTATTCAAAAAACTTCACGGGGACGTGAAAAACTTTAAAGACGTTTTGCGAAAAAACTGTACCTTAGATTTCAAAATGCACGCAGAAAAAAAACATGGTTGCGGTGATCATTATTTAAGAGCGTCATATTATGATTGGGAATATGATTGTAACAATAATGTTAATATGATTGAAGGCAACAAGGAATGTTGATCATTTTATGATTGCGGCAATTATGGCATAAATGTTATATAATTATAATAATATAATTCTAGTTTAATATTTTTTTTTGAAATTGAGAAACACCAATAATTTATTTTTTGTTTCTAAATGTTGTTTTTATAAATATGAAACCATTTTTATTAATTTTGGTTCAATTTAGTGGCAACCTGCGTTTTACATCAATGATGTGCAATAAACTTATGGCATTTTTCTAAAAAAAATTTCATCAACGATAACATTTTTGTCAGTTAAACCATTAAGTTATTTACAAAATCATAACATATTTGCTACAATCATAACATATTTGTTACAAAATTTAAATTATTGTCAGCAACTAAAACACATTCAGCAAACAAAAAATGCAAAAAAAAAACACTTTAATATTTTCGATTATAAGTTTTTATTTAAAATGGAAAGTTATTTTTAAACCGCACAATAAATAAATTATATAAAGTAGATTTGTATTTTATTTTCTTCTGCGCTAATCCAATTTTTTAACTCAAATTGCCTTAAATTTTTTAAAGAACTAATTGTAAGTCGCGTCTTTGCGACTAACTGCTTGCTGGCAAAACACTAAACTGATGATAAACCTGACAATGTTTGCAAAAATCAATTTTCATTGAGTTGTGATTATCTAATGATTGTTATAATCATAATATGTTCAAATTTTTGGTGTGTCGATAATATAATTAACTATAACATTGTTACAACAACCATATTGTACTTTTGGATATAGCAATTATTTTATCATGATTGAAGCGACTATTAAATGTCTAAAATAACCATATAAATGTTTAAATACAATTTTAAAAACAATAACTTGATTGCTGCAATCATAACTGGGTTTAGAGATCATAGTATAGTTGCCGTGATCATGTCGCAACCATATTTTTTCTCTGCGTGTGGCTTGGACCATTGGAATCAGCATGCCCGAATTATGTAAAATTGATGGTCAAAACCCAGGTTACTTTTTCACCGTCACACAGTGTAATAATATGTAATGAGTCTTCAGGACTCGTTATGATTATTCAATGAGTCTTAAGGACTCGTAATGATTATTATATAAAATCTAATAGTTTTTCCCATTGAAAAATAGTCTGAATTATTGAAAAAAGTTTTTATATGAATCTGATGTTTTTGTCAGTAATAGAAACTTTACCTAATCTTAGGGTTTTACCTTCAGGAAAACATTTTAACTTCGTTGATTTAAAAAAGTTTCTAAATTCTAAGGGGGTTTTTATAGACAAAAGTTATTGAAAGAAAGAGTCTGAGAATTTTGACTAATAATCATCAACTTTTGCAATCATCAGAACTTTTTCTTAAAAAAAATCATAGTAATCTAATGATTTTACTATAGGAAAAACATTAAAAATCGTTCATTCTCAAAACATATCTGGGAGTTCTAAATTTCCGAAAAATCTACAGAATCAAAATTAAAAAAAAAAAAATATGAATTTTTAACCGCTTTCGGGGGGCATTCGTTTCTAGGACACCTAGACGCATGCTAAAGGGAACGCTTCAGAAATAGGTTTGGGTTTTTCAATAAAAAAAAATACCAAAAAATTAAAAAAAATCAAGGGTGCTTTAGCCCCCCCCCCAGAAATGTTGGCTTCCTACGCCAATGGTGTTGAGGCAATTTTGTTGTCAAGACGCCGTAGCGATTAGTGTGCGTTTTCGTAATGATGCCAAATTGGAGGAGACTATTATTGTATCTGCCTATTTGCCCTACGACTCCATTTATCCCCCGCCTTCGGAATGACTGAAAATGGTGAGCTGTTCACGAAAATGTGCTGGGGCAACAAATTGGTGATCTTTCCACACAAAATAGTCCACAAAGTCACGTGGATATAACCTGACCACCGAACGGAAAACCAGATCGACCACATTGCAATTAGCAAGACATGGGACGGAGCCCTTCTAGAAGTGAGAAATATATGTGGTGCTTATTGCTATAGTGAACACAATCTTCTTGTGGGCACCAGCAGACTAAGAGTTGCAGCGGTGAAGAAGGATATTCAAATACACAAAAATGGGCGTAAATGGGAGAAAAACCCTGCCACAGAGTCAGATAGAATACGCGATTTTATTTTGTCAATAAAAACTTCACTTCGTCAAAACCGTTACGAAACTGCACCGTTGATCTCTTCACCTTAAAAAATACCCAGCTTCAAATTTGGATACATCATTATGTCAGCATGCTATCAGTGGACGCGCACATACATAATTGCAGTACCCATACCGAGGGACCGATATACCTGTAACAACTCCTACTATAACAGAAATATCTGATGCAATATGCGCTCTTAATCACCACAAGGCTCCAGGACCTGACAACATCACCCCAGGGCTGTTAAAAGTAGACCCCCCAAACAATTGCCATCTTGCTAAAGAGTGTAGTTAAAAAACTGTGGGGCAATAATTATCTTTCCGAAAAATTGAGAGTGGGCCTAATCATCAAAATACCGAAAAAAGACGATCTCACATAGTGCAAAAACTAGAAAGGGAACACACTTCTAACATGGTGAACAAGATAATCGCTAATATTACTAATAAAAGACCTTTGGCACCCTTGACAAAGAGTTTCGTTGTGAACAAGCTGGTTTTAGAGCTCAAAGTCTTACTTCGACCATATAAATAGCATTGCCATTATAATTAAGCAATCTGTCAAATGGAGATCGCCTTCTATATGTTCTTCATCGATTTTAAAAAACAGTAGAAACACTTTCACACGATTCTATTTGGAGAGCATTGACTATAAAGGCGTTCCAAGAAAAATTATATCATCCATATATCCAGTAGCTGTACAGAAACACAAATTGTCTTATATTGCCAAAATTCTGTCAGCGACAGTTTTTGCTAAAGCGGGTGCTCGATAAGGCTGCATATTGCCACTCTTACTTTTTTAACGTTGTGCTGCACATAGGTATGAAAAATGCAACTGCCAATAACAAAGGCAAAACGAAGGGTCTAACTGAACGTTTAGCCTATCTTAATTATGCTGACGATATACGCCTTGTATCACATAGTCACACCGATATGCTAGAAAGCATCAAAATGGTAGAGACAGAAGCTGCAAAGTCACGTCTTAGAATTAATACCCTAAAACCAAGGTTATGAGAATAAACGCCAAATGAAACAGGTCATTCTTCATCCAAAACTTCCAAATAAAGGATGTAGCAACTTTGTCTTTCCGAAAATCATTCGGCCAACTTATCACAGTGTGGAAATCACAGTGTGGAAATCACCAAACATCTCTACCCACGCAAAATTTTTAGTTCATGTGTGAAATCTGTTCTCTATGGGTGAAAAACGTGAAATATGGCCTCCAAAGATGTGAACATTATGAGAGGTCTTTATAAAAAATGGCCTAAGAAGAATATTCGAAAATTTCTGGCACAACAGGATATTGAACACACACAACTTTGGGAACGCACTCATCAGAGCCACATAAATGTTGAAGTGTTGAAAAGGAAATGGCGCTGGATTGGCCATGCATTACGAAGATCACCAGGCGATGTCACCCGTAATTATAAGATTCAAATCCGCAAGGCAGTAGAAGACAAGTACGGCCAGCACACACTTGGATAAGACAACCTGATTAAAAAACTTCAACAACTGACAAAACTTGAAATGAAATAAAGAACCAAGTAGAAACGATTGATGAAACTTTGTTAATCATAGTTTTAGTGAGTCCGTTCATGTCAATTTAAATCGAATATTTTATATTCCCCCAAATATAAATGATATTAAAAAATTTTTTTTTTAACTTCAAGTGTGTTAACTTTTCATCCGGCTTACTAAATGTATATGTACCTTACACTTATTGCACCATACCACTCATACAAACTAACTATAATTCTACAAACATACACACAAACATACTGCATGATGGCATATCGTCGTAGCTAAAATAAGTTACGTTTAGAAATAGGCGGAGTTATCAACGTTTTCAAGTTTTTATTATAAAAATTCACCGTACTCAAGTTTATATTTATTGTATATACACACATTCTTACGTCTATATAATTATGCATAGGTACATACAGTATTACTTGATTATAACGATTTTTTTATCAAAACCATATTTGAGGATTTTATTTTCAGAATATTCTCACGGCCATTTAGAATTCACGTAAGTTAAAATATAAAGCACTCACGAGCCTTTCGCGAGATAATACAACTCATTCACTAATTACTCAGAAAGTGCCGTACAATGGCAGATAAAGTGTTTTGTAGTTTTCAACTCCTCCTCGATCTCTCGATGGTACCAACAAACTCATGAAGTGCTGTTTGCGTTGATCTACCCTTTCTGTATGCATGATGCCTAGTCAAAAGCAACCTCTGATAAATCATTCTACGTTCCATTGTCTCTAACAATAATGATAGACTAATTGGTCTAAAATCCTTCGAAACTGTGTGGGAGTTTTTCCCAGCCTTCGGGGAAAAACTCCAAGTATCCCCAGTATTAAGGACTGTGTAGAAATTATGTATGCGTTGTACAAATTAGAAATCACTGCATCTAAGCAGGAATTACAACATCAGGCCAAGAGGATTTATAGGGATGGAGGCTTTTGATTGCCCAGATTAATGTTGGCATATTTGGTATCTACGAAGCACTTTCTAATGCGTTCCAAAGCTTAAAACGGCGTCAAGGAATTACCCTGCAAATGCATGTTGAGAAGGAGATCCAGCGACTCCCCACTGGAAGTAACCCACAATCCAGTAGAATCCTTTAGGAATCTCAGGCTGCAAGGAGAATAAGCAATAACTTTGCGCCATCTGGGCGCCTTAGAAACGTCTAATATGATTCAAGAGAAGTTTTGTCATGAGCCTCATTTAGCAATTCTGATAATTTTTTTAAAACTCGTAAGTTGCAGCCTATATGCAGACAAGTCCTCGTCCGCTCTTGAAGGTTTTGCCTTATTAAAGAGCCTTCAGCAGGAATCTCCGCACTTCTGCAACTCAATTGACTACCAAGGTGACTTCTTTTCGCCCCTAGGCTTTGCAGAAGAGCCAGCTGCATCCAGCAACCTATTACAAACATTTGTTGTGTGATCAACTAGACAGTCAATTTCCGCCAAACTATGCGGAAATTCATTCAAAAACCCAGAAAAAGTCTTCCTATATAGACTGGCTAAACCGCACCACGCTCCCTAAGAAAAACTCAATGTAGAAATGATCTGAGAAAGAATGCTGTTCTAAAACTCTTCAATCATCAATTCTATCAGACAATGTATCTGATACAAGTGTTACATAAAGAACTTCTTGCCGCCTACTTGTAATGAAATTTGGTTCACTACCCCTGTTACAAATATGAGGCATTCCACACTAAATGTCCAGCGAAAAAAAAAACATGTGTTCCCATAAATTTCTGAATAAGTTGCGTTGATAGTCCTATATGGAATTAACAAAATTGCGTTTTTGGTTTTTCAATTTTTCAAAACCTGGGCTAAGGAGGCGTGGCTAAATAAAAAAAATTGTAAAATTTGTGTCGAAATGTCTTGATTTTATATTAATCAAACTAAAATGGAATGCACCACATCGCGAATCAGATCGCTGAACTTCACCGATCGTATTGGACCTGGACTAAGAAAATACGAGGATGGAGCCAAATTGACTTTCCATTAAGCTCCAAGGTAGCCATTGTAACATCCATACCACTCAAGGTTGCCATGTTAGCCATTTTCCGGCTAGATCTAGCGGTTTTATTTTCATCTAGCCATAAAAAAATGGCTAGATTTTATCTAGCCGGAAGATCTAGCCATTTTTTTCCACTCGAGCCATTTTTTTATATGAACTTTTTTTGAAAATACGACGCTAAATTTTTAATAAAATATCGAAATTTTTACAATACTTATAAAAAACTCGTATTGTGCAATGTTTTATTATTTTTAACCATGGATGTTGAGTTTTTTAAATTTATTTAACTCTGGTGCGAGAATTTTGTGGATTGTTTCTCATACAGAAATTGTAAAAATCATGGTTTATATTGAAGCCCAGTCCATAGAGACTGCGCATATAAATTTGTAATATTTTGGAGCGATCTGAAGTTAGGCGGGGATAATTAATACTTCTATACTAAAAACGATAAAAAACGTGAACGTGAAAAATAATATTTAATGAAACCAAGTAAATTGAAATATTTTTCCTAAATCCACACAGAGAGAAACACAGGTTTTGAATATGATTGCAGCACACCAAATCACCCATAATTGATCATGTATATGATTCTCACAATCATACTATGATCACCTACAATTATAAAATGAAAATTTTTATCATACTACTATTAGCGAAGATCATAATATGATCGCTACAATCATAAAAGTTATCAATCATATTATGTTCCCACTCCATTATGGTCGTCGCAATCATGTTTGTTCTCTGCGTGCAGTATTGACTTATTGAATGATATAATTTGGTTAGATTTATTTATATCCTTTCACATTTTAATTTTTTTTTCTTTAGATTATATTTGTTTTAAGGATGTAGATTTTTATATTTTTTCGTATCACTATAATTTTTTTTTAATAAAATAAATCAATTGATTCAAAACACATTATACATACATCTCAAAAATTGTAATTTAATAAATAATTCACAGCCCGTATGTGTTAAAACCGGTAATTTTCTACGTAATTTTTCATGAGATATGTTAGGTTTTTTTAATGAATTTCAAAATCTAGCCATTTCTAGCCATTTTTGTTCTAAAATCTAGCCATTTTTTCTCCTCTAGAGTTGGCAACCTTGATACCACTATTTCATAAAATTTATAATCTGGTTCCATATTATCCTCGAAATATAATATTTTAAAGGTCGAATAAAACAATTTTTATTTTTTAATAAAAATTAATCAGAATTTGAACATAATGGTTGGCACGCCATGTGATGAATAACCCTAATATAGAGTAATTCTCACAACAACAACACAAAAAAACATATTGTTGTAGTCCAATGGACTATCGTATGTAAAATTGTTTTAAATATTTTTGTTGGTTATTGACAATCGTTGCCTTATTAGTATGGTACAATTTCTTCGTCTTTCTAATTCTCATTGTGAATAGAGGCGAATATGTATTAATATTCTAGTTTGTGCACAAACGATTTGTCATTAGACTCGTTTGCTACTTTGTAGTAAATCGTATTTTATTTTATGTATTTTATGTATTTTAACCCCTTCACGACTAACTTAATCATGGATCTTCGAAGGTCTACTATAAAACTGTTAGCGGCTATTAAATGATTTTATATATTTTGCGTCTTTGCATCTTCGGAGGATCAGCTGACGGTTATTCCCCTAGATCAGTGGTCGGCAGAAAGAGGCATATGAAAGTATTAGTGTTTTAATAAAAATATGCATGTGTTGGTGTATTTCTTCAACAAAGCGACATCAACCTGCTTTGAAGAAAGTAAGCTTGCTACTGAATGAAATATTTGTTTTTTTTATGCTCTTTGTTGATTTTTTGTTGACATTCGTGTTGTATACATGTGAATAACCGATTGTGTTCGGCTCCAGCGTGCAATGGGTGCCGACCACTGCCCTAGATGTGCGAAAGCTGACGGTCGATTTTGGTATATTTTTTGCATTATTTATCCTACATAAAACTTCAGCTTTTATGAAAAGATATTAAATGTTGTACTTTTTTTGCAAATTTTGACGGGGTTTTCTGGCTTAACCCCCGGTAGGGCAGCAGCTGAAGGCCGGACTCGTTTGTACACTCCAGTCAGCCGTTATGAAATGATCGAGAAAATTTTGTCGCTGGCTTCCTGACTAGTAGAAGCATTTTCAGAATTAGCATATCCCACATACTCAAGATCGTCTTTTAAATTCTAGATGCAAATCCAAAGTTGGCAGTTATTAAATCACAAATAGCACATTTTCGAAATTGCCTTAGACCAAATTTGAAATAAGCGTATCCCAATTAACCAAAATCGGATACTAAATTCCGGGCCAAAAAAAATGTATGGTTGTATAACTCATTATTATTATTACTAGCTTTGAATTCGTAATAACCATGCATTACTTTTAAATTTTTTATTTTATGATAACTTATACGTTCGTATTGAGTAGTAGAGATACTCACACTCATAGATGAAAACTTAAATTCAATCACATACCAACACATACAAACTCATACTACACTCAACAAAAAAAAACCTTGTAAAATAACAAGAAAAACTTGTAACTTTTATTTTTTGCTACCTCCTATTTGACAAGAATTCCTTGTAATTTTAGAAGCTTTTTACCAAAAAGTTTGTAATTTTACAAAGATATTTACCAATAAAATTGTAAATTTACAATTATTTTTGACGCGATAAAACTTACAAGGAGGTTTCGTAACTTTACCAGATTTTTTGCTACCTCCTACTTATTTTACGAGAATTCCTAGTAAAACTTACGAGCTTTATTGTAAGTTTACATGTTATTTACCAATAAAATTGTAAATTTACAACTTTTTTGGCGCAATAAAACTTACAAGGAATTCTTGTAAATTTACTTATTTTTTTTGTAAAAAATCATTGAAATTTGTAAAATTACAAAACAATTTTGTAAAATTACAAAAAAAATTTGTAAAATTACAAAATAAAATGTGAATTTCGATAAAAAAAAATGTTTGGTAAAAACTGTCAAATAATGGTAAAAGTGGGATTACGAAACTTTTTCTAGTATTTGACAAGGGTTTTTTTTTTTTGTGTGTAACTATCATGGAATATTTTGTTCCCTTTACGGCATAGGTAGGGTACTCTTTTTCTTGTTGTTGTTGTTGTTAGAATTTGTTTTTATTCATTTGTTGTTGTTGTTTTTAAATTCACATACATACATGTATAACTACAACAAAGTTGTATTAGAATATGGTGATTCTATAGATTTTTTCCTTATCCAAAACATTCACATGAGTTTGAGAAGAAAAAAAAAAAAAAAAAAAAAACACAAAAAAAAATTATTGCTTTACTCAATAGTACTTCAATACTGAGATGACGTTGTCGATGAGGATGAGGATGCGGATGGTGATGATGATGACGATGGTGATGGTAATGATGACGATGTTGGTGAAGGTGGCTGAAGGCGGATGGATAGATGGATGGTTGGTTGGCTGGTGGTGATGGAGATTCAAGTGTCTTTACTGTTATCGGGTTCTAATACACGTAGTGTTGACGATTGCTGCTGGTATTTTGGTGTTGTTGCTGTTGTTGTTTTTATATGTATGTATGTATTTGTTCTTGTTGCTTTTGTAAAGGTAGAAGCGAGACATTTTTGCTAATGCATTGATTAAAATTGAATTTTTAATTAAAATATATGTTGTTCTTGTTGTATTTTATTTTTTTTTTATTTTTATTATTTCTGTTGTTGCTGCTTCTACCGTTGCTGTTGTTGATATTTTTGTTACAACTGCACTTGTAACGTTTTCTATATTTGTACACTAAAAAAATGCTGCAGGTAAATTCTGTTGAATATTTACTAAAAAAAAAAAAATTTTGATTTTGGGTAATTTGGTCACGGAAAATCCATTTCGGTACTCAGAAATGTAAAGAACAAACGGGTTTCCATCCAGATGAAATTGACTCAGCCTAATCGAGGTTTTGCCAAGTAACGGATAAAAAAATAGAAAAAATTACCTTAAAAACGTATTTTTTACCAGTTCTCTTTATTGGAGTGTCTACTCTATATATCTGCTCAGACAGATTTTTTTTTTTCAAAATACGGATAGTTACAACTAGGGTTGCCAGACGTCCCGCATTTGGCGGGATTGTCCCGCTTTGTGTCGACGTTTCCCGAGTCCCGCGCGGGATTCCAAATTCCCGCTTTTTTTAGAAACTGCCAGCGCAAAAAAGATTTGTACGAGCCACTTGTACTTTTTTATGGGCAGGGTTGCGCTGCTTTTGTAAAAAATTTCTATTTGAGTAAAAATAAATATGAATTCGATTTTTACCCAATGGTTTGGATTTTGTGCAATCCGTATAGGGTTTGGCTGAATTTAATTCAGTTCAGATGAAGTTTTTGAAAAGATAACGCCATAATTAATGAAATTTTTCGACATTCACAAATGTTTTTTATACTATACAACAATAATATGAAAGCATTGACATATTTATCCATGGCATGTGTATTATTGCGTCCCGAATTCGATATTTTACGAATTTGAAAATGCTAGTTTTCAAAACGATGCGCAACTGGAAATCCTTTACGGAAAAAAATAACCAGACTTTTTTGGCTAAAAAGTGGGCTACCAACTTCCAAAGCAATCTTAGTGCATTTCGATACAAAAAAAATTCGATATAACAAAAAAAAAAAATTAAAAAAAACCTGATGCCAAAAGTTGAGCAATAAATTACAATCCGTCTTGAGGATTTTCCATCTCTGAGACTTAAACTGCATATAAATCTATTATTTTTGTCCCGCCAAAGTTTTTGAAATCCCGCCATTTTAGCAATTTTTTTGCGTTTGTCCCGCTTTATGGAAATAAATTTCTGGCAACCCAAGTTACAACTTATAAGCATAAACCAAAAAAACCTTACAATGTTCTGATAGTATCCTGATCTAGCGCGGATCCACAAGGGGAAAAAGGAAATTGATCAACCGCCCCCCCCCCCCCAAACCGAATTCGAAAGAAAAAAAAAGGAAGAAAGAAAAAAAGAAAAAAGAAAGAAAGAAGAAAGGAAAGAAAAGGAGAGGGAAAAGCGAAACGGAAATGATCCGAAAATTTTTTTTATATGAAAAATGTTGAAGAATCTTACAATTTTTTTTAAAGGAAAAATGTCTTAAGAATTTTTTAATAGAAAAAATTTTAGAATTTTTTTTAGAAAAAAAACCTAAGAAATTTTTGTTAGGAATAATTTGATAATTTTTCTATTGGATAAGCTCTAAAAGTTTTCTATAGGAAAAATCTGAGAATTTTTCTGTAATAGAAATTTATTTATAGAAATTCTTTCAAAGAAGAATGTTTAATAATCTTAAAATAAAAAGCAAAATGATTCTGAATGCTAGAATTTTTCTATGTGATAAAGTCTCAAAACATTAAATTTTTTTTTTTAAACAAACATAAGAAAAAAACAAAACCTTTCATAAAAAATGTAATAAAATCTGACACTTTTTTATAGGAAAAATTACACAGAACCAACCTGTGACTTTTTTATAAAAAAAAAATTGCTCGCAAACCTGGGATTTTTTCTATTCAAAAATGTCTAAGAATCTGAGATTATTTCTATTAGAAAGATGTCTCAGAATCTAAAAATTTTTAATAGGAAAATCTGGGACCTTTTCTAAAAAAAATGTCTAAGAATCCTAGAAAAAAAAAGACTTTTTCGATGAAAGTCACAGAGTTTGTGAGCTTTAATATTAAAAAAATTTTTAGAATCTAAGAATTTTTCAATAGGAAAAATAACTCAGAATCTAAGACTTTTTCTATGAAAAAAGCCTTAGATTCTGAGAATTTAAGGAAAAAATGAGACCTTTTCTCAGATTCTAAGATTTTTTATTTAAAAAATGTCTCAGAATCCAAGGCTTTTTCTGTAATAAAATTTTTTGAGACTCAGACTCTGAGACTTTTTCCATAGGAAAAATGTTCAAGAAGCTGGGACCTTTTCGATTAAAAAAAATGTTTAGGAAGCTGAGACCTTTTCTATCAGAAAAATGTTTCAGAATCTAAGACATTTGTTACTGAAAAGTTTTTTAGGTTCTCTTATGAAAATATGTTTCGGAAATTGCTTAAGAATCCTTTGCTTAGGAAAAGTGTTTCAGAAATCTGTATTTTTTCTATAGAAAAATGTCTATTGAATATTTGGTGTAGAAAGATTGATGTAGAAAGATCGTTTCGGTATCTTACCTTTTCTGTAGAAAAATAGAATTAAAAAATATTTCAGAACCTAAGAAGTTTTCTATGGGGAAAAAGATACTAAATCTGAGAATTTTTCTGTACAAATGTTTTTTCGATATATAGGAATTTTTTGGTGGAAGAATTGCATAAGTATATGAGAATTTTCTATATCAAATTGTATCAGAATTTGAAAATGGTTGTATAAATTTTAAAAGCCTTTCACAGAAAAAAAACGAATTGTTATATTGACCCCCATATTTGGGAATACAATTAAGATTTTCACTGAAAGTGCTCCTATACGGAATTTTGTAATATCAACTAACGTTTGTAAATATTAATTGTTGAAAAAACCATTGATAAATGAGTTTGTAATAGTTCTCCTAAATTATTATTTGTATTGACAAACGTACAAAATCTTAATTTTTTTTCAACAAAGAAATTCAACAAACACAAACGTAATTTGTTGATCTAACAAACGAAAAAAAAAAATAAATGTTGTTTTCAACAAAGAAATTCAACAAACACAAACGCCATTTGTTGATATGGTAAAGGAATTCAACAAAGGATTTTGTGATATCAACTAACAGTATTTTGATAAATCTAACGTTTTTCAATAAAAATATTTACTAATTTCTTTTCGTTTTTATTTTTAAATTATATATATAAATTCTATTTTGAAAAAGATTACTATAGCTCGAGTTCTCATATCTTTATTTATCAACACGCCTTACTCTGTATTCATATTATGCTTAATAAATACAACAAAAGCAGTGATCATCTTATTCGCGTGCGAAAGCTACTGTATATGATGATATATTTGTTTTTACATAGAGATGGTTTGGTCGAACATTTCTTTTGAAATTAAGAGCGTATTGTGTTGTATTTCGGACACATGTTTTACCACCAATGATTGTCAGTTTTTTATATACTCTTGACAATCCCGATGCGATGGAACCATGTTTTAAGTAAGTCTTGCTAATAAACAAGCTATAAAGAATGTGTAAAGAAATGTGACCCCGAGCTAGAGTAATCTTTCTCAAAGTTTAGTAATTAAAATTTTTTAATGAACTACCAAGCCCTAAATTTTTTAGTGTATGTTTGAATACATACAAAAATATATATTTATGTATAAATTTTATCTAACTACCTACGTTACAGTCGAATACGATTATAACTAACTCAAATTGATTTGAAATGCTTATAAATTCTAAGGTATTCGTCTTAGTCAAAAATCGTTTAAGTCAAAAAAACACTGTTCAATACATTTGAGGTGGCCGATTTTCCCGAAAGAACATAATTTTTTTAAAGGTGGCAAGCCTTTTTTGACCGCCGAAATAGTATAAGCAATAATTTTTCGCCAAAAAAAAAAAACATTTCTGAACATATGCTCTGTTTTTCAATAAGTGGATTTATTTTCGGATTTGTTTTATTTTGTTTAAAATAAATATTTTAACATGCCAAAACAAATTTGAAATATTTTTTCCCGTAATCTACGATAAATTAGCAAATAAAATCCGAAAAAATTATAAACAAGTAGAAAAATTAAAATAGATATAAAAAAATCAAAATTTATCCAAATAAACTTTAGAATTTAATAAGTCCATTTTCGATTAATTTTGATTTATTTATATCTTTTTTTATTTTCCAAAATTTTTTATTATTTTTTTTCAGAATATAATTGATAATTTATCGTATATTAATGAAAAAAATATTCCAAATTTGTTTAAGCATATTAAAATATTTATTTTAAACTAAATAAGATAAATCCGAAAATAAATCGGAAATCCGAAGACTTCTTTTAGTCTAATACATTTTTATATCGTTTGACACAGCTTTGTCAAAATTTGACAATAGTCTATCAAGAGATAGTAGTTGACCTGGGCAGAACTGATTTTTTGGTAGCTACGTCGGAAGTTGCCAAAGTCACGGACTTGTCCAACCGCCCTCGTACTTGTTAACAAATATTAATTGCAGAAAAATCGTACATTAAAGTAACAAGTAACAAAGTAACTATTTATTAAGTTTTATTCATTTTGCAAGACTAACAAGGAGAGTCTACCTGGTGTCACCCTCCGATCTTCATGAAATTTGGATATGTTGTTCAGAACGGAAATTAATTCGACACGTATTTTTTTTTACGGCCCAGACTCATTTTTTTTTTTTTGGGAAGGGGTTGGTCGATTTGTTTGGGGGGGGGGGGGGGAAGTTGACCTTTTTAGGTATATTTGGTATCAGATAAATGGTATTTACAATACCAATCTCGTAATGCTAACAAAGTGACAAAAAAAAAGTAAATATTTTTTTTAACATATTTTGAGGATGTTTATTCTGGCTCGAGGTCATTATTTTCTAATTAAAACCATAATATTCTCATAGCATAATTTTCAAGAAAATATTTTTTTTGTTTTAAATTTATTTATGTTGGTCATTTTTGCAAGACTTAATCGACACGTGTTTCGTTTTGTCATATTCCATTGTCAATTTAGCAAAATTATAAACGATTTACTACAAAGTAGCCATGCGCGGGTACAAGGGGGGGGAAAAAGGGGAAATTTCCCCCCCCCCAGACCAAATTTCGAAAAGAAAAAAAGAGGAAAAAAAGAAAAAAAAAAGAAGAAAAAAAAAAAAAGAAAAAAAAAAAGAAAAGGAAAGAAAAGAAAAAGAAGAAAAAGAGAAAGAAGAAAATTTTCTAAAAAAATCTCGAAGTCCAAAAATTTTTTTAAGGAAAAAGTGAATTAATCTGAAAATTTTCTGTGAAAAATATCTGTCAATCTTATTATGAATTTTGGCATAAACAAATTATTTAGAATATGTTTTTTTTTGTATAGAAAAATGTTACAGGATCTTAATTTGGTTTATATGAAAAATGTTTGTCTTCTACATAGCAATAGGAAAAGTATCTTAAAAATGTTGATAGTCGAACTTACGTACATATGTAAAACTGTTTTAATTTTTTTTTTTCTAGAGCATAAACTTTTTCAAAAGAAAAAAAATTCAGAATCTGAGATTTTTTTATGTGAAAAAGGTCTCAAAACTTATTTATAGGAAAATGGTCGCAAAAGATTTTTTTTATTGGAAAAAAAGTCTCAGAATTTCTGAGTTTGAGACCTATTTTAAGGAAAAAGGTCTCAGAATCTGAGTCTTTTTTTAAAAAGAAAAGGTTGCAAAGTCTGAGACTTTTTATTGTTGAAAAATAGTCTCAGAAGTTGAAAATTACTGAAGTGGTAGAAGGTCGCAGAATCTGAGTTTTTTCAACTGAAAAAAGGTCTTAGAATCTAAGACTTTTTTTATAGGAATAAGGTCTCAGAATCTCAAAAAATTTCTCAGAATCTCAGACTTTTTTTATAGGGAGGTTGTAGAATCTATGACCTTTCTATTGGAAAAAGGTCTTAAAGTCTAAAACGTTTTCTATAGGAAAAACATTTCAGAATCTGGGACTTTTTCTTTAGAAAAGGGTCACAGAATCTCCGACTTTTTCTATGGGAAAAGTGTGTTAGAATCGGAAAAGATTTCTGAATCAGAAAAAGGTCTGAGAATCTGTCACTTATTCTTTAGAGAAAAAGGGACAGAATTTTAAACTTTTTCTATATAAGAAAAAGGAAAAGGGTCTGAGAATCTGAGCCTTTTACTTTAGGAATAAGATCTCAGAATTTGAAACTTTTCTCTTTAGCAAAAAGGTCATAGAATCTGAGACTTTTTCTATTGGAAAAAGGTCATAGAAGCCAAGACTTTTTCTATTTTTCAGTGCGAAACAAATCTAATAAACAGACCCTCTCTATAGGAAAAATGGGTCAATAATGCTTTAAAATATGAGACTTTCTATAGTAAAATGTATCAGAATCTGAGACTTTTTTTGTGGAAAAAAATTCTTTGAATCTGAAAATTTTTCTATACGAAAAAAGTCTCAGATTCTGCGACATTTTTCGTAAAGAAGAAGTCTTATATTCTGAGACATTTTTCCTATAAAAAAAAAATTACGAAAAATGTCTCAAAACTGATACTTTCTATGTAGAAAGAATTTCTTATATTAAAAAATTCTGAGATTTAGACTCTTCTTATGTACACGAAAAATATACAATTTTCTTTTAAAAATCTGAAAATTTTTCTATACGAAAATAGTCTCAGATTCTGAGACATTTTTCGTAGAGAAAAGTCTTTTATTATGAGGCATTTTCCCTATAAAAAAATAATTTATTCACGAAAAATGTCTCAACATCTGATGTTTTCTATATAGGGAGAATTTCTTCTATTAAAAAATTCTCTTCTCATGTATTCGAAAAATATACAATTTTCTTTTAAAACAAATTAAAAAAAAATTGATCTAAACGAAATATGATCATGAAAAACAAACCTCCTTCGGCAAAAACTAATAAATTTGATGATTTTATAGCTTTCCCATCATTTTTTCTGTAAACAAAAACGTATCCCTTTTTTTTGCTCGTCAACAAAGGTGAATTTATGAAGTTTTTTTTCGAAGTAAAAAAAATTTCCCCCCCCAAACCCAAAAGCTGTACCCGCCACTGAAAGTAGCAAACGAGTCTAATGACAAATTGTTTGTGCACAAACTAAAATATTAGTACATATTCGACTCTATCCACAATGGGAATTAAAAAGACAAAGAAATTGTACTATACTAGTAAAGCAACGATTGTCAATAACCAACAAAATTAAAAAAAAGTGCTAAAATTTTGGCATTTTTCTCAATAAGACGAAAAGTTGTGCATGTTTGGACACGTTTTTTGCACACATTTGGTATATAACATGACTACACAGAAAAAAATAAAAAATAAATTTGAGTAAATTTTTAATACTATTGAGTAAAAAATTACTCAATTTTGCACCAGTAAACGATTTAATAGAATTGAGTAAATTTTTAATAAAAAATTATTAAATCTTACTAAAAAAATTTTAATGGATACTAATAAAAATTTAATTAAAAATTTTTAAATTTTTTAAGTAATTTTTTAATTGTGTCAAGTAAAAATTTACTCAAAATTTATCAATATATTTTTTTAAAAAGTTTAAAAAAGTTTCACATTTTTTTTTTTCGAAAAAAATGTTTTTTCAAACTTTACCAAATATATTTATGTCTTGAAGACGTTGGAAAATTTCATAAAGATGATTTCAAACTTTCATATAAGGAGTGAGATCATAAAAATGTTAACACACATTTTTGCCTACAACTTTGGTGTAAAGCTTCCAAATTTTTTTTTTTCGGCAGTTTACATTTTAAAAATATGTCAGTTAATAAATTAATTTACATCATGAGTTTTAATTTGCAATTTTTTACACAATGGACGATGAAAGAAAAGTGCGTTCAAAAATAATAAAATATTTTCAACAAAACCAAACATGGACATACAAAAAAATTGCCAAAGAAACTAATGTATGCCGCCAAACAGTTTCAAAAGTGGTAAAAAGGTATCTGGAACACCTAACAATTGAAAGGAAGCCGGGAACAGGAACAACGACTGGTTATCGTAACATTGGTAAGGCATATAAAGTTAAAAGTATCCTTAAGAGAGCTCCTAACACATCTGGCAGAAAAACAGCTCGGTTAGCCCAATGCTCAGACTTTTTTGTACGTAAAGTGAAACGTAAGGCGGGACTAAAGTCCTACAAAGTTCAAAAAGTTCCCGATAGAAACGCTTTTAAAAATTTGGAGGCCAAAACCAGAGCTAGAAAATTGAAATCAAATTTTATAAAAAAATACAACTGTTGTGTAATGGACGACGAAACTTATGTCCTGGCTGATTTTGCGCAGCTCCCTGGTCAAGAATTTTATATTTCCGATGTTCGAGGAAATGTTGCGGAAAAATTTCGGTCAAAAAAGCAAACGAAATTCCCCAAAAAATTCCTAGTATGGCAAGCCATATGTAGCTGCGGCCAAAGAAGCCAGTCATTTGTGACATCTGGCTCTATAAACAGCGAAATTTATATCAAGGAGTGTTTGCAGAAGAGACTTCTTCCGTTCTTGAGTCAGCACAATGTATCCACTTACTTTTGGCCTGATTTAGCATCTTGTCACTACAGCAAGAAAGCGCTGGAGTGGTATAATGATAATAATGTGGTTTTTGTACCAAGAGAGGCAAATCCACCAAACTGCCCGGAGCTCAGGCCAGTGGAGAGATATTGGGCTCTTGTTAAAAAAGAATTAAAGGGCACAAAAAAGGTCTCCCAGGACATGCAAGATTTCAAACGTAGATGGACCACCTGCTCTAAAAAGGTGACAGAAACTACCATAAAAGCCTTAATGGGAGGGTTTCCGGAAAAAGTGGATAACTTTGTTCGTAGTGGTTAGAGTTCCATGCGGTTTTTTTGTTATGATTTTGTATTAAATTTTATTTAATAAAAATTTGGTTTGAAGTCTTAAAATTCAGTAGTCTGTTTTTTATTTAACTTTATGTGTGTTAACATTTTTATGATCTCACTCCTTACATACACAAAAAACTATAAACTAAACGAGAATTCAAAACACGAAGAGAATAAAAAAAAATAAAAAAAATTATTAAATTTTTTATTAAATTATTTACTCAATTTTTTTTTTTTAGTTTTTGAGTAAATTTTTAATTGCGTCAATTAAATAATTATTCAAATCTTATTTAAAAATTTAAACAAGTGATTACTCAAATTGTTTTTCTCAATATTTTTTTCTGTGTAGGTTTCTTTGTATAAAATAGAAGATAAAAGCAAAAAACTTAAAAATTACCGTTTCTCAATTTTCACTTCCTAAATATGAATTTGGACCGCTAAAAAAAACGTGTCCCTTTATTTTTCCTGCTCTACAAAATAAAACCAATTCCATAAAGATCAGCGGGTGACACCAGGGAGACCGTGTAAGTCTTATGTCAATAGATCATTGGCTCGACTCTTTACCAAATTTGACAATCGTTGAAAATTTTAAGCATTATTATTTTTTAGCGCCCGTAATCCCCAAGCAAGCCGCTCTTTGTAATCCATCCAGCAGAGCACTAGTAGATTTCACCACTGTTCTTAGCCACTGATCAAAGCCGCATGCGTCACAAAAGGTCTAATAAACAACTTAATAAAATTTTTCTTGATAATTGTTATTTCTTTGAGAATAGAATTAGAAAAGGTTTTTTATTAAAGTATTCAGTATTCTTGTAACTGGTTCGTTATAAATTTGTTTCACTGTCCACAGTACTTCTATCTTTTACTTGCACATACCGTTTGGATTAAATATTATTATTTTTTACTGATTGTGAGAATATATAGAATATTTATTATTTTTTTTCAGTTTTTTTTATGTTTATTTTTTTATTGTTTGTACACATACATATTCTTAAGCGGTTTATATTGGAAAAATACATTATTATGCATAAAGTTATTGTGTATTGTTGTGTGTGTGTGTGTGTGTGTGTGTATACATATTTTAATATCGAAAAAGATTTAAGAGTTATTCAGAATCAATAAGTAGTGGATTTTGTTTTAATAAAATTCAAACTTTGCTTTTGTTTTCTCTCTTCTATGTATGCGAATATCTACATACATAAATATTTTTTCAATTAAAAACTGTTTCCGCACTCATAGAAAAGCTCAAACGACAATATGTACATATAAATTGATTCATTGTAATACACAAGGATATCGAAGAAGAAATAGAACAGAGAAAATTCAATCAGTTTCAGTCTAAATTAAATAAAAAATGAAACCATTTAATTGTCCTATATTCAGTTAAGATTTCTAATTGTATCTTAATGCACTTAATATAAGAAAATGTATAATTTTCATTCATAGAAACATAATCCAAATACTCAAACACTTGAAAAACTATTACAACTTTATTATCGACTACTTGTGCCAGTAACCTTGAGGAATTCCCTTATCTTACTACACTTGTTAGTGCAACAAAAACCAGACATATGTATGCAAAAAGCACATATACTTTCAAGATATTATAGTGTCTGCTTCAATGTCTAGTCTGACAATCATATGCATCTTATGTACAGAAAGCAAGAAAGACATCTACATTCATTCGTACAACCCATATAATGCTCCAAAAGTCCTTGCCACATATTCTTCATTCATAGAAATAGTGCTACACACACACACACATACATAGTGTACCTACTTAGTATGAACAAGTATGTTTGCATAAGTCTGTGTAGATGTCGGAAAATATAAACATTTGAAAAATATTCAAAAGGAGTTCAAAAGGAGCAACAACAACAACATCTTAACACAACGTCAGAATGAACGAACCACTTTTCATACCCACAATCACCGTTCCCTATGCTATATTAAGTTCTTCCTTCCATATGCATGCATCATCACATGAGAAAACTTTCACTTTCATACATTGTAGTTTGTTTTGTTGGGGTATGTTGTTGTTGTGTGTTCATATTTTGAAAATTATCTGTAATTTCTCGACACCAAGAAAGTGATTTCCTCAGAGATGTAAAAGAACTCCCCAAAAACAGAAAAAGAAACTCACATTAGTTAAGGAAAAAGTACTCCCATATGAAGAAGAAGAAAGCATGCATGCATTCAAGTGCATAAACAACAAATATACACAAACACACACACACACTTACATGCTTATACAAAATTTTGCCATTACTATAAGAGTGTACAAAAGTCATGTCGACAAGGACGTTTGACTTACCCCTCATGCAAAAACTCTGATAGATAGACCGAAAGACCGACAGACAGACATTTATACAAACTCACATACTCTTATATTCAGACTTACTTACAAACACACTGTAAGAATAAGAAGACTAAAAGTTCACATATTGGCAAACAATCCAAACAACACTGGCAACAACATGAAAACACACAATTGCCACAATTGAGTTCATCATACTACTTAAAATATATACAAAGACACACACACACATCAGTATTTCCTACATACCTAGATTCGTCCTTGTTAAGACTATTTTCTCTCTCGTCCTGAAGACAAGAGGGTTTCGTTGTTGTTGTTGCTTTTGTCTTCCTTTTGTAGTGCAAGCAAAGCAAAGTAAAGCATTTGCATGCTGTTTAACTTCTCATGTGTTTCCAACTTCGAGACAACTAACTGCATTAGGTTTCTGAGACGAAAGGCGACGAAAGCCATAACAGTACAATCTGTAGCACTGATTTACACAAAATATTCTCGGAATACTTTAAGAAGGAACACACACATACATGCACTAATACAGACATTTAAAAGTCCGAACTAACTGAAAAACGAATGAACGAACAACCAGCCAAACATCCATTTCATCCCATAAGCAAACCAAGAAGTCATAGCATTTTCGGTTTGATTTGTCTAAAGGAAGTTGTATCAACAAACTTTCGTACACTCGTACATACATACATACACCAACATAGATTTATTTATACTTGTACAATAAGTATATTTGTCAGTGTAAATGTGCAGACATACAAATGATTTGGTCCTTATGTGTTGGGGTGTGTGTGTGTGTGTAAGCCAGCCAGAAAGATGCTAAGACTACGAGTGAGTGTTTGTTCTTGTGAATTTCCAAAGGATGCCAACTTGAGATGAGCTAATGCTGTTGTTCAAGTGTTTAGCATGAATACTTAACATTCATTTGGTTTCCCTTACTATGTTTGTATTTCCTCTTCGAATTTTACTTCGTTTAGCTTTGGGTGACCTTGATAATGACAGTGTTGCTGTTGCTGCTGCTGCGACTGCTACTTCCAGTACTGGTGATGTCTCACTTTACCCAAGTGTCTCTATGTTTGTCTGTCTGTGTTTTTGCTGTCTGTCTGTCCGTCCGTCCCTTCATTTGTTTGTCTGTCTGTGCCAGTGTATTTCTTTCTTGCTTGCTTGCTGTTTGTGTGTCTGTATATTTGTTTGTCTGTGTACTGTTTTGGGGCGTTAAGCTGTTGATTGCCAAAGCTATTGTTTTCTTTCAACAAATACTTACACTCAACGACCTTGTCATTTTCGGTTGCTTTCCGGATACAAACATACTAACATGTTCTACAATAAATTGTGTGGTATAGAGAGTGTATAAGAAGGATACAATCGTTTAAATGATTGTACATATTTATAAACATACTGGATAGTATCACTTTCACTTGAAATCTTCTTCTTCATCTTGTTCATATTCAAATAGAATGAAGGGATTGAGTGACCATAACACTCGATCCTAAAACACCAGCAACTATGGATTGTCTTTATAGTCAGTCACTTATGTATCTTAGTTGCCATGAGTTTTAAAGTTTTTCTTCGTCTTTAGTCACCAAAGTCGGTGTTGAATTTTCATGTTTTCAAATATATATTCGTTGGTCTGTATGTACAATAGCGCGTCCCGAATTCTAAATTTTTGCTCTTGCCATCTCAAATGATGCGCAGTTAGGAATGTTTCACGGGAAAAATAACGAAAACTTGTTTGACAATAATTCAATTCAACTCATAAGTACCGCAAGGTTCAGTTCTTTATGAATGGCAAACTCAATTAGGACATTTTAACAATCTCTGAGTGTGGTTTTTTGAGTAAGGACGATTTTAATGCTCGCAAGACCCAATGTTGTACTTCGACCAATAGACGAGTTGTGGAACCAACATTATCGTATGTATCTATGGGTGGTATTAATATTAAGGAATCTGATAATCTTGATGCTCTGGGCATAAAAATCCAGTGTGATGTCCTTTGGAATAAACATGTTTTCTAGTTTCGAAAGAAGCTTTCAAGGTTTTTAAAATGGTGCAAGACCTACCTCACTCTTCCCGATCTCCTCAATAATTATGCCACCTATATCCGTCCGAAGGTGAAATAAAACTCCCATGTATGGACAGGGTCTTCAGAGTCTACTCTGAGGTTTCTGGATCGTATTCAATGGAGGAAGTCAAAGCTAATCTATTGACTCTTTGAGAAATCGTCGGAATTGCCAGTCAGAAATTATAAGCAGTCCCAAAAATATTGTACTGGTAGAGCGCTGGCTTTAATAGCAATTATCAATCTATTTGTATGAAATTTTAAACTTAAGCTTCCTTTGACCCAAGGACGAAGCCCCCATACCATCGTCGCCTTATAATTTGGCTCAAATGTCTCTTATAACCGTATTATAATAAGTATCCTTTTATAATTTAGCGGGTATTTTGTATTCACCAAATCATCATTCCAAATTTTAAAGAAATCGGACCAGTTCTTCTTGTAGTCCCCATACAAACCACCCTCCTGAAATTCATGAAAATAAGAAATATTTGGTCAAAATTTTGTTTGTAAATGTTAAACGTTTTCTCTAGTGGCATAATCAATTCTAAATATAATTGGATAATTTTTGGACTTACAAGGGAAGTATCTCAACCCTTATGAACCGATTTGCATGAAACATAAAATATATATACAGTGGAGACAATTCTAAGGTTGGGGTGTCTCGGCTTATCGGCCATATCGGGGATTTAGGGTTTCAAAACATGGGTCAAAAAATGGCGAAAAAATAGTTTTTTGGATTTTTCAGCCATTTCTTTCTAAGAAACTATATGATGTTTACATATGAGAAGAAAGGTTTTTTTAATGTCTATCCAACGGTGGCATAACCTTGTAAAAGTTTGGCTTCGTTAAATACTTTTTTCATGAAAATGTGAAAATTTTGGGGGGTATTTATATGAAGACATAGAGCTACGATGTCCATATGAATACGAAATAATCTTTATTAAATTTAAGTCGACACGTATTTTTGCTCTAGAGGATATTCCTGTTAGTTCGTGAGTTATCGAAATTTTCCTGGAGGTCCATATGGTTTCATAAGGGGACAACGAAATTTTGAAACACTGATATGGCCGAAAAGCCGAGACACCCCAACCTTAAAATCGTCTCATTTATATATATTTTAAGTTTCAGGCAAATCGGTTCATAAGGGTTGAGATACTTCCCTTGTTAGACCCATATAAAAATTTCCTCCGATATTCAGTAAAACCGGTCTATTGACAAAAAAAAAATAAGCCAATTTCACTTCAATTTTGTTTGTGTGTGTTTTCTACACTTATCCAATCGGTCTATGTTTGGACTTGGGACCCATTTTCCGGAAAACACTGGTGTAGGGTCGGTCTTGACCGACTATCATTTTCTTACTTTTTTAAATAAATCTTATATAAATACGAAATAATCTTCATTAAATTTAAGTTGACACATATTTTTGCTCAATACGACTTTCCTGTTAGTTTGGAAGATATCGGAGTTTTTTAAACACTGATATTGCCAATAAGCCGCGACACTCCAACCTTGAAGTCTTTTTTATATATATTTGAAGTTTCAAGCAAATCAGTTCATAACGAAATATACTTCCCTTGTAAGATTTCAATATTTACTATACTGGTTTTTTGTCAAAAAGTTTTTTTTGTTATTTTTCTTGTAAAGGGTCCTACACTCAAAAAAAAAATATTGTAAAACTAGCAAAAAAAATGGTTAAAATTAGCAAAAAAAACTGTAGTTTTGGACGTTGCAAAAATTTTGGTAATATTAGCAAAACCATTTTGCTAATCAAAAAATTAGGGAAAAAAATGGTAAAATTACAAGAATACCATTTTATTTTTGTAAAAAATCAACCTTGTAAAATTATCAAAAAATATGATAAAATTACAAAAAAAAATGGTAAAATTGAAATAGATAAAAAAATTTGTAATTTGGTAAAAAAAACTGTTTTATTTAGAAATTTTTTTCTCTGATTAGTAGTTGATTTAAAATTTGGTGAATATACTAAAAAAAATTTAGGATGGTTTTGAGCACCACGTTCTTTAAATGTAGTAATAGCATCATCAACAATTACTTTAGTTGTTGGATGGTTTCTTCGGCTTGATGGCACCTTCTTTTGCCTTCTTCTCAGCAGCTGTAGTTGCAGTAACTGGACTTCCAACAACATCAAAATCCAAAATGATTTTTTTTTTCACTTAAACACTTTAAACAAAAAATTTAAAGAACAACACTTCACTTTTTTTATTTTTTTGCTTAATTTTTTTTAGCTTAAGTAGAACAAATGAGAATTGCGTATAGTCTACACAAGAAATTTCTTACATTTTCACGTAAAATTTGTAAAAAATTAACAAATTTTTTTTCGAAAATTTAATTTTTTTCACATGTATTTAAAAATAAAAAAAAAAAATTGGATATTGAAGAATAGATATTTAAGTATGTGTTAAAATTTTAAAAAATTTATTTTTCTAATTTATCAACTTTTTATTAACAATTTAGATGACAAATTTTAACAAAATTTCATATAAAATTAGCAAAAAATATGGTAAAATTAGCAAAAAATATGGTAACATTAGCAAAAAATAAGGTAAAAAATAAAAATTGTGTAGCCTATTTTTAAGCGCCACGTTCAAACTAATAGCATCATCAACCATTATTTCAGTTGATGGATGGCTACTTTGCTATGGTGTTGGCAGCATCATCTTTCACCTTCTTCTCGGCAGCTGGACTTTCAAAAGCAGCAGAATATGCAATGATTTTTTTCACACTAGAACACTTTAAACAATTTTTTTTTTCTTAAAACCAAAAAAAAAATTAAAGTAAAATAAAAAAAAAACTAGCAAGAAAATATAGTAAAAGTACCAAAAAATTGTTGTATTTTACCAATAGTAAATTGCCAAAAAAATCTGTAAAAGTAAAATTTTTACAATTTTTTTTGCTAAAGTTTGGCTGAAGTAAATTACAATACCTTTTACTAATATTTTGACTAAGTTATTTTTTTGAGTGTATTCAGAAGATTACGGTATACATGTTTTTTTCGCTGGACATTTGGTGTGGAATGCCTCTTATATGGCCAATAAGCCGCGACACTCCAACCTTGAAGTCTCTTTTATATATATTTGAAGTTTCAAGCAAATCGGTTCATAACGATTGTAATACTTCCCTTGTAAGATTTCAATATTTACTATACTGGTTTTTTGTCAAAAAGTTTTTTTTCGTTATTTTTCTTGAAAAGGGTCTTAATTGCGCACCATTTGGGGGGGAGCAAGATTTAAAAAAAAATCTGAATTCGGGACGCGCTAGTGTACAATGAACAACAACATGCAATCGTTTTGTTGTATCTACTTTGTCTGGTAATTTGTAACGCCTTTGTATGTCAGCTTCCGAGATGCCAGAAAAATACCACAAATGAACAGACAACCAGCCACAAAAGAAGCAACAAATGATTGTCAAGATTACTAACCACGATACCAATTGACAAAGCATTATGCCAACACATGTTGGCTACATTATCAACACTACAGCCACTGCTGGTGGACTGACTTTAACAATGTTTGAATGTGTGGATGCTGGCATTTGACCATTTTATTTTATTACATTTTTCACTTTTCAGTTTTTTTCTGTTTTGTGTCTTCTTCTTTCTTTTCCTTGCAGCTGGTGTCATTTTCTTTGACGCTTGCTTTCCTTCCTTTTAAAAAGAGTTAACAATCAATTTGAAAAGTTTAGTTATATTAATTTGGTTCAATGTTTTTTTTTGTTGTCATGTCCTTGAAATTGACCCTAGGAGGTCAGGGGTTAAATGTGTACAAGTTAAGAGTTGGATGTTACAGCCATCTCAAGGATAGACAAAATTAAATGAATGGTTGCTAATTCAAGAGAACATATAAATAGTGTTAAGTCTAAAGTCATCATGTGTGGGATTGGTTGGTTGTGAGTATTTGGGATGTCAAATACTGTATGTAACCCAGATTAGATTTATAGTAACCAAAATATATGTACACTCTAATCAAAATTTGTGGAAATTTACCCAATTTATAGTAGGAAACTGGACTCCTACTATAAATTGGGTAATTTTACTCTGAATGTGTAAATTGAATAAATTGACCATTAATGGTTAATTTAAATAAAAAAGAGGTGAATAAATATAACAAAAAAACAAAAAAAAAAAAAACATTCGGCGCCAGCAAGCATCGAACTCGACACCTTCCGATTTGAAAGTACACTTCTTAACCACTACGCTACGGAAGCTTATACTTTTATCTGGCGTTTTAGTTATTTAACATGTGTGTATGTATATAGAATGAAACCAAAATAATTATAATAAAAGCTAAAGAAGAGTAAAATATGTATAAAAACGTCTATATGTGTTTTTATATAACTTTTGTAATTATTTAACTATAATAATATTAATACAATGTTAAAAAAAGTAATAATTAAAAAAAAAAATTGAAAAAAAAAAAAAAATTGAAAAAAAAAAAGTTGATTGCCAGCGGAGACGAACCAAGGACCCGCTGCACGCAAAGCTGGCACACTTCAGCTAGGCTATAGTACTTGTTGAATTGATTGAAGATATAAATCGTATTGTATTTATTTTCTTTTTGTAGTTGTTTGACAAGTTTGTTTACACATTTGTGTGTAAAATATTTGAATTAACGGATAATATTAATGATTTGCTGTGTTTAATTTTTTTCAAATTATTTTACGCATTTCGTGTTTATATTAACACATAATGAGTGCTATTCAACAAAAATTTACCCAATTTATAATAGTAAGTTTACATGCGTTTTTTAGAGTGTATGGTATGTTTAGTGTGTGATTATTTTCACATTTCTATGGACTTTCGCTGAAATATTGTTTACAGTTTTTCACTGTGTCTTCAGCATGTAGAGCATAATGAATGATAAGAGTGATTGTTTTGCATTCTTTTTTTTTTCTTTATATTTCATTCAAGTTAATCCACCATGCAATTATTCTACAAGCGATTAACTTGTTCAACACCAGTAACAAACAATACGTTTCATCTAGCAAGGAACTATAGGCGACAATTGTATGTACACAGAAAAAATTATGAACTGACTTTTACATAATAATTTCAATAATTATTTCTTATTGCACTACCGAACATTAAAAAACAAAAACTTTATGCGACTGGGACACGGTCTCACACAGCTAATTGCCATTGTTCTAGTGATCACAAATCTGGTCTCCGAACTTTTTCATCAAAAAAATCGCCGTTTTGGAAATTTTTGACATAACATAGCGAATGAATCCGATGTGAAAACGACTTAAAAACATAATCATTGCGAAATTTTTTGGAATTGCTTATTGTTAAAAATTTTAATTCCTTGAAATTCGCAAAAAACAAATAGCTCCAAAAAAATTGAGGCGGGGGATACTATTACTTTATTGAATATATAACAATAAAAATATTACAATAAACAAGTGAGAGTGTTAAATTCGGCTGTGCCGAATTTTTATACCCTCCAAAATATAAAAAAAATGTCGGGGGTGTTTTTTTTTGGGGGGGGGGGGGGTAAGTGGGGGACGTTGGGGACGTTGAGAGCTCCTTCCCATCGTGACAAATATACCAAATGTTTCATTTATTTAACAAAAATACAAAAAAGCATGTAAAAAGTGTATTTTTTTAGAGGTTGGTTCAGTTCTTCAAGAGGGAACTTTTTCCCCCTTTTCCGATTTTGCCCATTTCCCAACTTAACCTGCCTAGGACCATAATACACATTTGTGCCGAATTTCAGGAGGATAGCTCTTTTATTTTGGACTGCATCGTGCCATCTACAGACAGACGGATGGACGGACATTCACAGAATGTCTTATCACTCAAAAAAAAAGTGAACTAAAATCTGGGAAAATTAACTAAATTTTGAGAAAAAGAGGGAATGATTTGGCTCCAAAGATTTTTTTTCTTGTTTTTAGTTCATAATTTTCCCAAAAATAAGGAAAACAAAGTTATTTAATTTAAAGCCAATTTTAACTAGAAAATGGGAAAAATTATACTTGACATTTTAGAAATAGATTGGGTCTAGACCCTGGACCCATGGGTTCGGACCCCATTTAACTCGAGACCCCGTTGGGTCCTTTAAGGGTCCCCATAGATTTTTAACCAAAACTTGTGTCCGTTTCGCTCTAACTTGCTTAGTTTTTGAGATACGGTAATAAGGGGCCTGATAGCGTCTTGAGAATCTTAAAAACCGGATAACTCAAAAACTATTAATCCGAGGGCTTTCGGGTATTTTGCGGAAGTGTTCTACGAGTCAAGAGCTACAAAAATGCCGTTGGACCTTTCTCGTGTTGGCAGTATTTACCGAGATATGTGCATATATAAAATCTCGGGAATTTCAAATTTTAGATCTAAAATTAGGGTCTTGAGACCCCGACAGATATGCAGAGCTAGGCTATTCCATATTTTTCTTTGTAGTCTTTCTTTTGAAAATTTCATCCGTTTCGCTCTATCTAGCTTAGTTTTCGAGATATCGCCATTTTGAATTTTTAACTAAATTCTAAGAAGTTATTTACTAAATTCTCAGAAATCATTAACTAAATTCTAAGAAGTACACTCCCTCAATTCAAAGAAGAGAAATACGATGATGTTTTTTTTAGTAAATTTTAACTAAACTTGAACTAAATTTATTATTATGTTTTTAGAATCTATCTAAACAGGCTTTCAAGGTCATTTGTATTTAAATAAAAGATTATTTATTTATAGTTACATCCTACGTTTCGTTGGGATTTTCCAACTTCTTCGGGGATTTCAATTTATTAAATCTGGCAACGACACAGAACACAAGTAAATTAATATTTAATAACAACTATAATAAATTTTCACATTACAATAAACAAACTTACATTTAATCTTTGTTAAATTTACATTTTATAATAAAAAAACACACACGTTTTACAACATAAATCACGAAATTGTTTAAAATTAATTGAAAAAATATAAATAAATTAATTAAATATCACAGGATGTTATTGTTTGGTGTATCACAGTTGAACTTAAACTAAATTATTGCGATTGTGTAATTTGCATTTGTGCCGTCTTTGTCTTCCTTCCTATTTATTGCGTTGCTTGATTTTTCTTGTATTCGAAGACTTTCCAGAGTGTTGGTAGAAACAGAACAAGCACGGCACGGGGGACGGTTGCCGTTGCCGGAGAAAATAGGCCCAAAACAATGACGGGGGACGGCGACGGCAAAAAATGTCATTTGTTTGTTCAGTGGTGCTAACTTTTAATAAAATAAGCGTAATTTTATGGAAAAAAATCGCTAACCACATAGTCAATGTGGTTAAGTTGGCACTACTGTACGTTCGTTACACCATTGTGAATGAAAAAATAAAAATTTGTTGTGAAAATGCGGCAACCCTGGAGTGTGAGAGGAAGGGAGAATGAGAGAACCCGGAGAACAAATAAAATAAGTTTTAATTTTTTGCCGTGCCGGTCACGGTTTTTAACTGTCAAATCGTATGGAAAAAGTCGTGCCGGGCTTGTTCTGTTCATACCTTGTATCGTTTGTTTGTATTTTTCTCTTTATTTAATATTTTAACTCCTTCAATATCAATATAATGTCCAGTTTCAAAACAATGAGTTGACAATGCTGTTGATAATTTTTGTTTGTTTATATCAGTTTCATGCTCTGCTATTCTCGTGCCTAAGCTTCGTTTAGTTGTCCCTATGTATATTTTTCCACACGTTTCGTCTGCTTTGCCAACACATGTAATTTCATACACTACATTGCTTTGTTCGTTTTTTTCAATTTTGGTTTTTGTTTTTGTAAATAATGCAGAAATTGTTTTGTTGGGTCTGTGTGCTAATTTGACTTGTTCATCTATATATATAAAAGAGTAATGTGACTGACTGACTGACTGACTGACTGACTGACTGACTGACTGACATACTCATTCATCATCGCCCAGCCCAAACCGCTGAAGCTAGAGACTTGAAATTTGGACTGTAGGTCCACCTCCCGGAATATAGATCCACTAAGGCTGGATTTTTGCCAATGTTGATTCTAAGGGGGTAAAAAGGGTAAAAAACTGTACTTTTGGTACTTTTTAAATCTCCTGAAATAATGGTCATAGAGACTTGAAATTTGGACTGTATGTTCACCTCTCGGAATATAGATCCAGTAAGGCCGGATTTTTGTCAGTGTTGATTCTAAGGGGACAAAAAGGGTAAAAAACTGTACTTTTGGTACTTTTTATATCTCCTGAAATAATGGTCACAGAGACCTGAAATTTGGACTGTATGTTCAACTATTGGAATATAGATCCAGTAAGGCCGGATTTTTGCCAATGTTGATTCTAAGGGGGTAAAAAGGGTAAAAAACTGTACTTTTGGTACTTTTTATATCTCCTGAAATAATGGTCACAGAAACTTGAAATTTGGACTGTATGTTCACCTCCCGGAATATAGATCCAGTAAGGCTGGATTTTTGCCAATGTTGATTCTAAGGGGATAAAAAGGGTAAAAAAAGTACCTTTGGTACCTTTTATATTTCCTTAAATAATGGTCCTAGACACTTGAAATTTTGAATGTAGGTTCAGCTCCCGGAATATAAATCTACTAAGGCTGGATTTTGCCAATGTTGATTCTAAGGGGTAAAAAGGGTAAAAAACTGTACTTTTGGTACCTTTTATATTTTCTTAAATAATGGTCCTAGAAACTTAAAATTTGCAATGTAGGTTCACCTCCCGGAAAAAATATTCACCAATGCTGGGTTTTTGCCAATGTTGACTCTACGGGGGTAAAATGGAAAAAAGTGTACTTTTGGTACTTTTTTTAATTTACTGAAATAATGGTACCTTTTATAAAAAGTACCCATTATAAAAAGTACATTTTATAAAAAGTACCTCTTATAAAAAGTACCTTTTATCAAAAGTACCTTTTATGAAAAGTATCTTTTATAAAAAGTACCTTTTATAAAAAGTACCTTTTATAAAAAGTACCTTTTATAAAAAGTACCTTTTATAAAAAGTACCTTTTACCTTACCTTACCTTACCTTACCTTACCTTACCTTACCTTACCTTACCTTACCTTACCTTACCTTACCTTACCTTACCTTACCTTACCTTACCTTACCTTACCTTACCTTACCTTACCTTACCTTACCTTACCTTACCTTACCTTACCTTACCTTACCTTACCTTACCTTACCTTACCTTACCTTACCTTACCTTACCTTACCTTACCTTACCTTACCTTACCTTACCTTACCTTACCTTACCTTACCTTACCTTACCTTACCTTACCTTACCTTACCTTACCTTACCTTACCTTACCTTACCTTACCTTACCTTACCTTACCTTACCTTACCTTACCTTACCTTACCTTACCTTACCTTACCTTACCTTACCTTACCTTACCTTACCTTACCTTACCTTACCTTACCTTACCTTACCTTACCTTACCTTACCTTACCTTACCTTACCTTACCTTACCTTACCTTACCTTACCTTACCTTACCTTACCTTACCTTACCTTACCTTACCTTACCTTACCTTACCTTACCTTACCTTACCTTACCTTACCTTACCTTACCTTACCTTACCTTACCTTACCTTACCTTACCTTACCTTACCTTACCTTACCTTACCTTACCTTACCTTACCTTACCTTACCTTACCTTACCTTACCTTACCTTACCTTACCTTACCTTACCTTACCTTACCTTACCTTACCTTACCTTACCTTACCTTACCTTACCTTACCTTACCTTACCTTACCTTACCTTACCTTACCTTACCTTACCTTACCTTACCTTACCTTACCTTACCTTACCTTACCTTACCTTACCTTACCTTACCTTACCTTACCTTACCTTACCTTACCTTACCTTACCTTACCTTACCTTACCTTACCTTACCTTACCTTACCTTACCTTACCTTACCTTACCTTACCTTACCTTACCTTACCTTACCTTACCTTACCTTACCTTACCTTACCTTACCTTACCTTACCTTACCTTACCTTACCTTACCTTACCTTACCTTGCCTTCGGTGAAGAAAAAACATTCTGGAAGAGGTACTTTTTTTAAATTCCGTTTCTAATGGGGGTAATAAAGTGTACTTTTGGTACTTTTTTTGTTCCTATAATAATGATTTTAGAAGATGGGGATGGAATTGGAATTGAAATGGCGTAGAACGGGGAACAATATGAAATAGAGCAGGGTACAATATGGAATGATATTTTCATCTCAAATTTTTGGTGTTTAGCTTTTTTTACTCCATATTTTTTTTATTCCAATTTCTTTTTTCACTGAAATATTTATTCACTCAATATCCAAAATCCCGACATAAGGGCTCGAAAATTGTCAATTTGTTTTTCCCCCGGAACGAACATGATAACATACCAGCAAAGTTATTCAAATTTTATTGTTTAAATTATTCATTGAAATAATTTTATATGGAAGACTTAAACGTCCACAAGTAAATAAAACAAAGACTTCGTAGGGGAATTTTTTTGAAATCGATAGAATAATTCTGATCCTTCTATTATCCGTGTATTCAATACAACCGGTAACGAAGTACCGGGATTGTAAGCTAGTCTTCTATAATTTCTTTAAGTTGTTGATTCTCTGTAAGTTTTGGTAAGTATGATAAACTGTAATATTTAGTGCTGCCAGATGTATTTTCTATGGTATTTTCCCCTGGTTCTTTGTTACTTAGTTTGTGTAGTAAATTATTTATTATATTTTGAGGATAACTGTTTTTTGTTAGGATGTCTTTTATTTTAAAGGTGTTTTTAGAAATAAACTGTTCATTACTTATTTTCATTACTGTTGTTATTAAATTTGTTGCTGTATTTATCTTTTGCTTTAAAGGTTGTGTTGAATTAAAATTTATCAAGCGTCCGGAAGCTATCGTTTTTGTATACCAATCTGTTATAATTTTATTACCTTCTCTAATTATTCTCATATCAAGATATGGAATTGCGTTGTTGTTTTCTTTTTCTATTGTGAAATTTAATTTGTTGTGATAGTTGTTGAATGTTTTTAAAATTTTATCTTCATCTTTTCTTTTAATTATGGCAAATAAATCGTCGACGTATTTGGTAATTAATTTAATATTTATATTCTCTTTTTTCAAATCTTCTGTTGTTTGTTCTAACAATGCATCTAGAACAATGTCCGCTATTGTTGGGGAAAGCCTAAGTGTTTTGAATCCTTACGGGGCTATAGAAAGCATAAATTTAAAACCATAAACGCGTAAATAAATATCGTTTTAGCCCAAGTTTGAAAAAAAAAACATATCAAGTTGAAAAAAACATACATCCCTCGAATGAATCCTGTAGGACTAAAGTTCTACGGAGCGATAAATGACTAAGGCTGCGTTTTTGACATATCGCTTAACTTAGTTTAGCCGGGAGTTTTATTAAACTTTATAAAAATAAAACCAAGTTTAATCAAGCATTCTGTTTTTCAGTTCAAGTTTAGCAAATGTCGATTAACGCGGTATTCCCATACCAAATGCTACATTTCCAATTAGAATAGTTGCCATCATAAAATACAACAATATGGCAATACTAACCAGTATATTTGAAAATCAGAGGTGTTTTTTTGACATTTTTGTACCTTAGTTTAACTCTCCATCATTGGTGAGTTAAACTTAAAATAAATAACATCTCAAAAACAGAATTTGTGGTTTTACCTCAGTTTAAACCTAAAACCAATAAATTTTACAACTCAAAAACTCAGCCTAAATCCGCAAGAGAAAATCGAAGTTCGATGCCAAAACATGATTTTGCTTTTAAAACACCAATGTTTAAAAGAAGTTTAAAGGTTGCCACATGAAACCTGCATCAACAATTTTAACCAATCGAAAAAATTTGCCAAATGTAAAAAAATAAATTGAAGAGTATAAAAAAATAAATTGAAGAGTATAAAGAAGCACAAAATGTATAATACTGTTAAATTTAATGTTAAGTTTGATGCAGAGGTAGCACCGAAGGATGTGCAAAATTTCTTCATCTTTTTTTCGGTTAATGCCGTCTGTACTAAAGAATATTTAAACTACAAACTTGAAAACTGTACCAAAAAAGAGTGGAAAAACTTCCTTTAATTTGATACATAAATTATAAAAATTTAACTTTCCATTCAAAAGTTATAAGGCACATAAGTCGTCCAGATTATAACCGGGCCATTCTTTATATACAGTGGGTGACAATACATTGGAAACTTTTTTAAAGTAGATGAAATTTGTTAAAGACAAAGTTAACAATACTAAACGTTATAATTATCAAACAAGTATTATAAAAAAAGTGTTATGTAGGTAATTTATCAAGCTTTAATTTAAGCTTAATAGCTTCCAGATTGGGAAAATAATGAATGTGTTACAAGGGTCGATGTGGAAAATGAAAAAAATTATAGACATTTTTCAGAACATTTTTAAAAAATATTTTTTCCAAGTTAAAACATTAGAAATTTAAAAAAAGGTCCAATAATTTTTATTCAGTGATCAAATAATTTTTCCAACAACCCAAACCAACAGTGGAATTTTTTAAGTACAGTAGCAAAAATCCACATTTTTTGACCTCCAATTCTTTTGACCACCAATTTTTTGTTAGCAAAGAAAAATTACAATTATCTTAATATATCCTTAGCATATACTTAAGGGTTCTAAAATTAATAAACAATAACATCTTTTCTTTGTTAACAAAAAATTGGTGGTCAAAAGAATTGGAGGTCAAAAAATGTGGATTTTTGCTACTGTACTTAAAAAATTCCACTGTTTGTTTAGATTGTTGGAAAAAATATTTGATCACTGAATAAAAACTATTGGACCCTTTTTTAAATTTCTAATGTTTTAACTTGGAAAAAATCGACTCGGAAATATTTTTTAAAAATTTTCTGAAAAATATCTATAAATTTTTTCATTTTCCACATCGACCCTCGTAACACATTCATTATTTTCCCAATCTGGACGCTATTAAGCTTAAATTAAAGCTTGATAAATTACCTACATACCGTTTTTTTTTATAATACTTGTTTGATAATTATAACGTTTAGTATTGTTAACTTTGTCTTTAACAAATTTCATCTACTATTAAAAAGTTTCCAATGTATTGTCGCCCACTGTATATGCTTTATGGGGTCTCCGACCGATATTTCGATGCGTTACGAACGGAATGACAAAGTGAGTATACCCCCATACTGTGGTTGTAGGGTATAATAAATTACATGTAAAAAATATGTTGTTTTGAGTGTTTTGTTCAATAAAATGTTCAGAAATTTAAAAATACTTGTTCAAAGTCTTTTTGTTTTAATTAGTTGAAAAATATAAAATCTAAAACAAAGTTTTAAATTTTTAAAATTTTATTTTAAAAATTTCGGTTTTTCAACACATTTGCTAATAAAAAAGTACTAATTAAATTGATCGAAAAAAACTATAATTATTTCCGTACTTTTTTTTGACCAACATAAATAAATTTAAAACAGAAAAATAACTTTCTTGAAAATTATTCTATGAGAATATCATAGTTTTAATTAGTAAAGGAAAAAATTACCTCGAGCTTGAATAAACCTACTCAAAATATAATATTGTAAAATTCAAATAAAACAATTTTTATTTTTTAATAAAAATTAATCAGAATTGTTTCCGTATTCTATGGACTCCAACCAACCCGAATTTTTATATGAGAACCATAAGTTTTTTGTTTTGTTTTGAAATTAAAAACATACACCTCAAATATTTTAATTAAAATTTGTTTTAATTTTTTTCTGTGTTTTTTAAGTTATTTTTACAGAATCCGTATCTGTATAGCAGTGTTTATTATTTCGTTTAATTTTATAAAAATATAAATGAAAAAGGAAAACTTAAAATACATTGTTCATAGAATATACCGATACACCCGAAAATTTGAGTTGGTAATTTTATTGCTTAATAATTACACTTTGACAATAAAAACCTCCCAGCTAAATATCCAGCTTAATTCTTATTTTTTTGGAAGCATCGTAAAAACATGTAACAGATCCCCAAAAGTGCTAAATTACACTGTGCAACACGATTTTGTATCTTGGATGGGACCAAAAAAAAACAAGTAAAAAATTATAGTCGGTTAAGGCCGACCATATGATACCCTACACCAGTGTTTTCCGGAAAATGGGTCCCAAGTTCAAGCATGGACCGTTTGGACCAATGTTTTGTTAGATCTTTATTTAGTGTAGAAAACACACACAGATCAAATTTTAGTGGAATTGGTTTATTTTTTTACCAATAGACCGATTTAACTGAATATCGGTCGAAATTTTCATATCAGGGACTAATGAATTTAGAGGAAATTATGTGAATATCGGGAGGGTGGTTTGTATGGGGATTACCAGAAGGCCTGACTGACTTTTTTGGGAATTTTATATGATGGTTTGTGCATTCCAAATTTTATTACCTATTAAATTTCAAAACGATATCTATTATAATGCGGTTATTACACTCAGAAAATTATATAAGTTACTACATGTAAGTTGTTTGTATATTTTACAGTAGTTAGTTGTTTTCAACTACAAAGTCAGTTATTTTTGTATGAAAAATATCAAACAACAATTTCTGTTAGTTATTTTAAGTCGTTTTTTTGAATAACTAACAAAAAGTACTGTAATGTAGTAGCAGTTATTTAAAGTAGTTAATTTAATTTTTTTTTATCTCTGAAAATTTTTCAAAGTTTTTTCCAAAAAAAAAATTGTTTTTTTATTTTTCACAACTTTTAAAAAAAAAAACTTGGAAAAAATTTGGTCTTAAAATTTTTTTTCCTGAAAAATTTTTTGAAAAAAAAAATATGTATTGTTTATTTTATTTTTACTACATATTAGTTGTTTTGACTACAAATGTTAGTAATTTTTACTGCATAAGTCAGTTGTTTTTTTGTCAGTTAAAATTACTAACATTGTTAGTTGATTTAACTGAAAAAGTAGTTGACCCCAAAACAACTTACAAAGTAGTTATTTTAACTGACATTTTCAGTTGATTTTACTAACATAATTTTTTGAGTGTAGAGGCATTTAAGTAAAATTCAAAGGGGGCGTTTGTATGGGCCACAAGAAGCTTATGCTTTAAATTTCCAGTCAATTGATTGAAAATTGCGACCTGTATCGTGCTTAAACCGATAGATGGACAGACGGACGGACGGACGGACATCGCTAAATCGACTCAAAAAGTAATTCTGAGTCGATCGGTATACTTAAAGCTGGGTCTAGGACCAATATTTCGGGTAGTTACAAACATCAGCACAAACTCTGTACCACAGAGTGGTGTAGGGTATAATTAAAGTATACCAATAGAAGACCAAAACCCCCCAAGGGTTTTGAAAACTTAGGTTGAGCTAATTTTTCATGGACCAATGAAATTTTTAATTTATTTCAAAGGTGTTTGGAATAAGTTCAAAAATAGTGTTAAATCTAGTCCTAGAGCAATTTATGTTAAAAGATGTCTTCAGTGAAATTTGATGGCGGCTCTTTTTACGAAGCATATTAACCCCCTATCTCCCATATTTAGGGGTAATTTTTTTCTTTTTTCAAATACCCTCATAGAACGCTAAAAAACTTGTAAAGTATCTTGGTGAAACATAATTTACCAAATTAAAATAATTTAAAGTTTTCCTTTTTTAAACATTGTGCTTATAATTTAAAATTTTACATTTTCAAGAATTTTGCACTTGTTCAAAAACTTTTGAACTTTACCGACCCTTAGTGTAATTTGATGCAAACAATTTTTGTAAAACTTTTTAACCCTTTAAACGCACGTTTTAGTGATGTTCTATGAGGATAATTAAAAAATGGACCAAAATGACCGCTAAAACTGGGATATAGATGGTTAATATATTCGAAAAAAAGAACAGCCATTAAATTCCATTGAAGACGTATTTTAACATTATTTGCTTTAGAATTAGATATATTGTTTCTTTTTTTTGACTTATTGCCAACGTCTTTGATAAAAATTAAAAACTTCAGTGCGCCATGAAAAAATAACTCGAGCTAGGTTTTCAAAACCCTTCGGGGGTTTTTGTCTATTGCTCTATTGCTATACTTTAATTTGTTTATTCCCATTCAAGATACACTCGGTGACCCGAAATTTGTTGCACAGTGCTATTGGTTTTTTGACTTTTCAACAGCGAGAGTTTTAACAAGTAAAAAAGTTAAATTCGGCCTTGCCGAATGTAGTAATACCATTTGGTGTTCAATTATGTTCACATATGCCAACCAGAAGCCGAATTAAAGCATTTTGTATTTTTAGGTTATGTTGAATGTACTGAAATTTTTGAGGTGTGCTTACATTTTCGTTCATAACTTTTGAACCGCTGAACCGATATCGCTCAAAAGCAATACCAAACTTCTCGGGAGAACTTTCAATAAATATGTTAAGTTTCAGTCATCTCTGTGCAATATTTTGTCCGCTACAGCATTTTCCACAGACAGACAGACGGACAGACGGACAGACGGACAGACGGACAGACGGACAGACGGACAGACGGACATCGCTAGAATGTCTTAAAATCGATCGGGCATCATGAATATATATACTTTATGGAGTCCCAGATCGATATTTCGATGAGTTACAAACGGAATGACAAACTTATATATACCCTCTATCACTAATAGCCGTAATTTCAACAAGCAGATAACTATCAGTGCATAGATATCTACCGTGTAAGTAAAATTTCGTTAACTTAACTCTTAGGTAACTATAATTTTCAATGTTAATTTACCGGCTAGGTTAAGATATCTATTAGGTATTTTACACCCGTAGTTACCTACTTGTTGAAATTACGAGCATAAGTGGAGGGTATAAAAACGGTACGTGCAAGAAAAATTTGGATTGCAGACTTGGAATCAGGAGAGCATAATCTATAAGAATCAGTTAAAATATTAACATATATGTTGCAAATATGATCATATATGCCTTCATACAGTGTCATATATATCCACATATGAGGCATTCCACACCAAATGTCCAGCGAAAAAAAACACGTGTACCATAAACATCTGAATAGCTTGTATAGATAGCCCTATATGGAACTTAGAAAATTGCGTTTTCGGTTTTTCAATTTTTCAAAAACTGGGCTTAGGAGGCGTGGTCAAATATTGGAAAAATGGTCAAATTTGTGGCGAGTTGCCTTGATTAAATATTTATCACATTAAAACGGAATGCACCACAATCTTAAAAATTTACATTTTTATATAGTTTCGTATGGGCTATCGAATAATTTTTCTTTCCTTGAAAAATTTTCAGGACCCGTTCTGAAATTTTCCAACGAAAAATACATTTCTGATTTTTTTGTGTGGATGGACAAACATCTAAACTTTAAAAAAAAAAAAAGAAAAAAAAAAGAAAAAAAAGTGGCCGGATTTTTGATAAATTGACTTTTTTAAAAAATGGAAAATTTCAGAACGGGTTCTGAAAATTTTTCAAGGAAAAAAAAATTATTCGATAGCCCATACGAAACTATATAAAAATTTAAATTTTTAAGATTGTGGTGCATTCCGTTTTAATGTGATAAATATTTAATCAAGGCAACTCGCCACAAATTTTACCATTTTTCCAATATTTGACCATGCCTTCTAAGCCCAGTTTTTGAAACATTGAAAAACCGAAAACGCAATTTTCTGAGTTCCATATAGGGCTATCCAAACAACCTATTCAGAAATTTACGGGACATATGTTTTTCTGTAGCGGGACATTTGGTGTGGAATGCCTCACATGCTTCATATATGGACATTAAGGGTGTTCTTAACAGTAAGGTAAAAATTTAAAATGTTTTAATTGCTTGGCACTGGGCAGAATTTCGTTCCTTTGTACTAAAAACTTAATAATAAAAAATTTGAAGTTAATCCGATAACTTTAAGTGGACGCGGAAACGACCTGAAGTTTGAATAACGGATTACAAGGGGAAAAAATGACTTTTTACTCATTTTCTCAATTTTTTCGATATTTTAAGTTAAGTTTGAATTCAAATGGTTACAGAATTGTGATGTGGAGTACATTACCTTTGTAATAAGGCAATAAAAACTAAAATCGGTTAAAAATCAGCCAAGTTATTACAACTGCCCCAGGCAACTAACGTGTGGCAGACCACTTGATCAAAGATTTCGAGTTCAATTTTTAAAATTGATTGAAATTTTTTACTATAGCAACATTTATTTATTCTTTACTTCCCAATGTGCTAAGGTAATAGGTATTTTTCATATTGTGTTATGCTAACTTGTTTTAAATTAATGTTAAAAAGGTCAAAATTTTTCAGCCCTGTTTTCAAATCTCCAATTTAAAATTTTAATTTTTTTAGGCAAATAAAATTTAAAAAATCGACCATTGGACCATAGGATTTTGTTAAGCACATATAAGGGAATAAAAATTACAAAAATTGTAGACATTCCTTTTTTCATTCGTCTAGTTTAGCGATTTTATTTCGGCGGATTTCGAGATAATAGTGATTTTGGTAACTTTTTTAGCTTTTAGTTAATTTTTTTATATTTTTGTAACAAACTTCATATGTTTTCTACCGAATTACTACAGAATAATATAGAATACTTCAATTCCTTTAATCAGGGCAAAATTGAGATATGAAAAATTGACCCAGTTAAAGGTCAAAGGTCAAATTTGAGAACAATTTGAATTTTTAAAGATTAACAATTTTTTTGAGCGGATATTTATGAAACTCCTTGATGTTATTTTAATATGACTAAACATAAATGGTTTATTATTAAAATTCGGAAAATTAACCCATAAGTGATATTGGGGTCTATATTTTTTTTTATTTAATGGAGAAAATATAAGTATATTATTTCATAGGGTCATATAGACCCCAACAGCACTTAAGGGTTAATGTTCTGAATTTTTATAAGCCATTAATTTTTACATCTTATTAAAATAACATTTAGGAGTTTCATTAATATCCGCTCGAAAAATCTGTAAATCTTTAAAAATTCAAATTCTTCTAAAATTTGACCTTTGACCTTGAACTGGGTCAATTTTTCATATCTCAATTTTGCCCTAATTAAAGGAATTGAAGTATTCTATATTGATCTGTAGTAATTCGGTAGAAAACATACGAAGTTTGTTAAAAAAAAATAAAAAAATTATCTATAAGCTAAAAAAGTTACCAAAATCACTATTATCTCGAAATCCGCCGAATTAAAATCGCTAAACTAGACGAATGAAAAAAGGAATGTCTACAATTTTTATTCCGTTATATGTGCTTAACAAAATCCTATGGTCCAATGGTCGATTTTTTAAATTTTATTAGCCTAAAAAAATTAAAATTTAAAATTGGAGATTTGAAAACAGGCTGAAAAATTTTGACCTTTTTAACATTAATTTAAAACAAGTTAGCATAACACAATATGAAAAATACCTATTACCTTAGCACATTGGGAAGTAAAGAATAAAAAAATGTTGCTATAGTAGAAAATTTCAATCAATTTCAAAAATTGAACTCGAAATCTTTGATCAAGTGGTCTGCCACACGTTAGTTGCCTGGGGCAGTTGTAATAACTTGGCTGATTTTTAACCGATTTTAGTTTTTATTGCCTTATTACAAAGGTAATGTACACCACATCACAATTCTGTAACCATTTGAATTCAAACTTAACTTAAAATATCGAAAAAATTGAGAAAATGAGTAAAAAGTCATTTTTTCCCCTTGTAATCCGTTATTCAAACTTCAGGTCGTTTCCGCGTCCACTTAAAGTTATCGGATTAACTCCAAATTTTTTATTATTAAGTTTTAAGTACAAAGGAACAAAATTCTGCCCAGTGCAACACAAAAATCCGAAATAAAAATATAAGAACACCCTTAATGGACATACATGACGCTGTATGAACGCATTTTGCGCCGTGCATTTATAATTATTGTTAAAACTGCATAAATATTTTAATTTATTAAATGAAACCATGTCTTTTATTTGTAACTTCAGACATTTTTTGAGTGTACTCAGTGAACAATGACAAAAAAAAAATCAACTCGTGATGTATTTTTTTTTTCACTCTCCTATGTTAATGTGCTTGTTTGGTTGGTGTCCTTTGAAAGGAATTCCCAGTTTTTATACTTGTTGCTGTCATGACTTTATTGTTTTATTCACAAATGGTTTAAGGATTTTCTTTCTTTTTTTGTCCACCACAAAGATAACAAAATGTGGCTAAACAAAGCTTGTCATAGAGTTGCTAATCCCTATTTTAATAATGTGATAAGCTTCCATAACTCCATTAGCCAGTAATTAAGGATACATGTAAAGGTTTTTTTTTTAAATGAATATGTATAAATAAGATTAACATTTAGTGATTAAACATTCCATCCGAAAGGAGAAAATCAGTTCATTAAATTTACATCGGCAGTGTAAGGGATTGATAAAACTAGTCGCCAAATGATGTTGCTCAACGTTTTGGGCATCTGATAAAATTCACGCCAGTGAAATGGTTTGGATGTGATTAAATCCTAATTAATAAATATTTTTCTTTGAGATAGATGTGTCCGGATGAATAAATTTACAAACCAGATTGTTCTATAAGAAAAATTATTGGGCAGAATTAAAATTTTCAAAATAACGTAAAAAAATTTTCTATGAAAATAAAAGTTGAAAAATTCTCAAAAATCGTAGAAACATCAACAAACCCCTTAGGAAATGGAAAAAGAGGATAAGTATGTTTAAGAAAAATGTTGGGGGCAGAAAATTAGTGGAGGTTGGTCTCATATTGCACCCCTCCAGGGGCAATTCTACGGCAGTTGTGGGGCTTTTTGAGGATTTTCCCCTCTTTACGCCCAACTTTGTCCCCGATGAGGGGCCATATGGCCCCACACCACCGCCCTTATTTTTTGGCTAATGCTTTCTTTTTCGAACACCAAAAAATTAGAGGGTGTCCCGGATCGAAATCGAAAACTGGTGAGCTATCCCACGCCTTATAGTGCAAATTGAAGAACCGTTTTTTGTGTTCCAAAGCTAAAAAAAAAAAAAAATTTCATAGATATCCCACTCGCATCCCACTAAGCGACCCCATAGCTCTTTCAGGAAAAGACCTAAGCTTTATTTTGAGTAAAAAAAAAAAAAAACAGGACCCAATTTGAGGAAAAAGTCAAAAAGGTTTTGGATTAAAAAAAAAAATCAAAATTTTTTTTTTTATTTTTTTTATTTTTTTTCGAAAGATTGAAGATACCCACGTTTTTTCAAAAGTAAACAGTCTTCGAGTTATCGACATCTTTTAAAATTTTCATCTTTTTAAAAAATGGTTTTACTTAAACAAAAATATCTCCGGAAAAAATTGACGAATTTCATTGTTTTTTGTTTTATATTAAAGGTAATTTAATGATCTATCAACTCTTTGTACAACATTTTTCAATCTGACTACACTGAAAAAAAGACATAACTAAAATTAAGCAAAAAATGTCTTTGAAAATTTATTATGAATTTTCCTAAAATTTAGTAAAATTTAACTAAAAAATGAGAAATTTTCTTAACTATGAGGAAAAAAGTTTAGTTCATTTACTTATAAGTAGTTGATAGTTTTCTTTAAATAGAATTTTTAAATATTAGGAAAAAAATTCTTACTGCCAAAGAAATTTTCCACAAATCTAAGAAACGTACCTTTATTTTTAAGACATATTTCTTAAAAAACAATTTAGTTCGAGTTTAGTTAAAATTTACTAAAAAAAACCATCATCGTATTTCTCTTCTTTGAATTGAGGAAGTGTACTTCTTAGAATTTAGTTAATAACTTCTGAGAATTTAGTAAATAACTTCTTAGAATTTAGTTAAAAATTCAAAATGGCAATATCTCGAAAACTAAGCGAGATAGAGCGAAACGGAAGAAATTTTCAAAAGAAAGACTACAAAGAATAATATGGAATAGCCTAGCTCTGCATATCTGTCGGGGTCTCAAGACCCCAATTTTAGATCTAAAATTTGAAATTCAAGAGATTTTATATATGCACATATCTCGGTAAATACTGCCAACACGAGAAAAGGTTCAACAGCATTTTTGTAGCTCTTGACTCGTAGAACACTTCCGCAAAATACCCGAAAGCCCTCCGATTAACACTTTTTGAGATATCCAGTTTTTAAGATACTCAAGACCCATCAGACCCCTTATTACCGTATCTCAAAAACTAAGCAAGTTAGAGCGAAACGGACACAAATTTTGGGTCAAAATATATGGGGACCCTTAAACTTGAGTTAACAAGGGGCTGGACCATCGGCGTATACAGAGGGGGGGCCCAACAACAACAACAAAAAAATATTTTTTTTATATGTATTGGAAAACACAAATCTCACGAAAAAAACAACAAAAATTTTTTTGTTGTTGTTGTTGGGCCCTGAAAAAACAGTCCTGCATACGCCGTTGGGCTGGACCCATGGGGTCCGAACCCATGGGTCCAGGGTCTAGACCCAATCTAGTTTTAAAATGTGAATGAACTAAAGTGTAATATAATTTTTCCCATTTTCTAGTTAAAATTGGCTTAAAATTAATTAACTTTGTTTTCCTTATTTTTGGGAAAATTATGAACTAAAACCAAGAAAAAAATCTTTGGAGCCAAATCACTCCCTCGTTTTCTTAAAATTAAGTTAATTTTCCCAGATTTTAGTTCCCTTTTTTTTTAGTGTATTGGCTTGAATCGATTAATCGATATATCGATAATATTGCTTCAATTTTACCAAAATTTGGCAAAAAAAAAAAACAAAAGCTACATTGTAAATTTCACAATGAAAAAAAATCTAAAATTCGTTTCTCATTTTGCAGTTTAATGGTCGTAATTTTAACACATAGATAACTACCGGTGTATTTACCTAATAGATATATTTACCTAGCCGGTTAAATTGCTTTGGTAATTTTAATGTTTATTTTACCTACACCCAAAAAAAAAACGTGGGTATTCAATACTAAAAATTTAACTAAATTTTAGTCCAAAAGGACCTAGTGCAGGAATTTTTAATCAATACTAAAGTTTTTTACTAATATTATTCAAAACCAGTAAAATTAGTAACTAATTAGTAGATTTTGGTACAAAATCACTTACACTCAGAAAATTATGTAAGTTACTACATGTTAGTTGTTTGTATATTTTACAGTAGTTAGTTATTTTCAACTAAAAAGTCAGTTGTTTTTGTATGAAAAATGTCAAACAACTATTTCTGTTAGTTATTTTAAGTAGTTTTTTTGAATAACTAACAAAAAAGTACTGTGATGTAGTAACAGTTATTTAAAGTAGTTAATTTTATTTTTTTTATCTCTGAAAAATTTTCAGTTTTTTTCCAAAAATAAAAATAAATTTTCGTTTTTTTTATTTTTCACAACTTTTAAAAAAAAAAAAAAAAAACTGAAAAAATTTGGTCTTCAATTTTTTTTCTGAAAAATTTTTTAAAAAAAAAAAAATATTTATTGATTATTTTATTTTTACTACATTTTAGTTGTTTTGACTACAAATGTAAGTAGTTTTTACTACATAAGTCAGTTGTTTTTTGTCAGTTAAAATAACTAACATTGTTAGTTGATTTAACTGAAGAAGTAGTTGACCCCAAAACAACTTACAAAGTAGTTATTTTAACTGACATTTTCAGTTGATTTTACTAACATAATTTTTTGAGTGTACTAAACCTTTTACTGTAGAATTATTTTGAGTGTAGGTGTATGTACCGAAGACAAATGTTTAAAAATATGGCAACAATAGCTTTCGGCGTTTTGTTTTGTGTCAAATATTATTTTTATTTTCAAAAGTTAATAAATTTTTTACGATTTATTTTTATAATTAAAATTTTATGTTAAAACATGTCTAAAAAGGGAATAAACAATGCCCGAATTTAACGGAACGTGAAAAACAATCTATTCTCTTGAAATTACGGCCATAAGTCTGATGTAATACGAAGAAATTAAAATGGCTTTTAAAAAAATCCCTTGAAAATAGTACAAGTTATATGCATTTAGGGTTGCCATTCGTACTGTTTTAAACAGTACATGTACTGTTTTTTATAAAAAGTACTGTTTTATGCACACCACCTAAAACAGTACGCAAAAGTACTGTTTTTTAAAGCGTGTACTGTTTTTGTACTGTTTTTTTATACTCATCACCAACATGTAACATTTTTCGAAAAATGATTCATATTTGACAAAATTGTAATCCAATTTTTAAAAAGGAGCTAAATGCAATTAAATTTTATACCACACTCAAAAAGAAAAAGTATTTAAAAAGTGGGAAAGTTAACTAAATTTAATAATGATTTAGCTCCATTGCCATGTTTTCCTTCTTTTTATCTAAATTTTTCAGAAAAATAAGAAAATAGGAAAAAATTTATTTTATTGAGTACATCTCATTTAAAGTTCCGATTGCGGGCAGACCCTATTAGGTTCGGAACCCATGGGTCCAGACCACCTTAGGCCCAGTCCCGTTGGGTCTACTAAGGATCTACATAGATTTTGATTCAACATATTTGCCCTTTTCGCTCTACCTTGCTTAGTTTTTATGATACGGGGATTTAAGGGCCCAAAAGGGTCTTTAGAATTCTAACGGGATAACTGAAAAACTATTACACGGAGGGATTAAAGAGCAGTTCGTGTAAAGAACTACAAAAATGTATTTGGCATTTTTTTTCTTTCGGCAATTTTTTCTGAGAAATGAGCATTGTTAAATTTTGGGGAATGCCCAAATTTTTAGATTCAAATTGAGGAGTCCATACATTGAAAGAGAACCGGAAATTCTTAAGAGATTCTTAAAACCGGAAATGAACCCTTTTTTGCTCTTTCTGGCTTAGTTTTTGAAATTTTTGAAACAGTTTTTTGAACAATTTTGTCTCGCTGTTGTCTCGACTATTGTCTCGCCGAAACCCCCCCCCCCCCCCCCCCCCCCCCCCCCCTCAAAAAAAAGACACCCCTGTTTTTTTTAACGTGTTGGAGGGTATAATAGATTCGGCACAGCTGAATTTAACAGTCTCACTTCCCAGTTGGATAATGTGTCACTGAGGAAATTTCCACAGTGATTCCTTGAGGAAATGTCTTCAGGTTCTGACAAATCATAGGTAATCCTTGATGACATGTCCTAACATTGTCAGCACTGAATGTTTGCTTTAAGAGTGTGGACAATTCCTCTAAGACGTCTAAAAGGAAATGTCTTCAGAATAGCAGTATATTAAATTAGAACTTTAAATCTGGGCAACTCTTCAATTTCCAAGAAAAAGATGGCAATATTATCGATTTATTTAAAATCAAAATCTAACAAGTACAATAAAAGTAATAAATAGATAAACAATTTTCAAAATAAAGTTTGGAACAAGTAGTTATGTGTGGGACTAATAAACTGGAGGTTCCAGGTTCGAATCCAGTTGGGACTAAAAAAGGCGAAAAGTTTTTTCTAAATATGAGAAAGATAATTTATAAAGGATAATGGATAAAAGTAAAAACTTAAGGAAATGCGAAAACTTTTTTGTATTTTCGCATGACCTACGTCAGACATTTCCCCAAAGAAATCTTAGGTGACATGTCCCCAGAAGGTCAGCCCTGACTACTGCTGACTTTGAGTGAGGACATTTTGAAAATTTGTATGAAACTGTCCTCAACCCAGTACATAGAGATGTCTTGTGGATATCAGCAGTGACTCTGACATGTCACCGCTCCGTCACTGAGGATGGCTCGAGGACGTTGCCAACTGGGTTGTTTCATTTGGTTTTGATAGGAAGCTCGGTGTTTTAGTTAAGCGAAAACATAGACTACAAAAGCTTTACAAGTAAGATATCGCGAAAACTAAGACAAATGCTCCAAAAAGTCAATCGCAATTGTTTTCAACACTGATAAAAAATAGAATAAATTTAAGACGGAAAAATGTTTCCCCGATCTGTAAACAATCTTTTATGCTCGTTTTGGCTGAAATCTGTTTGAAATAAAATAAGACTTTTAAAAAAGTACTGTTTTTATTTGCAATGTACTGTTTTTTGAGACCAAATGTACTGTTATTTCCTATTTCAAATCTGGTAACCCTATATGCATTTGAGTAAAAATGCAGAAATTAAGTTTATTGATTGTAACACCAGTTTACAAATTTTGAAAAATTGTTCGATTTAATATATTTAACATATATTTTTCATGTAAAATCGCGAGCTAAATCCGAAAGGGAAGTCAAAAAGTTAAAAATTAGACAAATTTTTAAGATATTGCTAAATGCCATATTTAAAATATCCCAGCGAAACTTTGATAACCAAATAAGGTATAAAATAAGGTATATGATAACTTATTTTATACATTGCAGCATTGATGATTTTAACATGGGATGAGACTCAAAGTAATGCATACGAGTAATGTATAAAATAAATCATACCAGATACGTAATATATAAGGCGTTGTTACGAGTAGTGAACAAGTAATAATGTATTAAATTTACTCACGTGATTGTAAGTGAGTAGAAAAAATATGCTCGTGAGTGAGTGTCCGTGATTCAAAAATTCCTGTCGTGCGCCCATCTCTAGTTTAACCTTATGCATTTTTGTATAAAATATTTAGTTTTTATGTTATTATAATGCATTATCTATTCAATTACAAATAATGCATTATTCCAAATTTTGCAATAATACATAATGTAACCAAATATAAGTCACCCATGATTTAATGTTTAGAAATAATAAATATGAAATACAATTTTTGCAATAATCATGCTTTACGTAACAGGTTATTAGTAAAACCTTACTTTTCACCTTGAAATAATATGTTGTTTAACAAATGTCTGTCCTTAAATAATACTACAAATCGTCACCTAAAATGCAAAAGGCCCTAACTAACATTTTATTAATTTTACAGGAGAAGCAAAATTTTTAATTTGTTAATAACTTTGTTGGTTTTGATTGAGAGTCCCCGCACAACAATGTCGGTGACATTTTTTTCATACAAATTTGGCAAGAAAAAACGCTCGACCGAAAACCGCTTGAATAAAATCAATTTTATTTTTGTGTCGGTTTCTCTCTCTGTTTTAATTTTTTGATATGAAAATGTTGCCACAATTTTTTAAATTTTTCGATTATGTTCGATAAAGTAAACAAAAAAAATGTGATCTCTAAAAAAAAAAAATTTTAAATTCTACAAAAACACAAAAAAAACGAAACAATATAAGAAAATCAAGTTGATAATAAAAAAAACAATAAAATTTAATTAAAAAATATCGAAAAAGTGAAAAATAGTGTAAATATCAACGCCTGACTGAATTTCCCGCTGCCGCCTTTGAATTGGGCTAAAATTTTGTGAAGACGTACGTTTTGTGAATATGTATCAAAATTAATCACAAAATGATTAAAAAATGTATTTCTAGTTGCTTTCAGTGGCGATTTCGCAGTTCACATGTTTTTAGTTTTTGGCTATAAAATCGCTAATTTTTATTATGTGACCCTAATTTTTTGTTGGAACATGTAGGTTAATAAAATACACCAGAATCTATCAAAATACCGATTTTGAATTTTTTGTTAGTTAGGGCGTTTTTCATTTTAGGTGACGAAATAAGGGACTTACTGGTAATGTGTTACATAATCACCATTCATTACCAAAGTTTTGCTGGGATTGGTTTGACATAAATAAAAATATCTCCAAACAAAATTGGATGATTTGAATTTTTTAGATTTCAATTCAAGATTATTAAATAATTTATCAATTCTCTATACAATAATTTTAAATCTGATTATCGCCTTAGAATCTATTCATCGATATATCGCCTACTTTACTTCAATTTAAACAAAATTTAGAAAAAAAAGTAAATTTTGCTCACAAGGGAAGTATGAACCGATTTGCCTGAAACTTAAAATATATATAACTGAGATGATATTAAGGTTGGGGTGTCTAGGCTTTTCGGCCATATTAGTGTTTCAAAATTTCGTTGTCCTCTTATGAAACCATATGGACCTCCGGGAAAATTTCGATAACTCACGAACTAACAGGAATATCCTCTAAAGCAAAAATACGTGTCGAATTAAATTTAATAAAGATTATTTCGTATTCATATGGACATCGTAGCTCTATGTCTTCATGTAAATGCCCCCCAAAACTTTCACATTTTCATGAAAAAAGTATTTAACGAAGCCAAACTTTTACAAGGTTATGCCACCGTTGGATAGGCATCAAAAAAACCTTTCTTCTCATATGTAAACATCATATAGTTTCTTAGAAAGAAATGGCTGAAAAATCCAAAAAACTTTTTTTTCGCCATTTTTTGACCTATGTTTTGAACCCCTAAATCCCCGATATGGCCGATAAGCCGAGACACCCCGACCTTAGAATTGTCTCTTTTATATATGGGGCATTCCAGGCCAAATCACTCACTTTTAGACCCGACCCCTTTCGATTTATTTTATTTTTGGATATGTTTTAGTACTTATTAAATGCAACTTGGACACCAATTTTCAGCCTTTTATTCCAAGATGGTGTTGAGTAATCAATTTTTCAAAATGGCGATTTTTTCAAAAAAATGGAAAAATTAAAATTTTCAATTAATTTTGACCAGTTAAAAATATAGATATCTTAAAAAAGTTGGACAACGTTTTGTTGGTATTTAAATGTAGTTTTAGAAAAAAATATTAAAAAAATTATTCGAAATAATTATCACTTATTTTTTAACGTTTAAAAATTAAAATCGACTTTTTGAAAAAGTCCGAAACCTTCGATTTTTTTTTTACAAACGTCTTAAAGTTCTACTCTTAATTACGCAACTTTTAAGCCATAATTCGAGATGTGATCGCAATTTGTTCTATTTTTTTTTCAAATTTTGAAAATTGCACCTTATATTTTTTGACTCTGATTTATTTTATATGGTGCTCCAAAAAAAATTGCATTGGTAGATACTGACCCTAACTTACCGTAGATATATTCATTTAGAGGCAAAAATACGCCTCACAAAAATTAAGAACGATCGGACATGGATAAGGTGTTCCGCATGGGCCTTGAAGTTTAGAAAACGGATTACAAGGAAAAATATGAATTTTTTTCTGTTTTCTCAATTTTTTTGGTATTTTAAGTTAAGTTTTAATTCAAGTGGTTACAGAATTATAATACGGAGTAAAAGGCCTCTCTAATAAGGTACCAAAGACAGAAATCGGTTGAAAATCAGCCAAGTTATTACAACTTCCCCAGGCATCTAACGTATGGCAGAACACTTGATTAAGCAATATAATACGATTTTGGAAATTCATTGAAATTTTCTACTGTAATAACATTTTTTTATTCTTCAAGTTCAAATGTATGGCTAACATTTTTTAAATTAGTGCTAAAAATGCCTGCATTTTCAACACCCTTTTAAAATCTCTATTTAAAAAAAAAAAATCTTTTTTTTGTTTTAAAATTTGGAAAAACCAAAAAAAATATTACACTGAAACATGAATAATGAAGAAATGTTATTACAGTAGAAATTTTCAATAAATTTAAAAAAAGGGACTCGTATTTTTTAATCAAGTGGTATGGCACACGCTAGATGCCTGGGGAAGTTGTAATAACTTGGCTGATTTTCAACAGATTTTAATTTTTTGTACCTTATTAGAAAGGCATTTTACTCCACATCATAATTCTGTAATCACTTGAATTAAAACTTAACTTAAAATACCAAAAAAAAATGCGAAAACAGAAAAAAATTCATATTTTTCCTTGTAATCTGTTTTTTAAACTTCAAGGACCATGCTAAACGCCTTACCCATGTCCGATCGTCCTAAATTTTTGTGAGACGTATATTTACCTGCAAATGAATATATTTAGGGAAGATAGGGACAGTATCTACCATTTTTTTTTTTTTTTGGAGCTCCATATAAAATAAATCAGAGCCAAAACATAAAAGGTGCAATTTCAAAAATTAAAAAAAAAAATAGAAAGAATTGTGATCACATCTCGAGTTATGGCTTTAAAGTTGCGTAATTTAGAGCAGAATTTTTATAGTTTTTTACAAAAAAATCGAAGGTTTCGGACTTTTTCAAAAAGTCGATTTTAATTTTTAAACGTCAAAAAAGAAGTGATAATTACTTCGAATAATTTGTTCATATTTTTTTTCTAAAACTACATTTAAATACCAACAAAACGTTGTCCAACCTTATTTAAAATATCTATATTTTTTAATGGTCAAAATTAATTAAAAATTTCAATTTTTTAATTTTTTGGAGAAAATCGCCATTTTGAAAAATTGATTACTCAACACCGTCTTGGAATAAAAGCCTGAAAATTGGTGTTCAAGTTGCATTTAATAAGGACTAAAACATTTCTAAAAATAAAATAAATCAAAAGGGGTCGGGTCTAAAAGTGAGTGATTTGGCTTGGAATGCCCCATATATTTTACGTTTAAAAATTTTATTTCTGAATTTAAAGTGAATTTAAAGTTCAAGTCAGATTTATTCCGAAGAAAATAAAAGGCTTTTCATAAAATCCGTAAAAAAAATTGTAGAGTTTACATGCATTTTACCAAAAATGCACAGTTTCAAGTTTATACAAAAACAGTTGTATTTGTTTATTTTGGGTGTGCCGAATGTAAAAACACACAAATAAGATAAGATCAAATTTTTAGCCCCACTACTTAAGTCAACAGGGGACGAAAATACGGATGGTCACAATTTCCCCTAATTTCCACTCTTGCAAGAGTCAAGAAAGTTCGAAATTAATTTGAGATGTATCTTCTCCAATAGTGTTTCAAAATTAAAGTTTCAGGATGTGTTCTTTAACAATTTAACATACTGCTTAAGTGTTGAGTCTGTAAGGTCTGTGCGTATGGCGCGCGTTTCAAGAAATTTATTCATTGCTCTTGTAAGTTTATATTTAAATATTATTCGATTTTCTTACCTTTGTTCCAGATTTTCTTAATCCTCCAAATAAAATGCATAATTTTTTTTTGTTATTATCAGATATTTAACTGAAGAGGTTTATTCACATTTGAAATGTTTTAATTTTTTTTCTTCACATAATAATTTATAATATTTATTTTTTGTTTTAATACTAATGAAGTGTTTTTTTCTCGTGTAAATAAACACAAATATTTAATAAGAATTCTTTTTTTTTTTATTCAAAAAATATTTTATATCATATTATAATTTATGAATGTAATATTATAATTAAGTATATACTACTAATATAAATGAAGCACATTTCTAAATAAAATATTTATGTATTTTTTTTTTTGTTTTTTTTATTATTGTTTTACATAATATACTAAATGTATGTATTGTATGGTATATACTTAAAATAAATAATTAATATATAATGTGTCACTTATGGTCCTAAATAAAGCTTATGACTACAATTTGTACAATTTCTATTTACAAAAAAAAAAAAAAAAAAAACGATAAACGATAAACACTTACATACATAAATAAAGTATATTTATAAAAAAAGAAAGAAGAACGTTAAAATATTTTTATCTAAAAAATCTATAAAAGATAAACGAAAAGTTAAAATATTTTTTATTTGGAAATGCTACAACACTCTTACTATATCCGTTACATTAAAAAAAAATAATTAAAGTTTATAATGGAAGTGGGACGTGAACAAAAAATCTTTTTCATACATGGTGAATGAAAAAACCATATATGCATATAAGTAATGTATGTGAACAATTGTTTGTATGTGTTTGTGTTTAGGATTTAGGCCATGTACCAGTTTTGTATGCATTCATTGTCCATTCACTGGTCCAACCATCCATCACTAACTTAATTAATATATGATTCCTTTCGTACCTGACTACATTATACAAATAACTAATACTTGTAATTTTTCCATTATTTGCTGCAGTTTTTTTTTTTGTTTTAATTTTTAGTTTGCTTGTATAACATTTTGTCTATTTGAAGGATTAACATAGCATTTCTATATGTTTGAATGTTAAAAAAAATATTTTAAATTAATACAACGAGATCTTATCCCTCAAGGAAATTTTCCATTTTAAAATAAAGAAAAATTTTTAAAACAAAAAAACATACATAATTATTTAAATTGCTTAATAAATGCTTAACACTTCTAAGTGGAATGCTTTAAAACTACAATAAAAGATACCAAACATATTTTAACAGCTCGTAATTTTTACAAGGAATATTAGTAAAATAGGGCTACCCATTAAAAATTAAATTTTGGCGGCACAGCTTCATTTTATAGCATACTACAGAGAAATTTATTTTTTTAAGACTTTTTTTTTAAAACTAATTAGCGCTTAATCAGTTCCAACAAATAGTGCTTTAAACTGTGACATCGCCCATAAAAACAATGCTTTATTTCAGGTGGTTTGAATGTGCATTTTAGCTTGTGATTTATTTTCAAAAGTTTTTTATCAGCCAAAAATTTAAAAAATGCAAATTTACAAGTAAAAGAACGCGATAAAACTTAGCGAAATTTTTTGCTACCTCTTGTTTTAAAAGAAGTGCTACCTCCTATTTGAAGATAACTTTGTTTACTTTTTTGAGTGCGGAACACTCAGAAAAATATTTTTTTCAAAATTTCTCAATTTTTGTTTCCAAGACCATAAAAAATTTAACATTTTTTTTCCGGATTTAACCAATTTTTTTTAGAAGCATTTTTGCTAATTTTGTTTAATAACACTGCGGATACAAAAAAATAAACAAGAGTTATGACAACCCTTGCTATATATTTCGGATTTGAAGCATTCCACACCAAATATCCAGCGAAACAAAACCTGTGTACCGTAAATTTCTGAATAGGATAGCTAAAAAATATACAGCTAGAAAATTGCGTTTTCGGTTTTTCAATTGTTCAAAAACTGTGCTTAGGAGTCGTGGTCAAATATTGGAAAAATGGTAAAATTTGTGTCGAGTTGCCTTGTTTAAATATTTATCAAATTAAAACGAAATGCACCACAATCTCAAAAATCAACATTCTTGTATAGTTTTGTATGGGCTATCGATTAAATTTTTTTTTTTTTTTGGAAAATTTTCTGAACCCGTACTGAAATTTGCCATTTTTTAAAAAAGTCAATTTTAAAAAAATCCGGCCACTTTTGTTTTTTTTTTTTAAGATTAGATGTTTGTGTATCCACACAGATAACTTCAGTTATGTGTTTTTCGTTTTTTTTCGAGATAGACAAACATCTACACCTAAAAAAAAAATTTAAAAAAAAAACAAAAGTGGCCGGATTTTTGATAAAATTACTTTTTTAAAAAATGGAAAATTTCAGAACGGGTTCTGAAAATTTTCCAAAAAAAAATTTTATCGATAGCCCATACAAAACTGTACAACTATGTAAATTTTTGAGATTGTGGTGCATTTCTTGTTAATTTGACCATTTTTCCAATATTTGACCACGCCTCCTAACCATAGTTTTTGAAAAATTGAAAAACGAAAAACGCAATTTTTTTAAGTTACTATTCATACAACCTATTCAAAAATTCACGGGACACATGTTTTTCTGTAGCGGGACATTTGGTGTGGAATGCCTCATATGCTGAGGCATTCTTAACAAAAACTAATATTTAAGTGTTTGCCCTGCTATAATTATAGTTTTTGTTAAGATAACTCTTGCAAATGAAAACTTTTTTGCACAAATTTTGGATCAGTTTATTGGTTAAGGTTTCCACATTATATAAGTACACTCAAAATAATTCTACAGTAAAAGGTTTAGTAAGTGATTTTGTACCAAAATCTACTAATTAGTTACTAATTTTAGTATTTTCAAAGTACTAAAATTTGTAATTTTTACTGGTTTTGAATAATATTAGTAAAAAATTTTAGTATTGGTTACCAATTCCCTGCACTAGGTCCTTTTGGACTAAAATTTAGTTAAATTTTTAGTATTGAATACCAACGTTTTTTTGGGTGTACTAAAAGATGAACCCTTAAATCATCTCGTAAAATGATGCTGCCATATACAAAAAACGGTTTTTCGGGATTTTCATCATAATGGTCCATATCACATACACTCAAAAAATTATGTCATTAACTGTTTGTAGTTTATTTAAAAAGTTTTCCGTTTAGTCGTTTTTAAAAGAAAAAACATTTGTTTGATGTTCAGTTTTTATTAATGACTACTTCTGTCCTTTGTTTCAAAAATGACACACTAAAAAATAAAGACTTTCATTAACATTTAATCTTTAAAGTCATTTATTTTTGTTCTGTAAGTAAAAACTACTGATTATTCTTTAAATTTTTAATGATTTGTTTAGGTATTTTTTTTAAATTGTTGGTATTTTTAAATGATATATCATTAGTTTTTACCTACACAAGTAAGTTATTTTTTTGTAGAAAAAAAATTCAAAAAATTATTTATAGAAATATAAAAACATGTTTGTATCAAGTGACTTTGGCACGATGGGTAGAGTGTCTGGCCAGAATGTAGTTGATTGCGGGATCGATTCCCCAAAATTTTATTAAAAATTTTTAAAAAAATATTTCAATAGAAAATTGTAAAAAATAACCTACGAAATCATTAATTTTTAATGTTTTGGTAGGTTATTTTTTTGGAATTTGTTGGTAAAAATAACAGAATTATCATTAGTTTTTAATGTTTTCGTAGGTTATTTTTTTCGAATTTGTTAGTAAAAAAGAATGAAAAACCCGTAATATTTTAATGTTTAATGTTATTTATTTTAGAAAATTTTGTCAACAGTAAAAAATAAATGTTGATGTTTGTTAAAACAAATGAATAATTACTGGGATTGTTTTCAATTGTTTATTCACTGGTTTTAAGTGTGTTTTTCATTTGTTTTTGCCTACAAAATATTTTGAGTGTAGCTGTTTCTTGTTCACTATTCGTATTGTTAGGAATGCCTTTTTGATTCACTAAAAATTAGTTTTTTATTAAAGACCAATTAGGCGGTTAATTTCGCGAAAACCTTAAAAAATTAAGAAATTCTCGAATTTAAGGGCTTAAGATGAAAGTTTTTTTGCATAAAAAATATTGAAACAAGTCATAATTTTGTTTTCCATGACATAATATTTAAAAATCATTAACTTTGCAAAATTTTTTTGCTAAAAACCTAGCTCGAAGTCAGCAAATCTTTAATGACATTTTGCAAGAAAACTTTACCATCCCTAGTAAAAATCATTTCGTATATATTTATATGTATAAATGTATAAATTTATACAAATATATCTTTTTATACATATTGAGATTCTATTATATTTAATTATATAAAAAATCAATCAGATAAGACCAAATTTCGTATCAAATTATATCAAATTTTATAAAACTCCCGATAAAATTTTATAAAATTTAATACGAATTTTGGTATTATCTGAGAAATTTTTTATATAATTTTATATAATTAGATAATTTTATTTAAATTTAGGTATATTTGTATCAATTTATACATGAATATATAAAAAATTATTTTTACTAGGGATACATCGAAAAACGGAGTATGCCAATGGAATCAGCATGTCTCAAACATATAGAAACGTTGGTCACACCTCTTGTTTTCTAAAATAGTGGTCAGTTTTGTCATGATGTGTAATTGCAGTTTTTTTTTGTAAAATTACAGTTTTTTTTATGTAAAACTACCCAGGAAATTGAAAATGTTTTAATATTTCAGTGCATCAAATTCATAAACACCCCAGAAAAAACTTTTTTTGTTTCAGTAATGTGTAATCATTACCTACCTTATTGCTTGGTAATGAGTCGTAACTACCCGCATTATTAACTTAAGTACATATTTGACGGGAAGTGAAATCTACATATCGTCGCTGCGCCCAAAAATGGAGTCATGTGTTCAACATTTTTTTTTTTTTCGAAGAAGCCCAAGAAACAGCCAAATTTGGTTCTTTCGCGGTAATTTTAAGAAAAAAACTTAACGTAAATATTAAGCCAATTTTATATATTTCATGTTGATTAAAAGGTTTAATTCTAAAAAGTACTCCGAAGGACAAAATAAAGGAGTTTCTTAGGACTCTTTGAAAAAAAAATTAAAAACACATGACTCCATTTTAAGGCGCAGCGACGATATGTTAAGATATTTGTTTTAACAATTTCCTCATTACCTGGCCAGCGAGTTGTTATACTTATGGTCAGTATAACTCAAACAACATAATTTTTTTGTCAGTTTACTAGTTGAGTGAAAAATTTCTGAACCACCCTAATTTTTTTAAAATTCTTTTAGCCATTTTACGAATGTATTAATTCTTCTTCTTCTTTGGGGGTTAATGGAAAAGTGACGCGAATACAAATGAGTTATCATATTGTACACACAGCCAATCCTTTTCAAATGACAACCTCACCCTCTGTCCAGAAAGGACTTGGTGACCCCTGTTTTTTTTTTGACAAACGAGGCCCTGTCGACCGATCTTAGGCGGTATAACCTTAACAACCGCACAGAGGAAATTCTGTTGCCAACCTGGAGTGTCAGCGAACCCTGAATGGCCAAAGTGCGTCTCAGGAAGTAGGAGATCGCGAATACTGGATCCTCTGAAACACTGGCTCCAAACACAGCACGTTTGGGTGCTTAGATAGCAGCCCTATCACCAAACTAGGGAACGAAGGCTAGCAACCTACGTTTCTGAACTCAAATTGCTAACGAATCGCTAAAAATAAATTTGGCGCCCTATGCTCCAGTGGGAGTTAAAGGAACATATATAAAAAAAAAAATAAAATTAATTCTTCTTTAAATAAAAAAATGTTTTCGAAATTTTTTTCAGAAACTTTTATTGCATTTATTGATTTGATAATTTTTTTTGTGTTTTCGGGCTTAGAAAAATTTTCTAAAATTTCTATGCCTAAAAATTTTTATATTTTTTTGGAAATTGTCTTAAATGCATTTCATTAAACTTTGTACACCTCGAAACAATTTAAAAATTTATTTTGTGTTTACAAGAGATGTTTAGTTTATTTTTTTTTTAAATGTAGAAAAAAGAAATATTCACAAAAAATTTTCTGAAAGTGCAATAACCGGACTTACTATCTTTCCAAAAGGAAGTTTCGGGACTTGAAAATACGAGACCTTGTGTTGTTCACTGATTTACAAAGAATCTGCAAAACTTTTGGTTAGTTTACGAAAGTCGATTTTGAAATGCGTTCTACAAAAGTTGTACTAAATTTAATTTGTTTCTGATTTCAGTTAACTATTTTTCAGATTTTTTTTTTGTAACCCTTACATATGTATTGGACGAAAACACTGAGGGTTTGGAATGAGCTAATTTTCTTGTTAAAAACAAGAATTTTTTTATAAAGTTTTTGTATTTGGCACTTTTTATTGTAGTTTTTTTAAAAAAACACTCTACTTAGACTTGGACGCACTTTTTTTGCTGCGTGGGTGTAATAACACAACTTTATCTATATGCAAGATGATAAAAATGAATAATTAACTCTAATGTGTGTGTGTGTGTATGTGTTTAAACCTACATATATATGTGTATATAAATATATACATATGTATATCATACATATGCATATGTGTGTGTGTTTGTGTTTAATAAGCTGGACTTAACCTACCAACGTTGGGGATAAATAGCAGTCATTATGTTTCAGAAACAATCATTTCTTATATTTTTACTTTGTTTTTGTTTTTGTTTTTTTTTTAATTAATTAACAATTAGTCCAATATATGGAATTTTTAAAAATATGTATATTGGATCAAAGGCATTCAATCTTCATGTTGTACCTCTGTGGGTTGATGTTCTAATTTGATTTTCATCAAATTAGTTTCTCGCTGGGGTGGAAATGTGGGACCGACAGATGACTCGGCATGTGTAATTAGTTCGCTCATATCTTGACCCTGAAAAAAGTCTTCGAAACGTGGACTTTTGCTGGCCGATTTTTGCAATAAACCATTGGCTATGGCCTCAAAATCGATACCCGGCGGTAGGCTTTCCAAAAATCGTTTATTGTAAGCGTAGTTGGGATGTTCTTTCATCTTTGATTGTGGCGGATATGGAGAAGCTGAACCTGTTGATCTTTGTGAGTCGCCTGCAGCCGAGCCGCGTGATTGATTGCCGTATTGTCTAGCCTGCATAGCTTCTTTTAATTCTCGTTCACGATCACGTTCTCTTTCACGTTCACGTTCCCTATCTCTATCACGGGCTCGCTCACGTTCACGCTCGCGTTCCCGTTCCCGTGAAAAGGCAGCAGTGTTTGATTGCATTTGATTATTGCGCGAACCACTTGTGGGTATGATATTTAGTCCAGGCAATCCCATTAAACCCAATGCACTAAGATCGGGCAAATTTTCTGAGCCACGACGTTCAGTGTGTTGTTTTAAACTAACAGCAGATATTTGCTCCTCAATTTCTGAACGTTGCCCGTACGACGGCGACTTGTACATGTTCATTGACTGTGAAATGGGGGATTGCTGTTGTTGCGACATAATTTGGCGCCGTAAATTTTCAGTCATTGAGGAAAGAGGGCTGCTTGATTCTTGTCCTATGGCAGCATTTTGGGCTGCAAGTTTTGCAGCATTATGGAATCCATTCGAAACAGCAGAACCACCGGGAGAAGTGCCAAATATGGCCTGAAATTAGATAAATTTTATAACAAAAAAATGCGTTTAAATAAAATTCTGAAACAAAGTCTGGTTATAAATTTAAGGTTTTTTATGAAATTTTATATAAAAGGGTGTAACCAGAATCAAATTGCGTCATATTAAAAAAAAAAAAAAATTGTTAACCAATAATAAAAAAAAAAAAAAATTGGGAACCATCCTAATGGTTGAAGATAGGGGGTCGGTATGTTCTGAGAAAATGTTGGAGTTAAAAAAATATTGGGGGGTTGGTCGTACATTTGACCCTTCTAGGGTCACTTCTAGGATATCTAGAGCGGTAGGAGCATATATTTTAAAAAATTGAACCCTTGTATGGGAGCCCCCTTAGATAGGGGATAAAACTTAGGTATGTTTGAAAAAAGTTTTTGAGAGGAAAAATTAATGGGGTTAATCTAAAGGCAAGTCCAGGGCAGTTTTTGTGTAGTTTATGAGGTTGGCCATTTCTAGAATTTTTTTAAAAACTTCAGCATAAAGATGTTTTAACTTTGATTCAAAGCAAAAAACTTAAGGTGCATGCCAATTCCATTTGGAAGTGGAATTGAGTTTTTTCTCTAAAAACTTAAAACGAAATATTTTTTCGGAATAAAATCACTTCCAATCATTCAAGTCAATTCCACTGTAGTTCCACAGTGGTTTCATAAAATAAATAGTTTTACGTTTTCTGAGCAAATTAAAATTTTTTCAACACACAAAATTAAGACTTGCATAAGAGCCCAGTCACAATTGGCACCACCGACGACGAACCACTGCGAAAGAGAGAGCGACACATTAAAATTAAGCGACAGACGACTGGACACATTTTATAAAGAAAACGACGCTCATATCAGTCACACTTCTATTTTTTTTCTTTTGTTATCCTATAAAAGCAGGTATACAATGTTTCTTGTGTGCAACACACACACAATATATTAACTCCAATTGGAAAAATTAGCATATTTTGTTGAACATATGGCAACGCTACTTGATAAAAATTTGAGAAAAATGAGAGGGTGGTGAGAGAGTACTACAAAAATAGAATAGAATCTATTCTGGCGGCAGTGTGGTCGACCACAAAGCGATTTTTTGCTTTTCATACAAAATGTATGAAAACATTTTGTGGTTACCGAATGTGGTGCCAATTGTGACTCGGCTCTTACACTGTGGAACAAATTCAGGTTAGCAAAAGTTGGGTCGATTCTGAGAGTAAGGGGTGAAAATAGAGGCTAAATTAGAAGACCCGTATCGCGGCGTTTGTTTATGTAAGTTCGATTTTTTTTAACCGACCTTCGAACTTTGCAGTCAAATGCCGATTTTCAGCATATTGTTTATATGGTTTTTTGGCTACAACTCGTCGACTAATTGATATTTTTTCAATCTGTAACAGCCAAATTATTGCTAGAGACATATTCAACAATTAATTTTTTTTTTAAATTGATTTAGAAAATTTTTGTGGTACTTATGAAGTAAAATGTTGGAAAAATTATTTCATTTTGAAAAAATGGCTTTTACAGATTGAAAAAAATATCAATTAGTCGACGAGTTATAGCCAAAAAACCATGTAAACAATATGCTGAAAATCGGCATTTGACTGCAAAGTTCGAAGGTCGATTAAAAAAAAATTCGAACTAACACAAACAAACGCCAGAATCGACCTAACTTCTGCTAACCTGAATTTGTTCCACAGTGTTATTGGAAGTCGTTACATACCGAAAAAATATTTTGTTTTAAGGTTTTAGAGGAATATTTCAATTTCAGTTACGAACGGAGTTGACAGTACCGTTTTAACCAAAAGGGTACACTGGGCACTTCCCTAAAAAATGTTTCAGAATCTGAGACGAAAAAGGTCTCAGATTCTGAGGGATTTTCGTATAGAAAAAGACTCAGATTCTGAGACATTTTTCGTATAGAAAAAGTCTCAGATTCTAAAATACTTTTCGTATAGAAAAAGTCTCAGAATCTTAGACATTATTCGTATAGAGAAAGTCTCAAAATCTGAGACATTTTCCTTATTAAAAATGTTCCAGACTCTGAGACAATTTTCGTATAGAAAAAATTCCGAGAAATTTTTCGTATGGAGAATATTGTAGATTCTGAAACGTTTTTTGCATAGAATAAGTCATTTTCGTTAAGAAATTGTCGCAGATTCTGAGACATTTTTCGTATTAAAGAAATATCAGATTCTGGTACATTTTTCATATAGAAAAAGTTTCAGATTCTGCACTTAAATTATTATGTAAGTAAATTCAACAGAATATGGCCCTATGTTACTCCTAGGAATAAATGGAATAAATATATAAATTCAACAGAAAATACGTTTGACACAAATGAAACTTTATTTAAAAAACGAACTACTTACATTTCACTAAAAACATTTCTCAGTTATTTTTAAATGTTAATTAATAACTGTTGAAATCCGTAAAAATAACTTAAGAATCCGTAAAAAATTACTGACAAAATTTTACTGTAAAATCGGTTGAAATAACGGAAATTTACCTCAATTTTTTTTTTTAGAAATAATTTTAAAAAACTTCGAACCTGAGGAGAATCGAACTCATAATTTTTGGCTGCTAGCCCAGCACGCTACCCTCTGTGCCACAAGCTACTTATTTTTTCAGCAATTAAATTTGAATTTCAAATTCAAAAAAAATCTAATTTTAGAAATTTTTAATAACTGACAATAACAAACGAAACATAAAAGAATGTGGTTTGTTTTTTAAATAACTGAAAAAAATAAACGTAACGGAAAATTTTATTTAAAAGACAGTTATGTATTTGAATAAACGTTTAAAAAGTTGTTTAGAATATTTGTATATGAAACAAACGAATTTTCTTTAAATATTAACTGAAACGAAAACTATTTGTTTGTGTGAAACAGTAACTGTAAAACTTTTATGAGTGTGAGACATTTTTCGTAAAGAAAAAGATTTAGATTTTGAGATATTTTTCGTATAGGAAAAGTCTCAGATTCTGAGATACAAAAGGTCTCATTAAAACCAAATTGTTCTACACATTTATCATGGTTTTAATTGGTAAAGGAAAATTACCTTGAGCTAGAATATCTCTACTCAAAATATTTTTTTTTAGTTTCTTTGTTTTAAATCAGGTAATAAAATGAGTTTAATTTGTGCCATGCGACTTTTTACTTTCCAGCGGGGCTCCAAATTCTTGTGTTCCTAGGGCCACGCCATACCTTAAAGCGGCCCTGGGAATTGACTCTATGACATGCCCATAAATATCGATTCTTAAATTTATTCCGTTTTTTTTTTACACAATTTGGGTTGGACTTATTTTAAAATGTGCATTTAAATTGTGTACTTCTTAAAATGTTTTTATTATTTAAAAAAATATTTCAACTTACCGCATGAGGTTGACCATTTACAAAAGGTAAGCCACCCATTTCATCTTTGATTTCTCGATAATCTCTAAATACTACAGCCTTTATAACAGAACGTATTAAATCTTCTGGCCACATGCCCAGCAATATTCGTTGGGGTCGACCTCTTGCCTTCGGTCGTGGATCGGTGCCACCATCTAACGATGGTCCCAACATATTATGAACACGATTAGCATACAAGACAAACGTAGGATATGGAATATCATATTTTCTTGCTGCCTGCGACAGTGACAGTCCTTCTTTGAGTACGCTAAATATGGCCTCTGCCATGGCTTCTGGACGCCACGATTTTAATGGTCCGCGCTCACGAAATCTCAATTGTTGTACAAGGTTTTGCTGATTAGTATTCCAACATTTTTGCCACATGGACTGCAATTGATATTGATAGCTGTCTGTTGAGAAAGGAAACGGAAATTGACCAGAAACATTTAGAAGAAGAATGTGGTAAGGATATACATATAAGTTAACAAAAGCAGGAACGAAAAAAAAAAAAAAGAAAAAACAAATCTAGTCATATACATATGTAAATTTTAACTTACCCGTAACAGATGAGGTGGATGCACCACCCATCCAAGGATGTCCGCTTTCAATCATTTTTGCCTGCAAAGACAAACAAAAAAAATTACAAAAATAAATAATGTAAACAAATTTAAAATTTTAATAAGGCAAAAATATGTTTGCAGTGACTTGTGTTAGCAGTGTCTCTATTAAAGAAAACTTTATTCATTTTCCTTGCAAATGTTAATGCATGGAAAAAATTACTTTTCTATGAGGACAGGTCACGAGACCCTTTAATAACTTAGAGTAAATGTCGAATATTAACAACTAAATTCAGAGAGGTCCCTGTGAGGGACGACCAATCAATTTTTCGGAACTGTTTTCAATCGTAATGTCAGATTTATTGAGAAATTGTTGTTTGAATTAAAAAAAAAAAAGAAAATGCATTCATAAATGTGGGATTGAACGGTTTGTTCGGCATGCCATTGTGAAAGGTTGACGACGAAAATTCATCAACAAAGTATTTAACAATTTTATTTTAGCACCATCATTGCCATCACTATCGCCATCTTTTGTTGTTGTTGTTGTTGGTGTTGTTTTTGTTATTAAAAGCTATAACAGAAGCCAAGCAGCCAGTCAGCCAGCCAACCCATGTTCAAATATCAGTCAGTCATCAGGCCAAGCCCCCTTCTACAACAATAAATTTACTCGTAAACTATTTGTATATGTGGATGGTGTTGGCGTTGATGGTAGTGTTGTGCATGCATGCAGTGTTCTCTACTGTACTGTAGTGATGGTGATGGTGATGATGACGACGAGGATGATGGTGGAAGTGGCAGTGGTAGTCGCACTGGTACTGTGGTGAATGTATGTGTAGTTATTGTTGTTGTTGCCTTGTTTAGTTTTAGTTTGTTGCAATTTTATTGCCATTGCTATTATTTTTATTATTGTTGTTGTTACTTTTTTTGTTGCTGTTGTAGTTTTTAGTTGCTGCACAAACACGAAACTATAAAAATGCTTCCGACAATTTTTTTTTTTGCTGTTTTTATATTTTTATTTTATATTTTCATTTATATTTTTCATATCAATTATTCATACACTTTATGGCCTTTACCTTAACATGCATGCATGTACCATGTGAGCATAGTGAATGAAACAAACTTAGAGATGTACAGTGGTTTGAATGGGCGAAAAAATGCATTCAGAAAACTTGAACAACGTTTGTTTGCGGTTTTTTAAGGCATTATCGCCGGAGAGATGTTAAACTAATTAAAAAAGTTAATGTGCAAAACACTTTTTTTAAAAATGTTGATTAGAAATATTTTATTTTGAGAAAAAAAACTTTTTGTCTGTAAATTTTGAAAAAATAAAATGACTAATATTTTTTTGAGTGTAAAATTTTTTTGGGTGTACAATTTTTTCGACCGTAAATTTTTTTTTGACTATTATTTTTTTGAGTGTAAAATTTTTTCGAGTGTAACATTGTTTTGGGGTGTGGCATTTTTTTTTTTAATTTCAGTTAATTTTTATTAGAAAACAAAAATTGTTTTATTCGACTTTTAAAATATTATCTTTTGAGTAGGTTTATTCTAGCTCGAGGTCACTATTTCTTTTACTAATTGTAACTATGATGTTCTCATAGAACAATTTTCAAGAAAATAATTTTTCTGTTTTAAATGTATTAATTTTGGTCATTTTTTCAAGACTTAATCGACACGCCTTCGGAATTTGTCAGATGCCATAAGAATTTAATAAAAATTAATCAGAATTTGAAGAAAATGGTGAATACCCCATAATTGGTATATCACTCGCAAATACAAACATTTGCCACAAATGGTAAACGTATGTCTGATTCCAAAAGAATTTAATAAAAAATAATCAGAATTTGAGCAAAGTGGTTACAACGCCATGGTAAATACCCCATATTTGGTGTAACCCTCGCAAATACAAACATTGGACACAACAAAAAGCATAAAGTGTTCCCAATGGTAAACGTATCGAAATATCGGTCTGGGACCCCATAAAATATATATATTATATTCTATGACATTCTAGCGATGTCCGTCCGTCTGTAGAGAATACGATACAGTCCAAAATAAATGAGCTAGACTTCTTAAGTTTGGCAAGAATATGTCTTATGATCATAGGCTGGTTAATTTGGGCAAAATCGGACAAGGGGGCAAAAAGTTCCTCCTTGAGGAACTAAACTAACCCAGCAAAACTTTGGTAATGGGTAGTGATTATATAACACATTACCAGGTAATGTATATACCTTATTTGTAGCATTATTTTAGGATGTCTTACCGAACATTTGTTCCACAACGTATTATTTTCAAGTGAAAAATAATGCATTACTAATAATTTGATACGTAATGCATGATTATTGGAAAAAATGTATTTCATATTTATTATTTCTAAACATTAAATCATGGATGACTTATATTTGGTTACATTATGTATTATTTAAAAGTTTGAAATAATGCATTATTTATAATTGGATGCATAATGCATTACAATAACATAAAAAATAAATATTTTATAAAAAAATGCATAAGTTTAAACTAGAGACACACACTCATGAGCATATTTAATCTACTTACACTCACTTACAATCACGTGAGTAAATTTAATACAAAATTACTTTTTCACTACTCGTAACACCTTATATATTATCTTCTGGTATGCTATATTATTTCATTTCTCGTAACCTATAAAATATCATATATTTTACACCTTACTCGTATTCTTCGTTATAAATTTATGACTTATTTTATACCTTACTGGTATTCTTTGTGATAATGTGGATGCATTACTTTGAGTCTCATCGCCTGTTAAAATCATCAATGCTGCAATGTATAAAATAAGAGATCCTATACCTTATTTGGTAATCTAAGTTTTGCTGGGAACCTCTATAAAACGTAATTTTTTACAGGCTTTATTACACTTTTGTTAGGCAAATGAAGCATTTTAATGTCGGAAGAAGTTCTAAATCCTGCACTTGGACCCCGGGAATTTGAAAATCTGTTTTTTTGTCCGCCCCCTTTTGTGGGCGGGGATATTAAAAAATATTTAAATATTGATACGAACATATTACTTAGGTGCATAATAAATGAATTTGTAAACATAAACCGAGAGGGGAAGTGACCACCAATGGCCACTGACAATTTCCGAAACACATGTCGATTAAGTCTTGGAAAAATGACCTATATAAATAAATTTAAAAAAAGAAAAATAATTTTCTTGAAAATTATTATAATTATTAAAATATCATAGTTTTAATGCCATAGTTTTAATTAGTAAAGGAATAATGACCCTGAACTCAGGCCTAAAATTTCCTTGTTATTAAAACCAATTTTTTTTTTTTTTAATTTAAATTATTTTCTCTGAATTAAAACTATCGGACCATTTTTTAAATTGTTTTCGTTTGAACTTGGAAAAAATAGTCTTTTAAAAAATTTTCAGAAAAAAACCTTTGAATAATTTTATTTTCCTGATTGTTATCGCTTGAACTTGGAAAAAAATAGTCTTTTAAAATATTTTCAGAAAAATGTCTTTAAATAAATTTATTTTCCTGATCGATCCACGTAGCACATTTATTATTTACGTACCCCCAGTTTCTGTAACACGAACGCCATTCGTCTGCGACGAATTTGCATGTATTTTGTTTTTGTTACAATAACAAAATACACGCAAATTCGTCACGAACGAATGCCGTTCGTTTTACAGAAACTGGGGGTTAATCTAAACGCTATCAAGCTTACATTAAAGCTTTATAAATTACTTACATAAGATTTTTTTTTTATATAATACTTGTTTGATAACACTGCGCAATAAATGTTGGGTCTTCGAGTTCATCTTAAACGGGACCAAAAAAAAAAATGAAAGTATACCAAAAGAAGAGCAAAATCCTCAAATGGTTTTGAAAACTTAGCTCGAGTTTTTTTTATGGCCCACTGAAGTTTTTCAATTTTTTCAAAGGTGTTTGAATAATTAAAAAAAAAGTATTAAATCTAATTCTGAGGTAAATAACGTTAAGACAAGCCTTCAGTAAAATTTGATGGCGGTTCTTTTCTTAGAAAATATTAACCTTCTATCTCCCATTTTTAGGGGTCATTTTGGTCCTTTTTTCAAATATCCTCATAGAACGCCCGTTTGAAGGGTTAATATGTTCTACAAAAATTGTTTGCATCAAATTTTATTTGGGGTTGTTTAAGATCAAAAAAAAAATTCGTGCGAAAAGTGCAAAATTCTTAAAAAAGTAAAATTGTAAATTATCACATACTATTAAATAGTTTTTCATCAAAGTCGTGTGAAATAAGTCCAAAAATGGTTATAAATCTGCTTCTGACATAAATTACTATAAAAGAAGTCTTCAGTGAAGCATGACTTAAGCATCTTTTGACGAAGGCCGAAGCCTATTGAAATTGAAAAAAAAAAACGATTCATGTTAAGACCTAGCCCCATACAAACGCCCCCTTTGAATTTCGCTTAAATGTCTCTAATAACCATATTTTAATAGATATCGCTTTGAAATTAAATAGGTAATCAATTATGCACAAATCCTCATTCCAAATTTCGAAGGAATCAGGCCAGTCCTTTTGGTAGTTCCCATACAAACCCCCTCCCGATATTCACATAATTCCCTCAAAATTCATAAAAATGGAAATATTTGATAAAAATTTTATTTTTTGGTGTTAAACGTGTACTTTAGTAACCTAATTAAATATAATTGGACCATTTTTGGACTTGGTCCCCTATATAAAAATTTCGACCGATATTCAGTTAAATCAAACTATTGGCAAACAAATAAACCAATTTCACTAAAATTTGATCTGTGTGTGTTTTCTCCAATCAATAAAGATCAAACAAAAGATAGATCCAATCGGTCCATGTTTGGACTTGGGACCCATTTTCCGGAAAACACTGTGTAGGGTATCATATGGTCGGTATTGACCGCATATAACTTTCTTACTTGTTTTTGGATGTGTCCATAGACACAAAGTTATGGATGACCCCAAAGCATTCCATTGTTTTTACGACCCAACTATTTGCAGCTTGTATGCTTTCTACTTTAATTTAAGTCATTAAAATTAAGCAAAAATTACAATTTAATGTTCATTAAATTATAATTTAATCTTATATTTATTTATCCTTCATAAGTGTTTTCAAGTCACACTGTGAGAATCAGATGAGGATGTTTTATTTAGTTTATTTATCGTTTTTTTTTTGTTGCTGTTGCACTAAGTTAGCCCTTACAAATAAGGTTTTACTCAAAGTAACCCAATTTAAAAATATGCTTTCCTCTGTTTTTTTATTTATTTTTGGCAAGTTAAAAAAATATGTAGTAATTCTGGCATTTTGTATTTGTTGAGCTTTTGCGCCCAAACATAATTTTTATATTGCTCATACACATAAACATAAATGTGAACAAAATTCAGTCTTGTACGAATGTGGATGTATGTTACAGTAGACCGAAAAACTCTTATTTGATAAAAAAAAAAAGGTTTCCAGCCGAATTTAGTTGTATAACATCAAAATTATGTTGCTGCTACTTTATGTGATAACCAAATTGTTTTGTTGCTTCAATTAAAAGCTAGTTGTAACCACAGAACTCAGTTGTGACAACCGACATTTAACTGTAACGACCTATATGGAAATGTTCCAAACAAATTTTTGTTGCAATAACTGACTTTAAGGAGGAAATCTGAAAATTCGTTTTCTATGTGTACTCTTTAACAGAGAAAATATGCAATAGGTTTTTAAACATCAGAGATCCGGTAATCACATCAGCTAAAAGATATTGTCATAAACAAAAATTGAAATGTGTGACAATGAGTATTAAAAAAGCGCCTACTCACAAGTGAAACAACAAAAATCGGAATGAAATGAAACCAAAAGCAAATGAAATGAGTTTTTCCATAAAAAATCCGTCAAGGATTTTTTATTAGTTCAGCGCAAGATTTTTTTAAATGTATATGAAGTTGGTGAACTTTTATTATAGTTATAATAATAATTACTTGAAAACTCTATCAGGGGTATACTTAATTATGTAATTGCCTTTAAATAACAATCATACGCAAAGTTCGATTTTGACTCATACCAAGAACTATTTTATTTTTATAATTTATTAGAAAGAATCTTTTTCGGTCCTCTCTATTAAACATACAACATTATATGTACATATATTTTTTACTCGGTAGCTTTGAGCATGTTTAAAGGCACGTGAATCCTGTCAGCTAAACTAGTATTTATGTATGTACGTAAGAATGTCTATAGTCTGTTATTTCTACTGCTAAAAAAAAATACAAATGTAATGTATTCAGGCTTAAGTTGCTCGCCTACTGTCCAGCCACCAGATCAACCATACATAAATACATACATATTTATGTAGTATTTATAGTGGCAAGTAGTCAATGTTCATTTTCTTTAGCGTCAAGCCGACATATTTCATTCTGACACGAAGCAAACATCAGTTTATTTTAAAGTTAAGAGTTGCCACCGATGTACCTTTAACTTTTCATATTAAAATAAATAAAAAAAGGACTAACTTCATTGTTTGTAGCTTATTTGTTTTTATATTATTTTTTTTTAGGGACCTAGGAGAATAACAACAAGTATTTCTGTAAAAATAAAAAAACATGAACTATGAAATTAGTTTTCTTAGCATAGGTCAAATCAGTATTAAGGGTTTTCACAAGCTTTTTAGAGGCTAAAACTGACAATTTTTCGGTTAAGGCATGTTCTTAGACAAAGTTTTCATGTTCTTAGACAAATATCAGAACATTTTTTGGATTCTGAAAATTTTTTCTTACCGTAAAATCAGTTTTTCATTATTTTCTTCTTTCACACAAAAAAAAAATTGCCAATGAACGACTTTCAGAGTATTTATATACAAATTTATAAAAATTTACTAACTTTTTCATAATACTTTTAAACTTTTTCATAGTATTTATGAATAAATCATAATATGTTGAATTTAAGAAATACTTATTTAGCATTTTTTCATAAATACCATGAAAAGTTAAAAAATTTAATGAAAAAGTTCAAAATTTTTTATGTATTTGTTCATAAATACTATGAATTTTGTTCATTGTCAAATACATTTTTTTCTGTGTTCCACAATTCTATTTGTCTTCCCTTTTTTGTATTTTCTCCATTTTTTCCTTCTTTCTGTGCTACCAACTAGCGCTGAAAACTGTGTATCATGCATGAACTCATCAGGTTTGGATCCGCTCTTTGACTAGGGTATTCCTTTCTAAAAGCTGCTGCCAGTTCATCAAAATTTCTGCTGGGATTTTACTTTTATAATTACATTTTTTATTGCTGTTTATTGACGTAAATTTCAAGATTTTTCTCTTTGTAGCAAACTTAGAATCTAGTGAATTCCCTTATTTTTTATATATTTACTTCTTTTTATTATTCCTATTTTAACTAACATTGTGTCTTATTTAGGCCCAAAGCATGAATTAATTAAATGTAATAAAAATGAAATTTAAACGTCAGTGTTCGCAATTTTTTTTTTTATAATGAGGCATGAGATATGTCCTTCTCATTTAAATCGGGTAGAGATGACTAATGGCCTTTTATTTTGTAACTCAATATAATTACAATGTTGGTAAAATTTTTGGGGACGGGTATAATTATTTTTTAATATAACGAAAATTGCGCTAAAAACGGTCTATCGATTACAGAACCTCACAACAACAAAAACAAAAGGTTCTGCCGCCAGAAACTAGACCCGCTCAGCATTATATATTGTGACCTCCTGAATTCGATTCCGCCATCAAAATTAAATTCAATAGTCGGATTTTCTTGTTATCTTACAAGGAGGTCATCAAAGGTGAAACTACCTGATATTTTTTTTTACAGAAGACAGAGAAAAAATTCTCAGATTGACCTGAGTGAGCTTATTAGTAGGGGTTAATTGGGGGTCAAAAATTACCTATTTTGACGTTATTTTGACGTTCGACGCCACATATACCAGATTGGTTTAATTTGAAAGTGGATATTTAGGACCATGCAAGCCATATGAAATATATATGGGCAACCCTAATGAAGATATTTTCATATTTACACTAACATTTGTTAACTAAAGTAACATCAAAAGTATTAATATAACGAAAATATTGAAATCGAAAATGAATTATAAATAAAGTTTTATATATTATATATTTATATAAAGGTACATTTGTATGTATGTATGTAAAACATAAAGTATGCAACAACTTTAATACTCAGCAAAGCAAAAGTTTAAACACTCAAAGATTTTTTTCCATTAATCTAATATTGAGTATTGCCAGGAAATTTTAATCAAATACTTTAACTGTTATCATAGACGTTTATTTTTTTTTTTGATATCAGTGAAAATATCGCTCATTTACTGCAATAGTGATATAACTAAAAAAAACTGATTTTGCAAGAAATTAAATAAAAATATGTTTCCCTTTAAAAAGGCTGGTACAATTTATATTTTTTTATTATAGAATGAATTTTTTAATAAAATTTATGATAGCTTTCATTGCAATAATGAAAATTCATACATTTATTGAATGATATTCATTGCATTTTCATTGAATTTTCGCTTTTTCAACCGCGAATAACTAAAATTCTAGACGTGATTGGAATCAGCTAGTTAAAATCTTAAAAAATGTTGTATGAAACTTCAAACCGGGGCCACAAACTTTCGATTTGTTGAGCAGTGTTATTTTTATAAATGCCATTAATTTCTTTCATAAAATGAATGATAATTTTCATAAATGACAGTAAGTTTTTCATAAATTTTATAAAAACAATCATAGATTTTATGAAAAAAATCAAAAATACAAATTCCAGGGGCGTATTTTTTCGGCGTTGGTGGGAGACGTCGAAAGACACCTTCCCCCCTTGCGATAGTTTTTTAAAATGAATTTAATATGATTCTTGCAATTAATTAATGCAATTAATCATTATTAAAAAAAAAAATTATATCCACGCCTACAAAAGGGGGCGGACATCCAGGATTTTGAACTTCTGTTGACACAAAAGTACATATATTCATGATCCCCAATCGATTTTAAGACATTCTAGCGATGTCCGTCTGTCTGTCTGTGGAAATGGTGATCACGGCCAAAATATTCAACGGAGGTGACTGAAACTTAACATGTTTATTGGAAGTTCTCCCGAGAAGTTTCGAATTGCATTTGAACGATATCGGTTCAGCGGTTCAAAAGTTATGAACGAAAATGTAAGGATACCTCAAAAATTTTGGTACATTCAACATAACCTAAAAACACAAAATGCTTTAATTAGGCTGCTGGTTGACATATATGAACATAATTGAACACTTAATGGTATTTAAACAAGTACAAACATATTTTTTGACAAAAAAAGAAAAAAATCGCGGATTTTTTTTTCCAAATTTTTTTTCGCGGATTTTTTTTTTTTTCAAAAGTGATTTCCTTTTAAATAAAGTTTTTTGCAATAATCGTTTAGTAATTGTGGAGGGTATCACTACATTCGGCAAGGCCGAATTTAACTTTTTTACTTGTTTTATATGTTATTGAGCATTAAACTCATAAAAATTATCAAAAAAATTTCATGAATTCAGTACATATTTTTAAATTTTTTTTTAGCTTTTTTTTTTGAGGTGCTCTGACTATTCTTCCTATATCTCGCATTTAATTCATACGATCGACTTGTAATAAAAACTAAATAAGAGAATAATATTTGCAACACAAGCCTAATTTTCGAATCAGTTTATTAGTTTAAAATTAGCATTCATTTGACAAAAATGTATTTTTTGATAAAGCAAATCAAAATGTTAAAAATACCTTCAAAAACGCTAGAAAATTTTATTAAAAAATGTAAACGTAGAAAAGGTTTTCGATAAAATTGTTGAGTTTAGCGGTCTATATTACATAAAAAAATAGTCGCGATTAGTGGGAATTTTCGTTGTAAACTAGTGTAATAACATTTACTGCTTAAGCTAATAACAGTGTTGTCTACTTAGCGATTTTCGATAATTGTATGGAAATCTCTTTTCGAACTTTTTCCAGATAAGTGCAATTTAAAAAGAGCAATTCAACCAACAATTCATAAAGATTAAAACTTTTTTTAATCTCTGCTTTAAATCTGCTTCAGTTTACATTGTTGGATTTAAGTTTTAACAAAATTGTAATATTTAATTCATGTCATTAAAAAAAAAAAAAAAAACTAGCAAAAACTTTTTGAATTTAGATTTCTTTTTTTGAGTGAATTTGTACGTCTGAATGAATATATGTATGAATGTATGTATGTATGCACGTTAAAAGGTAAGAAGAAAATGTTTGTTGTAAAGTAAAATTAAAATTGCATTAGACGCCAAGTAAAGCGAGTTTTAAACCAAACCGTATACAAAGTCTTGGCTGCAAGTAAAAAAAGGGCTGAAAATCTATATTTTATTACAATCTAAAATTTGTACATATTTCTACATATTCATGAGCGCTCACTTGTGTGCAAAAGTAATACAAAGTGGAAGGAAGGAAAAATGCAAAAATAAAATCGTATATCAAATACACACATACATACCATTCATACCATTCATACATGTGAATGTTTGTATGTATTGTAAAATAAAAAAAAAATAATCAATAAATTTTATAGAAAATTGTAGTTGCAAAAGAAGAAATGAAAAAAAGTTAATTAAATAAATTATTATATGAATGGGGTGTGTTAAAAGTCCACCATACACCCAACTAGTCAGTCAGTGAGTAAATGAGTGAGCCAAACAAATACACACACACTAACACTAAACAGCCCACCCACCCATCTTTGTATTTGCATGCATTCAAATGTTTTTACCTTCCAATACATTTTGAATTGAAAAGCGGCAAGGAACAACAAAATAAGCACGATGAGTAATGGTAGATTACAATTTAAATATATTTTATATAAACTTTTCATACATCCATATATACATGTATAAATATAAACTTATTTATTAATGTTTTCAGTGAATATGTGTGGAAGTGTGTGTGTGTGCGTCTCAGTATTTATATAAGTTTATTCATATTCTTACATATTTTATGTCTGTCTGTGCGTCTGTCTGTTGGTATGTCTGTTTGACTCTATTTGTATGTATGCAAGTCGTACATACTTATAAAGTTTTACATTGAAGGCACTTGTCGTCTCGTGTGCGCGCTCTAAATGATACAAAAAAAGTGGCTAAAGACTGCCTGAAGTACGCCTGAAAATTCAATTATATTTTTTTAATTTTATTTTTAGTGGAAAGAGAAAGGAGACGCGTTTGTTTCAAATAAAATTAAATTAATTAAAACATAAAATAAATGAATGTTCACAACAATTGCAAGTTTAAACAGCAATATAATATGATTATTTAGGAAGCATCTCGCTGACAATGAGAGGGTGTTAGCAGAAGAAGAGCCGATTGCAAATGTTGGTTGTATGCCACAAGTATTAAGTTACATTTTAATGATAAATGGGAGTATTTTTTTCTAATGTCTTGATTATATTTTATTTTTATATAAATTAACTCTTAACAAAAAGTACACACCTACTCTCAAATTTCAGACTTTATTTCTAGGTATGAAATAAATAAATGACAAAAAAAAAAACAGCGAATTAAAAAAATATTATGCATTACAAAAGTACACATATCCCTCTTTAAAAGAAATATTAGAATACACAAATTTGCAAGAAATTTCATATTTTTTTAAAAAACACAATACAACACTTAAAAAAAATTACGTTATCTATAAAGAAAAAAATAAAAAATAAATTGAGTAAATTTTTCATACTTTTGAGTAGAAAATTACTACATTTTGCACAAGTAAACGATTTAATAGTATTGAGTAAATTTTTAATAAAAAATTATTAAATGCTTACTAAAAAATTTTAGTAAATTTTTTTCGATTTTTTTAAGTAATTTTTTAATTGTGTCAATTAAAAATTTACTCAAAATTTATCAATTTTTTTTTATTTTATTAAGAATTACCATATAATTACAAATCATATACTAATTTTACCTAACCGAGAACTGGTAACAATGACCTTCGTCTCGTTGTAGCGAAACAGACCAAGGCCTCTGGTGGGAATCGAACCCACGACCCCCAGACTCATAGGCTAGCACGCTACCAACTAGCCTACTGGGGCGCCTATTTATCAATTTATTTTTTTAAAAAGTTTAAAAAAGTTTCAATTTTTTTTTCAAAAACAAATGTTTTTCAAACCTTACCAAATATATTTATGTCTTAAAGACATAGGAAAATTTCATAAAGATGATTTCAAACTTTCATATACATATACAAAAAACTATAAACTAAGTGTGAATTCAAAACACGAAAAGAATAAAAAAAATGAAAAAATTATTAAATTTTGTATTAAATTATTTACAAAATTTTTTAATTTTTTTTTATTTTTGTGTAAATTTTTTTAATTGCGTCAATTAAAAAATTACTCAAATCTTATTTAAAAATTTAAACAAGTGATTAATAAAATTTTTTCTGTGTGGTATGAATTTAGCTGCAATCGGTCCTGTACTTAACTACTTAACCACTGTGCAGCGTCGCGTATAATTGTCATTTAAAGGCAATTACCAAATTAAGTATACGCCTCTTATACAGTTTTCAACTAATTATAATAAGATTAATAGTTTATCAACTTCAAATGCGTGTAAAAAAATCTGGTACTAAACTAAAAAAAGCCTTCAAGTTTTTTTTGTAGTGTAATATGTCAACTTTCATTTTCTTTTGTTTTCATTCCATTCCGATTTTGGTGGTTGCACTGTGTAATTAAAATAATCTATATATATAAAAATAATTTGTATTTTCTTTGTGATGCGTTTTCTTTGGAATGAGTGGACCGATTTTGTTCCTGCAGACTTCCAATGATAGGTTTAGTCAATACCATGGTTTTATGTGTATACGTGCATGTATTGGCTCAAAAGTTCTATGCATTTTAGTGCAATATTTGTGAAATGCGTTTTCTCTGCAATGCGTTTTCCGATTTTGTTTCTGTAAGTTTCCCAAGAAAGGGGATGTCAATATGCATTTAAGTGCACCAAATAGAGAAATAAGTTGCAATGTGTTTGTAATGCGTGTTCTCTGTAGTGCGAGAACCGATTTTATTTCTGCAAACTTCCCATGAAAGGTGACGTCAATGACAAGGTTTTTATGAGTATACGGTTTTTCTATGTGTATTGGTTCATAAGTTTACATGCATTTTAGTGCACATACCTGTTCGTTTCCGTAAATGGTGTGTAAAGGAAAATATTTGAGAGGTTCTTTTTAGAGGGTGAAATAAGGTACACAATTGTATCTTAGCACTTTAGGAAGTTCGATTTTGGGTCATTATTTGTGAAATCAATCATGAATATTATCGACCCCCTCCGATATTGATGAAATTTGGTTAAGTTCTTACACTACTTAAAAAACTAACAAATGCAAATTTTCAGCCCTCTAAGTCAACAGGGGCCGAAAATACGAAGGGTCAAAATTTCCCCCAAAATCTCCCAGTCGCGACACTTTACACCGTAAAAACTTAATATCGTTGGTTCTATTATAGCTAGAAAGCCCATTTTGGGTTTGTTTTGAAGCTCATAATATGCTCTACAAGACCTACCATAACCAAAAAATTTTCGAAAAAAAATAAGGGTTACCTCCCTTATTTTAAGGTCGTGATAAAGGGAGGAGAAAATGGGGAGGATGGTATCCCCCGATTTTTTTTTTACTTGCTAATCTTTGAGAGAAAGTCCTAAAGAATACATTCTAAAATTTTTAAGTTGGGACAACAATGGGATCACTCAAAATCAAAATTTTTCACAACTTCCCCTAAAATCTCTAAATCGCAACACTCTTGAACCTTAAAAATTTAATAGCATAAGTGCTATTGTAGCTACAGAGCCCATTTTTGTTTGTTTTAAAGCTTATAGTACGCTCTACAATACCTACCTTAACCAAAAAATTTTAGAAAAAAAGGAAGGGTGCCCCCCTTAATTAAAGGTCGTGACAAAGGGTGGAGGAAATGGGGGGAAAGTATCCCCCGAGTTTTTTTTTACTTGGTATTCTCAAAGTGCAAGTCCTAATGAACATATCCTAAAATTTTTATGTTGGGACAACAATCAGATCGACCAAAATCAAAATTTTTCACAACTTCCCTTAAAATCTCCAAATCGCGACACTCTTGCACATTACAAATTTAATATCGTGGACTGTATTGTAGCTACAGAGTCCATTTTTGGCTTGTTTTAAAGCTCTTAATATGCCCTACAATATTACTATCACAAAAAAAAATAAAAAAAATGAGGGGTGCCTCTTGTATTAAAAGATCGTGGCAAGGGGTGGGGGAAATTGGGGAACAGTATCCCCCAATTTTTTTTTCATCTTGTTTTTTTTTTTTTTTAAGAGTAAGTTCTAGAGAGCATATCCTGGAATTTTTATCTTGGGAGTCCAATGAGAGGCGCAAGAATGTCGCGATTTGTTGATTTTGGGGGAAAATTTTGAAAAATTTTGATTTTGGTCGACCCCATTGTTGTCCCAACATAAAAATTGTAGACTATGTTCATTAGGACTTGCACTTTGAGAATACCAAGTAAAAAAAAAATCAGGGGATACTTTCCCCCATTTCCTCCACCCTTTGCCACGACCTTCAAATAAGGGGGGCACCAATTCCTTTTTTTGGAAATTTTTTTGGTTTTTGTATGTCTTGTAGAGCGTATTATAAGCTTTAAAACAAAAAAAAAATGGGCTCTGTAGCTGCAAAAGCACTTATTATATAAAATTTTTAATGTTAAAGAGTGTTGGGATTTGGAGATTTTGGGGAAAATTGTGAAAAATTTTGATTTTGAGCGATCCCATTGTTGTCCCAACATAAAAATTTTAGAATATATTTTTTAGGACATTCTCTCAAAGATTAGCAAGTAAAAAAAAAAATCGGGGGATACCATCCTCCCCATTTTCTCCTCCGTATATCACGACCTTAAAATAAGGGAGGTAACCCTTATTTTTTTCGAAAATTTTTTGGTTATGGTAAATCTTGTAGAGCATATTATGAGCTTCAAAACAAGCCAAAAATGGGCTTTCTAGCTAAAATAGAACCAACGATATTAAGTTTTTTCGGTGCAAAGTGTCGCGACCGGGAGATTTTAGGGGAAATTTTGACCCTACGTGTTTTCGCCCACTGTTTACTTAGAGGGCTGAAAATAAGTGTGTGTCAGTTTATCACTTAGTGTTACAACTAAACCAAATTTCATCAAAATCGGAGGGGGTCACGAAAATTTTTAGCTATTTTTGATTGATTTCACTAAGACTGACCCTTTTCGAACTTAATATTTTGAGTCTAAGTGGGTAAGCATGGAAAATTGGTTCCATTTTTTAACTATTTAACTAAAAATCCCAGAATTAAAAAAATTTAGTATGTGGGATCCTCCAGCATAATTAATATCAAAGAGGAAGACATATTGTCTTAGCATTTGCACTACAAAATGTGCAGGGGATTCGCTAGTATTAAAATAAATAAAACTGTTGAATAAATATATTAAACTGAACTTACACTACAGGGTGCCTCTTGTGAAAAACATTGGTAAGCTACAAAAATAATTTACAAAATGTTTTTGTAATTCAAAAAAAAAATTAACCTAAAAAAAAACAGATTTCGGACCTTCATAATAGTACTTCTCATATAACTTGGGAAATATATCAAATATTATGTCTGGTTTGATGTTTGATTGACCAACGATGATTCTCTAAAGTCTGCTGAAGATTCCTTTAGTGGGGATGAAACTGATCAGTACAGACATACTATGAGCTAGTAACTTTTTTAAAGCAAAAAATTAAAAATACTCTATTATGACAATATCATAAATAGAAATATTTTTGGGCCTCGAACTAGAATAAAACTCTAATCGAATATATATACATATATAAAGGCCGAATAAATACATTTTATTTTTATGTACCTTTTGGTACTAAAAATAAAAAACAACATTTAATATAAAAATTTTAAGTTTGTTATAAACTCTGCAATTTATGAGGTTTGGGTGTACTATGACATAAAATTAAGGCTAAGCATTTACACCAAAGTTCAACAAATCTAACAAAGTAAACGTGAGTTCTAAGGTTTGTACTAAATGCAAAGTAATGTATTAAAAAAAAATCTAATTTAGTTTAATTTAAATTATTGATATTGATTTATTTGTATGTTTATTATTAATAAACAAAAATACTCATACACACATACACACATAAATATATTTCCATTAGGGCACATTTGCATTTAGACTAAATATTTATGTAGTTTGACTTGGATTGTTTCAATCACTACTTTGAAATACATACAACGTATATAATATACCTATGAATTCATGTATAAATACACACACTCACAAACTATATTCGATGTTCGAAATAAGTAAATTATTCAAAATGCTTTCTCCCACAAATACATTTCTGCACTCAATATAAATTTTCTGTCCAATTAACAGAAAAATCTTACGAAAATACACCCATTTTGAGTCATATGAGAAATCTGCTGATTTTAGCAGACTCGGTTTGCTAAATATCTGTCTTGATTATTTAGGTGATAGCAGCAGAGAAATCTGTCTAGACAGCAGAAAAATCTGCAAGAAAAAACTTAAGAAATTTTTTTAAGTTACTTATATTGTTTTCCAAGAATAAATCTTCGAAGTGTTTTTAAATTCAAATTCTAAAAAAAAAAAATACTTATAAAATTTTTTTCAAAACGTGATTACTAAATATTCTGTAAAATTAACAAAACAATCTGCTGTTTTTAAAAGTTACATAATTTTTTGTTTAAGGGTTTTAAATTTCTCTATATCTAAAAAAAAATGTAATCTTAAAAAACTTAAAAATGTTTTTGAAAAAAATGACGACAGACTATTTCTGTCAAATAAAAAAAATAATCTGCAAAAAATATTTTTAAATTCAGCAAACAGAATCAGTAAAATTGCAGATTTTTTTTTTTTTTTGTATTTTCTAAAAGTTAATGACAGAGAATTTACTTAAAATATCCAAATCAGCAGAAAAATCTGCTAAAAGTTTGCTAACTCAAATTAAGTCATTTTACAGAATTTTTCTTTTGAGTGTACATACTGGTGGAGAACAAGCTAGCCTGTCGCTTTACGCGCAACATACAAATATACATATATGAATACATACATATAAACATTATAATGAAGCTTTAATTTGGAGCAAATACAAATTAAAGCTTCATACGACTACTTGAAAGCATTAGTAATGAACTAAATGTAACCGTTAGATAATTTCATGTTTTATAAATGGACATCCGTGTACGCAAAATACATATTTACATACGTACACACATACGTACTTCTATAGTACTATATAGCAGAGATATTAAATCTGTTTTTAGGCAAACGGCCGGCCACCCACTCGGTTTCTAACTATTGTACACATTTCAGCCTATAAACATGTCAAATACATGCGACATTTCTAATGTATAAATAAATACACACATACATACATACACGCACACATTGCTAAATAAATTGTACAGCGTTTATTTGCATCATCATAAAATCATGCAAAAAATGCATATTATTCATATCGCCCATTCTATATGTTAATAAATATGAATCTATTTGAATGCTGTGTTTCTACTACTTCCTTCTTTTAAAGACAACTTAAAGATGACTTAAATGCAATTTAGTTTATTATAAATTTATTTATTGTTTTAAAAAACAATTTTCAAAGTAGCTAAAAAGTACACTGTGTCGAATACGTGATATAGTAAGTATACGTACCGTAAAATATTCAGATCCTTAAACATGGAAAAACTAAATTGTTTCCAAAACATTTTCCAAAATAAAAATTTGACGATTCTGTGACATTTTTTTTTTTAATTGTTAGACATTTTAAAAGAAATACGGACCACTTTTTGCAGAAACGGTTCATATCACTAATGAATTTAATTCATTAACATTGCTCCAAGCTTTAGGGAAAAGGACAAATTTTGCAAAATTCTATAAAAATATTTTTAAAAATCATTTTAGAAAAAAAAAATTAAAGTCCCACCACAAAAAGTCGTTTTTTCAAATTTGCTATTTTTCAACAAGAATTATTATTTTTAAATCCCAGTCACCAAAATTTTTGAATAATTTTTAATTTGCAGTAAAAAATTCATTAAAAATGCTTTTAGGAAAAAATTTTTGAAGTTCCAAAATACCCCGTGATGTGTTGCATGACATGTCACTACACTAAAAAAATCTTCGTGATATAAATAAAATATTAATCCATTTTATTTATATCACGAAGATTTTGTTTTCATTAAACCAATGAAGGAATTCATAAGCCCTTAATTTTGGGTCGTAGAAATCAGTGGCATTCTCCGTTTTGACAGATCATGTCAATTTAAAGAGATATTTAATTTCTAAGTTGGTGATTTTTCAAGCATTTTTTTTATTGGCTTTATTTAATGCAAAAAAATGTGGACATTATGAATAATTTCATTTTAAAAATAAAAAGTAGCATTTATTCAATGAAACTAAAAGTAGCATTTCCTGAATGAAAGTATTTCATTTCAAAAATAAAAGTAGAATTTATTCAATTAAAGAATTTCATAAAAATTAAATACTTTTTATATTAAAGCTATGAAATTTTTTATAAAATACAATTTATATTTTGTATGAACAATTTTCATCAATTTAATGCAACTTGTTCTTGCAATTACCTTTTATAATACCTATTTCATTAATTCAATGAAACCCTACATAGGTTCCTCTTTAACGTCATTTTTCGTAACTCTAATGTAGGTTTTCATTATTGTCATGTACAAATTTCTATCAGTGTAGATTTTAACAATAAGACTTTTGTTATATACAATTATCCAATTATCAGATTTTTTTTTACTTTTTTCTAAACAAAAATGTTCCGGTTCTGTAAAGAAAGTATTGAAAACATTTTCGAAAACAGTTTTATTGATGTAAAACTATAATTTTTTTTTAGAATTTCAGATACTTTTCCTGTTCTTATGTAGTAGACAACAAATTCAGATCCTGCAGCATTTTCCATGCAAAAAGCATATTCTAAGTATTTTCGAATACAAAAATTGTCACATTTACAAACATTTTTTTCAAAAAAAAATTCTCTTCTTCATCCCCAGATCGATAGATATTTTTCATAGAACATTTTCAGATTTATGTAGTCTCATTTTTCCATTAAAGATTTTTCTTTGCAAAGTTTAATGAAAATTCTAATTAATTTTTATTAAAAAATAAAAATAGTTCTTATACGATTTTTAAAATATTATATTTTGAGTAGGTGTATTCTAGCTCGAGGTCATTATTTTCTCTGCTAATTAAAACTATGATATTCTCATAGAATAGTTTTCATGAAAATTATTTTCTGTTTTTAATTTATTTGTTTTAGTAATTTTTTGCAAGACTTAATCGACACGTGTTTCGGACTTTGCAAACTCAATTGTCAAGATTATTTTGCAAAAATAAAAACCACATACTACAAGTAGCAAAGGGATTTTAATGGCAAATAGTTAATGATCAAATTAAAATATTAAAACAAACACGTGTAAATTAAGTCTTGCAAAAAATTACCAACGCAAATATATTTAAAACAGAAAAATAATTTTCTGGGAAATTATTCTATAAGAATATCATAGTTTTGATTAGTAGAGAACATAATGACCTCGAGCTAGAATTAACCTACTCAAAATATTTGAATAAAAATTTTGCAGATTTTTTCTTTGAAAATATCTCGGATTTCTGGACTTTGTTTTTCATTTTTCTTTTTTAATAAGAACTTCCAGATCGGCAGACATTTTTTCATACAAAATTTTTAGATTTAGCAATATTATTCTGAATTTCAATTGTGATTTCTGAATTTCAAGTGGGCTTTTCAGAATTTCAATAAGAAACGGAAAGATTTACTTTTCTTTTTTTATTAAATAAAAAATTAAGTCAAAATTTTAAAAAATTCCCACGGTAAGTACTTGAGAATTTAATTATTATTAAATTCTATAATTTACAATTCAAAAAAAAATATATCAAACTTGAGCAGTTTTGCTGTACAACTGCAGCCAATTTTTCCTTCCCACAATTGCAATTCTAGTCGATCAAATTTTGTATTATAAAATTTTAAAAATATTACGATAGTTCGTCTTTCAAATAAAAAAAAAAACAAAATAGATAAATATTGCTGTTCAAAAATTTCTAACATTAACGCTATGTTATTATTTTAAACCCCCCTTAAATGTTGATAAAAACATATATATTCATTTAACAATGTTTCTACTTTCCACATTAACTTTGGTATAAGTTAACAATTATGAGAAATGCCTATTTTATTTTAGCATAGTAGCATGGGTTGCATTAGGTCAAAGGCATTTTCTTTTAAAGGTTGTCAAAACATATTTCGAACATTTCTTATGCCAAAACATTATAAACGCGTAGTAAAAATGAAAACAAAGCAAAATTAATAATTAATAAACGACACAAAAACCCAAGAGATCCTTATAAAATGCTAAACAAAACATTATACGTTCATTGCAGAAACACAACGAAAAAAAAAAACAAAATAAAAAAAAAAAAGATTTATGCATATGAAAACAGGACTATTTTCCTAAATAAAACTGCAGGAGATTGTGCGAAAAATGCTTGACTTTTTTGCAGTGGAGCAGAGTTGAAAAGTATTGCAACCGTTGCATATTCGCACACATACACACACACTTGTATAAAACACCTATACAATGTATTTTTATATGTTTCAGTACCTTGAATGCGTTGAATGCAGTCTATAATTCTGACAAACGACAACACAACACAAAAAAATGCAACAAAAAGGACGTTTAGTAAACGTGACATATTTGAAACACACACATGTTTACACACACACACATGCATTCAAATGTACCACCGTTTTACAAACAAATGAATAGAATAGATGACTGGTTAGTGCACATGTTTTAAATCTAATGGACAAACACACACACACTTATTTTAACTAATACATGTAGAATATTATTCACTCTATCCGGTGAAAAAAGTCGTATATGGGTACATATTTCATTTGAAAATATTTAAAAAACATTAAAACTGGCGTGTTTTGTAAAAAAATCATTTTATATCTGAAGTTAAAAAAACTTGTAACCAGTTCTGAATTTTTTTTAAATACCAAATTACGCCAATCGATGGCCCATACAAAACTCTATGTGTTTTGGAAACTTCAAAAATGTTTCGTTAACTACAGTAGAAAAATTAAACATATAGCGATGGCATGAAAAAATTTTAATTTTCTTGAAATCTAAAAAACTGCTTTCTGAAAATTTTACATTTTCTAGAGAATTTAAAAAACTTTAATTTAAAATTTTGTAAAAAAGAAAATTAAAATGCTAAATTCAGACATAGCTCTGATTTTTTAACAAAAACAAATAATGCCACTCGCTACATACAAAACTCTAAAAAATAAATGAATTTTTAAAAATTTCAGAATTGTTGGGTTACTGAAGAAAAAAATTAAATGCAAAAATAACGCAATATTGCTATGTTCGACCAAGCCTTTCTCGCCCATTTTTCCAAAAAACCTGAATATTTGTTACACGTTTTGTAAGCTCCATATAAAGCAATAATATCTGTAAGTTTATGTTTGATCCAACAACCTTTTGCTGTTCGTGGTACGTTTGAAATGAAATGCTCCTTATATGCCGTATACAGTCAAACTCACTTATAACGCACTCGGTTATAAGGAATTCTCGGTTGTAACACAAGAATTTAAAGTTGCGATGCTTTGGCAACTATTTTATGTATTTTTGTTTTTAATGTAAACAAATTCTAGTGTATGCTCTGAAGATTCTTTACGAAGTGTAGCGAAATATAGGCAATAAAGAAATTTACAAACACTACCCCGCACATAGCGAACTTCAATTTATAACGAACTATTTTGAATGGTTCTTGGAGTTCGTTATAACCGGGTTGTAATGTATTTGGAAATGGTTTCAATTTACGCGCATATGATTCATATATGATCATCTATGTGCTCAAATATTTTTATATATGATCATATATGAATCATATATCCCCGTATATTTACCCCTATATGAACAATTTTCACCGGGTACATAGAATCTAGATTGTTGGTACAAAATACACTTGCATAAATATTTCGACATACATAGTCTAGATTTATACATGTAGGTAGGTATATATATATAAAGAAATTCATACAATATTATACATATGAAATGCAGAATAACCCTCGAAATAATATTTAATATTTAGAGAGAAATAAATATTAAATGAGTGTGTTACTTAGAATACTGCAAAGGTATGCACAAGTTCCATTCATACATAAAAATTACTTACGAGCCCAGGTACATTAGGAATACAACTTTTTTTGGGGGCCCCTGTAGGCTAGTTGGTAGCGTGCTAGCCTATGAAACAGGGGGTCATGGGTTCGATTCCCACAAAAACCCTTGGTCGATTTCGCTACAACGAGGCGACGGTCATTGTTACCAGTTCTCGTTTAGGTTTAAATTATTAAAAATAGTTTGTTATTAAATTGGAAACTCATTATATCCAAAAGGGGTGTAGGGTATAAAATACAACTTTTTTATCTATTTTAAAAATAAAGAATCGGACTACAAAAAGCACCTAACATAACTCCCGAAATAAAAAAAATCTTATCAACCCAAAGAAAAAGCTTTTTCAAAGATGTCTACATTAAACCAAAAAGCTTTGAGTGTTTGAATTAAACAACAATTTCAATTCTAAGAATATTTTTTAATAAATTTTTGAAATAAACTTTTTGAATTAAACAAAAAAATTAATTCAAAAATTAAATTATTTTTAAATAACTCAAAGAATTGAAGCAAACATGATTTAATTCATTAAAAAAAATTATTAATATAAATATTGATTTATGAAATATATTTTCGAACGTCTGGCATGGACGTATACAGGGGGTGGGCACAGGGGGCACGTGCCCCCCCTTTTCGATTTGAAAATTTTGAAAATTTTATACACAAAAAAGCATTATCCAAAAAAAAAATTCACAAGTTTCTAAATATTTTGATTTTAAAAGAAAAGATTTTATTTTTTTTTATTTTTTTATAAAAACTCTAGAGTTTGAAATAATTTCGTTTCTAAAAAGTAATTTATACCGAAAAATCAGAAAATATGATGAAAAAAAAACACATAATATTACTTTTATCTTTCAAACAAAAGGATAAGGGAAGTATCTCAACCCTTATGAACCGATTTCCCTGAAGCTTAAAAGAGGATTTCAAATTTACAAATTTTAATAAATAAAAATATTTAACGAAGTCAAATTTTTATAAGGTTGTGCCCCCGTTGAATAGGCATTAAAAAAATTTATTCTCATTTGGAAACATCATATAGTTTCTTAGAAAGAAATGTCTGAAAAATCAAAAAATTCACCATTTTTTAGAGACCACAACCTTAGAATTGTTTCTTTAAAATGAGGGTTTCTTTTTGTGGTCGTTTAAGAAGAATCTGAAGGTGGAATTTTAAAATTTAAAATGGCGGATCCAACATGGCGATACATATTTTTAGAAAATAAACCCATTTGCTTGAAACTTTTTATGGCCGAGTTTTTAGGGTCGCTAAATAAGAACCTGAAGTTAGATTTTCGAATGGCAGATTGTAATTTAGCAACCCAACAAGTCGGTGCGTAAAGAATTTTGAGTGAATCTGTTATTTTTTAAAAAAAATTATCGCCATGTTGGATCCGACATTTTGAATTTTAAAAATCTAACTGCAAATTTTTCTTAAGCGACTCCAAGAACCCGTGCATGAAGAATTTTAAGCAAATCTGTATTATTTTTAAAAAAATGGTCTATATATTGGATCCGCAATATTGAAATTCAAAATCGCCACTCGGCATTCAAAACCAAAATTATTAAACAATATTTAAACCCATACCAATTTTGGAGAGAAGGATAGCCCGGTTGATGGAAAAACCCTCATAAAAATCTTAAGTTTCATGCAAAACGGTTTCATACAACAATTTCGAGATTTTATAAAAAATCTGATATTCACAGACATAGAAAGACGAAATTGTCTTGGGGGGGGGGGGATGTAGGTAAAAAGAAATATAAATAGAGGATGACAAACAAAATTTTGGGAATTGTGCCCCCCGTTTTCAAATTCCTGGATACGTCGCTGACGTCTGGTATTATTATTACACTGTCCATCAAAAACTAAAAAAGTCGTTGAACACGAACTGGATATTATACGTTTGAAACTAGAGACTAAGGGCCTAATTTTGTAAATCACTCGCGTTGAACGCATCACCAACGTTAACGTGAACGCGAGGCTCAAAAAGTACAATTTTGTAAATCACTACGTTATTGCGTTCAATTTTTACGTCATCACTTGAAATGTCAATTATATTTGAATCAGTGTTGCCAGACATTCTAAAATTAATAAAATTGGCCACCCATTTTGTAGGGTATACACACCCATTATCGTGGGGAAACACATATATATGATAAGGCAACACCTGTAAAGAGAATATTTGATAAAAGAGAGAACAAAAAAAAGTAACATAAATTAGTTGAAAAAAAGCAATAAAAATCACAACGAGACGCTTTGCTATTTTCGATGTTTTTCTTCTGTCGGAGAAGTTTTTTTTTACACATTTATTACTTTTTTGTTGTATATTTACATATTCCAACTTTATTTATTTATTTTTTGCTATTTAAAAGCATATTTGTTACATCAACGCCCCAAAATTTCAAGTGATCATTTTGACACTTCAAGTGATGAAAAAACACTCTTGCGTTTTACAAAATTCCATTTTCCATACAATTTGTTTCACAAACACGTAAGTCAACGCGAAAAAAACAGCTGTTCAGTGCTCGCGTTTTACAAAATATAAAATTGTCCAACGCGAGATGAAAAGGCGCGTTGCGTTTTACAAAATTAGGCCCTAAATGTAGAAAAACTGCATTTACAGTTTTTCATTTCATGATACAGTTTCCTTTTAAAAGGACTTTAACGTTTTAGAGGAATACATTTTATAAAATATTTTTTTAATATTGTTATTTATCCTAGGATGCCACTAGTGATAGCAAATGAAAGAGGAGGATCTCTCCAAATTTTCATATTTTGTTATTTTTATATATCAGGAAAAAAGAGGTGAGTTACAACCTTTCAAATTTTTATCCCTCAATATCATTCGAAATTTTCAACAAAATATTTTGATAAAGTTTTTAAAGGACTTTATTTACATCATTTTATCCTGATATGGCAAAATAGAAAAGGTAAAAATTAGGGGAGATCCTCCTCTTTCATTTTCCATCACCAGTGGGATCCTAGGACAAGCACAAATATTTCAGAAATATTTTTAAAATGTATCCTTTAAAGTCCTTTTAAAATGAAACAGGATCACGAAATGAAAAATTGTAGCTGCAGTTTTATTTCATTTGATCTCTACTTTCAGACGTATACCACCCGGTTCATGTCCAATATTGGCTGTCGGACAAAGTTATCAATCACTGGTCATCGTGTGGTGATCGTTCCGAAATTTGATTCTACCCCTAATGAACATATTTAAGTAACTTGAATGTTTTTACATGTATGCATAGATGTTAAGTAAACAACAGCCATCAGGGCTAAAAGTAACAGTCATAGCCAAACTTACTATTGCAGCAATTGTACTTGTTACATACAATAACATCAGGAGGCCTCTTTTTGCTGCGTGCTTTTCAAACAAACACACTCACACATACATATCGTTAGCTGAAATGCACAACGACTAAATAAAAAAGTAAAATTAACCCGCAAGGCAGTATCAGTAGCACAGTAATATATTTTGGGCAGCTGAATTTTTTAATATTTTTATAATATTCCATGCACAAATTCTGCTAAACTGGAAGCAGCTTTTGAGAAGGATTTAGTTAAAGAGCGAATCCAAACCACCTAAATTCACGCATGGTTTCTGTGGGAGATGTCACAGTTTAAGTCACTCGTTGGTAGCAGTAAGTCATAGGTCTTTTCAGAGCTTATTATAGCACCCCTGTAGATTAGTTGGTAGCGTGCTAGCCTATGAAACAGGTGGTGGTGGGTTCGATTACCACAAAAACCCTTGATCGATTTCGCTGCAACAAGACGAAAACTTTTTCGTAAAGGGGTTGCAGTATTCTGCAATCAATTTTACTAAATGATCTAGAATTGATGATTTTTGTGTCAAATTGTCACAAAAGTAATCGTTTTTAAATTATTTTACACTGAAAAAATTTGTTTTGCTTACCAAAGAATATTAAAATTTGTTTTTAATTCGACCTTTCCAATTTAATTATAAAAATAAAATGTTTGAGCTCGAGGCCTGGATTGTTCTTCTTTAAAGAAGAATTTTAATTAAAGAAAAATCCAGGCCTCGAGCTCAAACATTTTATTTTTAAAATTGCCAAAGAATATATTGTAGAATCTATTGCAATAGGAATTTCAGCTGACGATATACAGTTGTATGAGTGTAAAAGCATCTAGATTGTTGTGTTGGTATATGATTAAGCAATGTTACTAACGTTTCCCCATACTTCTTTTATTTTAGTGTATATGTGACAAACAATTTTTCTACTTTACTTTAGAACATGTTAACAGATTTTTCCTATTTAAAACTTATTTTTTAACTTAAACTAAATAAAATGTGAATATACAGTGTGGGACAAAAGATTTTGGGTAATAGGTTTTTTTTCCATGGTTGTTAAGGCTATTGGGCAAAAAGTATGGAACTGTTAACTTGAAAATATACGGGAAATTGTTGAACAAATAATTCGAGTGTACCGTCATAATGACGACAGAACTAGTGTAAAAAGCAAGGTAAAACAAGTAGAAAAGTTAAATTCGACTTTGCCGAATCTATGAATACCCTCCACAATGCATATTTTTTTAAAGGGTAGTACATTTTTTAACATGAAAAAATTAACAATTTTGATTAGAAATATTTTATTTTGAGTAAAAAACTCTTTTTTTGCCTTTAAAAAAAAAAAAAATTACTATTTTTTTTTTTTAATGTAAATTTTTTTTCGAGTTTAATGATTTTTTTACTGTAAAAATATTTCTGAATGAATGCACGTACGTATGTGCACAAAATATTGTAATTTTTGTAAAAAAAAAACTAAATTTTTTTTTGTGTAATTTTTTTTTTTGAGTGTAAAATTTTTTTTGAGTGTAAAATATTTTATTTTGAGTAAAAAACTCTTTTTTTTGCCTTTTTTTTTTAAAAAAAGAAAAATTACTATATTTTTTTTGAGTGTAAAATTTTTTTCGAGTGTAATGTTTTTTTTACTGTAAAAATATTTCTGAGTGAATGCACGTACGTATGTACACAAAATATTGTCATTTTTGTAAAAAAAAAATTAATTTTTTTTTGTGTAATTTTTTTTTGAGTGTAAAATTTTTTTTGAGTGTAAAATTTTTTTTGAGTGTAAAATTTTTTTTGAGTGTAAAATTTTTTTCGAGTGTAATTTTTAAGTTACCAATGCTTTTAAAACTAAACAAGTTTTAAAAGCATTGCTTTAAAATTAAACAAGTTTGAAAAGCATTGTTTAGTTACCACCAATGCTTTTCAAACTTGTTAAAACACGTGGCATTTTAGATGAAACTAATTTGAAATTCAGGGTTTTGCTTATAACTTTTGAACCACTGGACCGATTGAGCTGAAATTTAATACCAAATAGACCCGAGGAACGGTAAAGATACATGACAAGCTTTAGTAGTCTCATTATTGTCTTTCGAAAGTTATCGTGTTTTTTATCTCGTAAACTCGCGAAACACCCTTGCCGAAATTTACTCTTTTGCTCATAACTTTTGAACCACTGGACCGATTTGGCTGGATTGCAATACCAACCTGACCAGGTAAATGATAAACATATATGCCAAACTTCAGTAGCCTCTGTTAAGTCTTTCAAAAGTTAGCGTGTTTTCTACGGACGGACAGACAGACAGACAGACGGACGGACGGACGGACGGACGGACGGACGGACGGACATCGCTAGATCGACTTAAAATCGATCGAGGATCATAAATATATATACTTTATGGGGTCCTAGACCAATATTTCGAGGTGTTACAAACGGAATGACAAACTTATATATACCCTCTATCACTAGAGTGGAGGGTATAAAAAATTGTAAAATGTTACGATTTGGTTCCCATATTTGCTCATATGGGAACCAAATCGTGAGAAATTTTACCATGAGAAATTTTACTGGCCGATCACCGATTTGGCTAATACTTGGTTATTTGATAGAGGTTCACAAATGATGAAATCATTTTTTTTTTTGGATCAATTGGCGTTTAAAATAGCGCTTTTTTTGGCAATATTGACTTTTAGACAGTCTTTTACCATTTTTTTACTCGGAAACCGTAACTCGTACAAAAAAACTTTAAAAAAAATATTTTTAATACAATTACAAAGATTTAAAATTAAGAAAAAAAAATTTTTCTCAAAAAAATTTCGACAAAAAATTTTTTTCCTGGCACGGATTTCTAAGAACTAAATTTTGCATTAAAGTTTAGAATGTTTTTTAAATGCTCTCAGAGTTTCCGAGAGGCATTTTTTCATATTGTTGTGCAATTAATTTTTAAAATTTGTTAGAGAGCCAAATATTTGATTTATTACCAAAATTTTTGCAAAAATTCAAAAATTTTGCTTTATCACTAACTTTGAAAATTTATTGCTCGACAACACCGAAAAACACCTCTCTGAAATTTTAACAGCGTTTAAAGGACTATCTACACTTTATTAAAAAATTTTGTTTTTTGGAAATCCATGGTGGCCTTGCTAGGATAAAAGGACATTCCAATATTGTTTTAAAAATTTTTTTTTTGGAAAATATTTGTTTTTCCAAATTTTAAATCTCTATAATTTTATGAACAATGTTGTCACAGAAGGTTTGTTCGTACAACTTACGGTTTCCGAGTAAAAAAAGCACAAAAAACTTTCTATAGCCAACTATTTGATTTTTTTTTTTAATTTTTTCGAAAAATCAAATATTTGCCTCTCTAACAAACTTGAAAAACTAAAAGATCACCGAAATCGGTGATCTTCTAGTTAAATTTCCCATGGATTTGCTCTATTGGTTTTGACTGATCGTTTTAGAATCGTTTAAAGATCAATGATAACACCGCTCAACAAATCGAAGGTTTTTGACTTCGGGTTGAAGTTTGATACAAAATTTTTAAAGATTTTGGCTCGCTGATTCCAAATCTGTGCTCCAAATTTTTTCATCACGTCTAGAATTTTAATTATTCGCGGTTGAAAGTGCAAAAAAACGCGATTTTTGTATTTTTTGAAAGCCTGCACAGCAGCCACTGGGTGGAATAAAGATCTGGTATAAAGCGTTAGAGTAGAATTGAACTAAGTATGATCTCAAATATATGATCAAAAAAATTTGAAGTTGTTGCACTATTATTGGCCAAACATGTATTTTAAAAAAACACTGTGAAAAAAATTAGAAGAAGCACCATTTTTAAAAGGCCCTAAAACAAAAACCAGTTGATCAATCTTTACTGTGATGAGCTCAAAATTTAGGCAAAAGTTCATTCTTTCTTATAGTCTTTTTAACCCATTAAAGATATCTTCCGGTTTGTACGAAAAATAACACTGAAAACTTAAATTTGTAAAATATATAAAAATTAAGGTTTTACAAAAATTATAATTTTAACAGAGTCATTTTAAAACGTAATTGTCTATGTTGGAGACCAAAGACACATTATACTTTTGCGCTTTATACCAGATTTGTATTCCACTCAATGGCTGCTGTGCAGGCTTTCAAATAATCCAAAAATCATAATTTTTCGCATTTTTAACCGTGAATAACTAAAATTCTGGACGTGATGGAAAAATTTGGAGTACAGATTTGGAATCAGGAGATCAAAGTCTACTAAAATTGAATTCAAACCGGAAAATAACTGTTGAGCGGTGTAATTAAAGGGGTCCCATACCCATACTTAAATGTGTTACATACAAAATAATAAAGTGAGTATATATCCCTATATAGTGGCGGAGGGTATGAAAATTAAGAAAGAACCAAACACAGTTTGAGATTAATCACAATTGGAGCGGCAAGCGTTTTTCCGTAATTGATTTCATACATTTTATATGAAAAAAAAAATCGTCGTTTTTAACGCCAGACTTCATTTAACATATTCTACTTTTATGAGTGCAATGTCGGAAAAACTATTGCCTCTCCAATTGTGATTAATGTCTAACATTGTCCAATATGTTTTGACCGACACTTAACTATGCAGTACGTAAAACTTAACTATGTGTATAGTAATGCGTATTTTTATTTGTACCGTCCTTTCATTTCAGTTTATACAAATTCACACAAGTTTGTCTTGTCCTATAAAAAATAAAATTAAAAAAAAAAATCGTTCAGCAAATATTGTATTTAAGTACCTACAATAGAAAGTACTAGTACTATGTATATATTTCACCGAAATTCTTATAAAATATTCAAAGCGTATGTAATTTCTTATTTAAAATGCCATTAATTTTTTTTTGTGTTTATCTGAATGAGTATACAGGTGTATGAGTAAGTAGTGACAGTATGGAAATTGCATAGAATTTTTAATATGTATACAAAAAAAAAAAAACACAAAATAAATATTAGACATGCATTCATTCAAAGAATTCCAATTGATTTAAAAAAAATAAAAAATTGTTCATTCTAAATAAAATGTAAAACTAAAAATATATTTTCAAGGAATGGTATAATGAAAGGGTTTTTTTTCTATTTAATAAAAAAAAACATTTCCCAGCAAAAACTTTATTCGTGTTTAAATAGGAGTCTTCCAAAAATACTCAGTTCTAGTAATTGTACAATTTCCATATAAAGGAGAGTAATAATACATTTCTTAGCTGTATTAATGAAAATTCTTCGATTTTATTTAGAGTTTTTTCTTTTTTACAAATCACTTTTTGCCCTGTTTGCAATTTTCCGTGCAAAAGTTGATGTTTTTCCTTATCATTAAGGGAATCAAGTGTGCAAATGTTCCCTTAATTCTTTCGGCATGTGTAATTCTAAAAGTGTGTTAACATTAAAACTTTATTAATATTATTTGTATTTATTCTTTATTATTTATTAAAATAAAATAAATAAACAAACAAATAAATTAGTGTTGTTGACTTCAGTTTTTTATTATTTAATCTTGGATACCAAATACACAACAAAACGTTAAGCTATATCGAAAACGGTATAACCTGTTTAAGTATATAGTTTACGATATCAATTAACAATCAAATTATAATAAAATTTTTGAAATTTTGGCAATGTTATATTTCTATCGAAAATATTGTAATCGGCTGGAATAAAAACATTCATTCGAAAAATTTTGGAATACATGATTTCATTTTCGTTGAAAACAAATATCACCCTTTTTATTTTTTAAGTGCACAAAGAATTAAGTAAGTGACTGAAATACTCTCAGGGCCTAAGGCACTTTCTGAAAAATAGATTTACTAATTCTGGGTTTTTGAAAATTCTGATTGTGAGGGGGTAATAGGGTTAAATATGTGTATTTTTGGTACTTTTTATATTTCCTGAAACTGGGAATGTAGTATTCTCCGGCGGAAAAACATTCAGGAAAAAAATATTTCTTGAAAATTCCAAGATGTAAAAAATTGTACTTTGGTACTTAATGCTACGAAACATACTGGGTCTCATTGTATACAAAATGTTTGTTATAATTATATCCGTATAAGTTTTTCTTTTTACTTGGGTACCCACTACTTTCACATCACTATATTCTAAAAATATATTTGATTTTTTTTTTTTTTAAATACATAAAATTTTTTTATTATTTTTTCTTTAATTGAAACAATAATATTAACTCCAACACGTGCGCTTAAAAAATGGCAATAAGCTAAATTTAAAATTTTAAACAAAACAATCAGAAAGAAAATAAATAAAAAAATAATTGTGTATTTAAAAGAATTTAAATAATTAAAATAAAACAAATGGAGAATATAAAAAATAAAATAAAAACAAATTTGTTGTGTTTGACGACAAAAGTCTTATGATATTTAATAAAAAAAAAATAAATAAATATTGATTAGTTATACACCTATACCTCGATCGTAGATATATAGTAGATTTCTTTCGGATTTAAGATTTTCAATAATTAGCGTGCAAATAAGAAAACTTTAACATTTGTTGCTATTTCCAAGATATGTTATTTTAAATCTTTCTAATGAACAGAAAAAATTATTTTTTGCAATGAGCCAATGAATTTTTTCATTAGATTAATGATTTTTTCATAATGACAATTATTTTTTTTTTATAAAATTTATGAAAAATTTCATTGCATTTATGATAATAATCATTCTCTTTTTAAATTTTCCTTATTGAAATCTATAATGGTTGGAGTACTTCTCTTGTTAGTTTTTGAAATTCTCATTTAGTTAATAGTTTTTTTGTATATGAGCAAATCCATGGGAAATTTAACTGGCGGATCACCGATTTTGTTAATTTTTGGTTATTTTATAGAGCTTCATAAATGATAAAAACCATATACAATAGAACAATAACACTGTGGAACAAAATCAGGTTAGCAAAAGTTAGGTCTACTCTCAGAGTGAGGGGTGAAAATAGAGGCTAAATTTACAAGACCAAACTCTTTTTTTCATATATGTACAGATAAAAAACAAAATGTGAACTACAAGCGAGCATGAAAAAAAAAAAATCATCAAAACCCTTGCGAAATAATGTAAGAGACAAAAAAGTTGAAAGAAAGTATGAAGTGAGGTTGAGATTGCTAGAAATAGAATTGTAGTGTTGGAAACTGTCAAAATTTATTCTGTAGAAACAATAAATATTCACATATATAAACAAGTAGAAAAGCTAAATTCGACTTGGCCGAATCTATGAATACCCTCCACAATGCCCATTTTAAGTGATAGCAAATTTTCTAACGTGGAAAAAATAACAGTTACGATTAGAAATATTTTTTTTTTTGTGTAAAAAAATTTTTTTTTAGTAATTTTTGAAAAAAAAAAAAAATACTAATTTTTTTTTGAGTGTAAAATTTTTTTGAGTGTAAAATTTTTTCGAATTTTACATTCAAAAAAAAAGTTTACTAATTTTTTTTTTTGAGTGTAAAATTTTTTCGAATTTTACATTAAAAAAAAAATTTACTAATTTTTTTTTGAGTGTAAAATTTTTTTGAGTGTAAAATTTTTTTCGAGTGTATTTTTTTTTTGTTTTGGTATAAAAATATTTTTGAGTGACAAAAATACGTTTTAAAATATTTTTGTGACTTACCAATGGTATTAAAACAGGTTTAACGGGTTTTCACCACGTGAATTTAGGTGAAGCTAATCTGATATTCACGGTTTTGCTAATAACTTTTGATCCACTGGACCGATTCGGGTGAAATTCAATACGAACTAGGCTGGAGGAACGAAAAATATATATGCCAAGCTTCAGCATCCTCAGAATTGATTTTCGAAAGATATAGTGCTTTTTATCTCATAAATTCACGAAAAACCCTTGCCGAAATTCAGTCTTTTGCTCATAAATTTTGAACCACTGGACCGATTTCGCTGGATTGCAACACCAACCTGACCAGGTAAATGCCCAACATATATGCCAAACTTCAGGAGCCTCCGTAAAGTCTTTCAAAAGTTAGCGTGTTTTCAACAGACAGACAGACAGACAGACAGACGGACAGACGGACGGACGGACATCGCTAGATCGTCTTAAAATCGATCGAGGATCATGAATATATATACTTTATGGGGTCCTAGACCAATATTTCGAGGTGTTACAAACGGAATGACAAACTTCTATATACCCTCTATCGCTAGAGTGGAGGGTATAAAAACAGTTTTCATTAACAAGACAAACCGACATTTAAAATCCTACTGATGATGACACTAACTGGGGTGTTTGAAACCGGTATGGGAAATACCAGAAATGTCTATAATTTTTAGAAATTCAATTTTTCTTCTGCATTTTTTCAACTTGAACCCATAAAACAATTTTAGGTTATGAAAAATTTACTAAACTTGTTGAAAAAACTTCCTCAAATCAAAGAAGATAAATATGATTAACTAATTGGTAGGAAATTACGTCCTAAAACTGAATTTTTTGAACTAAATTTTGTTTTTAGAAATATGTCTTAAAATAAACATTTTTATACCCTCCAACCACAGTATGGGGGGGTATACTCACTTTGTCATTCCGTGTGTAACGCATCGAAATATCGGTCTAGGACCCCATAAAGTATATATTTTATTGATCAGTGATCGATTCTAGCGATGTCCGTCTGTAGAAGACACGATACAGTCCAAAATAAAAGAGCTAGACTTCCGAAGTTTGGCACGAATATGTCTTATATTCCTAGGCAGGTTAAGTTCGGAAATGGGCAAAATCGGTCAAGGGGAAAAAAGTTCCCCCTTGGAGAACTAAACCAACCTAAGAAAAACAGCATTTTTTGCAGGGTTTTTTGTACTTTTGCTAAGCAAATCGCAAGGGGAAGGTGGCCCCCCAAAAAAAAAACCCCCCTGGATTTTTTTTATATTGTTTTTTTTACATTTTGGAGGGTATAAAAGATTCGGCACAGCCGAATGTAACACTCTCAATTGTTTTTCAATTATTTAGGGAAAATTTCTTTGGCTGTAAGAATTTCTTCCATGTATTAGGGAATTACATTTAAGGAAAATTATGACCTATTTAACAGTACGTGAACTAAAATTTTTTGCTAGCAGTTAAGAAAATTTCCCAACTTTCAGTTAAATTTAACTAAATTGTGGGAAAATTTATAAACAATTTTTAAGAAAATTTTTCCAAAGTTTAAGTTAATTCTTTTTTTTTTGGATGAAGAAGACCCGTATCGCCGGCGTTTGTTTATGTTAGTTCGAATTTTTGTTTAATCGACCTTCGAACTTTGCAGTCAAATGCCGATTTTCAGCATATTCTTTATATGATTTTTTGACTATAACTCGTCGACTAATTGATATTTTTTCAATCTGTAAAAGCAAAATTATTGCTAGAGACCTGCCCAATAATTAAAATTTAAAAAAAAAAAAATTGATTTAGAAAATTTGTGTGGTGCTTAAGGAGTTATGATACTTGCTAGTTTTTGTATTTTTTATATTTTGGAGAACATTGCAAATATATTTTCATAGGACAACTGACCAAGTGTAAGGAGTATAACAATATCATGAATAATTTTTCAGTGACTGTCAAAAAAAAATTTAACAATTTTCAACTTAAAATTGACATTTCCGGAATAAAATGTTAACAGTGTTGCCAATTTTATTAGTTTTTGCTCGAATGAAGCGGCTTTACATTTGTTTTGGATGTTTTTTGAGCTAATTTTGGGGAGTTATTTTGAAAATAAAAGTTGGCAATATTGTTTTTTTGTTTTTATTTTATTGTATTTCTTGTTTTTTCTCGCATTTGTTGTTTCATTCGATCAATCTTAAAAAAAATCCAATACAGAAACTAGCAAGTATCATACCACCTCTATGAACCAAAATGTTGGAAAAATATTTTTTTCATGCTTTTTGAAAATATTTTGCTTCATAAGCACCACAAAAATTTTCTAAATCAATTTTTTAAAAAATTTTAGTTAATCCAAATTAATTTATAATAATTTAAAGAATTAATCAAAATTTATTATCTTAAGATATGCATATATGCATTTTCATACAGTGCAATAAATCCGAAAAGAAATATTTGTATATCCGCATTTATAACTGTTTAAAAAAGTTTTCAATAAAAACGAATTCGAAGAAATATATTCAATTTATTTGTATCCTTTTCATTTGTTTATAAATGAACATAAATCAGTAAGTATGTGTGTGTAAGTATTTACACACATACATTTATATTGGGAAGAATGTTAAATCTGTTTCGAAATAACCTCAAAATTAATTTATTTTATAATTATAAGCTTCTTTATGAATCATCTTTCACATACACACTTACATACAAATATACGCGTGTTGTGCTTAAAAACCGTTTCTGTTGTCGGTTTAATCATATGCTTAAATTTCGTCAACACCATATCCTGTTTTTACACGGTCGAATTTTGAATGAATAATACCTTTTGCAACTCTAGATTTGTTTTAAATTAAAACAGTTACAATATTTGGTAACAGAAAAAAACACTGATAACAAGTTTTGATGAATAAAAAACTTAATTCAATTACCATTCTTAGTTGATTCAATTAAAAAATTAGTCAATAGTTGGAATTTCAAAAAATACACTCGTTTCAGTATTAATCTCACAACTACTAAGCTCTTATTAGTAAAATGTTATTTATCTTTTATGAAGTACAAAATTTTTTTCTCAAATTAGTGTTGCATTGTTTATTGATTTTTGCAAAGTTTTTAATTTAAGTGTAATTCATTTTAAACTGCAGTTTTTTAACTGGTTGATACAAAAGTAACAAAATATCTATTCAAATCCTTTGACCAGACACATCTACCCTGTAAAAATAGGACAAGGTGTAGTTTCAATACTTCTGTTGATGTTGTTGTTATTGCTATTGTTTTTGTTGTTGCTTTGGCAGTCTGATATCTTTTATTATTGTTATTATTAATTAGTGACATTTAAAATATATTTTTTGTGTTTATTTATAATATTTTTGTTTTTATTTGTATTTTATTCGATTTCTTAGCAGCATTAAGCTTAAACTTATTAATTAATTTATGCAGACACGTTTTAGTTTTATTATGTCAATTTCTGTTTTTAGCTTGTATTGAATTAATTTTTGGAATTCATTATAAATCCACTCCAACCCTGCCCTCTGTTACGGAAGGTACTAAAAAATTAGTACAAGTTTTTTTTTTATTTGAGCATTTTATTAAATATTGAAATCATTTAAAATAAAAAGAAATTTCTCAAAAGTTAATTATTTAAACAGAATTTTTCTCTTTGTGGATTATTATAGTTCTGGATATGAAATTTCGGGTTCTAAATAGCAAGTTAGGGTGGCAGCGAAATTTCAACTTTGGACTTTTTACCTTGTCGGGTCAGAATATTGTGCCACATGGTCTAAAAATGATGTGGACAAAATTTCACCCAAATCTGATAACTTTAACCCATGCCTCTTTGAGTCAAAGTACACAAGGTAAAGAAAAAAAATTCTATACATACAAAAAAAAATTTTTTTGATTTTTTTTTAATGTTAGTGTGCTTTAATAGCTTATTAACGGTGAAAGTAGTTCATTACGTCGGACAACATTCGAAAAAATGTTGAGGCTGGTTGGCTTACTCTAAAAATATTTCAAAATTTTTTTTTTTTTTAGTTTTGACAAGCATACATTAGAGATTTGTTGTTGCTCTTAAAAACAGATTTATTTTTTTTGTGACATTGCATTTCGGTCTAAAATTGGGGTCAAAAACTGCAAAAATTGAGTTTTGACTCTATTTAAGACCAAAATTACGATGTCACCAAAAAATAAACTAATAAACAAAGAAAACCTATTTTAAACAGCTACAAAAAATGTTTAATTTTTGAAAAATTTTCAGAGTAAGCACCCAACCACGAACTTGGTCTATTATCTGCAAGAACCATAAAATTTTTAAGAAACCCAAAAAATACACATTTCTTCTAATTTAAAGGCAACCTAGGGTTGCCAGACGAGCTTGATTTGGCTTGATTGTCAAGCTTTTTTAGTACGTGTCAAGAATCAAGCCAAAATGTCATTTGTCAAGCTAAAATGAAATTTTACAAAACTTCCCACTAAATTGTCAAGAAAAATCAAGAATAATTTATTTTTAAAGTCTTTAAATAAAAATAAATACAAATTAAAAGATTATTTTCAAAAAAAATATGTTTTTATCACTAGGTGTCCAATGTCTCCTTTGGAAATAATTAATATGGACTCAAACCGAACTAAATAAAAATTCAGTTATAAAATTTTTTTTTATCAATTTTTTTCTCACCAAAAAAATTTTTTTTTCATATTTTTTTTTTTTCATCAATTTTTTTTTACATCAAAAAATTTTTCTTTTCATCAAAAAAATTCATCAAAAACTTTTTTCATCCAAATTTGTTTTCACGAAAAATTTTGGGTTCATTAAATTTTTTTAATATAATTTTGTTTTTCGTGAAAAAATAATCATTTTTTTTACCAAAACTACTTTTTCACGAAGTCTAAGCTTTTCGCATATAAATTTTCCATTTGTTTATCAAATGTACATAAAACAAGTGAGAGTGTTATATTCTTTGGTTTCAAATCTTTTATACTCTCCAAAATGTAAAAATGCTTTTTTGCACTCACTTACGAAATGTACAGCTCTTTTGGGTTTTAATGAGGTCCTCGACTGATATTTCAATTCGTTTTGCATGGAATAGCAAAGTAATATAACATTATTTTTAAAAAAAAAAACTTTGCTTTGGCAAGTACACCCAAATCTTCCGCAAAACATTATCGTTATTTAATGTTTTGGGCAAGAGTAAAAAATTCGCAGGCATTTTTTGTTGCACAGATCAGAAATGCTTTAAAAATATAAAAGTTTTTTCTTCAATTTTTTCCCGTTTCTTTTAAAATACTTCAGGGAAATATCCAAATTTTTTCCGACACTTTCGAATCCCGATAGTCATTTGATTTGCGTATGAGGTGTAAGAAAACACTAAAAAAAATATTATTTTCAGTCACAAATTCACTAAAATTCTAAAATTGGTTTGAAAAAGTACTTTAAAAAAAAAAACAATACTAAAATTTCAAATGTCAAGAAAAGTCAAGCTTTTATTTCTAGATGTCAAGAAAAATCAAACTTTTTTTTCTAAATGTCAGGCTTTTTACCATTTTTGATTTGGCAAGCCTAAGGCAACCACCGTTTTTGCTGGTGTTATTTACTTAAAAAAATAGTTCTAGACAAAATAATATTCATAAATATTGGGAAACAAAATGTTTTCGGTAATATTATTGCATATTTTAGTATTACACCCAAAAAAACATTGTAAAATAACAAGAAAAACTTGTATCTTTTTTTTGTTTGCTACCTCCTATTTGGCAAAAATTCCTAGTAATTTTACAAGCTTTTTACCAATAATTTAGTAATTTTACAAGGTTTTTACCAATAAAATTGTAAATTTACAAATTTGTTGACACTATAAAATTTACAAGGAGGTTTCGTAATTTTGCTAGATTTTTTGCTACCTTCTACGAGAGTTCCTAGTAATTTTACAAGGTTTTTACCAATAATATTGTAATTTTACAGTTTTTAGGCGCAATTGAAATTACAAGGAATTCTCGTGAATTTACCAGATTTCTTTTGTAAAATTTTCTTCCCTAGTAAAAAAGTTTTGATATAATGATATATAATTTGATACAATCATATTAAATTATATATGGCTTTTTATATGTTCAGATCTAATTTTATCTAAGATTTATTGCGTCTACATTTTCTTATCTGAGGTTATACATAGGGTGACCATTTTTTCCTGAACTCAAATCAGTACGCCCAAGTTTTTATTTTATTTTTTTAAATAACTCTGAAAAATTTTTTCTATGGGAAAACTGAAGAAATTTTTCAACACAAAAATTTCGGTTAAAATAACAAAATTGGGGTCAATTCGAATCTTAGTAAAAACAACTGTTAAAAAAACAACATCCATAAACTGTTTTCGTCATTTTGCAGAAAATTTAGTTGACTTCAAACAACTTCATTTGAATTTTTTACCGACAAAATCGTTTCAGAGTAGAAAAAATATCAAAACCCCGCAGGTTTATACTCAGATTCATTTTGCGTAAAGGAACCTCTTGGATTCGTGAACTATAAGCTCCTCCAGACTTAAGTTATTGAAAACTCGATGACTTATTGAAATTAAAGTTTTTGTATAGAATTTTCGAATAAAATATTTTTTTATGTTCAAAAATCAGTACAATCAGTACATATTTCAAAAAATCAGTACAAATCAGTACATCGTTTTTTGATCAGTACATGTGACCAAAAATCAGTACATGTACTGATCAAATCAGTACGTTTGGTCAGCCTAGTTATACATAAATATATCTTACTTTATATAATTATATAAATCTATATTAATTTTTATAAAATAAGATCGAGTGGATTTAATTGGATGTGACCAAAATTCGGATCTAATTGTATCATTTTTTATATTATCTGATCCAACTTGATACAGCCAATTTTGAGATCAAATTAGATCTTAAAAACTTTTTTTTTTTACTCGGGTTGGAAATTTGTAAAATTACAAAAAAAAAAAAATCGGAAAATTACAAAAAAAATGTAAATTTCGATTTGTTAAAAAACAAGCACAACTGTCAAATATTGGTAAAATGGGATTAAGAGACTTTTCCTTGTAATTTGACAAAAAAAAAATTGTGTGTAAGAGCATATTTTAGTATAAAAGCATATTTTCAGGGCATATTTTGCTGTTTTGTGAGCATATTTTTTGGAAAAAAAAACATATTTTGATAGAAAAGCATAAAATATTTCATGTATTGGCGAAAACAAAAAAAAAATATTTCGCTAAAGAAACATTTTTTTAGTGATTAAAATATATTTTTTGTTTTCCTGGTAATAACCATCTTTGTGGTTAACTTTGTAGCGATACACCGTTTCGTTCCGAAAAGTAACATTCCAAAACCACCCACCCTAGTCTTAATTTATATTACCATCTTTTGTGCCTTAAAGTACTCTTATAAGTACATAATTATAACATTTATAACAAAACTATTTTTAAACAATTAAATTTTAAAAATCAAAAAATATAATAACGACCCATAAAATATTTATGATTTAAAAATAGTGTGATTTACGCAAGCGTATGGTCGATTTTGTTTTTAGTATTTAAATAAATTAATTATTAATGCAAACAATAAATTCACAAAGATATAAAAAACAATTTTAAGCGATAAAAAATATAAAATATTGTGAAAAAAGCACAAAACAAAATTGAATCAAGTATTCAAACATACAAATAAACATTCGTGTATGTATGTACATAAAAAAAACATGAAAATTAATAATAAAAAAAAAATCAGAACGCACGTGTAACGATTTTTTATTTTTTGTTTTTAATTTTATTTAACCAAAACAACAAATAAAACAACAATCGAAATAAACAAACACATTAATATAATAAAAAAAAAATTGTTTATACCAATTCCTCTGAACACGGCCAGAAAAGGTTTAAATAAATTGCAAATTAATTATTTAATTATTTACGAGTTCAATATCTTAATTAACCTATCGATTAAATCAGTAGTAAACGACTTATTTTTTATTTATTAAGTTATCAAACAACTTCTGATTAATTTTTATTAAAAAATAAAATTTTTTTAATCGACCTTTAAAATATTATATTTTGAGTAGGTTTATTCAAGCTCGAGGTCATTATTTCATTTACTAATTAAAACTATGATATTCTTATAGAATAATTTTCAAGAAATTTATTTTTCTGTTTTAAATTTATTTATGTTGGTCATTTTTTTTTTGCAAGACTTAATCGACACGTCTTTCGGGATTTGTCAGATCCCATTGTCAAGATTATTTAGCAAAAATTAAAACCCTATACTACAAGTAGCAAAGGGTCTTTAATGACAATCATTAATGATCAAACTAAAATATCAAAATGTCCGATTTGACATGAAATGCCCCATATATATATAATAGTTTTGCCATTTATTATTTTGTATGTTACATTGTGAAATATGTATTACAAATAAAAATATTTAATTATTTTTTTTTTTTACTTCTTATTTCCTGCCATGAAAAATGTTTTAATTAAAAAACGAAAACGCCTTCAGTTTTAACAAAACTAAAACGAAAAATAAAATAAAAATGCAATTCAAAAACCTTTCTATTTAAATGTTGAACTTTAAAATCAAAAGAAAAACACGCATTGTCATCATGACTTTAAAGAAAACTAACGAAAACTTATAATTACAATTGTAACAACATACCCCAAGACTTAAATAACACACACACACACACAGACATACTTTTACAAAGAATACAATGAATGGTAAAAAAAAAATTATAGAAAAAATATTAATTAAATGTATTGTATTTATTAAAAAATACACACTTACACACACACATACATTCATATAAACAAACAAATAATAATTATAACATTTGCTCCGAATAATTTTTATTATTTTAATGCATCACAATGTGTATAATTAAAAATAAAAATATATTTATATTGTACAACAAACGTACATTTGAAGCGAATTTAAGGAGACATGATCCCCTTATTAAATTCCCTTATTAAACAGAATTTAAAATTAATTATGATAAAAATCAGACACCATAACTGTTATGCGATTTATAAAAAAAAAATCAAATTTAACTGTTCAAAATAATTTTTTCAAATAAAAATTAAAAATAACTGCTATATATATGGTTTTTAGAGTGTCCCTTATTTTGGAAATGTTGGAAATCTTGAGACGGTACCCGCTCATTTTTTTCCTTTTGACTTAAAAATAACTCAGGAAAAATTTTACGCCCCTAGGACCACGCCTTCCCTACGCGACGGGCCCTTAAAGAGCGGGGCCTAAAAAATCATTTTTCCATACAAACCAAAAAATTTTTTTTTTGATTTTTAATTTTTTTGTTATTATTTATTATATTACTTGGTTTGCTTATTCACAACAAAAAATTTGATTTTGGTGGGATAAGTCTTTCAGCGCTAAAAAATTTTTCGCAAAAAAAAATTTTGAGCCGCCGGGGTCCTACAGTAAAAAATTTTTAAAAAATATTTTTTTTTAGTTTTGACCAGCAACGGTTTTAGCTGCTATGTTGCTTTAAATGATATATATTCATAAAAAAATATTTTTTGTATCTGTGACATCTTAATCGTGTTCTAAAAAAGGGTAAAAAATGCATTGATGATTTTTTTCGATACACGATAAAAATGTCACAAATATGAATAATATTTTTTTTGGAATATATATCATTAAAAACAACATAAAAACTAAAACCATTGCTTTTCAAAACTAAAAAAAAATATTTTTTAAAAATTTTTTACCGTAGGATTCCTACGGCTCAAAATTTTTTTTTTCGAAAAAGATAAAGATGTCACAGATATGAATAATTTTTTTTTTGGAATATATATCATTTAAAGCAACATAGCAACTAAAACCGTTGCTGGTCAAAACTAAAAAAAAATATTTTTTAAAAATTTTTTACTGTAGGACCCCGGCCGCCCAAATTTTTTTTTTGCGAAAAATTTTTTAGCGCTGAAAGACTTATCCCTCCAAAATCAAATTTTTTGTCGTGAATAAGCAAACCAAGTAATATAATAATTAATAACAAAAAAATTAAAAATAAAAAAAAAATTTTTTTGGTTTGTATGGAAAAATGATTTTTTAGGCCCCGCTCTTTAAGGCCCCGTCGCGTAGGGAAGGCGTGGTCCTAGGGGCGTAAAATTTTTCCTGAGTTATTTTTAAGTCAAAAGGAAAAAATTGAAAAAAAATTTCCGCGAAAAAAAATTTGCTAAAAAAATCCGCGATTTTTTTCTTTTTTTGTCAAAAAATATGTTCGTACTTGTTTAAATACCATTTGGTGTTCAATTATGTTCACATATGTCAACCAGAAGCCGAATTAAAGCATTTTGTATTTTTAGGTTATGTTGAATATACTGAAATTTTTGAGGTGTGCTTACATTTTCGTTCATAACTTTTGAACCGCTGAACCGATATCGCTCAAATGCAATATTAAACTTCTCGGGAGAACTTCCAATAAATATGTTAAGTTTCAGTCATTTCTGTGCAATATTTTGTCCGCAAGAGCATTTTCCACAGACAGACAGACAGACAGACAGACAGACAGACAGACAGACAGACAGACAGACAGACAGACAGACAGACAGACAGACAGACAGACAGACAGACAGACAGACAGACAGACAGACAGACAGACAGACAGACAGACAGACAGACAGACAGACAGACAGACAGACAGACAGACAGACAGACAGACAGACAGACAGACAGACAGACAGACAGACAGACAGACAGACAGACAGACAGACAGACAGACAGACAGACAGACAGACAGACAGACAGACAGACAGACAGACAGACAGACAGACAGACAGACAGACAGACAGACAGACAGACAGACAGACAGACAGACAGACAGACAGACAGACAGACAGACAGACAGACAGACAGACAGACAGACAGACAGACAGACAGACAGACAGACAGACAGACAGACAGACAGACAGACAGACAGACAGACAGACAGACAGACAGACAGACAGACAGACAGACAGACAGACAGACAGACAGACAGACAGACAGACAGACAGACAGACAGACAGACAGACAGACAGACAGACAGACAGACAGACAGACAGACAGACAGACAGACAGACAGACAGACAGACAGACAGACAGACAGACAGACAGACAGACAGACAGACAGACAGACAGACAGACAGACAGACAGACAGACAGACAGACAGACAGACAGACAGACAGACAGACAGACAGACAGACAGACAGACAGACAGACAGACAGACAGACAGACAGACAGACAGACAGACAGACAGACAGACAGACAGACAGACAGACGGACAGACGGACAGACGGACATCGCTAGAATGTCTTAAAATCGATCGGGCATCATGAATATATATACTTTATGGGGTCCCAGACCGATATTTCGATGAGTTACAAACAGAATGACAAACTTATATATACCCTCTATCACTAAGTGGAGGGTATAAAAAATAACTGTTTGAAATGAATTTTATAAATATCTGTTTAAAATAACTGAAATAAAAAACGTTTATTTATTATTACTGTTATCAAAAACTATTTGAGCCATAAACAAGTAGAAAAGTTAAATTCGACTTGGCCGAATCTATGAATACCCTCCACAATGCCCTTTTTAAGTTATAGTAAATTTTCTAGAGTGAAAAAATAACATTTTTGATTAGAAATATTTTATTTTGTTTAAAAAAAACTTTTTTTTAACTATTTTTAAAAAAAAAAAAATTTACTAAATTTTTTTTGGGGTGTAAAATTTTTTTCGAGTGTATTTTTTTTTCTTTTAGTGTAAAAATATTTTTGAGTGACAAAAATGCGTTGCAAAATATTTTTGTGGCTTACCAATGTTTTTAAAACCTGTTTAACGGGGTTTCAACACATGAATTTAAGGTGAGGCGAATCTGAAATTTACGGTTTTGCTAATAACGTTTGAACCACTGGACCGATTTGGCTGAAATTTAAAACGAACCGGACCAGAGGAACGGCAAATATATATGCCACACTTCAGCACCCTCAGAATTGCCGTTCGAACGTTACCGTGTGTTTTATCTCGTAAATTCCAGAAAAACCCTTGCCGAAATTCACTCATTTGCTTATAACTTTTGAACCAATGGACCGATTTCTCTGGATTGCAATACCAACCTGACCAGGTAAATGGCCAACATATATGCCAAACTTCAAGAGCCTCCGTAAAGTCTTTCAAAAGTTAGCGTGTTTTTAACAGACAGACAGACGGACGGACGGACGGACATCGCTAGATCGTCTTAAAATCGATCGAGGATCATGAATATATATACTTTATAGGGTCCTAGACCAATATTTCGAGGTGTTACAAACGGAATGACAAACTTATATATACCCTCTATCACTAGAGTGGAGGGCATAAAAACTTGAGTTATTAAAATATTAGCTATCCTATTGATAGCTTGTATTTCAATCATTAATTTAGAGATATAAACTTTGACTGATTTTTTAAAAACTGTTATAATAGTTATTTACTCCAATAAATATAACATACAAGTTATTTTAAATTGTTTGAACAAAAAGTTTTTAATAACTGTTATTTTATACTTTTATGAAATTTCAACACGGGACATCTTAAGAAGTCCTGTCATATATAAAATCATATATAAAATACTTAGTTTGGACAACATTCGTTTAATGATTTTTTTTAAAACAAAAAGATACATATAACTGTTATATTTCCCAGCAAAACTTAGATTACCAAATAAGGTATAAAATAAGGTATAGGATCTCTTATTTTATACATTGCAGCATTGATGATTGTAACAGGCGATGAGACTCAAAGTAATGCATCCACATTATCACAAAGAATACCAGTAAGGTATAAAATAAGTCATAAATTTATAACGAAGAATACGAGTAAGGTGTAAAATATATGATATTTTATAGGTTACGAGAAATGAAATAATATAGCATACCAGAAGATAATATATAAGGTGTTACGAGTAGTGAAAAAGTAATTGTGTATTTAATTTACTCACGTGATTGTAAGTGAGTGTAAGTAGATAAAATATGCTCGTGAGTGTGTGTCGTTAGAAATTTCCTGTCGTGAGCCCATCTCTAGTTTAAACTTATGCACTTTTTTTAAAATAATTATTTTTTATGTTATTGTAATGCATTATGCATCCAATTATAAATAATGCATTATTTCAAACTTTCAAATAATACATAATGTAACCAAATATAAGTCATCCATGATTTAATGTTTAGAAATAATAAACATGAAATACATTTTTTCCAATAATCATGCATTACGTAGCAAATTATTAGTAATGCATTATTTTTCACTTGAAAATAATACGTTGTGGAACAAATGTTTGGTAAGACTTCATAAAATAATGCTACAAGTAAGTTATATATATTACCTGGTAATGTGTTATATAATCACTACCCATTACCCAAAGTTTTGCTGGGTTGGTCTCTGATTAAAAATATTAATTTTCAGAGAATCCAATTTTTTGTCTCAAAAAAGAACATTCGAAATTTACTACATGCGTATTATTGTCACAAATAAATGTCTCCAATTTTCCCTTAATTAATTATGAACTGTTTTACTGTAGTTTTGTTATTATTTTATTTTTTATTTTTGTTTGTATATATACCTATATAATTGTATATATGTATGTATGTTTATATTAATTTGTACGTGTAGTTTGTTCACATGTTTGTATAAATGTCTGTTAAAATGTAAGTATTTCTCAATAATATTTTCGTAGAAACTTTATTTATGAGTAATTAAGTTTTAATTACAAACGAAGGCGTTAATACTAAAGTTTACTTTACTTATTATTTTTTTATTTCTCTGTATTTTAATAAAAAAATAATTTATAAGTAGAAAAAAAATTATTAAAATTGTAATAATATAGTAGTTGTATTCATTTACAAACCTAATGGGAATTTTTAAAGATGTTAATTTAAAAAAGAAATTAAAATAAAAAGCTTTGTTTAATTAATGTCAAATTTGTTTTTTAATTACAAATTAATATCAACTATTAAGACACAATACAAACGACAACGAAACTAACAACAGAGAGCGTAAAAAACCAAAAAAAAACTCCTTAGTTGTTTGCCATCATTCAAAGAAGCAGGTCGATGTCGATCTGTTTGATAAAAAAAACTACGCAAATAATATTTATTGTTGTTATGATTTCTTTCAGAGCAATAGTACTAATACACTCTCATATTTGTTAAAAATTACCACTATATTATCGTTTTTTTTTTTGGGCACCACTGCCTTAAACACAAAAAATTACAAATACTATTCATTAATTTAAATATGTGAAAAAATACCATGATTTTATAGTTTTTGCTAAATTTCCAAACAACTTCTAACAATATAAGACCAATACAATTTATGTTCGAGTCCACGTGTAGTCAACTTTTTTTTATATCGCCAGTTCTATCAAACAGAACGAGAAAAAAGATATTTTTTGAACTGGTGTTCTCAGATTTTTTTTTTTCATATTGTGTATAAAGATACCCTCTGGAGCCATTTAGATATTTCCACTTACAGTCTAATTAAATTCCAAAAACTCGCCACTTTCATTTTTTTAAAATCACAAAAAAATAAAAAGTTGTGTATACACCGAAAAATTCATGCCTTATATGAACGAAATGTTTCGTACATTGTACGAAAAGTTTCGTACTTCTTGCTAACGAAATTATTTCGTAGATATTATAAGTTTTTACTAAAAAGTTTACTACATTTAACGAATTATGTTTTTGTTTTTACGAAACAATTTTCTATATTGTACAAAATAATTTCGTTAATTACAAAAATAAATTCGTACATATTAGATATAAAAAATTAGTAAAAAATTCATATCTTATATGAACGAAATGTTTGGTACATTGTACAAATAGTTTCATACATTTTGCTTACGAAAAACTTTCCTAAAAATTATAAGTTTTTACGAAAAACGATACGAAAAGATGCAAAATAAAATGGTAAATTGATAAAATAAAACCAAAAGATTTTACAGTCTCTCATATATACCCAAACTCACAGAGAGTAAACAAATGCAGGAGATAATAGATGACGAAACAATAGCATTGGCTCACAAACCTAACAAAACGATTAACACACTGTTTACACAAACAAAAACCAAAATTGAAAAATACGATCGTAGCAATGTAGTTTATGAAATTAAATGTAATGGTAATGATGACGAGGCGTGCGGCAAAGGCACAACAGGCACAACAAAAAGAAATTTAGCTACTAGGATTAACGAACATAAAACAGATATTGAAAAACTAAAATACACAACAGCTTTAGCCCTACACTGCATTGATAACAAACACACACCAAATTTAGACAATGTTAGCATACTAGATGTGGAGCGGAGGGTAAACAGAAGATTTACACTGGAAAGCTTGCGAATACAGGAGAGACAAAATTTAGCCGTAAACAAAAAAGAGGATAAAGACCGAACGAACGCCAATTATACGATCGCAATATTATAATTTAGTCCATTTTCAACTGTGATACTAGCAATAAGAAAAGTTTAACCTGTGATATTTTTTAGTAATTATACATTTATATTTTTGTTTTATTTTTGTGTTTAATTGTACTGTGTGTATCCCAGCAAAACTTTGGTAATGGGTAGTGATTATATAACACATTACCAGGTAATGTATATACCTTATTTGTAGCATTACTTTAGGATGTCTTACCAAACATTTGTTCCACAAAGTATTATTTTCAAGTGAAAAATAATGCATTACTAATAATTTGCTACGTAATGCATGATTATTGGATAAAATGTATTTCATTTTATTATTTCTAAACATTAAATCATGGATGACTTATATTTGGTTACATTATGTATTATTTGAAAGTTTGAAATAATGCATTATTTATAATTGAATGCATAATGCATTACAATAACATAAAAAATAATTATTTTATAAAAAAATGCATAAGTTAAAACTAGAGATGGGCTCACGACAGGAAATTTCTAACGACACAAACTCACGAGCATATTTTATCTACTTACACTCACTTACAATCACGTGAGTAAATTTAATACAAAATTACTTTTTCACTACTCGTAACACCTTATATATTACGTTCTGGTATGCTATGTTATATACCTTACTAGTAACCTATAAAATATCATATATTTTACACCTTACTCGTATTCTTCGTTATAAATTTATGACTTATTTTATACCTTACTGGTATTCTTTGTGATAATGTGGATGCATTACTTTGAGTCTCATCGCCTGTTAAAATCATCAATGCTGCAATGTATAAAATAAGAGATCCTATACCTTATTTTATACCTTATTTGGTAATCTAAGTTTTGCTGGGATTGTTACAATTCAAATTTAAATTAAAAATTAAAATGTGAAACAAATCTAAGATTTTATGTAAGTTAAATTGTTCTTTACATGTATATTGATTGTTGTGTATGTACTAAATATTATTGCTTTTTATAATTAATGTTGCCAGATTCAATAAAAACAATCCCTGAAGAGGTAGGAAAACAACCTACGAAACGTCGGAGAAAAATATGAAATAAGTCTTTTATTTGCATATAGGATAGAATTTGACCTTGAAAGCCTGATTGGAAATTCCAAAAACATTAATATAAAGTCGTACATATTGGATATAATTTTTAAGAAATTATATCCATATGTACGATCTCATTAAGATCTTGTCAAAACTGTATAGCAAAATATAACAACCCTATATTACAAGTAGTATAAGAAAGTTACACCCAAAAAAAAACGTGGGTATTCAATACTAAAAATTTAACTAATTTTAGTCCAAAAGGACCTAGTGCAGAAATTGGTAACCAATACTAAAATTTTTAACTAATATTAGTCAAAACCAGTAAAAATTACTAATTTTAGTACTTTGAAGATACTAAAATTAGTAACCAATTAGTAGATTTGGGTACAATATCACTTACTAAACCTTTTACTGTAGAATTGTTTTGAGTGTAGTAACATATTTATTTCTGTAAATTTACAAAAAAAAGTTTTACAATTTTAAAGAATTTTATTTAAAATTTTTAACTGTAGTTATAATTATTCGATCTTTCAAATTTTAATCAATTAAATAAATACTTGAGCTCGAGGCCAGTGTTTTGTTAAATAAATCTTCTTTATTATGTTTTAATATTTCTTTTTCAATTAAATACAAGAACAATAAAAGTCACAAGTAAGTATAATAATATTTGATATACTTACTTGTGATTTTTATTAATTTCGTATTATATTTTGAGGATGTTTATTCTGACTCGAGGTCATTATTTTTTTTACTAATTAAAACCATGATATTCTCATAGCATAATTTTCAAGAAAATTTGTTTTGTTTTAAATTTATATTGGGGTAATTCCAAAAATGTTCGCCCCACTGTTCGGAAACATGACTTTGGACGCCACTGAGAATTTGGCTCATAGATATCCACGTTTATATGAGATATCTTGCATTTTTGGTTTTTCAAAATTTGCTGTAGTTTTCAAATTATCGCGGGTCAAAGTTCGACTTTTTTAGCAAAAGTCAGAAAAATACATGACGTTTAACGTGCTCTAACTTTTTAACTAGTAATCCGATTATCGCAAGTAATGGCTCATATGAAAGCTTAATTCTTCTTCTTTTATGAAATATTTTCAAAAGCATACGGTTTTTTTCAGAAGTGTTGCAAAAATTCAAAAACATTTTTTTTTGCGAATATTTAAAAAAACACATCTTCGATTTTTTTAAAAAAAAGTTTGGTGATAAACAATACTGTTTGTACAACAAAATTCAGAGTGGGATCCCAATGGGATCAAAAAATATTCTGGTTTTAGTACGAAGTTCTTAAATTTTACCTTAGAAAATTAAAATTTTATGTTTCTTCAATATAAAAATTTAAATTTTCAAAGAAAATTATACTATTAAAATTTTGAAAAACATTCAAATCATTAGAAATTTAAATTTTCCAAGGGAAAAATATGAGAACCTCGTACTTAAAACAGAATATTTTTTGATTCCATGGAGATCCCACTCTGAATTTTGAATATGTTATACAAAACACTTTTATTTTTCACCAGATTTTTTTTTTTAAAAACCGAAGATGTGTTTTTTTAAATATTTGAAAAGAAAAAATGTTTTTGCATTTTTGCATCATTTCTGTAAAAAAAAAAAACTGTGTTATTTTAAAAATATTTTCTAAAAGAAGAACCCCAGCTTTCACATGAGCCTAAATTTGTGAAAATTGGGTCATTGGTTAAGAAGATACAGCTCTTTAAACGTGATGTATTTTTCTTACTTTTGCTTAAAAAGTCTATCTTTGACCCGCCATAATTCGTTAAATACACCAAATGTAAAAAAACGATATATGGTACATATATCATATTTATGAGGGCTATCTATGTGTCAAGGTTCAAATTAATCTGAGACACCATTTCCAAAAATGACTAAAATTTGAGCTAAATTTTCTGGAATGGCCCATTGGTAATTTTTGCAGGACTTAATCGACATGTGTTTCGGAATTTATCAGAATCCATTGTCAAGATTATTTAGCAAAAATTGAAACGATTTACTACAAAGTAGCAAACGAGTCTAATCGCAAATCGTTTGCGCACAAACTAAAATATTAATACATATTCGACTCTATCCACAATGTGAATTAGAAAGACGAAGAAATTGTACTATACTATAATAATATTTAAAACCCTAATGTGTTATTACTACACTCACAACAACAGATAACATATTGTTGTAGTCCAATGGACTATCATATGTAAAAATGATTTAAATATTTTTGTTGGTTATTGACAATCGTTGCCTTACTAGTATAGTACAATTTCTTCGTCTTTCTAATTCACATTGTGGATAGACTCGAATATGTATTAATACTTTCGTTTGTGCACAAACGATTTGTCATTAGACTCGTTCGCTACTTTATAGTAAATCGTTTCTATTTTTGCTAAATAATCTTGACAATGGAATCTGACGAATTCCGAAACACGCGTCGATTAAAGTCTTGAAAAAATTACCAACATAAATAAATTTAAAACAAATAATAATTTTCTTGAAAATTATTCTATGAGAATATCATGGTTTTAATTAGTAAAGAAAATAATGACCTCGAGCCAGAATAAATATCCTCAAAATATAATATTTTAAAGGTCGAATAAAACAATTTTTATTGTTTAATAAAAATTAATCAGAAATTAATTTCGTATTTTAGAAAAATATTTAAAATAGAAGATTAACGATTAAAAAATATTATTTAGCCAACCTTCCTACTTAATGAAATAGTTTATTTGCTGTGGAATAACATATATTTACAATGAATAGAACATGTTTAAAAAAAAGTATATAAAATTTTTAATAATTTATTTAAACAACCGATGAAAAAACAAAGAAATGCCTATGTATTTAAGAATCCCAATTCCAATCATCATCGTATCGTTTTTTTTTATATTATTCTTTAAGATAAATCAAACAGGAAAATTAAAAAAAAAAAATTTTTTTTCTTATAATAAACTAATAAATATTGATGGATGCATATTGTAAAAACAACAAAAGATTGGAAAGATATTCACATGTACGCACACACACACACACACATAAATATAAACAATAACATGTGTATGCGTTTGTGTAATAAAAATAAGCCTTAACCAAAGTCAATAAGACAGATAGAAAGAAAGACAAACAGACAGACAGACAAACGGATGGACAGACAGAAGGACGGACATTCACAAACTACATGCAGTTCTTTTTGTATCTTCTTGTCATATAAAATCCAAAACACACAAAGAAAAACAATACGTTTTTCTTCTTATTTTTTTTTTTTTTTTTATAAATTACACATTTTAATGCATTCGAGCAGATGTGTTAAAATTCGTAAAGTAATAAAATCTGTATGAAAAAAAAAGGAAAAAAATAATAATAAATAATAAAATAAAATAAACAACAAAAAAAAAAAAACAGAAATAAATAAATATAAATATATGAATGTCTTAAACTGCTACAACGGAGATGAAGATGAAGAAGAAGGCAACCGTTGCGACCAAGTGAGTGAACGATTGAGTGAGTGAGTTAACGTATTCAGGGAATGAATGGTTTATTTTGGTACAGTATGCAGACTTCAAAGAAAAAATAATAATAATAAAATACAAATAAATTCAAGTAAACACCAATTTCATTGTGTTTAAATTAATGAAATGTTGTTTATTTTATGAATTTTTTTTCATCATCATCTTCTTCTTATTTTTCTTTTAGATGGTTAATGAAAAAAAAACATCAAATTTTTTTTTTTCTTTATTAGTCACATTTTGTTAATTACATATTTCTTTTTTTTTCTTTTAGTTTTCATATGTATACACAAAAATACATTAAAATGTGTATAATAAATAAGTCTTTTTCATAACAAATCAAGAATAATATAGAAAAATTACAATAAATGCAACAAGAAATACTGTCGGCTCGGTCACATGTGATTTACTTTCATCAGATTTTTATAAAATGCATATTTGATGCCTCACACTGTATGTATGCATGTGTTTACTACGTGCGTGTGTATATGTGTAAAAAGGAGGTTCAAAGACCTTACAAAACAAATTATTTGCTTTGGCAAGATTTTTTTTTTTGTTTTAATGTGTATGATACATTAGAAAGACCGCCAGAACGAACACAGATTTCTCTAACAAAATAAACAAATTACTCATCTTGAAGTTTTACAATATACACCAGAGACCCGCTGCCATGGCATCGATTAAACTTATACTTACATATTAATTGTATATGTATGATAAACAGCTGTGTTAACAAATCTAGCAGTAGTAATGGGTAATAAATAGGCTGACCATAAGTACTGATTTGTACTGATTTTTGATCACGTGTACTGATCAAAAAACGTTGTACTGATTTTTTGAAATATGTACTGATTGTACTGATTTTTGAACATTTCAACATGAAAAATAATTTTATTCGAAAATTCGATACACAAATATGAATTTCCATAAAATAAGTCGTCAGAGTAAATTTTTGTAACTTATGTCTGACAATGAGATAATTTGAATTATTTCCAAGGAGATAAGAGTTTGTGAATCAAGAGGATAATGTATCTGAACATGAGATTATTTATATCTTCATAAATTTATATGAAAAGCCGCACAAAATTTTTGAGGTTTTCTATAACGAAAACTTTTTTTAAAAGAAAAATTTATCAAAACTTAAGGAAAAAAGTCCTCAGAGTCTGAGGAATTTTCTTTTTCTCAAAACCGGCGGTTTGTTTTATTTTCTGCACTGAAGTTATTTGAAGACAACAAAATTTTCTGCAAAATAACGAAAACAGTTAATGGCAGTAGTTTTTTAATAGTTGTTTTTACTAAAATACTAACTAATTGAACTCAAGTTTGTTAGTTTAACCGAAATTTTTTGAGTGCTGAAGAAATCATCAGTGTTTTTTTTTATAAAAAAAGAGTCTTCAGAGAGTTTTTTCTAAAAAAAAGGTTTGGACTGATTTGAGCATAGAAAAACATGGTCACCCTAGTAATAAATATATTTGTAGACAAATGGGTATTTAAAATTTTTAAAAATTTTATTGGAAAAAATTTTAAAAACTTACATTTCTATACAAATTACTTTTTACCTCCCCTAACCATGGGGTCATGGCAAGGGACATATGTGTGACACGAAGCAAATTTAACCCTCGAATGTATAAAGCCTCTTTTTGCCGGCCTTGCGGATTTTGTTGTTACTTTTAATTGATATCACTAGCAAACAAGAGAGTGGTCAACTTTAAAAGCTAAAATTGCACAGATTTAAATTGTGCTCTTATCATCTCATCATAGAAAATAAAAGAAAATAGACAACGAAAAAGAGCATAATATTATTATGTGCAATGTTAGCTGTTATAATCGACACCTCTCTCTTGTTTGTCACTGATGCCGTTCAAAAGTTACAAAAAAAAGTATGAAAAGTTTTAAGAAATTTATTATGATTTTTAACATTATTTCAAACTGACCAAAAAAATTTAGGAGGATACATTAAGTCCTCTACAAGAGGTTTTATTTCGCGGTTTTTGAAAAAAATGTATTTTTTTATACCCTCCACTTAGTGATAGAGGGTATATATAAGTTTGTCATTCCGTTTGTAACTCATCGGTCTGGGACCCCATAAAGTATATATGTATATTCATGATCCCCGATCGATTTTAAGACATTCTAGCGATGTCCGTCTGTCCGTCTGTCTGTGGAAATGGTGATCACGACCAAAATACTACACGGATATGACTGAAACTTCACACATTTATTGGAAGTTCTCCTGAGAAGTTTGGTATTGCATTTGAGCGATATCGGTTCAGCGGTTTAAAAGTTATGAACGAAAATGTAAGGACACCTCAAAAGTTTTAGTACATTCAACATAACCTAAAAATACAAAATGCTTTAATTCGGCTGCTGGTTGACATATGTGAACATAATTAAACACCAAATGGTATTTAAACATGTACGAACATATGTTTTGACAAAAAAATAAAAAAATCGCGGATTTTTTTTACCAAAAATTTTTTTTCGCGGAAATTTTTTTCAAATTTTTTTTTTTTTTAAAGTAATTTCCTTTTAAAAAAAAGTTTTTTCCAAGAATCTTTTTGAAATTGTGGAGGGTATCACTACATTCGGCAAAGCCGAATTTAACTTTTTTACTTGTTTTTTTTTTAAGAAAAAAATTCCAAAAAAAATTTTCCCTGACCAATTTTGGCCCATGGAAACATTTTAAAAGCTCAAAAAGTTAATTTTTTTTTTTTATAAATGGCATGAAAATGTCGGATATTCATAGCTATCCGCGAAGTGCAAAGAATTAGCAATTTGCAAAAAAAAAATTCAAATCCATTTTGACCAACAATTTGGTGAAATAAAGCGCATTAAGAAAATAAAAACAAAATGTTTGTAAGCGGATCGGTAAGGTGGATGCATTTTAAAAATATGTAATGTGTAAAATATATTTATAGACCATACCGATCAGCTTACCTTTTTTGATTTTTTTCTTAATACTTTATTATTTTATTTCCCTAATAAAATTCCCTTTTACCAAAATGTTGATACCCATTTTGATAGCAATTTGCTAATTTTTGGCGCTTCACGGATAGCGATAAATACCCATCAATTTTTTATTTTTATTTGTCCTGTACTTAATTCGGATCCGATGTGATATATAATACATATAAAAATATTTACTCATGTAGTAAAGAAATACGACCTCGAGCTAAGGGCATCTTTCTCAAAATATTTTATGAATATTTTAAAAAATATTAAATTTTCCTTATGATTCTGACAAATAAACTATTAAAATAAACAAAAAATGTCAAAATTTTATCATGTATAATAAAAAATATGGAGCAATGTAAATGAACAATGTGAACCCTGTTGCACTTTTGTTCGAAGAGGTTTTTTAGTTCCATTAGCATTAGCTAACACTACAACACTACTTGAACTGCTCTTTAGATCCACATAACTGTAAAAACAACCAAACTACATACACGAGAATATTTATGAAAGAAAATTAAATATTTCGTAGATATACATATAATTTTTTTTTTTTTTTTTGTAATAAAAATATGAATTAAAAATAAATACTATTAATTACGCACTCTAGCATCGTTGCCGTTGCTGTTGTTGTTATTATTATTAAGCAACAATATTTTATGTTAACCTCTCTTTTTATTTAAAATATCTTTCTCACTCACACTCTTTTAATAATATGCGGCTGTTATTTAACCAGTGTTGCCACTATGAGCGAACAAAATTACACAAGTTGTTCCCGAGACAATAAAATATAAGGCAGCAACAACAAGTAATTTTCAGTGAAAATCAAACTGCAATAAAAGTGCAAAAGCCAATAAATGTCTAAATAACCTAAATATACAAAATGCTTTAACTTGGCTGCTGGTTGACATACATACATATGAGTCATTCCACACCAACTGTTCCACTACAGAAAAACCATGGTGGTTTCAATAGGATATCATTTGCAAAGTATTCGCCCTTAGGGCACTATTAAATAACAAAAATAAAATTTAAGATTTCTCAAAAAGTGGGCCTTGGAGGCATGGTCAAAAATTGAAAATTTCAGCATTTTTTGCCTAAGTATCTTTATTTCAATATTTATGCCAATGAAATGAAACACAGTGATGTCTGTAAAATAAAAGTTTTTTATAGATTTTTGTATGGGCTATCGATTAAAAAAATAAAAATTGGAAAATTTTCAGAAGAAGTTCTGAATATTTTAAATTTAAATTTAAACTTTATTTATCAAAAAACATGCCACAATTTTATTTCTTTTTTAAATGTTCAAAAATTAGTTAAGGTGTATATCTATCTGTTCTGAAATTTTCAGAGATGCATTTTTCCTTGTTTTCGAGAAAAAAAATGTTGAACATTGCACTATGCTTATAATTTACAATAATGGGGTATATTACGTATGCGAATGAGTAATATTAACTCTTAAAAAACATTTAAAATAGAGATGTGATCGTGGGTAAGTTGTTTTTTTTTTTTACCATCATTTCTCACCAAGGAAATTATTTTAATCACGCATGCTCATTTATTTTGCTCACGCTCAGTCACGCTCACGTGAGTATCGTGCACGTGACAACATTTTTTTCAACTCACGTGAGAGTACGTGAACGTGAGGAAAATGAAAAATCGTGCGTGATTGAAACTTTTTCTTCGTGAGCGTGCGTGATCGTCATAAAAACTCACCCACGAAAACATCTCTATTTTAAATGTTTTTTAAGAGTTAATATTACTCATTCGCATACGTAATATACCCCATTATTGTAAATTATAAGCATAGTGCAATGTTCAACATTTTTTTTCTCGAAAACAAGGAAAAATGCATCTCTGAAAATTTCAGAACAGATAGATATACACCTTAACTAATTTTTGAACATTTAAAAAAGAAATAAAATGGTGGCATGTTTTTTGATAAATAAAGTTTAAATTTAAATTTAAAATTTTCAGAACTTCTTCTGAAAATTTTCCAATTTTTATTTTTTTAATCGATAGCCCATACAAAAATCTATAAAAAACTTTTATTTTAAAGACATCACTATGTTTCATTTCATTGGCATAAATATTGAAATAAAGATACTTAGGCAAAAAATGCTGAAATTTTCAATTTTTGACCATGCCTCCAAGGCCCACTTTTTGAAAAAACTGAAATTTTATTTTTGTTATTTAATAGAGACCTAAGGGCGAATACTCTGCAATTGATTTCATATTGACACGACATCACTTTTTTTTTGCTGAACATTTGGTGTGGAATGCCTCATATGTATGTGCACAGAATTGGATACCGAATTGTTTTAAACAAGTACAAACACATTTAAATAAAAAAATTTAAATAAATTTACAAAAAAAAACAATTGGAAGAAAATTTTTTTTATTTTAATTTTTTCACAAAATTTTATTTTTAAAATTTTTGTTCATATAACTTTTTTTATACCCATCACTCTAGTGATAGAGGGTATATATAAGTTTGTCATTCCGTTTGTAACACCTAGAAATATTGGTCTAGGACCCCATAAAGTATATACACATATTCATGGTCCTCGATCCATTTTAAGTTGATCTAGTGATGTCTGTCCGTCCGTCTGTCCGTCTTTCTGTCTGTTGAAAACACGCTAACTTTTGAAAGACTTTACTGTGGCGGGTGAAGTATGGCATATATTGGTCATTTACCTGATCAGCTTAGAATTGCAATTTCGTATTGCAAATCAATCCTGTGGTTCAAAAGTTATAAGCAAAAGAGTGCATTTCGGCAAAGATTTTTGTAAATTTAGGAGATAAAAACCACGCTAGCTTTCGAAAGACAATCGTGAGGCTGCTGAAGCATGGCATATTTATTTCTCGTGTCTCCGGTCTCATTGGCATTGCATTTCAGCAAAATCGGTCCAGTGGTTAATAAGTTATTAGAAAATCCATGAATTTCAGATTGGCTTCATCTTAAATTCGCGTGTTAAAAAAACAAAGCTTTAAAAAAAGAAGCTTCAAAATCATTTATAAGCCACAAAAAATTTTACAAGATATTTTTACACTAGAAAAATTTAACTCGAAAACAATTTTACACTGAAAAAAAATTATAATTTTTTTTTTACAAAAATTATTAAAAAAGTTTCTACTCAAAATAAAAAGAATATTTTTTAATGAAAATTTTTAAAATTTTTTTAAGTTAGAAAATTTACTATTACTTAAATAGGACATTGTGGACGGTATTCATAGATTCGGACAAATCGAATTTAATTTCTTAACTTTTCTACATGTAACATTGTAAAGGGTATCAATAAATTCTGCATATTTCAATCACATACTAATAACAAAGTCACAAAAATGACTCAATACCACGATGTAAAAATAATCCCATTTTACCTATGTATAATTACCAAAAATGTGGCAACTCTAAATGCGACACACAACACAACAAAACAAATACATTCATTAGTATCTTACAGATAGATTTACTATCTTCAACACATAGTAATTTATTTTATTTTTATTTTATTTATCCAACAGCAACAACAAAAAAAGGCAACAACGACGACGTTGTTAACGTCGATGTTAACGTCGACGTCAACAATAGATATAATGGTAGTAATTGAAATTAAAAATAATTAAACCACGTCATAATTGTTATTATTTTTATTATACAACTGAATTTATTTTATTATTTTTTTTTTGTTTTTAATGTGAATTAACAAAATTCTTGGAAAATTCCAAGTTGAAAAATGGAGAAAAAAAAAATAAACTAAACTAATTGAAATTTATCTGTTTAATTAAATTTGTATCATTAATTTTGTTTGTATAAATTATTACATCTTTTTATACACATATGACGAAATTCACATTATATGTCCCGCATTAATCAAGACGAAACCTAAATAAAGTACATAGTTGCCTAGACTGGTTACCGAAACACTTCAGGGTAATGGTAACTAATATTTTTTTTATTTAAAAAAATCAATCGAATTTTCGGTTATCTAGAAAATTATTGGTTAATTGATATCAGGAAAATTTTTGTTTTGCAACAAAAAATAATTGATTCAAGTAAAAAATACTTTGAATAAATAAAAATTTAATAAACACTACAAATTCCGTGTTTTGTATTGCAAAACAAAAAATTAATTGATTCAATTAAAAAAAATCTCTGATTCAATTAAAATTTAATAAATACTAATTCCGTGATAGTTACAAAGTCAATTAATTTCTGGTAGACATTTTTTTTTTAATTTTTTCCGATTTGTTAGCTTTTCATACAATTCTAAATTAAAATCTTTAAATCCTGTACTTCTCAAAAAAACTTACAGTGATAGTCGTTTTTTCTGTAAAAAGTAATTATGATGAAATTAATTGGTTTTATGCTTACAAAATTAAATTTTTAAAATATTTTTTAATGTTCTACTTACACGTTTATAAAAAAAAAATGTTCAAATAGTTTTAAACTCAATTATGGTAAATTTAAATTGTAAGCTGCTTTAGTTGTATGTTATTGTGTGTATGTATATGGCAACAGCAACAGATATTTATTAATATTGTTGACATTTTGTAGGGTAATTAATAAAATAAATGTTGACCTCCTGCTGAGCATATAACAACTGCATATTAATACTGTCAAACTTTATACGCATACACACATTGTACACTAAATTAAATGTACAGTGAAATCTTCCATCAACTGACTGTATACACTCAAGATGGATTGTAGATAAAGTCAGATTACCCCCCAAACCAGAAATCAAGAATCTGGATGAAATAGCAACTATGGACCTTCTGCAAATAAAACTGCTCGCAACATGAACTAACGCGTTTTATCCTCGTCCCTCAAAGAATATGTGATATCGCTATGGACTATCCGGTCTATGCGAGGAGTCTGAACTTTAGTTTTTACCACCTCTAAACTTACCTATAGTTAGTTCGAACTCCAAGTAATTGTAATTCGAATATTTATTACTTCTGAAATTTGTAAAACACATTAATTGAAATCTAAACTTAAAATTAAATCAAATAAATAATGCATCAAAATAAAGGCTTACACCATCAAGTATATTATTGATACAGTCGAACTCGGTTATAACGAACTCGGTTATAACGAATTCTCGGTTATAACGAACTAATTCCAAAGTCCCGACGTTTTGGCAACAATTTTCATACAAAATACTTATTTTATAACGAACTCGGTTATAACAATTCCTCGGTTAAAACGAACTACTTATTATGGTCCCACGAACACAATTTCATGTATATTATTTACCTTTTTATAACGAACTCCCATAAATATTTTGAAATTTGCGGCAATTAATGTTTACCAAACTCACAAATGAATAGAAATTTTTGGTTAATATTATAATATTGATAAAATTTATTTACATTTCCAATGTTTTCTTCTCAGGTAAACTACTTAACCTTCAAAAAACGTCAAATAATACAAAATTGTAACTTTTATTTTTTGAAATAAAACTAGGTTGGTATAAAATATACCCCGCTTATAGCGAACTTCGCTTATAACGAACTATTTTTACTGGTCTCTCGGAGTTCGTTATAACCGGGTTTGACTGTATATTGATGATCGATTCTAAGACCTTCTATGAACATCCTTCTGTCCTTTGATGAAACACGAAAGCCGAAATATTTTTTATGATCATAGACAGGTGAACAAAATTTTTATCAGGAGCATTCCATGAAAAAAGGGAAATCTGAAAAATGTTGCAAACATTATTTTTACATACTTTTGCATCTCAGAAGATGAGATTATGTTCTAATCTCAAAAAAAAATAAATATAAATTATAACGTAGATCACAATTGCTTTGCTTGGCGTTAGTTTTAATGTAGTTAAATTGGTTTAGTTTCACTAAGTTTCGAAAACCCCTGATATTCCTGCAAATTTTTGCAAAAAATGGTGTCTGTGTGATGCACACCCGGGGATCAAAGTTTTCGATTTTTTTTTTATAAAGTTTTTACCAAAAACTATAAACTTTGATCGAAGCAACTAAATTAAATTTTGTCTCAAATTCTATAAAAATGTCAGTGGATTTTTTTTTTAATTTCTTGAACGTATATTCTACAAGCGAAATCGTAGCTGCTCACATTCGCAAGATAATGCGAAATTACTGTTTTTGTATTTTCTAAAATTTTGACATCAAAATCCTATCTTCTTTAGTTGGCGAGAAATTGCGAAATTGTTTTTATGTTTTTGTTTTTTAACTTTGGATAGGTTTCTTTAAAATTTTGTAAAAACATGGTATGCAGTTTTACTTGAGTTTGATCAAAGGTCACACAGCTGTTGACATCGAAGTTGTAGGTGTTAAATTTCGCGAGATATTGCGTAATAATATAATTTTTTTTATTTATTTATATTTTAAAACCGGTTCTTTAAAAATGATAAAAAAAAGTAGTATGCAGTTTGATTTGAGCACGTAGGAAGAAATTAAAAGTGCCCACCAAAAAATTATTGCTGCTCACTTTCGCGAGAAATAGCTTTTTGGGTTTTTTTTTTCTTGTTTTAATTAATAAAAGAAGTTTCTCTAAAATTGTGGAAAAACGCGAAATGCAGTTAGACTTGCTATTGATCAAATGTCATAAGTCTGTTAACTTTTAAATCTAGCTGCTCATTTCTTCGAGATATCACTAAAAATTTCGCAGGACAGTTATTTATTTATTACTTTGTGTTATTTTTGGTCTGTAAAAACATTTACTTTAATTAACGACAAAAATGTGGTATGCAGTTTGAATTGAAGGTTATTAAAGGTGACATAACTGCAAGCATAAAATTTCACATGATCAATTTCCCGAGAAATTGCAAAATTACTGTTCAAGCTTTTATATTAATTAATTTATTTTTTTCTTTGGTGCCTTAAATAAAGGGGAAAAAAATCAAGAAACGGCAAATATATGGTATGCAGTTTAAATTTTACGTGGTTGAAGTTGGCAAAACTGCTCAAATCAACTGCTAATTGACGCGAAAAGTATTTTTTTTTTTCAATTTTTTTTTTTTAATTTTGCGATTTCTCGCGAAATTGAAAAGATATGATTTCGATGTCAAAATACAATTAAAACTGTATAATCAGTTTTTGAAGATATTTAAAAAACTTCATTGTTCAAATTTTTGAAAATACAAAAACACTAATTTCGCGATATCTAAGATATCTCGTAGAAATCGAACTGCGTTTATACTTCTCGTCGACACTAATGTTCCACCTAAACATCGTTAAGGCTCATCGTGTTTGGCTCAAATGACCCTAATAACCGCATTGTAAGAGTTTACTTTCCGAATTTGGAGGGTAAACATTTTTTGTTCTCAGAAATAATAATTTTAATGAAATCTGATCAGATCTAGTTGAAGTCCCCATTTGTTGACGAGCACTTTGGTACACTAATTAAGATAATAAACAATCGGTCCTATTAGGACTTGGCCCGCATTTATGTGAAAACACTGTTCTGGACCGACTATAATTTTGCTACTTCTGTTTTTTTTTTTTCTTTCTTTACATTTCGTAGGGTACAAAAGATTTGGCATAGCCAAATTAAACTTATTTTTGGTAGTTTTCCAAACTTTTGTTTGGTCAGAAGAAGTTTAGGGTCCTGCATTATGCCAAGAGGATTGGCTTAAAATTTATATGCAGGGCATTTTTTAGCCGAATTAATTACTTTTTTATAGTATTGATCAGTGATAAATAATACACTCAGAAAATTATTGCAGTTACTTCATGACGGTCGTTTGTGTAGTAAGTAGTAGCTGTTGTTTTTAACTACAATTTCGGTCGTTTTTGTATGAAAAAATCTCAAACAACTTTTTTTGTAGTAGTTTCAAAAAATAACTACAAAAAATATACTACACTGTAGCAATAGTTGATTTATGTAGTTGTTTTTAGTTTTTTTTCTAAAACTCGTTTTTTTTTCTAGAAATTTTTATTGCAAACGAATGTGTCGAGCGAGTTGGTCGTGCGGGATGCGGAAGGAATTATTTTTATACCAAATAAATAATATCTAAATAAATTAAATTACAATTTATTAAATTTAATTATAACAAAAAATATGTTTTTGGAAAAATATTCTTGAGCGAAAGAAAATAAGTGGATAAATGAGATAACAAGTGTGTATAATATAGCGCTCACATAAGCGTGCGTAAAAACCAATCGGAAAAAAACAAAATAAAATGTGTGCAGTGTTTTGTTTTCTTATGAGCGCGCCATCTTTCTTTTCTTTGTATACACAACAGAGCAGGTACATACTTTTTTGAAACATTTCAAATTAATTCTTTTTTTTATAAATCAATTCTACCAAAGCATTTCTTTTTTTTTTTATTCCAGACAAATTTTGATCAGAAGCGGTGGAAATTTGAAACAAACTATTAAAAAAACAAAGGTAAATACAATCAATTTATTTTGTTTAACATTTTATTAATATAATTTTTTTCTTCTATAATTCCAGATAAATACATCAAAAAATTGTCATCATGTCGAAATTCTATACAACCAACTGAAATGTATTGCTTTTTAAATAAATAAATATCAATCATTTAAACGTTTAAGAAATTTTTTAAATAAAATTTCAGGCAATTGTAGAAAAAACAACTGTATTAAACAGTTTTGTAGTAGTTTTTACTACATTTTGTAGTTGAAAATCAATAGTTAAAAACAACAACATGTGCAGTTGTTTTTACCGTTTATGTAGTGGACGCCTTTTCAACGACAAAATGTAGTCAAAACAACTGTCTTTTGTAGTAGATTTTACCGACATACTTTTTTGAGTGTAGATTTGGCATAGCCGAATTTAACACTCTCACTTTTCGTACTTCGAGTAAGTTTATAATTTAAAAATTCATTCCAGTTATAAAAGATTCTACTGTTTAGCATTCCTTAGTGAATAAATAAATGAATGAATATAAAAGAATGGACCATAAGCTAAAAAAACACACACACATACGCCAAAAACAAACTTATGATGACTGTTCGCAAAGAATAGTATTGAGCACAGTACATACAAGCAGTATGCAAACAGGGATGTATTCGACGTATTGTCTAATATGGCTGCAAATATGCTTTTTACACGTACGAATTGTATTTGTTTTTTGTTTTAATTTAAAGAAATGAGAATAAAATATGTAAAAAAATAGCAGATTGTAAAAAAATATTTTAATTGTATATGAACAAAATTTAAAGTAAAAAAAAAACGATACCCCATGTGCTGTCAATGCAATCCTGAGTGCATACTATATATGTACGGTGGTATTGAGTATGACGATTACAATGACGATGACAACAACAAAGTGAGCACAACTGCAACACTATTTCATACATAACAAATCGTTGTTGTTTTTAAGATTGTTGCTGTTGTTGTACTGTGGCTCGTTGTGACTTGATAATTAGTAGGTAAAGTTTTCCTAATAGAAAACCAGATGTAATTAATAAACTTTACACACAACTTTGGTAAATATTTAATGTTTGCATGTGTGTGAGTGTGTAAACAAATGAAAATGTGTGTGTGTGTGCATGTGCATATGTGTGTTCGTTCACATTAAATTCTTTTATTTTCGCATTATTGTGTATAATAATTTTTTATGCGTGTGCCCCCTTATAACCGACTGATTTTCTCGACTGTTTTAGCATTTTATGATATACTAGCAGGCCCGCCAGGAACGTTGTTACCGGTAATATTAAATACCGTATTAAAAAAGGATCAGGATTAGAGTCCCCATTTCTTAAATTCTCCCCCACATTATTAAATTTTTATTAAAAATTTAAAATTTTGGTAAAAAACTATTTGAAAATTTTCGAGGCCTTATATCGTAATTATTGAAATCATTTCATTCCGCGTTTCATTCCATTTCGTTCCCGTTCTATTCCATTTTGTTCCCTGTTCTATTCATTTTTATTAAATGAATTTCAATTCATTTCGTTCCATGTAGGCTTCATGCCTTACTGTATAACATGTGTTAAAAAATAAAAACATTTTCAGGTCGTTATCTCAATTGATATAAAAAGTACCACATTACCCTACCTTAACCAATTTTTACTCCTTTTAACCCTTACAAATTTTAATCTCAAAATATGTTCTGCTCTTCATTGTTCATTCTGCTGGAGGAGTTCAGGGAATAGTAAAAGTACCACAGTACAATAATTTACCATTAAAATCTAAATTTCCGGAAGGTACTTTTTTGTAATGATTTTTTGGGCTGAAGGATCCTAAATTTGAAGTTTCAAGTTTCTTTGACCAATATTTCAGGAGATAGAAAAGGTTGCAAAGTTCGTTACTTTGCACCTATTTGCTCCATTAAAATCGGAATTTCAAAAAGGGCATTTTTCAAAATGTTTTAAAATCGGATGAGTATTTCGGAAGTTTTTAAATTGTACGTCTTTTGACCTAAAGTGATCTTTAAAATGGGTGCGGTCTATGAAACTTACCCTAACTCACCCTGAAGGAGAAGTCTAAATATTGATGAAATCATTTTTGATACCTCATAAAAAGTTTCCTATATTTTAAAATTTTACGTCTATAAACCTTAGACTATGTCGAACCCTAAGGAACATTCTTAATATTGGAAATCGGATGAGTAATTTTGGATATTTTTAAATTTTAGTTTTTTGGCAAAAAAGTGAGCGTAGAAGTGGGCGTGGTCGATAAATCCTAGCCTATATCCACCCTGAAGGAACACTCTAAATATTGGTGAAAACATTTTTGAAATCGGATGAGTAGTTTCATAGTATTTAGATTTTAAGTTTTTTTGCCAAAAGTGGGCGTAGAAGTGGGCGTGGTCGATGAAACCGATCATATTTCCATCATGAAGGACCATTTCAAGTATATATTGGTAAAAAAAAAATTTTAGTTTAGTAGATTTGGAGATTTTTGAATTTTACGTTTTTTGGCAAAAAAGTGGGCGTAGAAGTGGCGTGGTCGATTAATTCTAGCCTATATCTACCCTGGAGGAACGGTCTAAATGTTGGTGAAAACATTTTTGAAATCGGATGAGTAATTTCATAGATATTTAAATTTTAAGTTTTTTTGCCAAAAGTGGGCGTAGAAGTGGGCGTGGTCGATGAAATCAAGCATACTTTCATCATGAAGGACCATTCCAAGTATATATTGGTGAACATTTTTTTGAAATCGGTTTAGTAGTTTTGGGGATTTTTAAATTTTACATTTTTTGGGAAAAAGTGGGCGTAGAAGTGGGCGTGGTCGATGAAACCTAGCCTATGTCCGTCCTGGCGGAACACTCTAAATATAGCTGAAAACTTTTTTGAAATCGGATAAGTAGTTCCGGAGATTACTTTCTACAAACAAACAAACAAAAAAACAAACATTACCTCTTTATAATATTAGTATAGAAAAAGTCTTAATGTATTAAATATTGAGCGTTTGTTTGAATATGTCTGCCTAACGGTGTACTAGTGCATCCATATATATTTGTCAATATGTCAGTCTGTCTATTTGACAGTCAGTTTGTCTATCTGTCTGTCTGTCGTTCGGTATGTCTGTCGTTCGGTATGTCTGTCTACATATATTTATATTTTTAGCGTTTTTCATCTTTGTATGGTAAACAATAAATATAAATAATTACTTAAAAATTTTCCATTCTTTTTTTTTACATTAAATGTATCTAGTTTTGTGTTATTTTTTTCTTATTCTTTATGAATAGTAAATGAGGTTATGTGTATATAACGGTTTATATTAAAGAATAAGTAATATTAATAATATTAAAAAATAATAATAAATAAACATTTGGTCAACTGTACATATAATATAGAAAACTATTGCTGCAATTGAATTTTTTATGTACTATTTAAAAAAAAAACATAAATTTTGACATTTATACTGAAAAAAAAGTATTTCAATATTTGTTTTTAATGCATCCACAAGTTTATTTTACTTATGTAGACGTGCTTATATACTTTGTTATATCTATAGGAATACATTATAATTGCTGACTATCATAAAACCACATCTAAACTGAATGCCGAAAGATGAGGAACATTAAATCCTGACAACCGCCTGACTGCCTGGCTGCCTGCCTGCATTCATTCTACATTACAGATGTGTGGTATCCTCTATGCATGTGCATTCTACCATTTTGGTAGATTTGTACTATACTTCCTTCCTTTTGAGCCTAGCATTAACGTGTTTTCATCAGGTACACATGTGAAAATGGGGAGTTTTCTTATTTTCCGCATACAGTTATTTTCCTTCAATTACACAAATACACTAGCACTTGAAACGCTTTTTAGCACTTTGAATACTATTACAACATGTATGTGTATTAGAGTGGTTCAAAAAAAATTGTTTACGTTCTCCCTCCCTTATTTTTATTTGGTGCTAAAAGCTTTGCCTGATTTTTTCAGAAACAAAAAATAGTTTTTTTGCGGTTTTACCTGGAAATAAAATTAAAAGCTACACAGAAAAAAATAAAAAAAAAATATTTGAGTAAATTTTTAATACTATTGAGTAAAAAATTACTCAATTTTGCACCAGTAAACGATTTAATAGTATTGAGTAAATTTTTAATAAAAATTTATTAAATGTTTGAAAAAAATTTTGAGTAAATTTTTAATTGACACAATTAAAAATTTACTCAAAATTTATCTATTTATTTTTTTAAAAAGTATAAAAAAGTTTTAAATTTTTTTACAAAAAAAAAAAGAAAAAACTTGTTTTTTCAAACTTTACCAAACATATTTATATCTCAAAAACATAGGAAAATTTTATAAAGACGATTACAAACTTTCATATACATATACAAAAAACTATGAATTAAACGAGAATTTAAAAAACTATGAAAGCTTAAACAAAATTAAAAAAACTATTAAATTTTTATTAAATTATTTACTTAAATTGTTAAAATTAATCAATTTTTGTTTTTAAATTTGAACAAGTGATTACTCAAATTTGTTTCCTCCATTTTTTTTTTTCGTTGAATTTTTGATTTTTTTTTTTTTCAAACTTTACCAAATATACTTATGTCTTCAAGACAGAAGAAAATTTTATAAAGTCGATCTCAAACTTTCATATACATGTGCAAAAAACTATAAACTAAATGAGAATTCAAAACACCAAGAGAATAAAAAAAATAAAAAAAATATTAAATTTGTATTAAATTATTTACTCAAATTTTATTTTCAATTTTTGAGTAAATTTTTAATTGCGTTAATTAAAAAATTACTCAAATTTGTTTAAAAATTTAAACAAGTGATTGCTCAAATTGTTTTTCTCAATATTATTTCTGTGTGCTTTTAATTTTATTTCATTTGTCTGTGGTAAGGCTGATTATTTATAATATTAAATGCATCAGGTGCAAAAACCTTTTTTGAAAGAAATGTTATTCTAGAAATTTGTACTTCATTAAAATTTTCAGTTTCTGATGCATTTTTCTTTTAGAAAAATTTTTCGATTCTAAGAAATTTTTAATAAATTTTTTTTTTAATTTCTGAGAAAGAAAAAGTCACAGAATCCGAGACATTTTTCCTACACTTTTGTCTCACAATTTGTTCCTGATTTTTCTAAAGAAAGGACACTCATATCTAAGACATTTCTGCACAGAAAAAAATATGGAGGAAACAAATTTGAGTAATCACTTGTTTAAATTTAAAAACAAAAATTGATTAATTTTTTAATTGACACAATTAAAAATTTACTTAAAAACTTTAAAAACAATTTAAGTACATAATTTAATAAAAATTTAATAGCTTTTTTTATTTTTTTTAAGCTCTCATAGTTTTTTGAATTCTCGTTTAGTTTATACTTTTTTGTGAATGTATATGAAAGTTTGTTATCGTCTTTATAAAATGTTCCTATGTTTTTGAGACATAAATATGTTTGGTAAAGTTTGAATAAACAAGTTTTTTTCTTTTTTTTTGTAAAAAAATTTAAAACTTTTTTAAACTTTAAAAAAAAAAAAAAAATAGATAAATTTTAAGTAAACTTTTAATTGTGTCAATTAAAAATTTACACAAATTTTTTTTCAAACATTTAATAAATTTTTATTAAAAATTTACTCAAAACTATTAAATCGTTTACTGGTGCAAAATTGAGTTATTTTTTACTCAATAGTATTAAAAATTTACTCAAATATTTTTTTAATTTTTTTCTGTGTGGTTTCTGAGACGCTTTTCTTTGGAAAAAGTCCCAGGTTGTTTAACACTTTTCACATAAAAAGTCTCAAATTTAAAATATTTCTCCTCTCAAAAATTCTCACGTTACTAAATAGATTTCCTAAAGAGAAGTTATAAGATTTTGAAACATTTATCATGAATAAAAAGTCACAGATTCTAACACATTTTTTCTATTGCAAAGTTATTGAATTCTAAGACTTTATTTTAAATATATTCTCAATCACTTTTTAGCAACAAAAAAAGTCTTAGATTCTATTCAATTCTTTTCACATAAAAAGTATCAGAACCTAAGAAAATCTCTCTTTATAGAAAGTCTTAGATTCTATGACATTTTTCTTTAAGAAAAAATTATTTTTTAATGTCTCAGAATCTGATACTTTTTCTGTGTAAAAAATGTCTCTGAATCTGAGACTTTTTCTACATGAAAAATGTCTGAGAATTTGAGAATATTTCATATATAAAAAATGTCTCAGATTCTGACACTTTTTCTATATGAAAAGTTAAATAATAATTAAAAAAAAAAATAAAATTCCGGGCCCAACTTAAAGCCCCCAGCGGCAGGGGTTGAAATTATCCGATTTGGACACATTTAACTATAAAGTTTTTAGACCAAAAGAAAGAACGGCAATTTACGAAATTTGACAAAAGTAGATTTTCGTGCCACTCTAATATTTATATATCTGTTTAGTTGTTTATCTGTGTGTCTGCCTGCTGTATTAACCGTTATGTAGGATTTTCGCACTGGCCGTGTGTTTGCCACACATTCTTCACCTGTGCACAAAAACATCGTGTAAATTTAACACAACACAATTTTACAACAAGTAGATATTTATTCGTACATAATGTACATTAGGCTGGAGCAGCTTTAGCTGTTTTTAATTTTCGAAAATGGGTATGAAGGAAAAGTTGTAAATAGGTGTGAATTTGTAAATGTTTTATTTTTTTAGATTAAAATTTGGGATAGGCAAACGAGGGTCGATCTGGCAAATGAAATTATTTATTGACATTTTTCAAAACATTTTTTAAAAATAAGTCTATTTCTTCCAAGTTTAAACATTAAAAATTAAAAAAAAGGTGCAATAATTTTTATTTAGTGATTAAATAATTTTTTGCAAAACCCAAAAATTCAGTAAAATTTTTTAAGTACAGTACAAACATTTTTTTTAATAATTTTTTTTACCAATTTTAACAAAATGGTTCACAGTTTTTTTTTTTTCAAATTAACATTTAAGATTTTTACTTGTTAAAATTTCTTAAACCGTTTTAAAACTTTCTGCGCAGGCTGTAGGCAAAATCGCCCAAAGAAAAATCGCCCAAAAAAATTTATGAAAAATCGCCCAAATGCAAAATCGCCCAAAAAATATGAAAACTGGCCCAAAAATAAAAATACGAAACTTCGCCCAAAATTAACGAAAAAAAGCCCAAAAACGAAATGAAAAATGGCCCAAAATAAAAAAATATTTTTTCTAACGCATTTTTTCCAAAGCACATACTACACAGAAAACTTTCTTTTGCGGAGAGGGTGGGTCTAAGGCATGGAGTTTGTTATCTCTAAGCCCGGCCGAAGGCCGGTTACGCAGAATCATTTTAAGACAAAAACTTTTAAGATAAGACTATAGGTTACGTGTTTATTTTTTATTTTTATAGATCGTTGTTTTGAGAATACAGCCCGTAAAATGCATAAGTAATTGATGTAAAAGTTTTAAGTGTGAAACTTAAATTTTAACGAAATAAAAAAAAAATTGTAATTAACTTCGATCAAAGCGCCGCAGGCGAAAAATTTCACCAACAAATTTTAGCAAAAAATCGCGCGATTTTTTGTTAAAATTTGTTGGTAAAATTTTTCGCCTGCGGAGCTTTCATCGGAGTTGCATACTGTTTTTAAATTCATTACTTTTGATTTTCTACTGAGCTGCGATAGATAGCGTGGTAATCTGCAAGTAAGAGCAGGGGTTTTGGGTTCGATTCCCACCAAAGCCTTTGTATGTTAGCAACAACGGAACGGTTTTGCTTCAGCTTATTCTTGGTTAGTTCAATATATAATTTACAAAAAAAACACGATATGCGTTTTCTGTTTCTAAAAATAATAATATACTGATTTATTGTGACATACATATTTCAGTTGTGACATTTTAAGATTTTGACAAAAAATAAAACCAAAATAAAATTGGGCAATTTTTCATATATAATTTTTGGGTAATTTTTCGTAATGAAAAATCACCCAATTTTTAATTTCGAAATTTTGCCCAAAAACTATGAAAATTTGCCCAAAAATGTTGGGTAACTTTTCATATGAAATATGACCCAAATTTGTATGAAAAATTTTTGGGCGAATTTTCGTTTTCTTTTTTGGGCCATTTTTCTTTGGGCGATTTTGCCTACAGCCTTCTGCGCAACTTGAAAATTTGCTTAAGTCGTTCCGGCCTAATGTACATACATAGAAGTAAATATATATTTATATCTATGTATATGTGATGATTTAGAAGGCAACTCTTAGAGATGCCTATTAAAGGCATTTACTTTTGCTAAAATCCCCTGTTAAGAGCCTTTGACTGTGCTGTTCTGTTCTGCACTGTGCATGCCTGCATTCTGTGGTAATTGTGTTTTTATGCAAATGTAATTTTGTGGAAAATTTCGATATGATGTTTTACTTTCAATATGTACAAGACCATTTAGAAAATGTTGTTCATAACACTTGTATTATTAATTGTAAAGTGTTTAATACACTTGATGACTGCAAATCACAATTACATTTTGTGACCATTTAGTTTAGCTCGAATTTTAAACATGAAAATCTAGAAAATATTTGATTTTGCTTTTTATTTAAATTTAAAAAATTTATGGAAAATCCATTTTTCTTTTAGATTAACTAATGTTTTTTGAATTTACATGACCCAAAATCGAGTACAACACCCACGTAAGGGCAGGAGTGACTAAATCTTCCTCGGTTCAAAAGTTATAAGGGAAAATGCTCTTATTTAGCTGCTGGTTGAAATATGTAAAAATAATTGGGTACCGAAAGGTATTTAAAAAAATACAAGCATATTTTTTTGAACCAAATTTTTTTTCCGATTTTTTTTTAACAATAATTTTTTTTGTTTTTTTTTCTAAAAATTTTTTATTGCTTGTTTTTAATTGGTTGTTTTGCTTGCTCGTGTTTATTAAAAAAAAATTATGAGAGCTCTCGGAAAAACCATTTCTAAAACTATTTCCCGGTAATTGAAAAAGTTCGGAAAATTTGGAACCCTATTTAACAGCTAAATTTGTTTATTATATTAAATTTTTTTATAATCTCATTTAATAAGCGAACAAATTATTTTATTATTTAAAATTGAGCACTCATCGATCAAACATTTTTGAAGATTTATAACAGTTTTGTTTTGGAAAAATATCAATTAATTTTTAAATCTTTTGTTAGTTTTTTTTTCAAGTGTATAATGAATTTACTAAACGTATTTCATATAAAATATGATAACAGAATTTATTTAATATTACAAAGGTTTTTTATTAATTTAAAACTTAATTAGTTTAATTTAAAAAAAAGGTAAAAAAGTTTAATTCGGCCTTACCGAATTTATTGATACCCTCCACAATGTAAAATAGATTATTTGCAAAAAAAAGAAAAAATGAAAAAAAATATTCCACAGAAAAATGATTTTTGTTGAAAAGAAAAATTGCGCAAAGTTTTTTTGTTTATAAAAACTTATGGTTTTTCTTGTTTAAATAACATTAGGTATCCAATTCTGTTTACATAAATTAACTTGTAGCCGAATTAAAGCATTTTGTATTATTAGGTTATGTGAGAAAATTTCAAGGTACCAAAATTTTCAAGGTTCTTAAATTTTCGTTCATAGCTTTTAAAAAGCTAAACCGATATCGCTCTAATGCAATACCAACCTGCTGGTGACAACAACAAGTTAATATTTGAAGTTTCAGTCATATCTGAGTAATATTTTGGCCATGATCGCCATTTCAACCGACAGATAAAAGCACATCTCTAGAATGTGTTAAAATCGATCACACATATACAATACAAATAATTTATGGGGTACCCGATAATTCGATGATTTACAAACGGAATGGCAAACTTATATATACCCTCTACACAAAAAATTATTTGCTAAAAATTTTCAATTAAATCTAAATAAATAAAATATATGATTAAAATTTTTGTTGTTTTCTTTTATTGTTGAATTACAATTTTTTAACATACCAGATTTTTATACCCTCCACTCTAGTGATAGAGGGTATATATAAGTTTGTCATTCCGTTTGTAACACCTCGTAATATTGGTCTAGGACCCCATTATATATATATATCATCAATTCCATGAGAAATCGTTGAATTTTTCGCATTTTCTGACCAAGGGTCTTCTGATTTTTGTTATATTTGGTACACACAAGCGCTATGGAACCATTTAAAGATATCATTTATCAGATCCAAAGAATTTAAAAAATTCGCGATTTTATTCGCGATTTTCGTTTTTTAAAAAATCAAAAAAATGCAAAATCTGTGAAACTTTGAACAACTATATATTTTTAAGTACTTATTGTATCTTTATGAAATAAAGCGCAAAATGATGGTACGTTAGTCTATTTTTATATTTGAAAAGAGGGAAAAAGTTGGTGGTTTAAAAGTGCATTTTAAATGCAAATGCAGTTTTGAAGTGCATTTTGCGAAACTTTTATCCCTTTTGATTTTTTTTTTATTTAACATTATTATTTTCTTCATCATTTTTACTAGAAAAAAATGTCCTCCGAACTTTGTGCACGATAGCCGAACTATTGGTAATCATTTTTTTTTTAAATGTTACTTAATTTTCCCATATATTTTTTTTGTTATTTATGCTAGACTATAATATAAACACTTAGATTTTCTTAATAATTTGTCGATTCTCATTAATCTTAATAACATAAGAGTGGTGCGTTTGTCTTTTTATACCCTCCACTCTAGTTATAGAGGGTATATGAGGCATTCCACACCAAATGTCCCGCTACAGAAAAACATGTGTCCTGTAAATTTCTGAATAGGTTGTTTGGATAGCCCTATATGGAACTAAGAAAATTGCGTTTTTGGTTTTTCTAATTTTCAAAAACTGGGCTTAGAAGGCGTGGTCAAATATTGGAAAAATGGTCAAATTTGTGGCGAGTTGCCTTGATTAAATATTTATCACATTAAAACGGAATGCACCACAATCTCAAAAATTTACATTCTTATATAGTTTTGTATGGGCTATCGATTAATTTTTTTTTTTTTTAATTTTCAGAACCCGTTCTGAAATTTTCCATTTTTTAAAAATGTCAATTTATTAAAAAACATGCCACTTTTTTTTTTTTTTTTTAATTTTTTTTAAAAGCTTTGATGTTTGTCCATTCACAGAAAAAAATTTAGAAACACGTTCTTTGTTTTTTTTTTTCGAGAAAATCGCATTTGAACTTTAAATTTCATAACAATTTTGTAATTTGCTTGTATTTTCTTGATTTAAGACATTCTAGCGATGTCCGTCTGTCCATCTGTCGGTCTGTCCGTCTGTCTGTGGAAATGGTGATCACGGCCAAAATATTACACGGAGATGACTGAAGCTTAACATATTTATTGGAAGTTCTCCCGAGAAGTTTGGTATTGCATTTGGGCGATATCGGTTCAGCGGTTCAAAAGTTATGAACGAAAATGTAAGGATACCTCAAAAATTTTAGTACATTCAACATAACCTAAAAATGCTTTAATTCGGCTGCTGGTTGACTTATGTGAACATAATCGAACACCAAATGGTATTTAAACAAGTACAAACATATTTTTTGACAAAAAAAGAAAGAAATCGCGTTTTTTTTTACCAAACTTTTTTTTCGCGGAAATTTTTTTTCACAAATTTTTTTTTTTCAAAAGTAATTTCCTTTTAAATATAGTTTTTGCAATAATCTTTTAGAAATTGTGGAGGGTATCACTACATTCGGCAAGGCCGAGTTTAACTTTTTTACTTGTTTTAATTAAAAACGTTCAAAAATATAAGCAGTAAGGAAGTGTACTACAAAGTCAAATGCAGTTTTGAAATGCATTTTTTTAATTTTTTCAATGACGATATTTTATTATTTTTTAATGCCCAAAATGATGGTTAACAAGTCTATTTTTACATTAATTAAGATGAAAAAAGTTGGTGGTTTGAAAGTGCATTATTAATGCAAATGCACTTTTAAAGTGCATTTTGCAAAACTTTTATCCCTTTTATTTTTTTTTTTACTTGCATAATCGAAAAATTTATAATTTTTACTACAAAAAAATGTCTTCCGTTTTTTGTGCACGTTATGTGCACTAGTTTTAATATTTAAAAAAAAAAATGTTTATTAAGTTTACCATAATTTTTTTTTGTTATTTATACCTATTTAACATGTTTTTATAACTTAAAATCATACTCGGGACCTGGCATTACTTTTGTATGAAAAAACAATGCCAATGCCTGCTTTTTCATTGGCATTTTACATGAAAAATACTAATGCCTCAATGCTCAGGTCCCATGTATGCTTAAAATATAATATAACTTAAAAAATAAAAATTATATGTTTAAAATAAGTATTAGCATCTTTAAAAAAAAAAATATTTAAACTAGTGCACATAACGTCCAAAAAAACAGAGGACATTTTTTTGTAGTAAAAAATATAAATTGCAAGTAAAAAAAAAAAATTAAAAGCGATAAAATTTTGCAAAATGCACTTTAAAAGTGCATTTGCATTAATAATGCACTTTCAAACCACCAACTTTTTTCATCCTAATTAATGTAAAAATAGACTCGTTAACCATCATTTTTGGGCATTGAAAAATAATAAAATATCGGTATTGAAAAAATTTAAAAAAATGCATTTCAAAACTGCATTTGACTTTATAATGCAATTCCTTACTACTTATATTTTTGAACGTTTTTAATTAAAAAAAGACAAACGCACCACTCTTATGTGATTAAGATTAATCGACAAATTATTAAGAAAATCTAAGTGTTTATATTGTAGTCTAGTATAAATAACAAAAAAAAAAATAAAAAATATATGGGAAAATTAAGTAACATTTAAAAAAAAAAATTGATTACCAATAGTTCGCCTATCGTGCACAAAGTTCGGAGGACATTTTTTTCTAGTAAAAATGATGAGGAAACTAATAATGTTAAATAAAAAAAAATCAAAAGGGATAAAAGTTTCGCAAAATGCACTTCAAAACTGCATTTGCATTTAAAATGCACTTTTGAACCTCCAACTTTTTCCATCTTTTTAAATGTAAAAATAGACTAACGTACCATCATTTTGCGCTTTATTTCATAAAGATACAATATGTACTTAAAAATATATTGCTGTTCAAAGTTTCACAGATTTTGCATTTTTTTTGATTTTTTAAAAAACGAAAATCGCGAATAAAATCGCGAATTTTTTAAATTCTTTGGATCTGATAAATGATATCTTTAAATGGTTCCATAGCGCTTGTGTGTGCAAAATATTGGAAAACTTCAAAGACCCCTGGTCAGATTTTGTTCGGTCTCTCATGGAATTGATGATATTCATGATCATCAATCAATTTTAAGACGATCTAGCGATGTCCGTCCGTCCGTTTGTCTGTCTGTTGAAAACACGCTAACTTTTGAAAGAGTTTACGTAGGCTCCTGAAGTTTGGCATATATGTTGGGCATTTACCTGGTCAGGTTGGTGTTGCAAACAGCGAAATCGGTCCAGTGGTTCAAAAGTTATGAGCAAAAGACTGAAAATCGGCAAGGGTTTTTCGTGAATTTATGAGATTAAAAGCACTATAACTTTCGAAAAGCAATTCTGAGGATGCTGAAGCTTAGCATATATATTTTTCGTTCCTCCAGCCTAGTTTGTATTAAATTTCACCCAAATCGGTACAGTGGTTCAAAAGTGAATTTCAGATTAGCTTCACCTTAAATTCACGTGTTGAAAACCCGTTAAACTTGTTTTAAAAACATTGGTAAAACGATGTTCGCATTCATTTTTAACTAGTTTAATTATTGGTTTTCCCCATACAATTTAAACGTCAAAAATTAAACTTCGTTTTATTTTGACAGATAAAGTGTTTAAATTGTATGGGGAAATCACATAATTAAACTAGTTTAAATGAATGCGAATATGGTATAAGTCACAAAAATATTTTACAACGTATTTTTGTCACTCCAAAATATTTTTATACCAAAACAAAAAAAAAAATACACTCGAAAAATATTTTACACTCAAAAAAAAAAATTTGTAAATTATTATTTTTTTTTTTTTCAAAAACTACTAAAGAAAATTTTTTTTACACAAAATAAAATATTTCTAATCAAAACTGTTATTTTTTCACATTAGAAAATTTACTATCACTTAAAATGGGCATTGTGGAGGGTATTCATAGATTCGGCCAAGTCGAATTTAACTTTTCTACTTGTGTTCGCTTTAGTTTATCGTTTTTCTTACATTTAAATTTTTTATTAACATGAATACCCCAACGAGAATCGAACCTTGGATATATCTGCCATATTCATTCCATTAAGAAAGAATACTGATTGGCAGGCACCTTAGCCTACACAAACACCGCACTTTTAGAATATGTTGTGTTTCCGTTTGTGTTCAACTATTGTTTGATCTACATATTAATAATTTCTACAGAGAGACGGTTAAACGTTTAAAAATTATATTTTTAGCAATTTCAATTTTACTTCATACCATCTATCGACTTTTTTGTCTCCTTATATATTTTTCGCAAAGGTACCAACATGATCTGAAATTGCAAACACAAATGAAGGGATTAGCATATTTATTTTTGGGAGACTTTTTACTGTTGGCAACATATTGGAAAGCAAAAAAATTAGCATTTCTTTATAATTTTGTCATAAGCTAACCAATAATTTGTTTAAATCAGTCATTATTTTAATTAACTACAAATAAAAGATTTATTAACTTTGTGATCAAAATCGAAAAATGTTGTATTAAAAAAAAATTTCAATTAATCGCCCAAATTATTTATTTGGTGAGTGGTATTACAATTTTCTTCATCGGAGGAGTTTTAATTAAAAAAATTATTGAAACCGAGTTTTTCGTGATTAAAATTCGTTTTCAATTCCTTGTGTGTACCACTTATTCTACACAGAAAATAATATCGTATATTTTATTTTAATTAAAATTTTAATTGTTTTTAAATTTAATATTAATTAAACTTTTAATTAATATAATTAATTGTTTAATTAAATTTTTAACTTTATTTTAATTAATATTTTAATTGTTTTCAAATTTAATATTAATTAAGTATTTAATTTATATAATTAAATGTTTAATTAAATTTCTAGCTTTACTTATTTTTTTTTTGTTTTGTTTTCCGTGTGTGTGCGAGTGTGTGTTTTTCTCTTGCATTGTATTACATACAAAAAAAAATACATAAGTATAAAAAGTTTGTTGAAAGTTTTTTTTATTTTTCACATAGGTTTTTGAATTCTCATTTTGTTTATAGTTTTATGTGTATGTATATGAAAGGTTTATAATCAACTTTATAAAATCATCTCACTGACTATGTCTTTACGGCATAAATAAATTTGGTAAAGTTTGAAGAAATATTTTTTTTTAAACTATTTTATTCAAAAAGATTGTTTTTACAAATTATTTTTTTTTTTTTAATATAATATTTTTAATTAATTTTTTTAATTTATACAATTAAAATTTTAATTATTTTTTTTTTTTAAATTTTAATTAAATTTTTTAATTTATAGTATTAAGTTTTTAATTAAATAAATATTCATTTATTTTCAATTAACGACATACAAATATTTTTAATTTATTTGCGCATTTTAGTGATTGGTCCGGATTTAATTAATTTTTTAATTAAATCTACGAATTTTTTAATTAAATATTTTTTTTATTTTTTTCTGTGTAAGTAGAGGGTATAAAAAAAATGTTAATTTCGATTTTCAACACTTTGTAAAGAAGGTGTAATAATTCTTAACAAACCCTGATTGAAGGGTAGTAAAACTATATTTAAAACTTGTTTATATATAAGTAATTTACTAGAATTTCAATATAATTATTAACATTAGAAATTGGTCTCATTAGATGAGGGTTAAAATACTATTTATAGATATTTTTTTTTTCATATGAATGTGTTTTTTTTATAACTTTAACAAAATTGAAATATATATAATTTATAACAATTTCAAACGATAATTTATGTATTTAAGTTATAAATTATAAGATTATTTTTTATATTCGCTTAATATTTGTTTGCTGCAAGATACGTTCGTTGTACACTTTTCATTCTTTTGATTAAATAAATAAGTAATTAAATTATTTTACGATAGGTAAACATAATAAAATTAACATTATCGCTAAATATGATCACAAATAGTAATATGAATTATTAAATAAAAATAAAAAAAAAAAATATATATACATTCGGGCATATAGTTATATTATATTTTTTGTTGTTTTATTTAATATGAGCTACAATAGTTTAATCTGGAATAAAAATATATTATAAAAAAAAAACAAGTAGAAAAGTTAAATTCGACTTTGCCGAATCTATGAATACCCTCCACAATGCCCTTTTTAAGTGATAGTTAATTTTCTAACGTGAAAAAAATAACATTTTTGGTTAGAAATATTTTAGTTTCTGTAAAAAAACTTTTTTTTATTCATTTTTGAAAAAAAAAAAAATTACTAATTTTTTTTTTGAGTGTAAAATTTTTTTTGAGTGTATTTTTTTTTTTGTTTTAGTGTAAAAAAACTTTTTTTTGTTAATTTTTGAAAAAAAATAATTTACCAATTTTTTTTTTTTGAGTGTAAAATTTTTTTTGAGTGTAAACTTTTTTTTTGGTTAGAAATATTTTATTTTCTGTAAAAAAACTTTTTTTTATTAATTTTTGAAAAAAAAATTACAAATTTTTTTTTTTGACTGTAAAATTTTTTTTGAGTGTATTTTTTTTTTGTGTTTTAGTGTAAAAAAACATTTTTTTGTTAATTTTTGAAAAAAAAAAAAATAATTTACCAATTTTTTTTTTTGAGTGTAAAATTTTTTTTGAGTGTAAACTTTTTTTTTAAGTTTATTTTTTTTTGGTTTAGTGTAAAAATATTTTTGTGTGACAAAAATACCTTTTAAAATATTTTTCTGACTTACAAATGTTTTTAAAACATGTTTAACGGGTTTTCAACACGTGAATTTAAGGTGAGCTAATCTGAAATTTACGGTTTCGCTAATAACTTTTGAACCGCCGGACCGATTTGGCTGAAATTTAAAACGAACTGGAACAGAGGAACGGTAAATATATATGCCACACTTCAGCACCCTCAGAAGTGCCGTTCGAAAGTTACCGTGTGTTTTATCTCATAAATTCCAGAAAACCCCATGCCGAAATTCACTCATTTGCTTATAACTTTTGAACCACTGGACCGATTTCGCTGGATTGCAATACCAACCTGACCAGGTAAATGTCCAACATATATGCCAAACTTCAGGAGCCTCCGTAAAGTCTTTCAAAAGTTAGCGTGTTTTCAACAGACAGACAGACAGACAGACAGACGGACAGACGGACGGACGGACGGACGGACGGACGGACGGACGGACGGACGGACGGACATCGCTAGATCGTCTTAAAATCGATCGAGGATCATGAATATATATACTTTATGGGGTCCTAGACCAATATTTCGAGGTGTTACAAACGGAATGACAAACTTATATATACCCTCTATCACTAGAGTGGAGGGTATAAAAACATACACGTACGATAAGATTGTTAACTTTATGAAATAGTTAAGTATTTTATTTTTATTTCTTTAAATCAATTATAAAAGTTTAGTTAAATGTGTCTACAATTCATATTATAAAATTCAAAATGACTCCGATATTTACAGGAAATACAAAATCATTTACGAAAATATCATAAACATTTTTAATAATTTAAAAAAAAAAAATAATATTAAAAAATATTGATATTATAGATTAATAAATTTTTTATTATTATTATGAAATAAAACAAGTCATAATACATTCTTTGTAAAAGTTACAGTTGTTTCAGCATAACTAAAAACCACAGTACATAAATAGTATGCAATCAGGGTTGTGTTAGGGGTATTTTTAAATATTGAGGCAATATAGAGGCTTGTTTTTCATATATACGAATTGTATTTTTTTTTTTCATTTTGGTTGAGACAAAAAAATTAAAACAAAACATGTAAATTAAAAAATAACAGATTTTAATAGAAAAATATTACGACTGAAGAAAATTTTAAGTGAGATATATATAAAAGTGGACTATGTCAATTATTTGCAACAATTCTCTAATATAAAAATCTTTTCTTGGCTTGTCATTTAATTTGCATGCAAACTTTAACTCTTTGTTTATTGAAAAATGTTGTATTTTATTTAATAAAATTTATATTTAATTTTGCTTCATTTCATAACGGTTTAAATAAATAATACGCACGATTAATAGTTTAAATATTTTGTTGAAATTATGCTTTGTTTGTTTCTTAGGTGTTTTCATGTTGTTCTTGTTTTTGTCGTGTGGATTATATGAAACGTCACAAATTACGCCGTTTACTGTCACTAATACTTGTATACATTCAATGGAACCCTGATTACATACTATTTTGTATCCTTATCTTATACTTATCCACAATTTCAGTTAACCCTTTGAACGATATTGCAAATGCAAGTTTTTTTTGTCAGCAGTCCAGTCTGTACACGATTTGAACAGAATATATTTGCGGTTCAAAAAATTTGCATAAAAATTACATCGATTTGGTCTTGCATATTTTGTATATATTGATAAAAATATAAAATTTTGTTTATTTTTATATTAAATAAATATTGTGCTCGATTCTCGAATACGACTTCACCATTCACCCAATTTTTAAAAATTTGATATTCTTCCGAATTTTAAGATTTTCAATTTTTCTTCTTGTAACAATTAAAGATCAAGTTAATATGTTTAATAATTACAAGAACAAATTTTAAAATCTTAAAACTCGAAAGAATATCAAATTTTTAAAAATTAGGTGAATGGTGAAATCGTATTCCAGAATCGAGCACATTGTTTCTATATTTGATGTTTATAAATTTATATTTTTACATATTTTAAAATTGAAGAAAAAAAAATTTCGTAATTTTTAAAAGTTATTCTTATGAAAACTTTTTATTATTGCATATATTATATGTTTTGATGCATATTTTTGATTTTTTTTTAGTGCATATTCAAAGCGCATATTTTTGATTTTTATACTGCATAGAAAATTTTTCTTATAAATTATATTACAGTTATCTGGTCTGGACTGTTTAATAACATACGTTTAAATATTTTACAAAAATTAAATACACGTTGTTGTAGAATGATATACAGGTAAATTATAAACGATATCTGAGAAATATCTATCTATATAAATTAATAAATTTTTTATAAAGCTCAATTATTTAAATAAAATTAAATATTATAATTAAGTATTGAAAACATCATGACATTCCCTGGAAACTTTGCTAAACAGCAACACAAAATATTTGTATTTAGTTCATATTAGAGATGGTAGCGTGAGTAGATCACACACGGAATTTTTTACTCACACTCACTCACTATTCACGTGAGTAGAACAAATTGCTCACGCGTGACTCACTCTAGATTCAATCATGCTCACGGGTGAGTTTCGCAAGTTCTACTCACGTTATAACATTTTTTTACAAAAAATAAGAAAAAATCAAAAAATCAAATCACAGAACAAAATTTAATTTTGAGTACTTTACCAGTTGAGTACTGTACCAGTTGTTCTAGGCCGAACCGAATATTCGGCTAAAAAGATATATTCGGCAGAAACCGAACTTTAAAAATAATTACCGTCTCACATGAATAAAATCATTAAAAAAATTTTTAAAGATAAAAATACAGGACTTAAAAATTTTAAACTACAGGAATTGTTGTACATATTTATAAAAAAAAATGTAAACGTCATATGAGGCATTCCAGACCAAATGTCCCGCTACAGAAAAACATATGTCCCATAAATTTCTGAAAAGGTTGTTTGGATAGCCCTATATGAAACTAAGAAAATTGTGTTTTTGGTTTTTAAAATTTTCAAAAACTGGGCTTAGAAGGCGTGGTCAAATATTGGAAAAATGGTAAAATTTTTGGCGAGTTGCCTTGATTAAACATTTATCACATTAAAACGGAATGCACCACAATCTCAAAAATTTACATTCTTCTTTAGTTTTGTATGGGCTATTGATTAATTTTTTTTTTTTTTTTGGAAAATTTTCAGAACCCGTTCTGAAATTTTCCATTTTTTTAAAAAGTCAATTTATCAAAAATCCTACCACTTTTTTTTCCTTTTTTTATTTTTTTTAAGTTTAGATGTTTATCCATCCACACAAAAAAATTCAGACAAACATTTTTCGTTTTTTTTGAGAAAATCGCATTTGAATTTTAAATTTAACAAAAATTTTGTAATTTGCTTGTATTTTCTTGTTTTAACGTTGCGAATGAGTAATATTAATTTCATAATATTCCTCATACGATCTGTTGAAACAAGAAAATACAAGCAAATTACTAAATTGTTATGAAATTTAAAATTCAACTGTGATTTTCTCGAAAAAAAAAGAAAAATGTGTTTCTGAATTTTTTTGTGTGGATGGACAAACATCTGAAATTAAAAAAAAAAAAATAAAAAAGAAAAAAAAAAAAAAAGTGGCCGATTTTTGATAAATTGACTTTTTTAAAAAAAATGGAAAATTTCAATACGGGTTCTGAAAATTTTCCAAAAAAAAAACTTTAGTCGATAGCCCATACAAAACTATATAAGAATGTAACCCAGCAAAACTTTGGTAATGGGTAGTGATTATATAACACATTACCAGGTAATGTATATACCATATTTGTAGCATTATTTTAGGATGTCTTACCAAACATTTGTTCCACAACGTATTATTTTCAAGTGAAAAATAATGCATTACTAATAATTTGCTACGTAATGCATGATTATTGGAAAAAATGTATTTCATATTTATTATTTCTAAACATTAAATCATGGATGACTTATATTTGGTTACATTATGTATTATTTGAAAGTTTGAAATAATGCATTATTTATAATTGGATGCATAATGCATTACAATAACATAAAAAATAATTATTTTATAAAAAAATGCATAAGTTTAAACTAGAGATGGGCTCACGACAGGAAATTTCTAACGACACACACTCTCGAGCATATTTTATCTACTTACACTCACTTACAATCACGTGAGTAAATTTAATACAAAATTACTTTTTCACTACTCGTAACACCTTATATATTATCTTCTGGTATGCTATATTATTTCATTTCTCGTTACCTATAAAATATCATATATTTTACACCTTACTCGTATTCTTCGTTATAAATTTATGACTTATTTTATACCTTATTCTTTGTGATAATGTGGATGCATTACTTTGAGTCTCATCGCCTGTTAAAATCATCAATGCTGCAATGTATAAAATAAGAGATCCTATACCTTATTTTATACCTGATTTGGTAATCTAAGTTTTGCTGGGAAGCTTTTGAGATTATGGTGCATTCCGTTTTAATGTGATAAATATTTAATCAAGGCAACTAGCCACAAATTTTACCATTTTTCCAATATTTGACCACGCCCACTAAGCCCAGTTTTTGAAAAATTGATAAACCAAAAACGCAATTTTCTAAGTGTCATATAGGCCTATCCATACAACCTATACAGAAGCTTACGGTACACATGTTTTTTTTCGCTGGACATTTGGTGTGGAATGCCTCATATGTAGATTATGCTTCTTTTTGTTTAAATGAACTGAAACAAGTAAATTGGAACACGAAATTAATAAATTTTGCCGAAAAACGAACAGAGTCCGAAACCTTATTATTCGGCTGAAACCGAGACCGAAACCGAATATTCGGTCGGACTCTAAAAAATATTATAAAATATTCCAAGACCTATAATTTGTATTACTAGTTTTATTTTCTTGTTTTGTGTAGATTATAGAAAAATATTTTTAAATTTATGATTTTGTGGAATTTGTTCAACAGATGCTGATTAACATTAGTCGACCAAAATCGCGCTTTTTTTAAATTTTTTACATAACATTGCCAACTAAAGATGCCCTTGCAAAATTGTTTCTAACACGAAATTGCACAGTTTAAAATTGTAGGGACGCCCAAATCTTTGGTGAGAGAAAGGTGAGAGTGAAAAAATGTCTCTGTATAATAGGGTTACCAAATCGCTAGAACATCTGACAATCGATCAAGACTCAATGCACAAAGCTAAATTACAACCGGTTACGCTTGACCGTTTAACAAGGTTTTGGTGTTCACTTAAAAATTAATACATTAACTTTATGCATTTTATTTTAATAAGTGTAGGGTATTGTGTTATGGACCTGGACCGTCTCAAATTTTCTTATTTGTTTTTATTTATGTTTATGTTAGTTATTATTGTTATTATTTTTATTTTATTGTTACGCTTCGTTGCCCCCACAAAAGGGCTTTGCAACCAAAACAGAAAACAACATTGTAATGTTATAAACAAGTGAATTTAAATGTTAATAGACTGACTACAGATGATACCCTACAGCATAAAATTTAAAATTTTTTTTATGACATTAATTTGCCTTAGATATTGAACAAGTAGGTTTTTTTAACCCATGGATGTTTTAATGCAGGTGTGGGGGTCAAGTAATCATTAAATATCGCTCATTTACTTGAATAACGTCATAACTCAAAAAACGGGATTTTTGAGTTAATGATGCAGATCTATTTGTTATGTCATGCTTTATATTGTGTTCAAAATTCGTATAAATATCTTTTAAACTCACCGTTTTAGAAGAGTACACGCCTTTATTAGATTTTCAATGTACCGGTCTTTTTCAATGGAAAACCAGTTTCAATTGTAAATTTTAAACTCGATTTCTGAAAAATCAAATATTTTGAGCTATGACGTTATATAAGTAAATGAACGATATATTTTGTTTGTAATTCTGTTTGTAACAGCTTAAACCCAGGACTGTATTAAATATACAGTGGTGGTCAACTAATTAGAAACGTCTCTACACTATAACTTATTAGAAACGCATCTATAATATAATACGCAACGTTATTATTATTATCAAACGAGTATAATTTAAAAAAAAGTTAAGTCGGTAATTTATAAAGCTTAAATTTAAGCTTAATAGCGTCCTAATTGAGTAAATAATAGCCCTGTTTTTTGCAGACCGGATTAAGATTAGGATTTAGTTAAAAAATGGGTCAAATCAAGTCCAGAAATTTTTTTTATATTTTTTTTCTGAATTTACATCAAATTAGTTAATATAAACAGAAAAAAAGAGAAGCGTTGTCCAAAATGTAAAATGGTATAAATAAATTTGAGTTAATCCAAGGATTAAACAATTTTTTTTTTCATTCTTTGCATTTTGGACAAAGCTTAATTTGTTTTTCTGTTTGTATTTACTAATTGTATGTAATTTCAGAAAAAAATTATAAAAAAAAACTTGATTTGACCCATTTTTTAACTAAATAAAGTTAATCCAAATCTTAATCCGGTCTGCAAAAAAACAGGGCTAATAAATGTGCTACGAGGGTCTATCTGGAAAATGAAATTATTAATAGACATTTTTTTGAAATTTTTTTAAAAATATTTCTATGTCGACTTTTTCTAAGTTCAAACATTGAAAATTAAAAAAATGTTCCAATAGTTTTTATTCAGTTATCAACTAAATTTTCCAACAACCCAAACAAGAAATGAAGACAGTAGAATACAGTAGAAATTCGACCACCAATTTTTTGAAAACAAAGAAAAATTTTAATTATTTTAATATCTCATTACAATACACTTAGGTGTACTAATATTAATCAACAATAACATATTTTCTTTGTTTACAAAAAAATTGGTGGTCAAACGAATTTTAGGTAAAAAATATGATTTTTTTTATTGTATTCTACCGTATTCATAGTCTTTTCTCATTTACTCAAAATGTGTTGTACATTGTCAAGAGTGTTTATTGATTCGGTTAAGTCTGCTTAAACATGTTTACCTTTATTAATTCTCCAACAATGTGACATAATATAAAACTACCTTAAAATCTTAAATGTCTATTACAAACAATTTAATAAAACTTTGTACCAAACTAAAGTAATGTAGAGTACAATACAAACATACAATAATTGAAACAACAAAAAAAATATATAAAAAATAACAGAGGAAAACTATAATTTTCTTGCGACTGGTAACGCAGTCTCGATTTTATACCTAACACAAAAGAAACTCACTAGGGAAGTCTTCCCAGTGTCAACCTTCGATCTTCATGGAATTCATTTTATTTTGTAGAGCAGGTAATATAAAGGGACACATACAAAATCATATTTAGAGGAGTGCATATTATGGGGAAAGAAACGGTAATTTTTCAGAGTTTTTCGTTTATCTCCTACATTATACAAAGTAACCTAGTCATGTTGTATAGCAAATGAAACCCAACAAAATTTTCTGTTACAAATAATCGGTTCCAGAACGCGTGATAAGAATCAATGATTTTTATTTGTAATTGTCCCGAAAACAATCGTTTTTTAGAGCAAGTAGTTCTTTTTTTTATTAATTTTACATAGAAAATTTTGTTGTGATTACCAGAGAATATATTCAAGAATCTAGAAAGAAACATTTTTAACGTTTTTTTAATTACTCGAAAAATAATGTATTTTTTGGAACGTTGTTGGCGCCACGAGATAGGTATTTTAAAAAATGTGTTTGGGTCGCTAAAAAAATGCATGTCTTATAAATTTCTGTTCTAAACGACATATTCAAAAAAAATATCAGGGGCTGACGCTAGGGAGACTTTCCTTGCCAGTCGGCATATGCTGCCATATGACATTCATACATACCTTACACATTTATATAAAAAAATATTTATTACGTGTAAAAAATTTAAGGCAGTATAACAAAAACAAACAGCATCGTAGTAATATTGAAAAATTATCCAAAGACTTGACTTTGATACAAAAAAAATATCTGTATATAAATGCTGAACAACATCTTATTGTTTATTTCCAAATACATATGGCATGCAAACTAAATAATAACGATTAATTAATTGTAAATGTGCAGATAAATAAAGTTTCAACCAGGCTTGTAAGATTTTTTTAAACTCTTCACCAATGTTTTTATTAAAAATCAAAAAAGGTCTTATCTTAAAAATATTGTTATGATTATCAATTTTAAATGTTTAAAAAAAATGCCTAAAATCTTCAAGGTAGATTTAATGGAAAACTCCTAGTCATACTGCTATTTTTTCTTAAAAAAAAAACTTCTTAAAAAAAAAACTAATGTCAAATCGACCTTATTGCTTAAAATTCATAAACAAATTATTTATTATGTTTTTTCGACCTTTTTGTTTTAACTTCAATAAGTAAACTGATAATCAAGCTCGAGGCCTTAGTATTCAATAAATTTTACTTATTCAATTATTTATTTTAATAATCGATATTTCGTCAACCCACACATGACATCTTCAGGATCTTAAATATCGAATATTAAAATAAATAATTGAATAAATAAAATTTATTGAAAACTAAGGCCTAGAGCTTGATTATCAATTTACTTATTGAAAATTCATAAAAAAAAGTTTCAAAACGTGGCTCAAATCCAACAAATTTTATGCATTAACTGTTATTATAATATAACATTATTGCATCCAAGATCAATATTCCTCAAGTTAGTAGCGGTATAATTAAAAAAAAAATATGGAATCGACTCAAACCAAATATAAAAGAAGGAAACTATAGATGGTATAAAGAAATATGTATATCGTCGCTTTAAATGCAAAACAACGTAACAACAATTTTTTCAGTAGAAGCAGTGATGCCAACTTTTTACAGGCAAAACGCGCAAAACAGTGACTCAAAAAGCGCTAAAAAGCGCTAAATTTGAATAAAGTAAAAAAGCGCTAAAAAGCGCTAAAAAACTATGTTTAATTTAACGGTTTTAATATAAATTTTTGTAAAATCATCAGGCCTATTCGCTGAAAAAGTCTAAAAAATGACTTAATATAATTTTCAAACTAAATTTTTTTCTGATTTTATAATAAAAACCACATTTTTTTTTAAATTTTCAACAAAGTTTCAATTTTTTATGGTTGTACTACAGAATCTACGTGAAAAATATAAATTTAAGACTGTTATTGGACGTTTCTGTTGTAAAATGTATATTTTTTCATGTAGTGATTAGTTATAGAAAGAAAGCGCCAAAGGCGCTGAATGAAAAAGTGAAAACGCGCCAGTTTAGCGCCTTTTTTAAAAACGCGCTGGATTTTAAAAATTCGCTTTTTAGGTGGTCAGAAAGCGCTTAATCTAGCGCGAAACGCGCTGAGTTGGCATCGCTGAGTAGAAGCAAATATTATGTTAATTTTTTTTTGAATTTGTTTCATTCATTTTTTAATTTCGATTGCAAAACTTATATTTTTTAATGCAAACAACTTAAATATTGTGGAGGCACTTAGTTTGATAAGAATGCATCATAATCTATCAAAAACACGATTTTGAAGAATAGTGTTGTTACGTTGATTTGCATTTCAGGTGACGATATGCATGTATCAATAAATATGTATGTATAACTCTAAATTAAAGATCAACTAAAGAAAATAAGGAATGAAAAAAAAGAAGAAATAAATAAATAATCATAATAACCATTACAAAAAGAAACATTAAATATAAGAAATTACATTAAGATATATGCATGTAGTCTGTAAATATTACATTAACAATAGAGTAGGATGAAAATATAATAGTATTTTAAATTTTAAGCAGTGCCAGGGCTAAAAAGACAAAAATCTCAAAAAGCTCTTATCCGATTTTAACTTTTGCGATTTAAATTATTTCAAAAAGATGTAAACTGATGATAAATTTAAAAATTTGTCAAGTTTATATTTAATTTTCATTGAAATTAATAAAAATTAGTCATTTCTTCGACCTTTTAATTGTGAAATGCAAAAGAGTTTATGCTAGATCGAGGTAATTTTAATGTTCCCCGTTATGAATTAACATAGCAGGTACTTATGGGGCATTCCACACCAAATGTCCCGCTACAGAAAAACATGTGTCCCATGAATTTCTAAATAGGTTGTATGAATAGCCCTATATTTTTCAAAAACTGGGCTTAGGAGGCGTGGTCAAATATTGGAAAAATTATCAAATTTGTGTCGAGTTGCCTTGTTTAAATATTTATCAAATTAAAACGGAATGCACCACAATCTCAAAAATTCACAATTTTGTATAGTTCTGTATGAGCTATCAACTGAATTTTTTTTTTTGGAAAATTTTCAGAACCTTTTCTGAAATTTTCCATTTTTTAAAAAAGTCAATTTATCACAAATCCGGCCACTTTTTTTACAAAAGTTTTTTTTTTTTTAAATATTAGATATTTGAACAGTTCATGCGAATAAGGACGAATAGACCACTTTTTCGTAAACACGTTTTTTTGAATAAATGCATTTTATTAGCAGAGCCCTACAATCCTATGCAGAAACTTTGGGGAAATTTTGACTTTTAGGACTAAAAAAATGACTTTGAAAGTGCAATAATTCGTATATTTTTATATTTTTGTTTAAATTGGGAGTGAACTAACGCACAATTTTGATTTAATACAATACAAAAACATACAAAAATTTTACTTTCGGTAACAATGTGTTAAAAGAACATTACGAGGAACAAACCACACTTATTATATTGGCAAAAAAATTTACCGTTCTTGAGTTATAAGACTTTAAAGTGTGGAAAGCAAAAAGGGCGAATATCCATCCTTAACAAAATATTACATAAAAATTATTTAGCTGCGAGTTTAAAATTGATATTAGCTAAAATTTAAAATTGTACAAACAAATTAAACAGATTTTAGAAAAAAAATCTTCAGTGTTACCGCGTAATTAAGATCATATAAGCACGAATACATGGTCTACACTCAAAATATTTTGTAGGCAAAAACAAATGAAAAACACACTTAAAACCAGTGAATAAGCAATTGAAAACCATCCCAGTAATTATTCATTTGTTTTAACAAACAGCAACATTTATTTTTTACTGTTGACAAAATTTTCTAAAATAAAAACATTAAACATTAAAAAATTAAGTTTTTTCACTCTTTTTTACCAACAAATTCGAAAAAATAACCAACGAAAACATTAAAAATTAATGATAGTTCTGTTATTTTTACCAACAAATTAAAAAAAAAAATAACCTACGAAAACAATAAAAATTAATGATTTTGTAGGTAATTTTTTACAATTTTTTATTGAAATATTTTTTTAAAAATTTTTAACAAAATTTTTGGGGAATCGATCCCGCAATCAACTGCATTCTGGCCGGGCACTCTACCCATCGTGCCAAAGTCACTTGATACATCCATGTTTTTATATTTCTATAAATAATTTTTTGATTTTTTTTTTTCTACAAAAAAATAACTGACTTGTGTAGGTAAAAACTAATGATATTTCATTAAAAAATACCAACAATTAAAAAAAAAATTACTTACACAAATCATTAAAAATCAAAAGAATAATCAGTAGTTTTTACTTACAGAACAAAAATAAATGACTTTAAAAATTAAATGTTACTGAAAGTCTTTATATTTAAGTGTGTTATTTTTGAAACAAAGGACTGAAGTAGTCATTAATAAAAACTGAACATCAAACAAATGTTTTTTCTTTTAAAAACGACTAAACGGAAAACTTTTTAAATAAACTACAAACAGTTAATGACATAATTTTTTGAGTGTAAGCATATTTTAACCATCTTTTGAATTATTTTATTTCGGAAATCAAATCTTTAAACATATTTTATAGTTACTTTCCTTCGATACCCTACCTATAAATATTTGGTAATGTTGTTTTGATATAAAGTATGTAAATGTCCTTTTATGTTACGTCGTAATATGCAGTCAAGGGTTAATATTATAATTCCTAAAAATGTATTTAGTGTCATAAAGAATTACTACTGCATCAAATGACAGGAATATTAAAAAAAAAATTAACAAAAAAAATTAGTTTTGCATGTCCTTGCAATCCTTAAAAAGTGTATCCTTGAAGTCCTTAAAGTGTTACAAACAAATACCAACCATAGTTCGTCAAGTTTTGCAAGTCTCATGAAAATGTAGTCAAAATCTGCTGCAAAATAACACATTTTTATTTAAATTTCAATACATTTTTTTGGATATTCGCCCTTTTTCCATTTAAGCAAAAATTGAAGTCCAATTTTTGTCAAGTTCTCTTTCGAATACCTTATTAAAATTTTGTATATAGGTAGATGTGACTTAAATCTTTAAGCTAATACCAAAAAGTTGACAAAAATATTATTTTTTAACCGTTTCCTGCGTTTTTATTGTCCCCTGTAAAATTCTACAAATGGTCTATTCGTCTTTATCGAATGAACTGTTCATTTGTCTATCCACACAAAAAATTCAAACTTGTGTTTTTCGTTTTTTTTTTCGAGAAAATCGCATTTGAATATTAAATTCCACAACAATTGTGTAATTTGCTTGTATTTTCTTGTTTTAACATGGCGAATGAGTATTAAATATTTGCATAAATGTTACTCATATGCTACGTTTAAACACGAAAATACGTTTAAGCAAGCAAATTACTTAATTGTTATGAAATTCAAATGCGATTTTCTCCAAAAAAAACAAATGTCTGATTTTTTTTGTGTGGATAGACAAACATCTAAACTTAAAAAAATAAAAAAAAACAAGTAGAAAAGTTTAATACGACTTTACCTAATCTATTAATACCCTCCACAATGCCTTTTTTAAAGGACAGTACATTTTTGAAAAACAATTTTGATTAGAAAAATTTTATTTTGAGTAAAAAACTATTTTTTTGTCATTTAAAAACAAACAAAAGAAATACTAATTTTTTTTTTAGTGTAAAACTTTTTTCGAATGTAATGTTTTTTTTACTGTAAAAATATTTCTGAAATATTGAGAAACCAACAACGCAATTTTCTTAGTTCTATATAGGGCGCTCCATAGATCCTATTCAAAAATGTTCGGTACACATGTTTTTTTCGCTGAACATTTGGTCTGGAATGCATCTTATGTATGTTAACTCTACTTTTTTTATTAGAATATTCTCCCAACAAATTTTAATAGTGTCTGCTTCCCAAATTTTTTTTCCAAATTTTTTTTAATTTTCAGGAATGAATTGTGGATCGTTTCGAAGATTTTCGAATTTCACCAGCATCAGAATTCTTTAGAAAATTAGGTAATACTATTGCACAGAAAAAAGCGAATTGGTATATTGACCTCCATATTTGTGAAGACAATAAATTTTTTCACTGAAAGTGCTCCTATACGGAAATTTGTAATATCAAGAAACGTTTTTAAATTTTGATTGTTGAAAAAATATTTTTTTTTTGTTTTCAACAAAGAAATTCAACAAACACATACACTCAAAAAATTATGTCATTAACTGTTTGTAGTTTATTTAAAAAGTTTTCCGTTTAGTAGTTTTTAAAAGAAAAAACGTTTGTTTGATGTTCAGTTTTTATTAATGACTACTTCAGTCCTTTGTTTCAAAAATAACAAACTAAAAAATAAAGACTATCAGTAACATTTAATTTTTAAAGTCATTTATTTTTGTTCTGTAAGTAAAAACTACTGATTATTCTTTTGATTTTTAATGATTTGTGTAAGTATTTTTTTTTTTAAATTGTTGGTATTTTTTAATGAAATATCATTAGTTTTTACCTACACAAGTCAGTTATTTTTTTGTAGAAAAAAAATCAAAAAATTATTTATAGAAATATAAAAACATGTTTGTATCAAGTGACTTTGGCACGATGGGTAGAGTGTCTGGCCAGAATGTAGTTGATTGCGGGATGGATTCCCCAAAAATTTTATTAAAAATTAAAAAAAAAAAATATTTCAATAAAAAATTGTAAAAAATTACCTACAAAATCATTAATTTTTATTGTTTTCGTAGGTTATTTTTTTGAAATTTGTTGGTAAAAATAACAGAACTATCATTAATTTTTAATGTTTTCATTGGTTTTTTTTTCGAATTTGTTGGTAAAAAAGAGTGAAAAATACGTAATTTTTTAAGGTTTAATGTTATTTATTTTAGAAAATTTTGTCAACAGTAAAAAATAAATGTTAATGTTTGTTAAAACAAATGAATAATTACTGGGATGGTTTTCAATTGTTTATTCACTGGTTTTAAGTGTGTTTTTCATTTGTTTTTGCCTACAAAATATTTTGAGTGTACACAATTTGTTGATCTGACAAAAGTAAAAAAATCTTAATTTTTTTTCAACAAAGAAGTTCAACAAACACAATTGTTGATCTGACAAATGATTTATTTTTTTCAACAAAGAAATTTAAAAACCACAAACACTATTTATTGACATGATAAAAGAATTTTGAAATTAGTTTACTTGACTGAGTTTGTTGAAAACAAAATCGAAGATTTGTATTATGGACTAACAGGCTGCCGTTTTTACTTAATGTTTGGTTGATATCACGTTTGGTTGATTTACAATTGATGTTTGTTGATTTAAATTTGACTATTTTATTTTCTATGTGGTGTCCAAACATCAAATATAATTATTCGGAATTATTTCAACTCATTGTCAGTGACAGGGTTGCCATTCGTACTGTTTTAAACAGTACATGTACTGTTTTTTATAAAAAGTACTGTTTTATGCACAGCACCTAAAACAGTACGCAAAAGTACTGTTTTTTAAATCGTGTACTGTTTTTGTACTGTTTTTTTATACTCATCACCAAAATGTAACATTTTTCGAAAAATGTTTCATATTTGACAAAATTTAATCCAATTTTTAAAAAGGAGCTAAATGCAATTAAATTTTATACCACACTCAAAAAGAAAATTATTTAAAAAATGGGAAACTTAACTAAATTTAATAATAATTTAGCTCCATTGCCATGTTTTCCTTCTTTTTATCCAAATTTTTCTGAAAAATAAGAAAAAGAAAAAACTAGAAAATGGGAAAAAATTTATTTTATTGAGTTCATCTCATTTAAAGTGCCGATTGCGGGAAGACCCCATTGGGTTCGGAACACATGGGTCCAGACCACCTTAGACGACCCAGTCCCATTGGGTCTATCGAGGATCGTCATAGATTTTGATTCAAAATTTTTGTCCTTTTCGCTCTACCTTGCTTAGTTTTTAAGATACAAGAATTTAAGGGCCCAAAAGGTTATTTGGAATCTTAACGGGATAACTAAAAAACTATTGAGACGGTCGTGTAAAGAGCTACAAAAATGCATTTGGCATTTTTTTTGTTTCGACAATATTTTCTGAGAAATGAGCATCTTTGAATTTTGGGGAATGCCCAAATTTTTAGATTTATATTGAGTGTCCATACATTGGAAGAGGACCGGAGATTCTTTAGAGATTCTTAGAACCGGAAATGAACACTTTTTTGCTCTGTCTGGCTTAGTTTTTGAAATTTTTCCATTTTTGAAACAGATTTTTTAAAAAATAATTTTCCTCAAATGACATAAAATTTACTAAACCTAAATAAAAAACTTCATCAATTCTAAGAAGAAAAATATGATGAACTAATTGGTTGCAAATTATCCCAAAGAAATTTCCAAAATTTTCATTAAATTTTACTATATTGTGGAAAATATTTTCCCAAAATTTAATTAGGCCTTTGTTAAAGTGCAAAAATACAGTTTTCGCGTTTGCTTTTTAAAGTTTTAATTCATACACTGTTTTATGGGCTTTCCATATGTTTTTGATAGGAATATCGGTGTTTTAGTTAAGCAAAAGCATAGACCACAAAGCTTTACAAGTAAGATATCGCAGCAACTAAGACAAATGCTCCAAAAAGTCAATCGCAATTTTTTTCAACACTGACAAAAAAATAATATAAATTTGAGACGGTTAAACTAAAATGTTCCCCCGTTCTGTAAACAATCTTTTAGCTCGTTTTGGCTGAAATCTGTGAGAAATCAGGGTAAAAGGGCTAAGTTTTTGTAGTTTGATATAAAATAAGACTTTTAAAAAAGTACTGTTTTTATTTGCAATGTACTGTTTTTTTAGACCAAATGTACTGTTATTCCCTATTTCAAATATGGTAACCCTAGTCAGTGAGAAGCAAAAAAAAAAAGAAATCTATGATTTTGAAAATTTAATATGATGCTGGATATGATTTATATCTGCAGTTTTTGATCAAAGTCGATCGCAAATTTTTCGATTCGTCAGTTGGTTTGATATTTTACTTTTGTGTACTATATTTGTATTCAGACCACTTTAATTTTGAACATATGACTTCTTTCTTTATTTCTTTCTTTCAGTTATTTAAGGGAAAGAGCAGCTCATAAATTGTAATCATAAAAAATAAAAAATAAATAAAAATAAAAGATGTTGTATACATATTTATAATTTATACAATACACAGGCTGTATGTAGTAGGTAAATGTATGTATTTGTGGAAAAATATACAGTACATACATTTATTTGTATAATTTTTATTTATTATAAAAAAAATTATTTTATTTATTTATAATTTTTCTTTTTAGGGTAAATGGGGCCGGGCCTTACAAACATTTCATAGCTTTATATGTATGTATGTAAGTAATATAATTATTTTCTATTATCTTTAATCTCGTTTTGAAATGAAAGGTTTTTTTTTTATTTATTTTATTGTACATACAACAACATTAATAAATTGCTGCAGTTAGATATTTTTTTTTGTTGTTTTTTTTTAATGTACATCAACCCCATTCTTGTTTAATAACAACAACAAATGCCAATTATGATAATTTCAAACATTTGTGAGTTTTTTTTATATTTGTTTTATTTAATTTTTTTTTTTTTTTTGCATATCCAAAGCTAGTCTTTTGTTGCAGATGTCTAATAAATGTTAAAGTTCTTTATTTCAGAAAAAAGGGTGATTTATTTCAATCATATAAATAATTTTTTAAACATAAATGGACATATGTGAATATAAATGTTTGTTAAAAAATAAACAGTTTTAATATTTAAGTTTTTTTTTCAGTTTTCACTTTTATACTTGTTTTTAATTTTTTTTTTTTGTAATTTCAGATCATCTTACATAATACTTATCCATTAATAATCTTTTGACAAACTTTATTTTTAAGATTATCAAGTAAAAAAAAATCGGGGGATACCATCCTCCCCATTTTCTCCTCCCTTTATCACGACCTTAAAATAAGGGAGGTAACCCTTATTTTTTTCGAAAATTTTTTGGTTATGGTAGGTCATGTTGAGCATATTATGAGCTTCAAAACAGACCAAAAATGGGCTTTCTAGCTATAATAGAACCAACGATATTAAGTTTTTACGGTGTAAAGTGTCGCGACTGGGAGATTTTGGGGGAAATTTTGACCCTCCGTATTTTCGGCCCCTGTTGACTTAGAGGGCTGAAAATTTGCATTTGTTAGTTTTTTACGTAGTGTAAGAACTTAACCAAATTTCATTAATATCGGAGGGGGTCAAAAATATTCATGATTGATTTCACTAATAATGACCCTTACACGAAAATCTTAGCTGATCGTGTTTTCGAGTTTTTGCTAAATAATTTTCGAGTTTTGCTAAATCCAAATTTGCTATCCAAATTTTGCTAGCACGTACCTATATTTTTGCTATATTATTAAGTTGCTTCCAAGAAATCGGACTTTATTTCAAATTCTTGAAGACGCGTGTGACGTAATTACCTATGGAAATAATTTCCATGATTTTGAGGTTTATGAACAACAACATAATCCTTTTAATTACGTGGTCATTATTCCCATAAAATATGTACACTATTTATTGGGACTGTGTTCAAATTTTATTTCTGTCCATATTCCCCACCACAGTTATGGGGATTATAACCGAATTCTTTGGATAAAACCCCCTTAAAGGAAATGCCTTATGTCGCGCCACTGTTCAAAAATGGGCAAAATTGAACCAGGGGAAGAAGTTCCACCTTAAAGAAGCTAACTAACATTAAAAAAAACTTTTTTTAAAAGTTTTATTGTTTTCAGAAAAAGTTCATGGAGAACTAAACCAACCCAAGAAAAGCCGCATTTTTTGCAGGGTTTTTTGTACTTTTGCTAAGCAAATGCAACATTCTTATCTCAGATGAAGTTCAAAATCGCAAAGGGAAGGTGCTCCCTAACATCTCCCCCCCCCCCCCAAAAAAAAGACGCCCCTGGATTTTTTTAAAATTGTTTTTTTTTACATTTTGGAGGGTATAAAAGATTCGGCACAGCCGAATGTAACACTCTCACTTGTTTTTACTACACTCAAAATAATACATTAGTAGATTTATTAATTTTTTTTGGCTAACGCTGGTTAGCTAACTTTTAGCAAATTTTAAAATGCTCATATTTCGGTAAATATTGCCGACACAACAAAAAGTTCAAAAGCATTTTTGTAGCTCTCAATACGTAGAACAAGACCGTAAAATAATCAAAAGTTCTCCGAGTAATATTTTTGAAGTTATCGAGTTTTGTATTTCTCAAAACCCCGTTGGTCCCCTAAAATTACGTATCTCAAAAACTAAGCAAGGTAGAGCGAAACGGACACAAATTTTGGATCAAAAACTATGACGATTTTTAAGGAACCCTACTAGGTCTAAGCCCATTGGGGTCTGGACCTATCGGGTCCGAACCCAATGTGGTCCTCAAATGTGTATGAACTAAGTTGAAATAAAAAAAAATTTCAGTTAACTAATTATTGGCAAAACATTTTTGCTAACTTTACAAAAAAAAATTGTGGGTTGAAAATCAACAAATTTTCTTGTAGGTTTACAAGCTTTTTTTGCTAACATTACAGTTTTGTTTTTTAGTGTACGACCACTTTTGGGGGTGACATCTCCCCGCTTTGAAGAAAGTTAGCTTGCTACTGAATAACATTTTGCTCTGAGCTGTAAGTTTTGTTGACATCGTGTCGGGTGCATGTTTATAGCCGATTATGTTCGGGTTCTGTGTGCAATGGATACCGACCACTGGTCTAGGACCCCATATAAAACATTCTTCGGAAAGCTATGGCTGCGTCTGTGAAATGCACACTGCAGTCCACACCAAAAGAGCAAAACTCCAAAAGTTCGGCACATGTATCTCTTATGATCATAGGCTGATAAAGTTTTTTAATTGGCAAAATTGGACCAGGAGGGAAAATGTCCAGATTTATAAAAAAATTGTTATGTTTTATCAAGAAATCAAAAGTGGGGAGACATTAATAAATTCTCAATTTCCAAACTCATATAAATGTAACTGATTTTGAAAACAAATAATATACAAAAACAAAAATTTGCACATACACTCACATAAACTCAGATCAAAAGTCAAAGAACTTAAACAGTGGCGGCATAAACAAAAACAAAATGTTACATGTAAACACACGTGTAATTCGCCATTCGAAGAAAACACAGCAAAAAAACAAAAAAACTCAACAACAAAAAGAAAACATTTGTTATTGAATGAGCAACAGCGCGTCAACCGTTTCCCCAACTTCCCCAATAACCAATTTGCCAGGCACTCAGATAGAAAAACAGACATTGAAAAGACATTGAGACACAATTTAGCAGAACACATTTTATTTCTTTTATAGCCCGCTTTGCTCGTTCGTTTGCTCGATTGTTTGCTCGTATGTATGTATGTTTGTGTGAATGAATGATGTTCTTCTACAAACACTAAGAAAAGAAAGTGTACGTAATAAACGCGCGTGGCTTGTTGATGTCCCAGCCAGGCATCCATCCAACCAACCAACAAACTAGCCAGCCAGTCATCCAGTCAGTTAGTCAACCACTAAGGCAGGCGGGCGGGCAGGCAGGCAGGCTGTCAGGCAAATAGTCTCAGTGAGTTTATAGCTTGAAAAACAGAATTGGATATTTTGTGAATGAATAAATGAATGAATGTCGAAACCATGAGCAGTTATTTAGCCCAAACGAATGAAGAATGTAAGTGCAAATGAACACAGAGCACAAAACACTTGCTACGTAAGTACAAATGGATACACGTAAATATCTATGTATGTTTGTATCAGTGTGCATAAGAAAACGAGAGTCAGCAGAAATTTTTTTGTGAAAAATACTTGGAGTTCAGTGTTCATAAAGAAGTAAACATGAAAACAGAAATGTCTGCATGTATGTATGTTTTTTTTCACATTATTATTATTATTACGTTTATTTGAAAAGGAAGTAAACGAAAATTAGGTTGTAGTTTGAGTATTCTTGGGGGTTTCCCAACTACAGTTAAGAAAATATTAATGTCTAGAAGTTTTCATTGTTCTTTAGTGCGAACACACAGACACACACACAAACACACCGATACAAGCAAATGAAAGCATTTAAGCAATTTTCCTTTTTGTTGTCTCAAGATTTTTTGAAAAGGAGAGAAGTATTGTGTACTTCATTCTCCCTACAATCAATTTATACTTGTGTTTTTTTGTGGAGATTATGGTTGGCGCCTTCTTAGTTTTTTTTGTTGGTGTTGTTGTTTTGCAATGGCTGTTATTCTGTCTGTGCCCTCTTAGCTTATTTCATATTGTAGAATAGTTTTAATTTATTTTAAATAAATTAACACAAAATATTGTTTAGGTGGAACTACATAGATCAGAGTTGCTCACAGAGATTTGTTTTAAGAATCCCTTGAGATATTTTCTCCAACCGTGGTGCACACCGGAGCTCAAGCTACTCAACAGAAAGTAGGAAACAAAGAAGAATAACACGACAGAAGACTGGGAAAATTATCGTCTCAGTTTTAATGCTTTTAAAAAGGAAACACGGAAGGTGAAAAGAAAATGTTGGTTATTTTTCTATTGAAAATTGGAAGGAACTACGAAAGCGGATAGACTCCATAATGATCTTTCCAAAGATTCATTATTTCTTAATAAGCCAGATATATCTTTGGCAGAAAGTAGCCAAGCAAACACTGAACTTCTAATAAATACGCATTCTGGGGATGCAGAGACGAAGTGGAAAAGAGACTCCTTTGGGTATACTTTTACAAACTGCAGTTCCGATTAATGAATCCATCAGAACAATGACGGACTAACGAAAGATAACGTGGGCGGTCCGTTCTTTCAAGCCCTTCAAATCGGGCCAACACCCTCCGAATGGAGAAAGACAAAACTGTATTGCAAAGACCCATCAATCTGTCATCGTTTCTATTGAAAACATTGTGAGAAAAACCCTTACATCAGACAACTTCATCAAGGCCCAACATGTCAATCTTAAGGTTGGTATGTGGACACGGCTTTAAGTGATGTTGTCGGATTATCTAAGGATATTCTTCACAAAAAAGAGTACGTTTTGCATCATTCGTGAACGTGAAAAGTGCGTTCAATAATGTCAAAATATCTTGAATCCCTCATGTCTTGCAAAATACTGGCACGGACACTCAGATTACTCTATGGACGGGCAACATGCTCAAAAGCAGGCAAATTAACTCGAACATATGTAATGGTGAAGCGAGAAAAGCCTTTTGAAGCGGCACTACCCAAGGGGGAGTAATCTCTCCCATTAAGTGGGATATTGAAATAAATAAGATCCTTGAGTAACTCACCGAATGAGTATCAAGGTGGTTGGGTACGCTGATAACGTTGTGACCATAATCAGAGGTTAGTTTTTAGCAACGATTAGCGAACTCATGGAATCAGCGCTAAAGTTATTCTCGACAAGGACAAATGACAACTGTCTGGGAGTTAATCCCGCCAATACTGAACTTATCTTGCTCAAAAAATACATATCTTGGCAACCTACAGAAGGTACAATGACAGGTGTGTGTGGGTTTTACTGCCTGGAAGTGATACTAAACATTAAACCCGTGGATATCTACATCAAGAGCAAAGCAACAAAATGAGCTCTTAAGAGAGTTAAGAGAATCGAAAATTCTTAAAAAAAACTCCTGGGGAAACTCGACAATAAAAAGTACGGTGGGCGGGAAGAATTTGGAACAGAAAGCGGCTATATCTCACAGCAAACAAACTTTGATAGAACCTTAGAAGTCCAAATGCGATCTCAATTTTTACGGACAGATAGAAGATGAAGATGGGTACGGGTTCGGAAGTATATTCTGAATGCTTTGAAATCAGGGCCTTATTGAGACTTTCGGAAAAGTGCAATGTTTTCTAGGCTGAAGTACTTTCACTGCTTTGTAAAAAAACTTCTTTGTTCGTACGATTGTCGGATGATAAGTCAATACGCCATCCGACATGTCATCCAGCTTCTTATTTTATCCGAAATGTATGGGATCCCTTAAAATCAAACACTGTAAAATCTGGAATCGTTACGAACTGTATACAATCTGAAGCTAATCTAGGTCCCTGGACATTGTAAGGTCACTGGGAACGAATTGGATGATGAATGTGGCAGAAATGACCTGATTCGTTGGGGGAACAAGTTTAACGTGACATCTTTTATAGTAGAATTGATGAACGAAATGGAATAGCAAATATTTTCCTGAAATGGAAGTAGAATTCGGAAGACACGTTCAAAAAATTATTTTTTTTTTCGTTCTCTAAAAATCATGACTTATTGCTCGGTTTCGATGCACAGCAATTGTTATGCCATTATAACTAACAATAAGAAAAAGTTCTTAACTTCGAGTTACAAGATTTTTTATAAGAAAAATATTACAACAACTTTTGTTCGCTTAAAAAAAATCGAATTTTACGAATTTAAAAATTTATCAGGGATCTGACTATTTGATTTCGATGTACTTTTTTTAGATGAATCCGAATATGTTTTTCTAAATTTTCAAACACATCAAGACTTTTGAGTAAATTTTGGGTAATAGATTAAAATAATGTTTTTTTTTTTAAACGATTATTGCGGATGCACTCAGTTGTTTATTGTTTTTTTTACTTTGAGGCAACTCTCAGGGGTTTCCCCCTACTAATGCAATGGATTTTGTGGATATTTGATTTGAACTTTTCTAAATCGTGGGAATACTACTGCGGGAAGTTTATTCCACATACGGCTAGTTCGACTGAGAAACGAATTTTCTCTGTAATTCGTTGTGCCATTCAACTGCGAATGGATGTGACTACTGGACAGGCGAGTACTACTAGCACGCACACACGTCTCAGGGAAGAGTTCATCTATCTCAGCTGAACACTTACCGTGGTAATATCGATATAATGATACACAACCCATATTCCAACGATGTTCCAATAAGTCAATAGTGTCAGATACCCCACTGTCATTGATGAGCTTCAACGCACTTCTTTGCACCCGGTACAGAAGCTCCAACGTAGACCTTGAGGCTCCTGTCCAGATATGGGCGTTGTATTCCATTTTCGGTCGGCTATAGAAGGTAAGAATAGTGAAATACTTCTTGTACCGTTTTAAAAAACCAAGACACTTGAATGTTTCTTTCGACACATTGAATTCGCATGCCTTAAATATAAAGAGTGTCTGATTCCTCAATAGCTGTACCCCCCATGCATACAGATGACAAGACCCCAATTTAGCAAGACCCCAATTAGAGATCGTCGAAAGGTCATGATTGTGTTTGTCATTCAGGTTCTGTCTCATAGCTTCAAATGAATGACAAGTTTTGCTGTCATCTTCGAAAGAATAGATAGGATTGGAAGTCTAACAACAACAAGGATGACTTGTTAAAGCCCAGGGCTTATACACCCAAAACGTGGGTATTCAATACTAAAAATTTACCTAATGAACTAATATATTAGTCCAAAACTTATTAATAGATTCGGGTACAAAATCATTTACTAAAACTTTTACTGTTGAATTATTTTGAGTGTACTTTAATTTAAGATTCTCTGACTCCAGTCCTTGTTAGAGTTGAGTTTCGACAATAGTAAAGTATAGTATGCAATCAGGGCTGCACTGAATGTGTATAAGCACTAGTGGGAGCACATACACAATACAATACGCATTCAATTTATGTATATTTTTTTCAAAAAATTTAACAATATTAATGAATATGCTTCTGGTAAGTCTCGAACCCTTTGAACTAAATTTTAGTGAGAAACTCTGAGAAACATAGATGTTAGTCGATACTTCAACACAACCCAGTATACAATGAAAAGTCCTATAGTGAAGATTTAAATGTTTTACAACAAACTTTTTAACATTAAATGTATAAAGATTACAAAAAAACATTCTTAAGTATTGGTTATTTGTAAAAAAAAATATAAGACTGTTTAATAATCGCACTATTTCGATGCCTTCCTCTGACCTCTTTTGTAGCCAGGCAGTCAACCAACCAGCCAAGCACCTCGAACCAAAAACAACAAATATCTTTCTTTCTCTCTCTGCCTTTTGTAGTTTAATGAATATGAATACAATTTAAATTGTATAATTTAATTGCAATTGTATAAAAACAGTCTGCAGTGGAAACTTAATCGTAACCCAAGTTAATTGTGTTTTCCTCTGAACTTATTTATGAAAATTTTTAATTTTAATTTTTTTATTATTGTTGCATTAGCAACTTAAATAAATTGTTTATAATTTAGAAATAAAAAAAACAACACAATAACATACAGGTTTTTTGTTGTTGTTGCTGTATCTAACTAGCATTTGTTGAGAAAAGATGCACATTCATTCAAACATACATACACAAGTAGAAATGTCGATAATTTAGTAAGTAGCGTATTGTGGTGCCCTTCCCCGAAAATGATGCCCGACGTTTAAAACTTAAGCACATCTACTTTGGCGTGGCATTAAGTGCGTTAGTTGTGTGTAGAAATAATTTCAAGTTAATGACAAAATTACTTAAAGCAGGCATTTTTTCTAACCCACTAATAGACTCAAATACTCATGTGTGTGTAGTTGTAGCAGAAGTTAGTTTTTGTATCTGTCGTCGTCAACACGCAACAATCATCAAGTAAATTGTAAATATTTGTTTAAATAATTTTTAAATAAATAAATTAAATAAATAATAGACGCGGCATTGATTTAAAATTTTTTACTAAACACAAGTCACTTTAAATTAATTTCATCGTTGTTCAAAAGAAAAAAAAAATCTTAGAGCACTCACCCTCTCTTCCTCGCGTATCATCTCAGCTATTTCTGGCTTAATTTCCATATCATCATGATGTGAAGATGATCCTGCACTACTGCCGGGACCACCCGATGCTGAGCCGGCGCCTGCAGCAGCTGCAGCTAGCGATGCACCTAGTGCACTAGCCATCGCTGCGTGAGATTGAGCAGCAGCATGTAACTGATGTTGAGCTGCAAACTGTTGGGCTGCAGCGGCAGCATGATGATGTGGATGGTGGGGATTCGCCAAAGCTGCTGCTGCGGCTGAAGCTGGATGCGGATGTATGGAAATTTGTGGTGATGGATTGCTGGTTGGCGAATCTAGAGATACGACTGCAGATCCACTATTATGCATTGGTATCAAAGCTGGTGAACAACTTCTATCTCTAGGGCGATAAGCTAAGGCCGCAGATGTCGAGGAAGCAGTTGAAGCCGAAGTACCCGAACCGGAACTTGAAGATGATGATGACGTTAAAGCAGTACCACAAGTATTTGGAGCCGCAGTTTGATTGCTGGGATTAGGGGAAGCGAAGGGATTTCGCACAATAGTGGACGCTGTCATCGCTATCGGTGGTTGGGGAGATGTGATGTCTTTTTCTCGGCTTTGTGGTAACTCGGATCGACTAAGTGATCGTGTTTCCAAACGATCATCATCAATTATCAACCCATCTCTGGAACGCTTGCGCATTCTTTGGCCTGCCAAATTCATCTCCAGAGTTGAGGTGAGCTTTTGAGAAACCTGTATTCTGGGCCTTTTAGCATTTGGGCCACCTGCCGCCTCGTCTGGGTGGTTACCATTGTCCATATCATTGTTAGCAATTTCCTCGTCGTCTTCATCCTCATCATAGACTGTCATGCGCTGTTCCGGTATCAATTGCTGGGCAGCCATGCTACCACCAGCTGTATTTACTTCAGCCAGGCCACGAATTTTCAGCATTTCCGCTACTTTTAACAAGGGATTAATCTGATCCTGACTAACGTTTATTTCGCCTTTATACATAAACTCCATTAAAGCCTTTAGTTCTTGCCACCGCACATCACGCATTATAACTATGGGGTGTTGGCAAGGATTATCATAAAACAAGGCCTGAAAGTATGGCGAACAGGCCGACAATATCATTTTGTGTGCTTTAATGGACTGACCTTCGCAGGCCAAAGTTACATCTACGAAAGATTCACTCTGCAAAAGTTCATCAAATACATTGGTAAGGTTGGTCTGATAGTTGTTCCATCGCAAACAGAATTGTTGATTATTTCTTGATAATTTTTCCGCATGCGACTTAATAATGTTGGGTATCTTTTTGTCGGCTAAATTTGCAGTGGGTTTAATTGGTATATTTAGTGGTTTTTCTGCACCAAATGAAAACAAGTCTGCAATGTGTGATGTCTTTAAGTGATTTGGAGAAGCAGGCAATGATCTTGATTTATTAAGCGCCACTAAAGGATCCAATTGCATTTCTGGATCGTCCAATGCTGTTGTGAAACCTACGACTTCGCTGGAAGTCAAAGGACGTGGAGGCGGAGATAAATTGTCCCCTAGCACCGATTTTAATGTAGACACATTAGCTGTATTTTCGATTAGCTGTGGTGTTGTGGGTTTTTGTAATTTTTCCGTCGGCATTTTGATTACTATCTTTTCGTTATTTGTTTCTGTTATCGGAGCGGGCACTGGATCTGGTATATTTTCACAGTTTTCCTCCACATTGAATATGCCAAAATCATTGGAGTTAAGCATATTTGTGGCCGCACCTTTAATCTCTGAAAATTCTACTTTCTGTGTAAAGTTAATTATATCCTTTGTCAAATCCATTTCTGGTTCTTATTCTGTTTTTGTTAGCTGTGCCAGTAGTTAGTAGTTCATGTTTTTTTAAAAGTAGTTCACTATTTTTTCTGATTTTTAATTCTTTAATGTTATTGGTTATGGAATTACCTGCAAATGGAAAGGAATTAGAAAACAATCGTTTTTAAAATATTTATTTAAATTATTAAAAGCAATAAATTTTCAAGCTCGAGGTCTTAGTTGTTTAAATGTTTTTTATTTATTTAAAAAATCCTCCGATATTTCGAAATTCTTTGAATTGCATCTTCAGGGACAGTCTAATCATTATTATATTTTAAATTTTAATTCTTTTACAGACACACACTATAAAATTTATCCTTTTATTTCTTTTCTTACTGCAGTTGTTCGATTCATCTTGTCGCAATTGTTTTATTTATTATAAATAATTAATAATACCACGACACCCATCGAATACATACAATTTTCTGTTATTTTTATATTATCAAAGTTGGTTAACGTTATCGTTTCGAATAATGTACGCATTTTATAATTGTAATTTTGGAAAAATTATAAATTAAACTCTTTTACACATTTTTAAAGAGTAATTTAAAATTTTGAAACGATCAATTGAAATTAATTAAATTCGAGAGCATTCTAAATAAAAATTTGAAACGGTATAAAATTTATATAGATAATTTCTTAATTTAAGAATTTCAATCATTACTTTCTTAATTTCAATTAATATTTTAGAAATTTCAATTGCTTGATGTGTGATTCTTATTATCGTTACGTCAATGCCAACACAGAAAAAAATTAAATCTAGTTTCAATCAACCAAAACGCGATTTCAATAAATTTTAATTTAAAAATTATTACACATTATTTTCTAGCGTTTTTAAGTAAAGAGTTTCATTAAAAATCATTTTAGGAAAAAAGCAGGGTTGGCAACCGATACCCAACCAGAATGAGGGTATTTGGCTATTGTACCGCAACCAATAAAGCTATGGACATTTTCAAAAGCGATTATGAAAGCTGATGAAATTTCTTGTATTTTAATGTGTCACTTCGTGTTTCTACCGGTTCGTTTTCGAAATATAGGTCAATACCTTTATAATACCGTTTGAAACGGTATTATAACGGTATTGGCCTATATAAGTAAATTAAACGAACCGGTAGAAACACGAAATGACACATTAAAAATACTAGAAATTTCATCAGCTTTCATAATAGCTTTTGAAAATGTCCATATCTTTATTGGTTGCGGTACAATAGCCAAATATCGTTATTCTAGGTGGGTATCGGTTGCCAACCCTGAAAAAAAGTTTTTTGACAACGCGATTTCGAAAAAGAAAAAAGAGGAAGAAAAAGAAAAAAAAGGAAAGAGGGAAAGTAAGAAAAAGAAAGGAACAAGAAGACATGAAGACCTTCCTTCTATGTACTCTCTTACACATTCAAAATAATAACTCTGTTAATTTACAAAGATCAGACAGCAGAAAATATCCTTGATTTCCAATCTTCAATAAATTTTGTTAATTTATGAAGAAAACTCTGTAAAAATGATTTCGATAAAAAAAACGTAAATTTACAGAATTATCTGTAAAATGTTTGATGTTTGCAAAATTTTTAGCTTTTCCTTGATAAATTTCCAAGTACTAGGGATTAAAATTAATAGCTGTATACAAAATATAGGGAATTGCAATCGTTAAAATGCGTTCGCGTTAATGCGTCAATACTTAGAAAATTGTTAATTCACAGTTTTTTACGCTACAGCCGTTTAATTTACGAGATTTTAGTGTAATTTTAGACTTTAAGAGAATTTTCTTAAAGACTTATTTTAATGGAAAACTTTTTTTATTTGTTTTATTGAGATGAATTTAGTTTTTTGTTAACAAAAAATACAAAGTATTTTGTTAAATTTAATTTTTCGGTCACAAGAAAATACAAAGTATTTTCTTAAAATCTGTATTTGTACAGAAACTTTGTCAAATATCTGTGGAATTGAGATTACAATCATTTAACAGAGTATTTAACAAAGTATTTTTTTTTAGATGCACTATTCAGCCCATACTAGGGCTAAATTATTTTCAAAAAATTTCGAAACTATCACCCTAAGCGAAAATTCAACTCACTGACTATGTTTTTGACTGTTTGATAAGCGGAGAAGTTCTGTGTTCTGGAATAATATTGGTTTGGGGGTGGTGGTGATGGGAGAACTTTTTCATGACTGTCTCATAAATAATAAATTTATGAATACACGCGCTTCAACTCATACAAACGTACACACAACGAACACACTATGTAAGAAATTTATACATTTTAATAATTTATTTAATTTAATTAAATTAATTTATTATTATTTTTCTTTTTCTATGTATGTATGTGTGTGTGTTTGACTGTGCGTTCATTATTCTGAATAAAAGCAACTAGCTGCTGTTACACACAAACGCAACATATTGAGTGCCATGCTTCATTTACGTGCTGCCAGAACTGTGGTTTCCCAGTGAATATAACTGCTGCTTTGTTGTCTGGATGTTGTATAATTAGGGTGGGCCGTTTTTAAACTTTTTTCTTTGATCGATAACGGATACCCGAATAAAGCGGCACACCCATACCAGAAACATATGTATCTAGCACTTTTTTCAAAAACCGGGGTTGAATTGAAAAACTGCAGTTTCCAAAATTAAAAAATGACTTAGGACTGGCAAAAAATAAAAAAAAAACTTCGACAACACTGTAAGTATAATTTTAACTTTGACACACCAAAACGCCGAAACTCGTAAACTTAATTTTGGGTCGTAGAATACAATGCCAGGTCAGGTCAAAATCAAGAGATATTTCGTTTTAAAGTTTTGCGATTTTCAAGCGAGTTTTTATTATATTTACCTAGGAAAAAACTCTTTTCAAATTCCTACACTCAAAATACTCACTCTGTTAAATTACAGAGATACTCTGCTGAGCTAGCAGAAAATACCATAGATTTCCAACCAGCAAGATTTTTTGTTATTTTACGAAGAAAACTCTGTAAAATGATTTCGATCCAAAAAAAAACTGTAAATTTACAGAATTATCTATAAAATATTAATAAATCCGAAAATAATTTTACCAAAAAAACTCCGTAAATTAACAGAGTTTTAGTTAAATGCATTTAATGACTACAAAATTTTACAAAAAAAACTCTGTAAATTTACAAAGTTTTAGTTAAATCCATTTTATAAGTAAAACTTCTCTGATTCAAAAATATTAATTAAAATTAAATTAATTAAAATTTTGTTCAATTTCCAGCTTTTTTTATTTTTGTGAAAATTACAAGTTTTTAATGAGTAACTCCAATTTTACAAAATTTTGTTTTTCGGTCACAAGAAAATACAAAGATTTTTCTTTAAATCTGTATTTCGACAGATAACTTTGTCAAATATCTGTCGAATTGAGATTACAGTCATTTTACAGAGTATTTAACAGAGTTATTATTTTGAGTGTATATTCAGTATTTAGTAGTCGAAACTTTACTGTAACAATGATGACCGATCAGTTTAGGCGTGTAAAATAATTTATTTTTCTTAAATGTTTCAATTTCCTTAAAAACAATAAAAAATCGCTTGAAAATCACGAACTTAAAAATTAAATATTTCTTAATTTTGACCTGATCTGACAAAACAGATAATACCACTATATTCTACGACCCGAAATTAAGTTTACGTATCTCGGCGTTTTGCTGTGTCAATTTCACATACTGTCAGTGTTATTTTTTATGTGAATAAATAAAGATACATTTTTATAAACGAATTTACATAAAAAAATTTAATGACGTATTGTAATCTAGATTTCCATGTTATAAAATTCCAGCCCTCAAATGTTGCGCCGATAATATGTAACAGTAGAGCCATAAAAAGCGGTTATTCGATAACGAAATGTTCTACAAAATTTGGTGGGCTGATTTGGAATGAATATCTCGAAAATGGAACGTGCTAACTTACGAATACGTAACAGTAGAATCACGCCTAAATTAGCGGTTTCGAATTTGTAAACGTCAATATCGGAAAAATGGTAAACGCTTAAAATCTTTGGTAATTTAATTTGGAATCAGGAGAGCAAAATCTATCTGGTTCATATAATTTAATTGTGAAATTTATCACAAATACACAAAAAAAACCTTGTCAAATTACTAGAAAAAGTCTCGTAGTCCCATTTTATCAATATTTGACAGTTTTCCTTGTTTTTTAACAAATAGTTTTCGATCTAAATTTACATTTTTTTTGTAATTTTACAGCTTTTCTTGTAATTTTACAAATTTCTAAGATTTTTTACAAAAAGAAATCTAGTAAATTTATGAGAATTTCTTGTTGTAAGTTTACAATTTTATTGGTAAAAATCCTGTAAAATTACAAAAAAGCTCTTAAGTTTTTCTAGGAATTCTCGTAAAATAGGAGGTAGCAAAAAATCTAGTAAAATCACGAAACCTCCTTGTAAGTTTTATCGCGTCAAAAAAATTAAAATTTTTGGTAAAAAGCTTGTAAAATTACAAAATTATTGGTAAAAAGCTTATAAAATTACAAGGAATTTTTGTCAAATAGGAGGTAGCAAAAAAAAGGTAGAAACTTTTCTTTAAATTTCACAACCCGGCTAAAAATAATATATACAAGCTCATATACGATCATATATGATAATTTATGTTAAGGATGGGCCAATATATGATCGCATATTATCATATGTTTTACCATATATGGTCATATATTGAATAAGCGCCAATTTTAATATATGTTCATTAGAGTGTCCCTTATTTTGGAAATGTTGGAAATGTTGAGACGGTACCCCCTCATTTTTTTCCTTTTGACTAAAAAATAACTCAGGAAAAATTGTACGCCCCTACGACCACGCCTTCCCTACGCGACGGGGCCGTAAAGAGCGGGGCCTTAAAAATCATTTTTCCATACAAAGCAAAAAAATTTTTTTTGATTTTTAATTTTTTTGTTATTAATTATAATATTACTTGATTAGCTTATTCACGACAAAAAATTTGATTTTGGTGGGATGAGGCTTTCAGTTCTAAAAAATTTTTCGAAAAAAAAAATTTAGAGCTTTTGGGGTCCTACAGTAAAAATTTTTTAAAAATTTTTTTTTTTTTAGTTTTACAAAAACACAATTAGTGAACAAATTTTGAAAAACTATTTTTTATAATTAATTTTTAATTTTTTAACCCTTTCGGGAAGGAATATTATGCCACATGGTCCAAAATGATGTGGACAAAATTTCAGATAAATGGGATAACTTTAACTCATGCTCCTTTGAGGTCAAAGTTCACAAGGTAAAAAAGAAATATTTTTTTCGATTTTTTTTATTTTTTACTTTTGAATGTTATTTGGAAATAGTATTTTGGTCTAAAATTGGGGTCAAAACTGCAAAAATGTAGTTTTGGCCCTATTTAAGAACAAAATAAGTAAGCACCCAACCAGTCTCAATTTTTTTGGAAAAAAAATTCTTACTTGTATGATTTTTTTTTTTTACCTTGTGAACTTTGAATTTAAAGAGGCACGGGTTAAAGTTATCCGATTTGGCTCAAATTTGTGCTACATCAGTTAAAGACCATGTGGAACAATATTCCGCACCAACGATATTAAAAAAAATGTCCCCCACACATTTCGCTGCCATCCTAGTATATAAGGTTGTCCAATTAATCGTTTTTTTTGTTTTTTTTGTTCGATTAACGTGAAAATTTTTAAGATACTGAAAATTTTCTCATATAATTTATATTAATATTCTAAAAATGCTAAAAATAAATACGTAAATACGTGTTTGGTATTAAAATTGAAAAAGTTTTTTTTTTTTGCTGTTTTTATAGGTTTTTTTTATATTTTTTGCATTTTTTTTTTTCGATAATACCGGTACGTACCGGTATTGACGTTTCGGTATCGGTAATACCGTAACCGATACCGATACCGAAATTAAAGATAAAAAAGGTACCGATATCGATACCGTTATTCGTTTCGTTGACTGAAATGTCAAAAATTAAACCGTTCAGCAGAATGTTGAGGAGCAGCTTTCTCTGCTGAACGTACCCATTGTTTCCAGTAGTGCGATTCAGTAACTTTTTTAACGAAATTATCTATATCGTTAGCTAACGAGAATTGTCGCTTGTTTTAACGAAGTTATAACAAAAATATCTCAGAATCTAAGAATTTTTCAGACATTTTTTCATTAAAAAATTCACTGATTTAAAGAATTTTTTGCTGTAGAAAATTTAAAAGATTTTGAGAAATGTTGTTTTTTATTTTTAGTACCAAAAGGTACATAAAAATAAAATGTATTTATTCGGCCTTTATATACGTATATATATTCGATTAGAGTTTTATTCTAGTTCGAGGCCCAAAAATATTTCTATTTATGATATTGTCATAATAGAGTATTTTTAATTTATTGCTTTAAAAATGTTACTCATCTCATAGTATATCTGTACTGATCAGTTTCATCCCCACTAAGGAATCTTCAGCAGACTTTAGAGAATCAACATATATTAATAGTTACCGATGGTGATTGAATATATACAATTTTTGCTTTAAAATAGTTATTTTTGTTGGAAAAAAAATTTCGGACCTTCATAATAGTATTTCTCATATAACTTGTGAAATATATCAAATATTATGTCTGGTTTGATATTTGATTGACCAACGATGATTCCCTAAAGTCTGCTGAAGATTCCTTAGTGGGGATGAAACTGATCAGTACAGATATACTATGAGATGAGTAACTTTTTTAAAGCGATAAATTAAAAATACTCTATTACGACAATATCATAAATATAAATATTTTTGGGCCTCGAACTAGAATAAAACTCTAATCGATTTTGAGAAATTTTTTGCATAGAACACTTTCAAAATATTTTCTATAGCAAAGTTCTCAGACTTTTAATTTTTTTTTTATAAAATTTAAAATTTTGATGTTTAAAAATTTTCCGAGTCTAAGACATTCTTTCTCTAGAAAAATTCACAAATTTTGATGCATTTTTTTTATAAGAAAATTATATGATTTTTTAATGTTGTTGTTATAGAAAACTTCTATGATGTCTAGACATTTTTTTGTATGGGGGGGGAGGGGGTAGTCCTACAAAATAATATTATTATCATTAAAACAAAATTTCGAGTTCTAATTCCTGGATACGTTGGCCCCAGTATTCGGATCAAATTGCGTACACTGAAAAAATATGGGGAAAAAACAGTTTTCAGTAATTACTAGTTTAAATTTCAAAAAAAAAATAATAATTTTTTAATTGACGCATTTAAAAGCTTTCTCAAAAGTTAAAAATAAGTAAATAAAATAATAAAAATGTAATAGTATTTTTTTTTTTTTACTATTCTCTTAGTTTTTAGAATTCTCATTTAGTTTATAGTTTTTTTTTGAAAAATTTTGAGTAAACTTTTAGTGGGTCAACCAATTAAATTTTTACCAAAAGTTTTCTCGACACTATTAAATCGTTTATTTGTACAAAATTTTTACTAAATAGTAGCTCCATTCGATTACCTACTACAATTTACAATTATTTACTCATTTTACTACTTTTGCCCAAAATCCGTTCGAGTACACCTGAAAATAGTAAATGTAGTAATCAATTTAAGAGAAATTTAATTTCTCTTTTACTTAAATTTTACTACAATTTACCGGAAAATTTTCAATGAGTAAATACAGAAGTTTTGTCAAAAAAAATTATTGACAAATTTTTATTTTTATGTATTTACAAAATCAAAATTTACAAAATAAAATTAATGCAGGAAATATTAAAAAAAGGATACATATCAGTCTGCAAAGTTTATCGCGCTTAAATCTATTTGCAATGGGAAAATTTAATAAAAAATCAGATCAGATAACATAGATTCTTGGTACGAAGATGTTTTATTTATTTTCCGAGCAGAAAACTTCATCGACGCATAGTATGTATTTTGTTTGTCGGTTTGTCATGGAAAGGACAGTCTCAGGATGCTGAGGAAATGACCCTAAATTCTGAGAAATTTAAACGCTCCAACCACAGTGTGGGGTTCAGTCTAGCATCCTAGGATCCTTGTTAATGCATACACTCGCATTAACAATCTTTGACCAAAGCTAAGATAGCGATGTCCGTCCATCTGTGAAGAGACCTCTGCAGCTCTAACCAAAAAACTTTAAGCTTGGCAAGAATATGACTTGTGTTTATAGGTTGGTCAAGTTCTTATAGGAACAAAATCGAACCAACAGGAAAAAGTGTCTTATAAAGAATTAAACCACCTCCAAAATGTCCTTGTTTTTAGTTAAGATGTGCTAAGATTTAAAGAGTTTTTTATGGGAAGAGTTCTTTAGAAGGGGTTTTCTAAGCAAAAGATTTATTTCTGAGGGTTATCTGTAGGAAAAGATTCTAAAGAGTTCTGGTTGCTATTAAAAAATGTTTTTTTTTGTGTTTTTATTTGGAAAACCGTCTTTATGTACTATAGACCAAGCTTTATATATACTGGGGACCATGCCACAGAGTCAAATCCGTTTGAAAGTGGAATTGAATGTTTGCCCGAAAATTTTTTTGGGAATGAAACCCCTTCTATTTATGGATGCTAATTCCACTTTGGTTTTTTAAAGCTGATTTCATTCTGAAAACGCATTGTAATAAAATTTTCTGATTTTAATTTTATGGGTTGCTCTATAGAATATAATCCTCAGATTAGCAGTGCAAGCATTTCCTATTATCTAGGAGATTTCCTTTTGAATGTTATTTTTTGCAGAAACTCATTTGGAAAAAAATTTGAAGATTGTTCAAATAAAATATTTCTAATGCAGATATCAAAACAAATTTAAAAAATTTGAATGATAAATACATTTTTACTATCTTTTTACTACTTTTCATTTTTTTACTTTTTTGGTTTTTCCTCTCAATGAGTAAAATTTCAAAATGTCTCCCTTTTACTACTTTTACTACAAAAAAAGTAATCGAATGGAGCTAGTATTAAAAATTTACTCAATTTTTTTTATTGTGTTATATATCATTAAATCACAAATTCCACGAAAGAACACAAAAAAAATGTGTTTTTTAATTTTCTTAATATTAACAGCATGCATTATCTTTAAAGACAACTAAACATATCCATTTAAAAATTTTTAAATTTAAAAAAAAATTGTGATTTTTTCGCGAATTTTATTTTCTTCAAAAATTGAAAAAATCAAAAAAGTATGATACTTTGAAGAGCCATGAGATTTTTTTAAAAAATACTTATATGGTTTTTTTATTTAAATAATATATGTTTTTTTTTATATAACAAATATTTTATAAAAAAATATTTTTTTGAGTGCAGTGGTATAAAAAATTGCTAGAGTCAAATGCTTTTTGAATGGTGGAATCCGAATAAATACTTTCGAAGATATGGCTCTTTAAAGTATCATACTTTTTTGATTTTTTTAATTTTTGAAGAAAATAAAATTCGCGAAAAAATCGCGATTTTTTTTTTAATTTAAAAAACTGAAAAATATGTTTTTTTGGCTCCACAGTACAATTGTGTGCAAAAAATTAGATAAATTTGAAGACCCTCGGTCAGATTTTATGAAATCTCTGGTGGAATTCGTGATATATGGCATCGTATAAAAAATTTTACTCGGGTTGCATAATTTTTTTATTTTTTAAAGCCAGACGTAAGCTTCAAAAAACGAATCTAAGATATTGACCGCTTTCAAAAAGATTTTGTGGGTATGTTTCTGATATGAGTGGGCACTTTTCCCGGGTAGCTGTTTCCGATCAGAGTAAAAAGTTTAAAAACGTCCCATCCTATTGGTTATTGTGTGTGTGTGTAAGTTCTATATAAGTTTTTCTGAAATAATTTTCTTTTTTTTTTTATATAAATATATATCTCGACATACACATACAAATATATTATATTTTATTAATGTTTAATGCTGCACGTCATAAATTATACAAGTGTCGACATTAAGTACTGCTGCAATGTTGGCTGGCATTAAAGGAGGGCCAGCGGATGGATGGCAGAACATGTTTCTGTTTTTTTTTTTTTGTTATTATTTCTTGGTCGCCTATATTCCTGTTTCTAAAGTTTTGCATTGGTTTTTAATTTATAAGAGCAAAAAGAAAACAAACTTTTATTTACACACACACACACACAGACACACACCTATACCAAAACTCACTTGTACACCAACGACACTTAACAATTACACTTCTTGATGCCGCCACCTTTTTGGGGTTTCTTAAACCACTTTTAAAGACTTTATTTTCTGGGTTTTCCTACTACTGCTTCCTTCACATCTTCAGCGACGTCTTCATCGTCTTTATGCTATTTGATAAGAAATTATTTTTGTTGCGCGCGCTTTTGTTGTTGTTATTATTATTATTTTTATTCTTAATTTTTCTTTTTTTTTTTTAAATATTTTTAGATTTTTATCCATTTGCTGTGTGTAATTTTTACTGAGATCCTGGTGGCTGACTTCTTAAGCTGATGCACGAGAAAATTTTTTTGTGGAAAAACACAAAGTTTCGTCTTGAGTTTTCCAACTTCACACAAACAACATACATTTTATCGCAACTCGACGGGTAAACAATTTTATTGCCACCCACCCACATCGGGGCACGTACTCCGTACACTATACTACAAGTAGAATGTCTGTCGGTGTGTGCGGTCGGTTCGCCGTATATACAAACATATTTGTTGCCTGTTGTTTGTTTGCTTGTTTGTCATCAACATCTCCAGCAGTAATGGGAAAACTTTTTTATTATGCGCTGGTGGTATGAGCAGCAGCACGTTGTTCATGACTGTGCTGTGATGTGGATACTGGGGGGCAGGCAGGCGGCCTGGCTGAATGGCAAGCAAGCATGGCACACAAGCACAAGGAAATTGGAGGTTTGTATGGCAGAGTAGTGTTATAAATTAATAAATTACAATTTATGTGTAACTGCTGAAGCTGTGAGCTGCTGATTTTACAGTAAAATAAAAAGTTTTCTTCGAGTTTTACATGAAAATCGATTTTTGTGTTGAACGTAATATGGAAAAATTAAAATTTCATTATATAAAAAAAAAAATTAAATTTATTTTCGAACACACACAGACTTCCTTCTCACTTCACTACTTGATTCCAATAATAATTCGACAAACGAAATCTTAAAATCCCCACTATATGTGAATACTGGAATACACCCATTTTAAATTTTAATTAAAGATCTTTTGTTCTAAAACACTAACACACACACATGCACACAATTAATTATTAATAGATGGTTGTAATAATTTTATATTATACATTTGTTTAATACCTTTCATTCAAATGACTTATTCCAACAATTATTTATATATTTTATTAATTCACTTTAGTTTTCAATTTGTTTATTTCATATTAATTATTTTATTTATGACACTTGTAACATTATTCTTGAATTTGTCTTATTTCTTTTTTGTCACTGGATGTTTACCAAAAATTAAAGATCGATCCATCCATCAAATATCTCACAAGATATTTTTCGTTAATATTTATTATTTTTTTCTTAATGTGTCTTCTTGCACATGCATTTCTAATTTTGTGTGAAATGTGTTATTGTTGTTAATTTTTTTTTTTCCAACTGCACTTTGCACTCGCGATGTTTTACCAATTTTTCGTACACACGACGACGACGGTTGAATGTGGACTGATTGTTATGCCATGAATGAAATTCGGTTGTGGTCACACAGCACACACTATTCAGTTGTTCTGCTGCATTGACGCCGACATCGCTGCCGACATCGACTGCTAGTTCTCTCTGATTTGTGTTAATGTGCGTGAGTTGTTGCACTTGTGGGTATTGGTGAGTGAGTACGTCTTTTTATCTTTGTTTTGTTTTACAATTTCTCGGGGGTGTGAGTATTTTTTGTTCCGGTTTTTCATTCCGTAATATATCGTGCTTAAAAATCAGTTGTTTGTTGTGCTACAATTTGATAAGTGAAACATTTTCGATTTAAATGCGGCGAATTCTTATTTTTTAAGAGAGAATATTATTTATGTTAAGAGAGAAATATTGAAAACTTGTCGTGAATAATTATTTCGTATTAATTATATTTAAAACAATTGTGTTTTGTGTATGGAATTTTGTTTTATTTTTATTTCGATCACTAACCGGAAAAATATATACAGCACGTGGTAGTTACATTATGACTGATAGTATTCCACACTAACTATGCATATTCATTAGACTGGTTCATATATGGCACTTTTTTTCGGATTTGTGTATGGGCCACCCGGAATATATATTACACAGAAAAAAATATTCAATTGGAAAAAACAATTAAATATTTGCTCAGCTTAAAATTTGACATTCAATTAAATTTTACTTGAATCAATTAACCATTTGCTCAATTCTGAAAAATTCATAAAAACAAAAAAACTCATCATAGTAGGCTTTGAGTAACAATGCGATGAACGCTGCACAGTGGGTTCGATGGTACCCAAAATGGCGATTAATTCAGATAAGCAGTAGTTTTAGAATATTATATTTTTTTTATTGATGAACTAATATAAACACGTAAAAATACACATTTTGGAAAAAAAAAATTGGAAAATTTTTTTTTTAACCTGTTTTTGTTTTTCGGAAAAAAGGGTTATAGTTCACAATTTTTGCTGTAACTTTGGAATGAAAAGCGATAAATTAATAAAAAAAAAAAATGGAAATTAAAGTGTACATAATGTGCTATCAAAGTAATCAAAGAAAGAACGCATAATATATATTTATATTATTATAAATTTTATTTGAAATCCAATTTTGTTTTTTCACAAAATCTCATAAATGTACTAATTTATCTGAAAAAAGTGATTTAAGGAAATGTTATAGTTTTTTATTAACGAATTATCATAAATACATAAAAATACAGCATTTTAGAAAGAAAAGTAAAAAAAAATGTTTTTTTAATCTTTTAGTCGTTTTTTTTTGTTTTTCGAAAAAAAAACATGAAACCCTTGAACATGTAATTAAACTACAAAAAACAAATGGAGGGACAGTTTTTTGGCGTAGGGGGGAGGGTTTCCCGGGAGAATATGGGGGACACCTTTCCCTCGTCATAAACGTTGCCAAATAAATAAATGTCAGTTTTTGCACATAATTAATAAAATGTATCATTATTCAAATTATTTTTTTCTACACACGCCCCCAAAAAGGGGCGGCCCGAAAAATTGTCTTTCCCGATCCCATTGGTTCAAATTCAGGTCGATGAACCTCATATGGCATTAAAATGTTTTATTTATTGAACAAATATAGAAATAAAACATGTAAAAAAAATATTTTTCTGGGATAGTTTTAGTTCATAAAGGTGGAATTTTTTCCCCCCTGGTCCGATTTCGCTCGTTCAAGAATTTAACCAGCCTATGACCATTATACATATCTGTTACAAACTTCAGGAGTCTAGCTCTTGTTTTTTGTACTTTATGGTGTGCTCCACAAGAGACGGACGGACGGTCACACCGTCAGTCACAGAATGTCTTAGAATCGATCAGTGATCAATAATATACACTTTATGGGGTCCTAGACCCATATTTCAATACGTTACATACGGAATGACAACGAGAGTATACGCCCATTCTGTAGTTAGAGGGTATAAACACACATATAATGGTCTTGGTAAATAAATGATACCCATACTTTTTACACAAAAATGGGAATAAAAAAAGGGCCGGGCATTGTCTGGACTTTTTTTTCTTTTAAATAAAAGCTGATATCCTATACTTTTTTAAAATCCACAAAACTTAATCCAACTATTACTAACTTAATTAGTAAATGTGGAAAATATCCCAATTTCGGACCCTTTTTAAAAAAAATATTAAAAATGTTAAGACAAATTTTTAATAAACAAAAAAAAAAAATTACAATTTAGTTTAATACCTGATGTTGGAGATTCCATTATAAAAGATTTTCTTTTAAAAGATTTAATACTAATAATAATCGCTTGGATTGTAAAAAAATTTCAATTTTTTTCAGTTTTTTCAAAGACTGCAATAATTTGCTAACTTTGACACCTCACCGAAAAAAAAGTAAACAACTTAGTTGATTGATTTTGATAACTAGTGTTGCAGAATTTTATCTACTTTTACCCCATACCAAATTTTATAACAAAAACTTCATTTATAAATTTCAATTAATCGCCCAATGTGCGCTGTTGCGTTTTTTGTTTTAGTTTTCGTTAGTCGTCAAATAGAAAAGTACTTGCACGCACACAAGACGAAAAAAACAAAATAATATTACGCAAAAAAAAAAAAACAATTTAAACAAAAGACTTGAAAAGACTGGCAAAAAAACACTACAACTGTAAAATAATGATTTACCATTCACTCAGATCAAGCATTGGATTAATCAAAAATAACACAAAATCATTGATTAACCGCTCATTCAAATCAAGCATTGGTTTAATCAAAAATAACAGAAAAATAACAATTAACTAATTACTCAAATCAAGCATTGGTTTAATCAAGGAACAGTCAATTACTAACCTACAATTTTCGTGCTTGATCCAACAATTTTGCTCATTAGCTGACTTTTAATTAAAATAATGCTCAACCTGGTGTATTTCGTGCTTGATCTAACAACTCATTTTTATCTGTGTAAGCACCATGAAAAATAACACATGATTTTTTTCAGATTTTTTCATTAAGGTTTAGAGGTCGCTATCAGGCCTCAACCTTTGGGTCTTAAAATTTTTTTTTGACACAATAAAAAAAAAAAAATATTTTTATTATAATTTAGAAGAAGTATTTCATTTCCAAAAGTGACCGGGAAAAAATTATTTGATTGATTAGGGTCTTAGTCTAAAAATTAAAAAAAAAAAAACTTTTAGTTTTATAAGCTTACATAATATGTTTGTAGTTGGTCTTGGTAATACATTCTCTATAAAAAATTTAATTTGTTCTGAAATATCGAAGACATGGCGTAGAATACCTAAAGGATATTTAAAAAAAAAACTAATGAACAAAATTTTAGATTTTTTTGTATTATTTATTATTTTTTTTTGTATTAAATAATCTAATCAAGTAAAATTATAATTAAAAATACAAAAAATAAAAATTGTAATTTTTTTTTTTTGAAAATATCAATTTTTGGTTTCTGCTGCAAGTGAACGTTATTTAGCAACAAATACAAAATTTCAAGCAGAATATGTTTTCAAGACCAACTAAAACCATATTACGTAAGCTTATCAAAATTGAAAAAAAAAAAATAATTTTTGGAGTAAGACCCCAACCAGACTAATTTTGTTTTCATGGTCACTTTGGAACTGAAATACTTGTAGGACCTAAATGAAACTTTTTGTCATTAATACATTGGTTGATTAATGTATTAATGACTATAACTATAATAAAAATAAAAAAAATAAAAAATTGAAAATTTTTGTTTTTCATTTTTAACCCTCAGTAGCGACCCCTAACCCTTAATGAAAAATTCTGAAAAAAATCACGTATTATTTTCACACGATGCACATTGGGTTGAAATGGATCAAAAGTGGCGCTTTATTCAAAACTGAAAAAAAAATTACAAAAATTACACAGCTCAACAAGAAAATGTGTTTGGGATTCTGGTTAGTGATTTGGATAGTGTCTGTTGCGCTGATTCCAAATCCGGAGCCCAAATTTGTCTATCACGTCAGGATTTTGAGTAATTCGCGGTTAAAGTGCCGAAAAGGGAAATTTTTGACTTATAAAATAAGATCCTGACATGCAAATGACTTGGTATCAAGCTCATTCGAAAGCCTGTAGTTTTATAAAAATTTAATTTTATAAAATGGTAAAAAAATCATTAGCAAAAAATCTGTCACAACTATTATTCTGAGCTGTTTATTTTTCTTGCAATCCGGCGTCAAAATCAAATAAATTTTTGTGTTTTTGAATATGGTGCTAAAAATTTAAAATCAACTTATTTCTACACCATTTACAGATGTAATTCGAAAAAGATCAATTGTAATTCGAAGATTATACTTGTAATTCGAAGATTCCATTTGTAATTCGAAGATTCCATTTGTAATTCGAAAATTCCATTTGTAATTCGAAGATTATACTTGTAATTCGAAGATTCTATTTGTAATTCGAAGATTCCATTTGTAATTCGAAGATTCCAATTGTAATTCGAAAAATATGAACTGAATTTCCATTGATATTTTTCGAATTACAATTGGAATCTTCGAATTACAAATAGAATCTTCGAATTACAAATAGAATCTTCGAATTACAAGTATAATCTTCGAATTACAAATGGAATTTTCGAATTACAAATGGAATCTTCGAATTACAAATGGAATCTTCGAATTACAAGTATAATCTTCGAATTACAATTGATCTTTTTCGAATTACATCTGTAAATGGTGTAGATTTTTTTTGGTATTTATTCATTAAAAGGTAGTTTTTTTATTATGGAACCATCAACTTCAGCCATTTTCAAATACATTTCTGTTTTTTGTTTTTTGAAAATTGTTGTAAAAATATTTTTGTTATTTTTTTGTAAAATGTTCCAAAATTGGAGTATTTTTAATACTTGATGGAATATAAAAAAAATGTAAGAGGTTGTTATTGCTTATACATTTTGATAATAAAGAATATAGTATAAGCTTTAATTTAAAAGAAAAAAAAACGTCCGCGTTTAATGCCGTTATTTTTATACCCTCCAACTACAGTATGGGGGTATACTCACTTTGTCATTCCGTGTGTAACGCATCGAAATATCGGTCGGGGACCCCATTAAGTACATATATTATTGATCAGTGATCGATTCTAAGACATTCTAGCGATGTCCGTCCGTCCGTCCGTCCGTCCGTCCGTCCGTCCGTCTGTCTGTCCATCCGTACGTCCGTCCGTCTGTAGTTAACACGATTCAGTCCAAAATAAAAGAGCTAGATCCCCCAAGTTTGGCACAAATATGTCTTGTATTCCTAGGCAGGTTAAGTTCGGAAATTGGCCAAATCGGACCAGGGGGAAAAAAGTTCCCCCTTGAATAACTAAACCAACCTCTAAAAAAATACACTTTTTTACATGTTTTTTTGTATTTTTGTTAAGTAAATGAAACATTTGGTATATTTATCGCGATGGGAAGGTGCTCTCAACGTCCCCCACTGACCTTATCAACCCCCCCCCCCCCCAAAAAAAAAGATACGCCCCTGACAAATTTTTGTTTTAATTTTTTTTTACATTTTGGAGGGTATAAAAGATTCGGCACAGCCGAATTTAACACTCTCACTTGTTTTTATTTAAGATTTTATGAAAAAAATATGGTGGCTTCAATAACACTGCATCACAAAAAAAACAAAAAAGTTTCTGACCCAGAAACAAGATCCACTAATCCTTATGTATTTTGACCTTCTGAAATCGATTCTGCCATCAGAATTTAGTTCTATAGTTGGGGTTTCCTGTGATTTACAAGGAAAGTCCGCAAAGTAAACCCACCTAATTTCCTTGTGAGTTTGACAAACTTACAAACTTTTTTATATTTCTGTATGTAAGGTTCAAGTCTGATTTATAACGTATAAAATAAGAGTATTTTTAATAAAATCCGTAAAAAATTGCAGAAGTTACATGCATTGAAACAAAAACGCATTATTTCAGTTTTATACAAAAACAGTTGTATTTATATTGTGAATTAATGCATTTTTGTTCAAATGCAAGTAACTTCTGAAAATTTTTATGGATTTTATGAAAAAACCTCTTATTTTCTTTGTAATAAATCAGACTTGAACATTACATACACTCAAAAAAAAAACTGTAAAGTTAGCAAAAAAAGCATGTAAACCTACAAGAAAATTTGCTGATTTTGAACCCACAATTTTTTTGGTAAAGTTAGCAGAAACTTTTTGCTAAAAATTAGTTAACTGAAATTTTTTATACACATTTGAGGACCCCATTGGGTTTGGACCCGATAGGTCCAGACCCCGATGGGCCTTGACCTAGTTGGGTTCCTTAAAAATCGTCATAGTTTTTGATCCAAAATTTTTGTCCGTTTCGCTCTACCTTGCTTAGTTTTTGAGATACTTGATTTTAGGGGACCACCGGGGTTTTGAGAATTACAAAACTCGATAACTTCAAAAGTATTACTCGGAGAGCTTTTGATTATTTTTCGGTCTTGTTCTACGTGTTGAGAGCTACAAAAATGCTTTTGGACTTTTTGTTGTGTCGGCAATATTTACCGAGATATGAGCATTTTAAAATTTTAGATAGCGCCATTTTAAGTTTCCGAAAATAAAAAAAAATTTTACCATTTATTTTTGCTAATATTAGCAAAAAAGCTTGTAAAAATTTGGTTAACTCAATTCTAAATTTACCAAAAAAAAAATAGTTCAAATTTTGTTTAAAGTTGCTAATGCGCTAAATGAAGTTTACAAGATATTTTTTGCTAACTTGCTAATCTCAACTAAAAATTTGCTAAAAGGTAGCTAACCAGCATTAGCAAAAAAAAATTAGTAAATCTACTAATGTATTATTTTGAGTGTACCGAAATAAAATTTTAAAAAAGGTTAACTTATTGTTAGTCAAATTTTCAAGGAAATCAGGTCGGTTCACTTTTGATGACTATCCTTGTAAATAAGAGAAAAACCCAACGATAGAATTTAATTCTGATCGCGGAATTAAATTTAGAAGGTAAAACTACATAAACAAGTAAGAGTTTAAATTCGGCTGTGCCAAATCTTTGATAGCCACCAAGAAGCAAAAAAATAAAAATGACAGTTACGGGTTTCGGGGGGATAGGGAAGGGGGGGCGGGGTAAGCAGATGTTTCTGGGTGGTGTAATATAATATCTGACAAAAAAACATGCATGATGTTAACTTTGTTTATTACGAATAACGCAGCTGATATATTATTTTTTTTTAATTTCCAAGGCTTAAGTTAAAAAAGGTAAATTTAAACATTCAAGAATTTTTCTGAAAAAATTAGGTTTCTTAATAAATTTAGGTTTTATATTAGAGCATATAGTTTTTGTTTTAACGTTTATAATAGCTTTTTACATAAACTTTAATTTGCTATTTGTTTCAAAATATTGTGTTTTTTAATTTCACAGATACAGCAACAATTGTGAATTTAGTTTTTTCCCGAAATAAAGCATAACCACGCGCCTAATATGTTTAATTTTTTTTTTTAAATGGTGGTATTTTACTTATTAATGATTAGACGCCAATAAAAAAAATTAATAGTTCAAAATTACAACTTTCCGGACTTTTTTATGGAAACACAAAAATCCGACTTTAAACAAATTTTGTGCAAGTATTAACACATATTTATTTTTTACTGTTTTAAATTGTTATTATCGCATTAAAAATACTTTAATTTGCAACTGTATTCATTAAATTATCGCTTTTGGTTTGAAAGTTACAGCTTAAATTGTGAATCAAGTTCAATTTTCAAGAAACACTAAAAAAATTCTGACAGGTTAAAAAAAAATAAAAACACATGTTTTCTCTTGAAAAGGGTGCTTTCTAATGTATTATTCATCATTCATCAATCAAAAAATATTAGGTGTTAAAATCACTGCTTTCCCGAATAAAGCGCCACTTTGCCTCTCATTCAACCCAATGTGCGGTGCTTAATATATGTTCCGGATGGCCCGTACAAAAATCCAACTTTTGTTTTTATGAACCAACCTAATATACAAACATATGTATATGGATTACTCAATTTTGCACCAGTAAATGATTTAAGTTAACTTTAAAAAAAAATTATTAAATGTTTGGTAAACAAATTGAGTACATTTTTAATTGACGCAATTAAAACTAAGCTCAAACTACGATTTTTTAAATAAATTTTTAATTGTGTCAAGAAAAAATTTATTCAAAAGTTATTAATTTTAAAAATAGTATTACAAAGTTTCACTGTTTTTTTTTACAAAAAACACTTTTTTAAACTTTTGCCCAATATGTGTATTTATTTCTTAAAGACATCGAAAAATTTCATAAAGATGATTTCAAACTTTCATATACAGTGCCGGTTAAAAGTCTCCACACAGTGCTAGGTTAGGTTAGGTTAGGTTGTAAGTGGCTGCTGACGTTTTACGTCAACACACGTAGACTCTGAGGTCCATTGTGATACCACGGGATCGTAATAGGTGTCCCTGCTAGTCCCTGTCGTTAAACCAGTTTGAGCTTCTTATGAAACTCCTTAGATGTTGAATTTTGACATCCGACAAATCTGAAAGATCGTACAGCTCCCTAGATCCCAGTGAAGCAAGTCGCTGACCAGAAAGTGCCGGGCAATGGCAAATAAAGTGTTCGATAGTTTCCAACTCCTCTTCATCCATGCAACTTCGGCAAAAGTCATTCGACAGCACATTTAACCGCTCTGCGTGCTTCCCTATAAGACAGTGTCCAGTAATTATAGAAACCACCGTTGAAATCTCTCCTCTTGGAAGCGATATCAGCTCACTTGTGCGCCCCTGATTAAGAGAAGTCCAAATCAGTCGTGTTGTCTCACACGTCCATCCATTTGCCCATCTTTGATTAGTCTCCGTCGCAGAACAAAGCCGTAGGTTTTGCTTGCAAGTTTCTAGAGGCATACCAACACATTCCAATTCTGTTGGAACCTGTAAGGTAGTTCCTAGTCTTGCAAGCTCATCGGCTTTGCAATTCCCTGGAATGTCTCTGTGCCCTGGGACCCATATGAGTCGTATGTTAAACTGCTTGGCCATCTCATTTAAGGACGTGTGGCAGTTAAGGGCAGATTTTGTTTTCAGAAACATTGAATCCAGGGACTTGACCGCGGCTTGACTGTCAGTATAGATGTTGACTGCGGTTGTAGACAAGACATTGCAGCTCAACCAGTCAGCCACTTCCTTTATTGCCAGCATCTCTGCCTGGTAGACACTGCAATGATCTGGCAATCTACGAGCCAGGCTCAATCCAAGCTCTTCCGAATAGACCCCAAAGCCCACTTGTTCGTGCAGCCTCGATCCATCTGTGTAAAAATTTATGGTAGCTCCACTTCCCGGAGTATCCCCCATCCAAGACTCCCTGGATGGTATCATAGTGGTAAAGTGGCGCTCAAAGAGGCTCAAAGAGGGAGCACAATCCACATTTTGTGGTATTGTTATCTTTTTCAAGATCGCGCTATGGCCACAATCGCTGCTCCTCCATTGCAGCGTGCTATTAAGTCATACAGTGCTACATATAGTAGATGAAATTTGTTAAAGTCAAATTTTAAAATACCAGACCTTTTTTATATTATACATACATATTAGGGTGGTTTTTCTTGTATGTGTTTTTTTTTTAATTCCGGGGAGTGCCGGGCGAAAATTTATGCTATTGGATCTAAAAATAATTGTGTAAAAATTGAGGAAAATCGGAATTAATTAACCCGTGCCGCAGAGAGGTCAAAGTTTCGAGAAAAGACCAAAATGGCCATAATTTTGACAAAATTAAAAAATGTAAATTTTTTGAAAATAATCAAAACAAATTTTTTTTAATTTTTATTTTACCCAATAATACTCAAATAAAATTATTTGAACTTTTAATGACAGCGCTAACACTTTGAAACTTGCAATACAAAAAATACCATGCATTTTGGGTGGTACCTGAAATGAGTATTTTTGATTTTTTGAAAATTTTATTAAACAAAAAAATTAAGTTGTGCTAATCTATAGCAATTCATTATTAACTACAACCTAAAGCTTATATATTTAAAAAAATTAGAGATATCCATTGACTCAATTGTTTTTGGGAGTCATTTGAGTTTTGCGGTCTACCATTTTGAAAGGTTATTTTACAAAAAAAAATGCAATTTTACAACAAAGTTTTTATTCTAAGGATTCTAGTTGAATTACAAAAAAAAAAACAGTTATTTTACAAAAATTATGTTATACGAGGATTTATGTTGTTTAACAAAAAAAAAACATTTTTTTGTTTTGTAATTTTTTTTTTATTGAAAAATATTTTTAAAAAAAAAAGTTTGAAAAATTTATTACGAGGATTCTAGTTAATTTACAAAAAAAACAGTTATTCTACAAAAATGATTTTATTACGAGGATTTATGTGGTTTAACAAAAAAAAATTTTTTTCTAAATTTACCATTTTGGTTTGTAAGTTTACCATTTTTTCTTGTAAGTTTACCATTTTTTTCCGGTTTTAAAACAATATTTTTACCAATAAAATTGGTTATTTTACCAATTTTTGGCGCATTCAAAATTACGAGGAAATCTCCTTAATCCGATTTTGCCCATTTCCGAACTTAACCTGTCTAGGAATATAAGACATATTCGTGCCAAACTTCGAAAGTCTAGCTCTATTATTTTTGACTGTATCGTGTCCTCTAGCCATCTCTAGAATGTCTTAGAATCGATCACTGATCAATAATACATATTCTTTATGGGGTCCTAGACTGATATTTCGATGTGCTACACACGGAATGACAAAGTGAGTATACCCCCACACTTTGGTTAGAGGGTATAAAAATGATTTTAAGATTGGAAAATAACAATGAAATTTTTTTCAAAAAATTTAAAAGAATAGTAATAATTGTTATCACACGATACTACTGGGCAAAAAAATTGTTGAACCTCTAGAAGTTTCCACAAAAACATTTCAAAAAAATCAAAGAGTACACGCAATTTCAAAAACGAGATTTAAATTTTAAAACTTAGAAACACTCTTTTGAATTTTTTAGCAATATTTTTTTTAAAAAGTACGTCAAAAAAACAAAAATTAAAAAAAAAAAAAATGAATTTTGACTACTTAAAAAGATGTTATGAGTACAACAAGTTTGGATAAAAATTGTTTAGATTAAAAATTGTTTGGATTAAAAATTGTTCCTTTGCTCAAACTTATTGTACTCATTACTTCTTTTTAAATAGTAAAAATTCCAAAAAAAAAATTTGTTTTTTGACGTACCTTCTAAAAAAATATTGCTCAACAATAAGAGTGTTTCTAAGTTTTAAAATTTAAACCTCATCATTAAAATTGTGTATACTCTTTGATTTTTTTAAAAAAATTTTTGTGGAAAACTTCTACCCGTTCAACAATTATTTTGCCCAGTAGGATCGTGTGATAACAATTATTACTTTCTTTTAAATTTTTTGAAACAAATTTCATTGTTATTTTGCAATCTTAAAATCATTTTTACTGCTCCAATGGTCCGTCGTAGAGGGGTCAAAAGCAAGACGGAACGCGACAAAAAAAATATTGTATGGGGACCGCCTTAAAAGCTAGAGGGTAGGTGAGTTAAGAGAAAATGTTTGGATTAAAAAAATGTTGTGGGTCGGTCATACATTTGATTGCTCTAGGGGCACTCTTAGGGCAATTAGAGCGGCTGGAGCAAAAAACATGTCATTTTGTATGGGAGCCCCCTTAGAAGTTGGAGATAGAGTTTGTTCCAGGCGCGGATCCAGCAATTTCATTTGGGGGGGGGGGGTCGATTTTTTTTACCATAAAAATTGTCTGCAAACGGAAAGCAATAAAGTTTTGTTGGTGCGGGGGGGGGGGCATATTTCTAAAAAGCATATTTCTAAAATTTATGCAAAAAAAAATAAATAAAAATTATATTTCAAAAAAGGTAAAGTATTTATTTTTTGCAAGACCGTTTATAGTCAAATAAACGGGCCAATTTGCAGTTTTGATTAGAATATGACTGTCATAAACAAATTTTAATGATTGAACATCAATTGTGTTCTATATATGAGGCATTCCACACCAAATGTGTCGAATGAGTAATATTCATGCAATTAATATTACTCATTCGCAACTTTAAAACAAGAAAATACAAGCAAATTACAAAATTGTTATGAAATTTAAAATTCAAATGCGATTTTCTCGAAAAAAACGAAAAATACATTTCTGATTTTTTTTGTGTGGATGGACAAACATCTAAACTTAAAAAAAAAAATTAAAAAAAAAAATGTGGCCGGATTTTTGATAAATTGACTTTTTTAAAAAATGGAAAATTTCAGAACGGGTTCTGAAAATTTTTCAAGGAAAAGAAAATTATTCGATAGCCCATACGAAACTATATAAGAATGTAAATTTTTAAGACTGTGGTGCATTCCGTTTTAATGTAATAAATATTTAATCAAGGCAACTCGCCACAAATTTGACCATTTTTCCAATATTTGACCACGCCTCCTAAGCCCAGTTTTTGAAAAATTGAAAAACCGAAAACGCAATTTTCTAAGTTTCATATAGGGCTATCCATACAAGCTATTCAGAAGTTTATGGTACACGTGTTTTCTTTTTTCGCTGGACATTTGGTGTGGAATGCCTCATATATATGCCAACAAAAAAAAAAACAAAAATTCAAAATTTTATTTGAAAATTTTATTAAAAATTCAAAAAAATTTATTTGCAAAGACTATCATAAAATTGATAATTATACACTCAGAAAATTATTGCAGTTACTACATGACGGTCGTTTGTGTAGTAAGTAGTAGCTGTTGTTTTTAACTACAATTTCGGTCGTTTTTGTATGAAAAAATCTTAAACAACTTTTTTTTTTGTAGTAGTTTCAAAAAATAACTACAAAAAATATACTACACTGTAGCAATAGTTGATTTATGTAGTTGTTTTTAGCATAGCTGTATTATTGATTTTTTTTATTTGGATTTTTTGGAAAAAAATAAAATACTTTGATATTTTAGTTGGCTATCAAAAAATAAAATGTTTTGTTATTTTATTTATTTTGGTTTGAATAAAATAAAATTTTATTTTATTCAAATTCATAAAAATGAAATAATATTTCTTTCCAAAAAAATCAAATAATTTTTTCTGATTGCTTATTCAAACAAACAAAATAGAATTTTTCAAAATAATCAACAAAAATTTGTGATTTTTTTTGGTTATTCACAAAAATTCGAATGAATAACGTATTATTTAAACAAAAAAAAGAAATATTCTTGAAAATTTTGTGTTTGAAAAATATATTTTTTTTTATTTATTTTGAATTTTATTATACAGTAAAACACACAATTATTCTTACAAACCACTATTGTTTTACTTATTTAAGGTTTTCTTTACTAAAACATTAATTAGATTATTTTTAATTTTTTCCCAAATTGACTTTTACTGATTAAAAAATGTTCTTAAAACATTTTCTTATGGAAAATACTCTAGTTGATTAGACTTTTCGATATTTTTCTTAAACAATAAAAAGTCGTGAAAGGATGTATAATTACTTAAATACCCTTAATTGTAAAGGTTTATTTTGCAAAACATTGAGATTTTTAAGGGTTTTTGCTTTGGTGACATTTTTAAGAAAATATTCTTTAGTATTAACTGTGAAATGTTTCTACTACACAAAAATTATTTTAATCGAAAAAAATTTCATTCTTTATACAATTGAACATTTTTGCAATAGAAAATGCATTATTCTATTTTTAAAATTTAAATGCATATTTGCTTATAATATTTTTTTATTTTTGACTACTTTTGAGGTAAAACTGATGTTGTACTGATGATGTAATTTATTGTGATTCTCTAGCACATAACGATCTATCCTTCTATCCAACGGCGTATGCAGGACTGTTTTTTCAGGGCCCAACAACAACAACAACAAAAATTTTGTTGTTTTTTTCGTGAGATTTGTGTTTTCCAATACATATAAAAAAAATATTTTTTTGTTGTTGTTGTTGGGCCCCCCCTCTGTATACGCCGATGCTTCTATCCCTCATTTTACGGATTAACTGTTATATTTTTTAAGCGAGATACATTGAAGTCTACAAAAAGGGAAAAAATATTCTACGAATTAGTGCATGAAATTTCACTGGGGAAGTATCATATTGAAAATAATTAAAATAATAAGTTATAATGTATCAAAAATGTTTCAAATTTACTTTATAACTATATCACATAGGCCAGGTAAAATTTGTGACACCCGTGTAAAACACGGGTGGTTGGAAACAGTTTTTGCCTAAAAGTGCGAATACTATATTTTCTTTTTTGAATACGTATTTGGAATGTCTAAGAATAATATAGGAACAAAAACCAAAACATCGATCGAGCACCTTTTTCAAAAATCGCGGTTGAATTGCAAAAGATTATTATATTCGAATTTTCTCGAAAACTAGAGATATCAAAAAAATCAAATATTATTTGGAATTATGCATTTATATAAAGTATTCAAAAAAATTTACATTGCAGTATTCAAACGGTCAAAAAATAAACATAATTATTTTGAATGTATTTTATACGGTATGGAATTGGGCACATTTTTAAGCGCAAAAAACACAAAAACGAAACAAGCTACAGCATTTTAAATGACAGATTTGGATTCTACAGGTCCATATTATATAAAATCCACTCTTAGTCTTTGACATTAACGCAATAATGTCTAACAGTGGTGCTACAAAAACGCTTATAAATAACATTTTTTAAATTTCTATTCCGAATATCTCGAAAACGAGAAGCTATAGAGAAATTGCATATTTCATAGAGTATGCGGTACGTTTACATTTTTAGACTAACTACTTACAATTAGACCTCAATGGTCAAAACGTACTCTGAAAATTTAAATACTTTTAGGCATTTCTTTTAAAAAAGGGAAAATGGAAATTAATTGTTGATTTCTTGTAAGAGTCCTAACACCTTAAATGGGAAATGAAGTGTTGATTTTTTAGAATCCTAACAGGTATTGCTTAGACTTTTAAGCTCTTAATTTCCTTAGTTTTTCTCTTCCTTGCTTCTGCAGAAACAAGGTCAGGTATATCGTTGAGTGTGACTTTTCATATTTTTTTTTAACTATCCCATTATGCCAATAGTTAATCAAGCTGGAGAGAAATTGGCATCGGCCTGACCAATTTTGCTCGGATGCTGCTCAATTTTTTATTTTTTTTTGTAAAACATAATGGCTGGCTTTTAAGCCGGTTGGTTTGTTTGTTGATGCCAAAGTGGTCCTATATTACATAAATACGCCCACGAAGACTTTTCGAAATTTCTTAAAACTATATAATCATACTGATGGCCAGGCAACGATATGTAGTTTTGGTTCACTTACGTCAACGTTACAAAAAATTTCTTCTGTTTCTGTTGAATGTTTCAATAAAAATATTTGAAATTCAAATTCTTAAAAAAAAAAGTTTTGTTAAGTAAATATTTGCATAAGTTTATAGCTCTGCACTTGGAATTTCCTAAATCACAACTTAACTTTTCTGAATTCAAATGGACTTTTTATAAATTACAATTTATAAGAACCTGATATTAAAACAAAACTGTTTTGTAAGAATAATTTTTTGTTAAACTGTACAAAATAAATAAAATAGTTTTTTTTTCAAACACAAAATTTTCAAGAATATTTATTTTTTGTTGTTTGAATAATACGTTATTTATTTGAATTTTTGTGAATAACCAAAAAAAATCACAAATTTTTGTTGATTATTTTGAAAAATTATATTTTGTTTGTTTGAATAAAAAAAATCAGAAAAAATTATTCGATTTTTCGTTATTCAAATAAAATCAAAATAAATATTATTCATTTTCAAATATTTAAATAATCTGTTATTTGATTATTTTTGAAAAAATATTGTTATTTATTCATTTCGTTATTTCAATCATAGCATACAGCACTGGTTTTTAGTTTTTTTTCTAAAACTCGTTTTTTTTCTAGAAATTTTTATTGCAAACGAATGTGTCGAGCGAGTTGGTTGTGCGGGATGCGGAAGGAATTATTTTTATACCAAATAAATAATATCTAAATAAATTAAATTACAATTTATTAAATTTAATTATAACAAAAAATATGTTTTTGGAAAAATATTCTTGAACGAAAGAAAATAAGTGGATAAATGAGATAACAAGTGTGTATAATATAGCGCTCACATAAACGTGCGTAAAAACCGGAAAAAAACCAAAATAAAATGTGTGCAGTGTTTTGTTTTCTTATGAGCGTGCCATCTTTCTTTTCTTTGTATACACAACAGAACAGGTACATACTTTTTTGAAACATTCCAAATTAATTATTTTTTTTATAAATCAATTTTTCCAAAGCATTTCGTTTTTTTTTTATTCCAGACAAATTTTGATCAGTGGCGGTGAAAATTTGAAATGAACTATTAAAAAAACAAAGGTAAATACAATCAATTTATTTTGTTTAACATTTTATTAATATAATTTTTTTCTTCTATAATTCCAGATAAATACATCAAAAAATTGTCATCATGTCGAAATTCTATACAACCAACTGAAATGTATTGCTTTTTAAATAAATAAATATCAATCATTTAAACGTTTAAGAAATTTTTTAAATAAAATTTCAGGCAGTTGTAGAAAAAACAACTGTATTAAACAGTTTTGTAGTAGTTTTTACTACATTTTGTAGTTGAAAATCAATAGTTAAAAACAACAACATGTTCAGTTGTTTTTACCGTTATATGTAGTGGACGCCTTTTCAACGACAAAATGTAGTCAAAACAACTGTCTTTTGTAATAGATTTTACCGACATACTTTTTTGAGTGTAATTTTTGATTTTTTTTTTGTAGTTTTTTATAGGAAAATATTGATATAATGAATTTTCCGTCATAAAAATTGACTTATGACAGTCATAGCCAGTTACAACTGTGAATAAACTCGTAAACTTATATATAAAAATACATTTTTTTTCAAAATTTTTACAGAAAAAACTCTTAGATTCTAAAATATTTTTCATATAGAAAAAAACTAATTTTTGAGACATTGGTCTTTAGACAAATTTTCAGATTTTAAAAGCCTTTTATATGAAAAAATAATTAATTCTTTTAGTTAATGAATTAATTAAAATAATTTTTAATTGAACAGTTCCTGCGAATGAGGACGAATACACCATTTGTATAATTTTACAAATGGCGATAAAAACGCAGGAAACGGTTGGAAACTAATATTTTTGTGAACTTTTTGCATTAATGGATAAATGCATTATGCAAAAATGTTAAGGAAAATATTAGATTTTATCCGTTTTCTGCGTTTTAATTGATTTAGAAAATTTGTGGTGCTTATGAAGCAAAATGTTGGAAAAATTATTTTTTTTTTCATGCTTTTTGAAAATATTTTGCTTCATAAGCACCACAAAAATATTCTAAATCAATTTTTAAAAAAATTCTAGCAATAATTTGGTTTTTACAGATTGAAAAAATATCAATTAGTCGAGGAGTTATAGCCAAAAAAAAACATGTAAACAATATGATGAAAAACGGCACTTAACTGCAAAGTTCGAAGGTCGATTAAAAAAAAAAATCGAACTTACATAAACAAACGCCGCAATACGGGTCTTCTAATTATGCCTCTATTTTCACTCCTCACTCTCAGAATCGACCTAAATTTTGCTAACCTGAATTTGTTCCACATTGAAATGCAATACTAAAATATCGTAATTTTGCAAAAAAAAAAAATAAAAAGCTGATAAAATGTTTGCAATTAATTATTTTTTGTTGCGTTTGTAAATCAAGTGGGAAATGATAAATAATGTTCACAATGCATTCGGAACCATTTGGAATAAAACTGGGAGTGTGCCTCGCAAAAAAACACACTTTTTTAGAAATTCACGTTTTTTACACATGTTTGGAGAGCTGACACGTCCACAAAAATAACCACTGCGAGATGTTTGTCTATCTCCCTAGAGTTGTCAGCTATTCGGCATATTTCAAAAACCGGTTTTCGAATTGTTAAAAAAACCGCCGTTTTTTTAAAACCGGTTTTCGGTTTTTTAAAAAAACTTTTTTTATTTGAAACCCGGTTCGAATAACCGGTTTTCAGTTTTTTTTATTAAAAAAAATAGTTTAAAAAAATTAAAAAAAAAGGTTTTTATTTGTTTTTAACAAAAAAAAAGAGAAAAAAATAATTGTACACAATAATTGTAAACACCCGGAAAATTGGTCCCAAGCTAAAACATGGACCGTTTGGATCTGTCTTTTGTAAAATCTTTAATGAGTGTAAAAAATACTCGCAATCCAAATTTTTGTGAATTAGGCTTCTATTTGTTGCAAATAAACTGCCCTAACTGAATATCGGGCGGAATTGGTACATGGGCCTAGGTCCAAAAATGGTCCGATTATAATCAGATGTGATTAGGTTATTGAAGTACATGTTAAATATATACAAACAAAACTTAAATTAAATAGTTTATAGTTTCATGAATTTGAGAGATTTTTGTGAATATCGGGAAGGTGGTTTGTGTGGGGGCTACAGGAAGAACTGGTCCGTTTCCTTTAAAATTCAGCATGGTGATTTGTGAATACAAAACACGTTTACCTGCCAAAGGATACCTTTTATAAAACCGCTTTTAGAGTCATAGGTCAAAACGTGGACCGAGTTTTTCTAATTTCAATAGGCTTCGTCCTTGTGTCAAAAGAAGCTTAAGTTTCAAATTTCAATCGGTTGATAATTGCGACCTGTATCGAGTTTACACCGTTACATGGACAGATGGACGGACAGACGGACATTGCTAAAGTGATTCTGAGTTGATCGGTATACTTGAAGGTGGGTCTTGGACCAATATTTTGGGTAGTTCCAAACATCAGCATAAACTAATTATACCCTGTACCATAGAGTGGTGTAGGGTATAAATACATTTAAGTGTCTCTTCACAATACAACAGCAAGCAGCAGACTGCAAAATTTCCACATGTATTTTGTTGTTGTTCAGCAGCAAGCAGCAGGAGCCAAATTTTCCATACAACAAACAAAAACAATATGTATGGGAAATTTTGTTGTCTGTTCTTATTTTTTTTGTCATCCAGAAACAAAATTTCATATACAGAGTTGTATTTTACAAAATTTGTAACAAATGGTGACCAAAAAATTAAGTATTATGTATTCGAAAATGTCGAATAATTCGACAAAAAAACTCGGTTTTTCGAATAACTAGAAAAAAAAAACCGGTTTTTAGAAACAGGCTTAAAAAAACCGGAAAAAACGAAAAACCCGGTTTTTCGAATAATTCGGAAACCGGTTTTGACAACTCTACTATCTCACAAAAAAATTCAGACATGTGTTTTTCGCTTTTTTTTAATAGCATTTCAATTTTGAATTTCATAACAACTAAGTAATTTGCTTGTATTTTCTTGTTTCAACATAGCGTATGATTAACATTTATGCAAATATTTAATACTCATTCGCTACGTTGAATCAAGAAAATACAAGCAAATTACAAAATTATTATGAACTTTAATATTCAAATGCAATTTCCTCGAAAAAATCTAAAAACACATGTCTGAATTGGATAAATATTTAAACAAAGCCACTCGACACAAATTTGACAATTTTTCCAATATTTGACCACGCCTCCTAAGCCCAGTTTTTGAAAAATTGGAAAACCAAAATCACAATTTTCTTAGTTTCACATAGGGCTATTCATACAACCTATTCAGAAATTCACGGGACACATGTTTTCCTGTAGCGGGACATTTGGTGTGGAATGCCTCATATATATATTATTGTTAGAAAACTTTTCAGATTTTTTATGTTTAAATGATATTTTTAACTTTAAAACGCAGAAAAAAATTTTGAGTCCGGGTTTTAGAAACATTTTTTTGGGAATAGTAAAATTTTGCATCTCTTTCTTAAAGCTTAAAAAAAGTGTCTTGGATTTGGAAAACTGTGAAAAATTTTGTAGAGACATAGCAAATTTAGAAATTTGCAAATGTATTTCGTTACAAATAACTTGGAAATATGATTGCAATTAAAATAGTTTGTTCTTATTAAAGGAATAATTTTTCACTAATCTAATGAAAAATTTTAATGCAATTATGAAATCTTATGAATAAAAATTAAAGAAAATCTTGCACGATATGTATTAAATTTCATTCGGCATATGAAATATCTCATTGTTGTAATGAAACATTAGTCCTGTTTTTTGCAGACCGGATTAAGATTAGGATTAACTCTATTTAGTTAAAAAATGGGTCAAATCAAGTCCAGAATTTTTTTTTATATTTTTTTTTTCTGAATTTACATCCAATTAGTTAATATAAACAGAAAAAAAAATTAAGCGTTGTCCAAAATGTAAAATGGTATAAATAAATTTGAGTTAATCCAAGGATTTAACTAAATTTATTTTTCATTCTTTGCATTTTTGACAAAGCCTAATTTGGTTTTCTGTTTATATTTACTAATTGTATGTAATTTCAGAAAAAAATTATAAAAAAAATTCTGGACTTGTTTTGGCCCAGTTTTTAACTAAATAAAGTTAATCCAAATATTAATCCGGTCTGCAAAAAACAGGGCTAATGTTAATGAAATTCATTCATTAGTGATATGAAGCGTTTTTTAATGAGTGCAGTATGATTTTGAGAGATTTTGACAGATTTTAGTACAAATATTATGGCCTGAAGTAGCTTTTTTTGTTATTCATCTACGGTTTTATCTGGAATTCGGACGCTAGAAAAAGTTTCAAAAGAAACGTATTTTACGCAATATTTTTGTCATACAAAAAAAAAATTATAAGAAAAAAAAAAATTTACTTGAATTCAAATATTTTAAGTCAAAATTTAGATAAAGATTTTTTTAATTTTTTCAGTTAAAAATATTACAATCGCTTTAAAATTTTTTTAGCAAGCCCGAATTTAAGTTTTTTTAATTAGCGATAATCATACGCACTGTTGGCCAAAATTTTATTTTTATAAAATCGTACATGGGTGCGTATGATTATCTCCAATTACACTAGTTTACAAATTAAAAAAAAAAATTGCAATCCACGACATTTTGCATTAATTTTTTATGTAAAATCTTACGCTGAATCTGAAAAACCACTTCAAAAAAAATTTAGTAGAACAGTTTTAGAGATATTGTCAACTTTTTTAAAATTCATTTTTAAAAAAGTGGTTTTACTTAAATTATTTTGAACAAATTGAACGATTTCATTCTTTTTGGTTCTAAATTAAAGGTAATTTAATGATATATCAACTCCACATACAACACTTTTCAATCTGATTATTACCTTAGAAGCTATTATTCGATATATTGACAATTTTGCTTCAATTTTACCTTAATTTGGCAAAAAATTAAAATTGCATTGTAAATTTCAGAAAGAATTTTTTTTTTAAATTCGTTTTTCTATTTGACGCTCAATTCTGATCTAATACGAAGATATTAAGATAAATTCTAAAAATCATAAAGATTTTCAAATACAATTTAGATTTTAATTGCATTTCAAAATGTATTTCAAATTGTTTGAATATCATTTTCAAATAAAAATTAGAAATTAAGGAAAAATTGGAAGTGGAAATTTCTTTAATAATTTCTGAATATTTAGAAAAACAGTTTGTAAATACATCAACACTTTCCCAACTATTTTTCAGAAAATACAAACAATATTAAAAAAATTTACAAATACATTTTAGTAATCTTCATTTATATTTTAAAAAATTTTAGTTTTATTTCACAAAATACTAAATATGTTTTAGAAACTTCTTTATATGTTCCAAAAATTTAATTTTCTCAAATTTATATTTAAGAAATTTCCAAATATATTTTAAAAATTTTTACCAAAGTTTTAAAAATTTTCAATTCTAAAAAAAAATTTTAAATTAAAAAAAAAAATACTTAAAACTGATTTAGAAAAACTTTAAAATATAAATAGTAAGATGTTTCTGAAATATAATCGTGTTTTTGAACACAACTAGCAATTTTTCAAGTAAAAATTTATGTTTCTTCTCTTTTTACATTGATATTTAATGAAAAAAGTTTAAAAAAAAGTCTAAAAAGCCAAAAAAAAACCTAAAAAATTTAAAAAAAGCTTAAAAATCCGCTTAAAGCTAAATGGAAAATTTTCCCGCGAAAAATTTTAAAAAATGCTAAATCTAGCGGGAAAAGCTGAATTGTCAACTCTGCCCCCAGCTATATTTGTGTAAAAACAACTTTTTATACCCTTCAACCGCAGTATGGGGGTATACTCACTTGGTCATTCCGTGTGTAACGCATCGAAATATCGGTCTAGGACCCCATAAAGTGTATATATTATTGATCAGTGATCGATTCTGAGACATTCTAGCGATGTCCGTCTGTCCGTCTGTCCGTCTGTGGATGACACGATACAGTCCAAACTAAAAGAGCTTCTGCAGTTTGGAACGAATATTATTATATTGCCCAAGTTCGAACATGGGCAAAATCGGATCAGGCGGAAAAAGTTTCCCCTTTAAGAACTAAACCAACCGCTGAAAAACTCAATTTTTTTATGGTTTTTTGTACTTTTGCAAACTAAAAATTTTTATGTCGGAAAAAGTCCTGCAGTTGGATCCAGAAAGGTTGTCTCCCATCGACGAAACCACCCCCCCCCCCCCAAAAAAATACACCTCTGTTTTTGTTTTTTTTTTTTTATACGTGTTGGAGGGTATAAAAGATTCGGTACAGCCGAATGTAATACTCTCATTTGTTTTGTATAAAACTAAATTATTGCTTTTTTGTTCAAATGCATGTAGCTTCTACAAATTTTGACGGATTTTATTCAAAAACCTCTTATTTTCTTCGCAATAAATCAGTCTTGAAATTTATATACAAAAATAAAATTTTAAAAATTTATAACTTAAAGAATGGCCCGGTTATAATCTGGACGACTTATGTGCCTTATAACTTTTGAATGAAAAGTCACATTTTTATAATTTATGTATCAAATTAAAGGAAATTTTTCCACCATTTTATTGCTACCGGTTTCAAGTTTGTAGGTTAAATATTTTTTCGTACAGACGCCATTAAGCAAAATTAAGATTAAGAAATTTTGCACACTTTCACGTTTTTTGAGAAATACAGCTGTACAGAAATTGCTTAAACTTTTAAAATTCTTAAATTTACAGTGCTTAGTGTTTTGAATCCTTACGGGGCTATAGCAAGCATAAATTTAAAACCATAAACGCGTAAAAAATACCGTTTTAGCCCAAGTTTGAAAAAAAAACCTATCAAGTTGAAAAAAACATACCTCCCTCGAATGAATCCTGTGGGATTAAAGTTCTACGGAGCGATGAATGACTAAACCCGCAAGAGAAAATCGAAGTTCAATGCCAAAACATGATTTCGCTTTTTAAACACCAATGTTTAAACGAAGTTTAAAGGTTGCCACATGAAACCTGCGGCAAATTTGATGTTAGAAATCACCTGGAGTAAAAAATGAGTTTTGCCTACAATTTTAACCAATCGAAAAAAATTTGCCAAATGAAAAAAAAAATAAATTGAAGGAGAGTATAGAGAAGCAAAAAATGTATAAAGCTGTTAAATTTAATGTTTAGTTTGATGCAGAGGTAGCACCGAAGGATGTGCAAAATTTCTTCATCTTTTTTTTGGTTAATGACATCTGTACTAAAGAATATTTAACCTACAAACTTGAAACCTGTACCAAAAAAAGGGGAAAAATTTCCTTTAATTTGATACATAAATTATAAAAATGTGACTTTTCATTCAAAAGTTATAAGGCACATAAGTCGTCCAGATTATAACCGGGCCATTCTTTATTTAAATTTACAATAGAATTAATTTTTTTCTAAATTTTGTTGAAATTGAAGTAAAATTGTCGATACATCAATGAATCTAAGGTGATTATCAGATTGAAAAATATTGTATAGAGCAATGGTTCCCAACCTTTGATTCTCGCCCCACTGGGGGGCAATTTGAAGATAGCAGTGGGGCAACAAGCGAATTTTCAAGTTTTTTTTTAGTCAAGTTAACTACAAAAATAATTATTTTTGCAAAATTACCTACAAAAATTTTGTAAATTGCTTGAAACTTTTACTAAAAACTTAGTTAAAATGTTTATTTTACAAAAACTTTGCTAAATCAGTATTAATTTTTCATTGATAATAAAAATTAGAAAAATTAACAAATTTTTCTTGAATGTAGGGGGGACAAGTCAATTTTTTTAACTTAAAAGTGGGGCGTGGCGAAAAAAAGGTTGGGAACCATTGGTATAGAGAATTGATAAAGTATTTAATAAGCTTTAACTTAAAAGCAAAAAAAAATAAATTCTTCCGATTTCGTCATGAGATATTTTTTTTTTATGTAAAACCACTTTTTTAAATGTGAAATTTGGTAATATCTTAAAAACTTTTTTTTCTACTTTTTGACTTCATTTTCAAATAAATGTCAAATATCGTGAGTCAAACAATTCTTAAAAATTTGTAAACTGGTGTTATATGTACTCAATAAACTAAAAATGTATAAAAACTGAATTTCGCATTTTTACTCAAATGCATGTAACTTATACAATTTTTAACGGGTTTTCTTAAAAACCATATTATTTTCTTTATAATAGATCAGACTTGAACCGTGAAGAAAGAAATACATTTTTATTTTTTTATTTCTAAAATTTACAATTTAATTTACTTTTTCACCAAATTTCGCTACAATTTAAGTAAAATTGTCGATATATCGTTTAATAGCATCTAAGGCGATAATCAGATTGATAAATGTTGTATGCAGAATTGATAGATAACTAAATTAACTTTAATTTAAAACTAAAAACATTGAAATCCTTTTATTGGTTCCGTAGATATTTTAGTTTAAGTAAAATCACTTTTTTAAAAAAGATGAAAATTTTAAAAGTTGTCAATATTTCGAAAACTGTTCTATTTTTTAAATTTTAGAGAGGATTTTCAGATTAAGCTTAAGATTTTACATGGAAAATGAATGCAACATGTCGTGGATCAAAATCTCTGTAAACTAGTTTTATTAATTGCTGGATCTGGTTCCATGACTGATATCATCAGAAGTTAAATTTAATGCTTTTGCAAGATTTTTTGATTAATTGCATAATAGAATAATGTTTATCCAATATGTCTAAAATCATCTACTCAATACATCAACATGTGTACGTACGCAAGAAAAATCATTAAAATCAAAAACTTTTTAGAAGAATGGGAAAAACGCAGTCTTAAGATATTAATTGCCACTTTTTTTGTGCTGGACAACGGCTTTATGTGCGAGTAAGTGAAGCAAAAGATAAAGATGGAATGGGTGATACATACAAATCTGCGTATATAAATATTTTTTTTAATACATATATAACTAAATCTGGAGGTACATACATTGGTATTTACTTTTAACCAACTGCCACTGCATTCATTGTACTTAGAAATTCTTAGCTCGCATTTGCAACAAAAGTTTTTTAGGCCTAGAATTCTGTTTTTTTTTCGAAATTGTTTGAAGACAAAGGGAAGAGCAAAGGAATATGCAAATTCACTTTGAAAAGAATAAGTAAAGATGGAAGCCACGCCTCAAGTAAACACATGCAAAAAAAAAAGTATAAGTATTTTGTTTCTTTTTTTCTCCATCTACTGGTTCTTTTTCTTTTTCTCATTCAAATTAAACTTATAGTTTCGGACCCCCCTTTCCCAACATACAAACACACACAAACAAACAACTAGTCTCTATTTGGGACCAAATTATGCTCTTTGCCTTTAATATTATACTTTGTGTAGGAAATACTCTTAAAAGTTTATTGAAGAGAGAAAAAAAACTTGATTGTGTTAAAAATATTTTGTTAAAATAAAATTTGTTTTCTCTTTTTAATTTTGATAACTCTTTGGAAAACCAAAACACAAAAAAAAATTATGCACACATATAAAACTACAATAACAACGATGATAACAAAAATCCAAATATTAACACACACACAAACATCCATAAAATATATATTGTGACGTCACGATTAAGGCGGAGCTTGAAATATTTTTTTATCATTTCATGGGGCAAAACGGGAGTCTCAAATGGGACACTATTTAGACTAGAAAACAAAGGATGGGGAATATTTGAGAGTATGTGTGTGTGTGTGTATGTAACGCATGCAAATGTTTGTAATATTATTGTTGCTGAACCACGTGATTCACATATACAACAACAATAACAACGTCATGTAGGCAAAACTACCACTAAGCAATATACATACATATATTTTTGTAAAGTATAAATATTCTATAAAAATATCTACATACATACATACATACACACTATCTACACACTCAAATATGCAAATGTTAACACATCACATGTACACTTGCATACACATACGTTAGTATATATTGATGATAATAAATGGATAGTAGATTTTATATATATAAATATATTTATATTTTTGTTTTGTTGTTGCCCATAATATTTAAATATTTACGTATGTATATGCGTGTATGCATACATGTGTGTGTGTGTTTGTGTTTTCATACATAGAAAATTTATTTTTATATTGTGGCACCTACACACATGCATGCATACATGTACAATTTAACAAAAACAAAGATTTAATGTCACATATAAAAAGTTGCAACCCACTTGTTTGTCATTGGCGGTTTGGCAGAGGCCTACATGCGCCCTGATATAAATAATTGTTAATATATTTAATTTAAATAATATTTAAATAAATACGAAAGTAAATTAAATGTTTATAAATAATAGGTCCGTTGGATTACCTACACTCAAACGAAAAACTGTAAATGAAAAATCTGTAAAATGACTTTCAATTTGAATTAGCAAACTTTTAGCAGATTTTTCTGCTGAAATTAATAATTTAAGCAAATTCTCTGTCATTCAGCTTTACAAAATAACAAAAAAAAAATCTGCAATTTTACTGATTCTGTTTTCTGAATTTCCAAATATTTTTGTACAGATTTTTGAAGATTATTTTATTATATAACAGAAATAGTGTAGGCATAATTTTCCAAAAAAATATTTAAGTTTTTTTTAAGATGTAAATTTTTTTTAGATTTTGTGAAATTTAAAATCCCCCCTTAAACTAAAAATTATCAAAAAAATAAAATACCCGAGTAAAAATAAACATATATAACAATATACAATTTGATACAAACATAATATATCATATATGATTATATATCACGTAGGATATTTTCTAAATTTTTTAAATGCAATCATATGCAGTTATATATAATTTAATCATGATTCGTATTAAAAGGTGTACGGTTGATATAATTATATAAAATTATATGAGGTTCAATACAAAATTTGTTTTTCTGTACCCGAGTAAAAATTTTTATATGATGCAATATATAATGATATGTAACACAATATATATTTATACGCAATTTGATCCGAATAATGGTGGATCTTTTTGCATTAAAAAAGATCAACTTGTATAAAAAATGATTTGATTTCATCCGAGTTTTGACCAGACATTGTCATATATTGGTGGATCTAATTAGATCTAATTGCATAAAAACATATAAAATCCTGGTGTTTTTTGGTTTGGGTTGAGATACACCACAGGTCAACGATACATTCACCAAACATATAATTTTCCAAAACAAAAAAAATGTTTGGGTACGCTTCGAACCAGGTAGGTGATATACATATCCCTGGCAAGGAAATGTTTAGGAACATTTTAAAAATTTTCTTATACTTTGCCTAAAAACTTAGAAAATTTTTGTTTAATTGGAAACATATATTGTTTTGTATGGAACAGAATAAGCTATATATAATTTTATGTTAAATTATACAGAAAAACAAATTTTGTATTGACCCTCATATAATTTTATATAATTATATCAACCGTACACCTTTTAATACGAATCATGATTAAATTATATATAACTGCATATGATTGCATTTAAAAAATTTAGAAAATATCCTACGGGATATATAATCATATATGATATATTATGTTTGTATCAAATTATATATTGTAATATATGTTTATTTTTACTCGGGTATTTTATTTTTTTGATAATTTTTAGTTTAAGGGGAAAATTTTCTAAGTTTTTGGGCAAAGTATAAGAAACTTTTTAAAATGTTCCTAAACATTTCCTTGCCAAAACAAAAAAAGTGTTTGTGTACGCTTCGAACCAGATAGGTGATATACATAGGTATATCACCTACCTGGTTCGAAGCGTACCCAAACATTTTTTTTGTTTTGGAAAATTATATGTTTGGTGAATGTATCGTTGACCTGTGGTGTATCTCAACCCAAACCAAAAAACACCAGGATTTTATATGTTTTTATGCAATTAGATCTAATTAGATCCACCAATATATGACAATGTCTGGTCAAAACTCGGATGAAATCAAATCATTTTTTATACAAGTTGATCTTTTTTAATGCAAAAAGATCCACCATTATTCGGATCAAATTGCGTATAAATATATATTGTGTTACATATCATTATATATTGCATCATATAAAAATTTTTACTCGGGTACACAGCAGATTGTTTTGTTAATTTTACAGAAGTATTTAGTTACCCCGTTTTTTTTAAATTGTGGGTGTTTTTGTAAAGGTTTCGGACAATTTTGAAAACTGGCGACAAATTTAAACGTTTAAATTGCCGGAAATTTTTTACAAGGGACTTATTAGATGCGTTCCTGAAAGTTTCGTCGAACAATTCCAACGTTTAAATTTCCAGTAAGAAATGGGTTAAAAAAGAAACTTAGAAAATTTTCTCAAGATTTTTCATGCAGATTTTTTTGCTGTCTCGGCAGATTTATCTGCTGATTTTACCTAGATAATCAAGACAGATACTTGGCAAACCGAGTCTGCTAAAATTATCAGATTTCTCATATGGCTCGAAATGGGTGTATTTTCAGCAGATTTTTCTGCTAATTGGACAGAGAATTTTTTTGAGTACACTCAAAAGAAAACCCTCTATAAAATAGGATATTTTTACTAAAAGCTCTTTCGTTTAAGAAAATAACTGATACTTTACTGCTTTCTGTTCGCTGAATTTGAACATATTTTAAGCCGATTATTTGTTATTTTACATTATTTTTTCAAGAAAAAAAATTTTTTTAAGTGCTAATTTTTTCGTTTTTAATACAATAAAAAACATATTTCTGAACATGTTTTTAGCAGATTATTTTGAAATTTTACAGACATAGTTTACTGAAAATTTTTTTTTCAAGAAAGTTTTCTAATAAGGAAAGTCTCCTTAGCGTCACTCGCGGATCTTTATGAAATTGGTTTTATTTTGTAGAGCAGGACAAATACAGTTATTTATTTTTGTTCTGTACCCAGCAAAAACTTGTTAATGGGTACCCCTTCCTGACCCGCTTACGTGCCCAGTTGGAAAATGTGTTACTGAGGAAATTTCCACAGTGATTCCTTGAGGAAATGACTTCAGGTTCTGACAAATCATAGGATAACACGTCCTAACACGTCATCACTGAATGATTGCTTTAAGAGTGTGGACAATTCCTCAATACGTCTAAAAGGAAATGTCTTCAGAATAGAAGTACAGTGACTGCCACTAATATTCGGTTTTTTATTTAAGTACCAAAAAGTAGACAAAACATATTGTAAAATACGAAAAGAACGGAGCTATTATTTTTCTTTTGTTATAGTGTCTCAAACATATAATGTATCACTACATATTAGATATCAATTCTATAAGGATTGAGCAAATATTAGATGAGATACGAGGGTCGCGCTGAAAAATGAATTATTTATAGACATTTTTAAAAAAAAATTTAAAAAATATTTCTGAGTCGATTTCTTCCAACCTCAAACATTAAAAATTTAAAAAACCGTTTAGTTTTTTTTAAACAAAGAAAATATTTTATTGTTTAATAATTTTAGTTGACCTAAGTGTATTGTAATAAGATATGAAAATAATTAAACATTTCCTTTCTTTACAAAAAATTGGTGGTCAAAAGAAGTTGTGGTCAAAAAATACGGATTTCTTGTACTATATTTAAAAAATTTTAGATTTTGTTTCGAGCGTTAGAAAAATTATCTGAGAACTGAATATACATTTTTTGATATTTTTTAAATTCTTGAAAAAAATCTACTTAAAAATATTTTTTTTATTTTTTTTAAAAAATGTCTATAAATAATTCATTTTCCAGCGCGACCCTCGTATCTCATTTTATATTTGCTCAATCCTTATAGAGTTGATATCTAATATATACTGTTACATTATATGTTTGAGACACTATAACAAACGAAAAATAATAGCTCCGTTTTTTTCTTATTTTACAATATGTTTTGTCTATTTCAAACGTACCACGAAAAAAAAAATGTTGTTGGATCAAAGTCAAACTTTGGGAGCTTATTGCCCTATATGAAAGTAACAAATCGTGGAACAAAAGTTTTCGTTTTTCGGAAAAATGGGCGAGATAGGCGTGGTCAAACATGGAAAAATTTAGCAATTTTAGCATGATGTCGCTTTATACTTATTTTTTTCTACAGTAACTCAACGATTCTGAAATTTTCGAAACACATCTTATTTATAGTGTTTTGTATGGGCTATCGATTGGCATTATTATTCCAAAATTTAGAACTATGTATGAATTTTTCAAATGAAAAATAAAAATCGATGTAGCAAAAAACACGCCATTTTTAATTTTTTTTTTTTTTAATTTTAAATTAAAGTTCATTTCATTCTCTACATCAATGGTTCCCAACCTTTGATTCTCGCCCCACTAGGGGGCAATTTGAAGGTTTCAGGGGGGGCAACGAGCAAGATTTTTTAGTCAAATTAACTACAAAAATTATTTTTTTACCAAAAGTAACTAAAAAAATTTGTTAGTTGTTAAAATTTTTTCGAAAAACTTAGTTTAAATTCTTAATTTACAAAAACTTTGCTAAACCTGTAGTAATTTTTCATTAAAAACAAAAATTAGAAAAACTAACAAATTTTTCTTGAGTGTAGGGGGGACAAGACAATTTTGTTAACTTAAAAGTGGGGCGTGGCGTAAAAAAGGTTGGGAACCATTGCTCTACATCATATCAAATTTTCAGAGAGCAGTTATTTTTGGTTTTCGAGAAAATTCGAGAAAATTGGCTTTAAAGATTGAATGTCTTATTTTATTTTCCATATCACTCATACGCCACGATACATTTATTTTTGCACTTACCAAAAACTTGTTTAATTCTGTTTAGATAATTGATTTAGAGCTGATTTGTAGAGTCCAACCGAATATTCGGTTTCGTTCTTGAATTCGGCCGAATAATAAGGCTTCGGCCTCTATTCGGTATTCGGCAAAATTTTAGTATTTTAAAAAATATATAAAAAAGTTGCTAAATTTTTCAATTTCGAGTATCATTACACTTGATTCAGTCCATTTTAAAAAATGTAACATGGTTTTGCAATTAACGTGTTACAGTTTCAGTTCAAATATTTTTTTTTCCTAATCTACAGATTTAATGAACAATTTTTTTTAAGTTTATTTAAATATGATTTTTTTGTAAGTTTTTTAAAATATATCCCAACAAACATTTACCTTTGAAATACATTGAATATTATATTGATAGCAAGTTTAAAATTTAAACCTTAGCCTTGAAAACCAGTTGAAAATAACATAGTTCTCAACGTGAAAACAATAGCATTCTCAAAGAAAACGGCATGTTAGTTCTCAAGTAAAATTTTCAAGTTTATTTAGATTTGATATATAGTTTGAGATTTTTTGAATGTATAATGTTTCTCCAATGTACACAAATATTTTTAGCTTGAAAATATGCTTACTATCTAATTGAATTTTAGTGTAGTTTTCAAAGAATTCTCAGCCTTTTTTATAATGTTAATTTAACATTATTTTTCAAATGAACCTCAATACCATTTTTTATTAAAAAAACTGTAAATACGAATTTAAATAATATTTGCTATTTATTTGCACTAAAAATTGTTAATAAAAAAATTACATCGAATGCCATTTTTGAGGTCGTCTCCTTCCAGGTTTCTTCTTCAGCCGTCTGCTCTTTAAAATTCGAAATCCTTAAAGAAAAGAAAAGACGTTATTAAATGTATAACTTTTTTTCATAAACTCACGTGTACTTACTTTTTAAACGTTTATGCAAGTTTTAATACTTATAGCATTCAACTAATTGGCACAAATGCATAAAAATACATAAAATTTCTAGATTTTTCTTCTTAATTTTTAAAACAAAATTTTAAGTTTTCTGACAATTTGAAATTGAACAACATTTGAAAACAAAATTATTTCCACCCATAATCAATGTTCGATATTAGGTTTGAGAAACATGGGAAATCAATTTGATGTTTATATTTTTTTTAAAAGAAATAATTGTATATGAAAAAACAAATATTTCCAACATGTTTCAAATTTAGTTTAAATGTTTGAATTTTTGTCACTGAAAACAATTTGAAAAACACCCTTGATATTTAGTGCCAGTTTGATTTTTTTCAAAGGCTGGAATTGATGTTTGTTGGGATATATTTTTTAATAAATACAACAATTCCTATGGTTTAAAAACATTAACTGCTGTATATAGTATATCTTAAAACAGAAATATATAAAAAATTTATTCAGCCAGGCATTAATTTTTTTCAGTTTCAGTTTCGGTTTTGGTTCGGTTTCGGTTTGGCCTCGAAAAACTAGTTTCGGCCGGACTCAATTGATTTGTCATACTTATAATAAGAGTTCGACTGTTTTTCAAGATTCTTCGTATCAAATTTGCATTCAACATCAATAAAATGACAATATTTCAGAAGTGATCTTTGCCTTATGATTGTTGAAATTCTCGGACGCCGCTTAGCCATTTACTGGAATAAATCCAGGCAACAATATTCACATTCGTTGTTAATTTTTAAGAATACTCTGATATTAAACATATTGCCTTACATCTAAAAATTTAAAATATATCAGAAGTAGACAAGTTCCAAAAAATATTTTAAAGTCAGCACTTCAAAAATTTTACAAACCTTCCTCATCATTTCAAAGTTTTTAAAGTTCAAAAAAATTGTTATTCTTATTACACAGAAAACGAGTAAGCGATGGCACTGTATGTCTCTGGTCAACAAAAAAGCAGTGGAATTCTTAATAATAAGACAACTCAGCTCTAAATCAATTATCTAAACAGAATTAAACAAGCTTTTGGTAAGTGCAAAAATAAATGTATCGTGGCGTATGAGTAACCTGACCAACTGCTTTTGACTGAAAAGCGGAATAGAAAGGTTGAAAAAGCGGGATTTGGGTCTAAAAAGCGGGATTTTTTATAAGAAGTTAAATTCGACTTGACTGAACCCATGAATACTCTCCACAATGAACAAAATGCTGGATATACATTTACGGAATTGTAATATTTTTAATTTACAAAAAAAATATATAAAAATGTTGACTAGAAAAATTTTAAAAAACTTTTTTTTAATATTTTTGTAAAAAAAAATGCGTGTTAAAATAATGTATATACAAATAATTTATTTATTTAAGTTTTAAGAATTCTTCTCTCTGCAGGAAAAACTTTTGAGAATCTATGGGGAATCTAAGAATATCCTTAGAAAAAAATATTTCAGAATCTGACAAGAATTTTTCTGAAAAAAAATTCTAATATCGGAGAACTTTTCTACAGGAAAAACGTTATAGAATCTAAGAGTTGTTTATGAGAAATATATTTCAGAATCTTGGAATTTTTTTATGAAAATAGAGAATTTTTCTGTTTAAAAAATATTTTAGAATATAAGTTTTTTTATGAAAAATTTTCAGAATCTGAAAATTTTCTGTTGGAAGATTCTGAGAAAATTTTTATAAGAAATGTGTTTTTGAATCTGTCAATTTTTCTTTTGAAGAACCTAATAATTTCTCTATATGAAAAATGTTGCTGGATCTTACACTAAGAAAATTTTGTCATTAACTGTTTGTAGGTTATTTTAATAAGTAATCAGTAAAGTTATTTTAAAAGAAAAATCACTTATTTTATAAAGGATTTAATTTTTTTACTATTTCTGTATTTTAAAAAATATAATTTACTGTCTTAAAACCGAATTTTCTGTTACATTCAATTTCGACAGTAAAAAAATTCTTCTATAGTTTTACTGTTTTTCAATACAAAATAACTGAATATTCATTAGTTTTTTAATGTTTTGGTTAGTCATTAAATTAACATTTAAAATTGACTGTAATGTGTTTTTATTTTAAATGAAAAAACAGTGGAATGGTTTTTAAATAAAATTTCATTTGTTTTAAGTGAATATTCACTGGAGTTTACCTACATAATTTTTTGAGTGTAGGAATTACCTTAGAAATCATTAAAAGCCATCAAAACTGTAAAATTTTTCTATTCTCAAATATTTTCTATCGAAGATGTTAAGGTTTATTTTTTATAAAATGGTATCAGAATTATTTTAAGGAAAATTTTTTAGAAAGCAATAACTTTTTAGAATCGGAGATTTTTCATTAATGAAAAATGATTCAGGATCTAAGTATTTTTGTATACAAAAAAGTTCTTAGAATCTGGGAACTACTTTAAAATGTGCGAATTATATCAGAACTTTTCTATCAGTAAAGTGTATCAGAATTTGAAAATATATAGAAAGTATGTCTCCGAATCTCAGATTACTTCTATAAAAAAGTCTAAGAATCTGAGACGTTTTCTTTTGTAAAATGCTGAATCTGAGAGTTTTTCTGCGACCTGAGAATTAAAGAACTTTTTTAAATGGTTTGTGAATCTGAACATTTCCTAGAAAAACGTTATTTTTCTATATGAAAAATATTTTAGAATCTAACGGCCGTATTCAAAATGAAAAACGAATGCCTTACATCGAGTGACTATCTTTTTTATATCAAATTTTCTACTAGATGAAGCTTTTCAAACGATGTTAATATTCTTTTGTCTTCATAAGAATGATAAAATGATAGACTTCCATCTAGAGCCTTACTTTCCCTTATCGAAAATTGCGAATAAAAAATTTAGACACTCGACGTTAGGCGCTCGTTTTTCATTTTGAAGACGGCCGTGAGAGTTTTTCTGTAGTAAATATGTCTTAACATCTGAGAAATTTTGTAAAGGAAACATATAAAAGTTTGATACTTTCTTTATCAAAAACTTTAATCGGAATATTGGAAGTGTCACAATTAAAAATTTTTAAATACAAATTTAAATTGACAAAAAAGGGTCTTATTTATGATGTAAATTGGTCCAAGAGGGTTCTCTTCTGAACATTATTTTTTGAGTTTTCTTAACATTTTCTTTACACAGAGAGAAATTGTATAATTCGAATTCACAAGCGTCGGTCGTGTTTTTATTTTGCTCTGATAATTTAATTTATTTTATTAGAAAATCGTTTGATTTCTCAATATTTAAACTAAATAAACCAAGTTATAAAAATATTCAACAACTAGAAATCGTAGTTTTAATAAAAGTAAAAAATAAAACTATAAACAATATCCTTTTATTTGAAATACAAACTTTAATAATCACAAATAAACAAAACTTAAAGTGTTTAATTTCTGTTCTCTTGTGGATTTTCTAACAAGCAACACAAAACAAACAGAATAAAATAAAAAAATAAAAACAATAACAAAATACACTTTCACAAATATAAGAACAACCATATAAGAAAACAAAAAAAGAATAAAACAAATTTACAAAATAAAACAATAACTCTTTAAAAAGTTATTTATTTTGTCAACGTGATGAATACGCGCCAATCATCTAAGAGAACTGCAGTTGATGCTGATTTAAGTAACTTAGAACTCCCCGCTATTTTTGAGGATGAAGGGGTTTCGCGGTTATGGCAATGGTTAGATAAAAAAATGTCAAAACAAACTGAGTGCATTAACCAACAAATCTCCCAATTTTGTGCTCTTTTAAGAGAGGGTGAGTCTCGACTTGCAGAAGATATAAAATCTACGGTTAAGGAAGCAGAGGATCGTCTCTTAAATGAGATTGATAAGAGATTTTATGAAATAAGAGTGGAGTTAAACCATGTTACTGAAAGAGTTGCAAAACTTGAAACAGTGACGGGTGAAATTATAGACCTTAAAGATGAAATCAGAAAATTAAAAATTCAATCGTTAAAGCACTCAAATTCTATCGTTGCGTGTGATTTGCGTATTAATAGAGTTCCATTTAGTGTTGATGAAGACTTACCGTTACTATTTGATACAATTTGTAAAATTCTTAAAATTTCTACCCCGCAAGTGCAGTTTATTCACCGCTTACAAAATAAAAACAACAAAAACAATGAAAATTCCCCTGATGGTGTTATTATTGCTAGGCTAATGACCCCATACGATAAAAATTTTGTACTTAAAGCATTAAATGAATATAAAAAGGAAAACAAAAATTTAATGTTAACCTTACTCGGGTTTCAGCCTGATGAAAAAAATCAATATTTTTATATACATGAAAATTTAACAAATGGGAACTACAAAGTCCTTAGAGAAGCAGTTACCCTAAAGAAGCAAAAAGTTCTACAATCAGCCTATTCTTTTCGAGGCATTGTATATGTTAAACGTTTGAGTACGGATAAACCGTTCTGTGTTGAAAACTTAGACGCACTTAATAATTTTTTTCGTTCCAATGAAGATGAGTTTATCCAGCCGATTGGTACTATGTAATCTTTTGTCGCTGTTTTATGTTAAAACCTTTATTTTTAACTTTATTATTTATAATTTTTTCTTAAAAACTTATATTTTAAAAATTTTATTAAATTTTTTGTTTTTTTTTAAAGCCTGTTTTACTTACTTAATAACAATAACAAATTGCGTTGCGTTTAGCGTTGGTTTTTTTTATTTTTTGGTACGTATTTATTTTTCTTTTTAAATGACCAATCGTAATAGTTTTAGAGCAAATTTCAAAGATGTCACAACTAGTATGGTGAAAATTCTTGCTAAACAGAAACAGGGTTTACAAATTTGCCACATAAATGCACAAAGTTTAAAGCCTAAAATTGATGAATTTAGATGGATTTTTGAAAATTCGAACGTGGATGTTATCTGCGTTTCTGAGACATGGCTTAATAAGTCAACCACAGATGGTCTCATATCTTTGCATGGATATAAAGTATTTAGATCTGATAGGTTGGTTGGAGGTGGTGGTGGTGTTGCCATATACGTCAAAGACAGTATTAATTGTAAATTTTGCAGTAAAACGGAAAAAAATGAGATAGTCGAATATATTTTTCTTGAAATCTCTTCTTTTGGTAGAAAAATGTTAGTTGGTTGTGTATATAGACCGAACAGTTCTATTGTTTATACAAATTTTATTTTAAAAACCGAAACCTTAATTATGCCTTACAACGATATTTTGATAGCAGGAGACTTTAATTCTAACCTCTTAATAGAAACTTCGTTTAGAGACAGTATGGAATCGATAGGACTCACACCTACAAATACATCTACAGCTACTCACTTTACAAAAACCAATAGCACACTTATAGATCTTATTTTCGTGGGAGACACATCGAAAGTTCTGCTTTACGATCAAGTTTCAGCTTCATGTTTTTCCAAACATGACTTGGTATTTGCAGCATATGACTTCTTATTAGAGCAAAAGGATCAATCCTATACCTTTCGTGACTTTAAAAACTTAAACCACAGCCTTTTAAATGAAAACGTTTTACAGATAAACTGGAGTAATATCTACAACATGACATCAGTAGATGAGCAACTATCCTTTCTTGAGAATAATATTTTACAACTGTATGATGAAACAGTACCTTTGAAAACTAAAACTATTAAACCAAAAAATAACCCGTGGTTCAATTCTACTATTCAACATGCAATAAAACTAAGGGATTTAGCGTACTCACGGTGGAAACGTTTTAAGACAGTAGCTCTAAAGGCTGTTTTTCGTTCTGCGAGGAAGGAAGTCAATAATAAAATAAGAATCGCAAAGTCTGAGTATTACTCAAAGCGATTTGGTTCTGCTCTTGAATCCAAACGGACGTGGAAAACTATTAAAGATATTGGAATTGGTGATCCTGTAAAAAATATAACCTCCTCTATTGACGCTGATGAACTCAACAATATTTTTGCTAATAGTCCAATTGTAACACCAAACAACACAGCAGTCATCAACAATACACTTTACAGCAACAACAATATGTCCGAACAAAATATGTTTGAGTTCTCATGCGTTAGCCAGCCTGATGTTTTTACTAGTTGCATTCAAATAAAATCTAATTCTGTAGGATATGATAATATTCATCCTAAATTTATTAAACTTATCTTACCAGTCCTCCTGCCTTATATCACCCATTTATTTAACACCATCATTACTTCAAGTCATTTTCCTGTAAAGTGGAAACATGCAAAAATAATTCCAATCCCAAAATCGAACACCGAGTATCGACCAATTGCTATTCTAAGCTTTTTGTCAAAAGTATTGGAAAAGGTTTTGCACCGACAAATAACTTCCTACATTTATGACAATCATTTACTGTCTGATAAACAGTCAGGTTTTCGTCCTAACCACAGCTGCGTAACTGCTCTAGTTGATGTCTCGGAGAATATACGGCGAGAGCTTGATAATGGTAAGATTAGCTTTTTAGTTCTGCTTGATCACTCTAAAGCTTTTGATACGGTAAACCACCAAATATTATGTACAAAGCTTAGGACTCTTTTTAACTTTTCGTCCTCATCAACAAAACTGATTTCGTCGTACCTCACTAATCGTATTCAATCGGTATTTATAAACAACAAAGCATCTAATCCTTTATTAATGTCCAGAGGTGTACCCCAAGGATCGATTTTAGGACCAATATTATTTTCGATTTACGCAAACGATCTGCCGCAACAATTAACTCACTGCAGTGTCCACATGTATGCAGATGATGTACAATTGTACCTTAGTAGTCCAGTAGCATCAATTAAGGAAAACATTGACAAACTCAATTACGACCTAAGCAACATACATCGTTGGGCATCTCAAAATGGTCTGTGCTTAAATCCACGAAAATCAAAATGTCTGGTTATTCACAAAAAAACTGTCACACCTTTAATCGAAAATGATATCCTAATAAACAATGAGAAAATTGACATCGTAAAAACGGCAAAAAATCTGGGATTAGTGTTAAACAGCAACCTAACTTGGTCAAGTCACATAAATTCACTGGTGGGACAAATTTATATTAAATTAAGAGCCCTGTGGTCCGTACAATACTTTACACCGCTGAATGTAAGAATCCTACTTGCAAAAGCTTATTTGGTTCCAAGCCTTACATACGGATGCGAGTTGTTTTCTTATTGCGATTCCACTAGTACAAATAAACTTGAAGTATTATACAACAACATCATAAGATATATTTATGGACTTAAGAAGCGTGACCAAGTGTCAACTTTCTCGAAAACTCTCTATGGAGTTTCTTTCGAAAGCCTTCTTAATATAAGGGTTCTTTTGTTTTTGCATAAAGTGATTTACACCGAAAAGCCGAAATACCTCTTTGAAAAAATAAGATTTGCTAGATCACCAAGGGGTAAAAAGATCATATTCCCGAGATTTCGATGTCTAGTTTCTGAATGGCAATTTTTCATCAACGCTATTCGTCTTTGGAATGCTCTTCCTGAAGACCAACAAATAAACAGCAACGCAATTTCTTTTAGGGAATTCCTTTTTAAAACTTTTTTTAAATCTTTATAAATCTTTTTAAATCTTTTGCCTAATTTATTTCGTATAAATTTATTATGTTTTTTTTTTTTTTTTAACTGATTAAATAAAATATTTTTTTTTTTTTTTTATATCTTTTAAATCTTTTTTAAAACCTTTTTTTATATAAATGTTTCAATTTTTGTAATAAAATGTTTAATGTTTATATACATATATTTTTTTTTATTAACCTTAAATTAAGTTCTCAATCTTAAGTTAAGTTTGATTTTATTAAATTTGGAAATTAATTTGTACACATACAAAATCCTGCACTGTAATTATAAGACTTAGTTCTGTTGTGCAGGAAATCATCAATAAATAAATAAATAAATAAAATAAATAAATTGTTAATATGCTCAAAAATATCTTCTCAAAATTTTAAAAAAAAAACTAAAAAAATTAGTTTGATGGTCCAAAAGCCAAAAAGCGGGATGAAGCGGGATGAAGCGGGACTTTTGCTTAAAAAGCGGGATGGGAATTCAAGGCGGGATAAGACATCAAAAAGCGGGATAATCCCGCCAAAAAGCGGGATGGTTGGTCAGGCTACGTATGAGTGATATGGAAAATAAAATAATTGCGTTTTCTTTTCTGGCAAAAAATGTAACATTTCGTCGCTGCGCCTAAAAATGGAGTCATGTGTTTTAGGGCAAGTGTTCAGGAGAGCAAAAAAACTGTTTATTTTCGTCCCTTCGCGATATTTTTTAAAAGTTTGTTCTACAAAAAATTCTTGTACTGATATGCTATCCACATACTGCAAAAAAATTATGAAACATTTAGCGGTTTTCCAGTGGTGCAGAAATTTTCAAAAAACATACACATAACTCCTTTTTTAAGTACTTTTTGGAACAAAATTTAAATAAATGGAAATATTTTTTACACATAACTCCTTTTGCTTATGAAACCATTCTTATTGTTAATTTCTTTTCGAGAGGGACAAAGACTACATATAGTTTGTTGGCGGTTTAAAGCGACATTAGTTAGACAAGGTCCTTAAAATTTTGATATTTAAAAGCTCTTCACTAAACAGCGAACAACAGATTTTTCGCAAAACTGGTGCTGATTTTTTGTTTTTTCTTGTAAATATTCAAGAGCTTTGACATAAATTGACATCTGCGAAAGATGCTGTACTTTAGATACTAAAATTTTCCGCCGTTAATGATTTAATTGCTTTCACAAGGCTTTATTACCCGCCATTTAGGATTTAGATAACAGGATAAAAATTTGCAAATATTTTCCAAAAATATCTTGACAAATTCATTTAAAATACTTGGATGCTATGTATGAACCTTATATTATTAGTATGACGAACAAATAGCTACTTTTACTAACTTTTGAACCAATCAAGATATCAAAAAACGGTTTAGTGAGTAAACGTATGACCAATAGGGGATCATAAAGATGTAATACAAAAAAATTTAAAAAACTACACATGACTCCATTTTTAGGCGCAGCGACGATTTGTAACATTTTTTTTATACTTTGAATTTTTTGTGTTCTTTTCTAAAAAAAAATGCACGCTTTTGAAAAAATATTATGTTCTTTTCTCAAAATATTGCCTGCCCGTGATGTAAAAAATGCATAATTTTCACCCCGAAATCCAATGACGGGGTGAAAAATTGCCCTGATATTCTCTCATGTAGCAAAACTCAAATTAAGCGAACAAGTTAACTGGTGCTGTTGTGGTGCAGAGGATGTGTCGTGGCATGTGACACTGGAGGTCCGGGGTTCAAATCCCGGTATGGAAAAAAAATTTTTTTTTATTCTGGTATTTTTTTTTTTACTCAATTACGTATTATTTTTTATTTAATAATGTTTTTATACCCTCCAACCACAGTATGGGGGTATACTCACTTTGTCATTCCGTGTGTAACGCATCGAAATATCGGTCTAGGACCCCATAAAGTATATATATTATTGATCAGTGATCCATTCTAAGACATTCTGGCGATGTCCGTCTGTCCGTCCGTCCGTCCGTCCGTCCGTCTGTGGAAGACACGATACAGTCCAAAGTAAAAGAGCTAGGCTCCTGAAATTTGGCACGAATATGTCTTATGGTATTGGGCTGGTTAAGTTCGAACATGGGCAAAATCGGATCAGGGGGAAAAAAGTTCCCCTCTTAAGAACTAAACAAACCTCTAAAAAAAAGCCATTTTTTATAGCTTTTTTGTACTTTTGCTTAGCAAACGAAACATTTTATGTCAAAAGAAGTTCAAAGTCTTGATGTTGGATCCAGGAAGGTTGTCTCCCACCGACATAACCCCCCCCCCCCAAAAAAAAAAAAGACGCCCCTGTTTTTTTTTTTTTTTTTTGACGTGTTGGAGGGTATAATAGATTCGGCACAGCCGAATTTAACACTCTCACTTGTTTTAAATAATTTAATAATTTAAAAAAAAAAAATCATATAAAATCGACTACATTTGTTAATTTTTTGGTATTTTTTTTTTTAAGTTTAAATAATTAAAAAAAAATTTTAAAGCAAAAAAAAATAAAAAAAATATGTGATGGCCATCGCCGGGATTCGAACCTGAGCTGCCGGCAATATAAGCGAAAAACACATCCGTCGAACCAGCAAATCTGGGCAATTTTCGTACAAAACACCATTATTTGTGTTCTTTTCTGATTGTAAAAAATGCAACATCGTTTCAGGGACATGTCAACATTTTAAAAGTAAACTTTTTAACAATATACATTTTTTTGTTCAGAAAAGAAAACACCATAAGACATTAAAATTTTAAAGCCAATTTTCTCGACAACCAAAAATAACTGCTCTCTGAAAATTTGATATGATGTAGAGAATGAAATGAACTTTAATTTTAAATTTAAAAAAAAAAAATTAAAATGGCGTGTTTTTTGCTACATCGATTTTTATTTTTCATTTCCAAAAACTAATAATGCCAATCGATAGCCCATACAAAACACTATAAATAAGATGTGTTTCGAAAATTTCAGAATCGTTAAGTTACTGTAGAAAAAAATTAATATAAAGCGACATCATGCAAAAATTGGTCAATTTTTCCGAAAAACGAAAGCTTTTGTTCCACGATTTGTTACTTTCATATAGGGCAATAAGCTCCCAAAGTTTGACTCTGATCCAACAATATTTTTTTTTGAGGGTGCTGTGGCTTAGTGGTTAGCGCGTTGGACTACTAGCCAGCAAGCCTGGGTTCGATTCCCGGCTCAGGCAGAACAAAATTTTTTTCAGATATTTATTAGTTTCTATTTAAAACTAATATCTATCGCAGCACCCTCCTTCGTTGATAAATAGCACTAAAAAAACGTCAACGAAGTAAAATAATAAAATAATGGCTATTAAACACAGCTTCAAAAATAATTCGCCAGATCAATAACAGATGGCGATGCAGCAACTGTACTCAAAATTATCAACACGCGCAATTACAGTGTTGCCAAACTGAAGCCCTTCTATCTTTCAAATCTTTCATCTCTCTTCTATCCCCTTTCCGAAAGAAACATCACGGTTACAGTAGTAATTGATAGGCAGCATTGCCTGAGTGTTGTTTCTTTTCAAAAAAAAAAAAAAAAAAAATAACCGCTAAAAGTGTCGGTCCCCTAATGGTAATTCACATGCATAATATCGTTCCGATCGAAGCTTATCTTCTGTCCCCTCAAAATTGGGATTTTTGCAAAAAAGGACTTTAAAAAATCAAAAAAATAAATTAAGTGTTTTTTTTTTACTAAAATAAATTAAAAAATATTTTTGAATAAAATTTATCGTAAACACTTAAATATGAAATTTTAAGACTTTATGGTATCATTAAGCCGTTCAAACTTGATACCAAAACAAACTTGATACCAAAAATTTTGGGGGGATTTTCAAAACACCTCTTTTCAAAATTTGAAAATTTTATTTAAAAAAATTTAAATATATTATTTTTTCTTCTGAATTTATTAAGAACACCTTGGAAAAGAAAAATGTTAAATATAGTGCACTCAGAAAATTATGTAAGTTACTACATGTTAGTTGTTTGTATATTTTGCTGTAGTTAGTTGTTTTTAACTACAAAGTCAGTTGTTTTTTTATGAAAAATATCAAACAACTATTTCTGTTAGTTATTTTAAGTCGTTTTGTTTTTTTGAATAACTAACAATTTTAATTTAAATAATTTTTCACAAATTATTTAAAAAAAAAAAAAAACTTGGAAAAAATTTGATCTTCATTTAAAAAAAAAAAAAAAAATTATATATTGATTATTTTATTTTTACTACATTTTAGCAGTTTTGATTACAAATGTAAGTAGTTTTTACTACATAAGTCAGTTGTTTTTAGTCAGTTAAAATAACAAACATTGTTAGTTGATTTAACTAAAAATTTAGTTGACCCCAAAACAACTTACAAAGTAGTTATTTTAACTGACATTTTCATTTGATTTTTCTAACATCATTTTCTGAGTATGTATATCCGACGTGCCACTTTTTCGAAATTGCGGGGGGAAGTTTGTGGATTTCCTGTGGCCCTACGAATGTCCGCTATATTTCACATTTTTTTCTATAAGGTGTTTTAATGAATTCATAAAAAAAATTGTACTTTTATTTAAAAATTTTTTTTAATAATTTTTTTAAATTTTGATAAAAAGTGTGTTGAGAGATCAGCACTCCAAAATATAACCTTGTAAAATTATCAAAAAAATGCTGTAATATTTAGGTATTGTAACCTTTTTTTTAATTTAGTTAATAACTTAATTTTTTTAATATGTAACTTTTTGTTTCGTAAATTGAAATTTTTTGGCAAATTAAAAAAAAAAAATCGCAATTGCAAAAATTTTAAATTTTCTATTGTTTTGCAAAAAAAAATTCACTTTTTTGAAAACTTATAAAATTACAATAAATTTTTCTAGTACATTTTACGAAAATTTAGCTAATAAAGTTATTTTTTATCGTGTACCTTATATTCTTTTGCAAAGAAATGCTATAAACACATCGTTGTTCTCATAGAACAAATTGTTTGTAGTAATTCAACTTTATAATAATTCAAAAAAGAAGAAAATGTGGTCACTTAAGATTTGAATATTTGTAATAGTTCAATGTTCTGTTTCTAATATGTCTGCACTCAAAGGGAAATGAAAACTGTTTCCGCCAAAAAATAAGAAAAAAAATGGCTTCCGAAGAAACGTTAATGTGGGCAAGAAAAATTCATAGCGAATGCATGGAAATTTTCATCAAAGTACAACGACAAATTGAAATTCGACCAGCCAAACTAAACTACAAGAATGCTAGGAAAAAATTAAAGCAACAGAAAAAAAAAACTCTAGAAAATAACGACATCCGTGTCGGAGAAGAAAGAGTTAAAACTAAAAAAAAAATAATAAAACAGAATAAATACAGGAAGTGGACAACGCTTTCACATAATGTAATATAAAGCATTTCCAACAAAAACATTTAAATGAAAACACACGAAAGAAATTGGAAAAAAAATCAATTCATGTTATTTTAAAGTGAGAGACGTTAATTCTAAATTAAAACATAACATTGTAAGATTTTCTTTTTTTAAGAAAATTAAAAAGAAATTATTTAACAAAGTGTATAATTGCTAGCATTTAATTAAAAAAAAAATACAATCCATGGAAAATTATAATATATAGTTATGAATAATTTCCTGTCTACTTTTATGACAAATCCTTGTATATTTTCTTATAAATAGAAAGGTAGAAGATATATTTTTTTGCTGAATGATTTCAAGATATTAACTGTTTTGTTTTAACAAAAAAAAAAAATTAATTATTTTTTTTTACATGTTGAAGGGTATAAAAAATTTGATACATTCTCAATTGTTAATGTCAACAAAATTTTTCTATTTTATAAGTTTTTTTTAATTTTTCTGAACTTTGCTATCCTTTTCAGAATTAATTTTTAGTTTTAATACCCTCCAACCTCATTATGGGGGTACACTCACTTTGTTATTTCGTGTGAAACGCATCAAAATATCGGTCTGGGACCCCATAAAGTAAATATAATATTGAACCATGTTCGATTCTAAGACGTTCTATGAATGTCTGTCCATCCGTCTGTCTAAGGAAAGTATGATGCAGTTCAAACTAAAATATCTAGACTCCTAAAGTTTGGCACGAATATGTTTTATGATTCAGTTCGGAAATGGGTAAAATCAGCTCAGGGAGAAAAAGTTTCCCCTTAAAAAACTAAACCAACCTCTAAAAAACGCCATTTTTTATAGCTTTTGTAGCATTCTTGTTAAACAAATTAAACATTTTTATATCAGAAGACCTTTAAAGTCTTGCACTTACAATTAGACTAGAAAATGTTGTTTTTTATTTGGCCCGCCCCCTTTTGTGGACGTGGATTTAAAAAAATCATTAAAATAATGACAAAATGGTATTACTAAATTGCAAAAAGCATAATAGATAAATTAGTAAAAATTTATCGCAAGGGGTAAGTTACCAACTAAAGATGGACACGAATCTTTTTTTTTCTACTCACGTTCACGCACGCTCACGTGAGTATCTGAAATTTTTCTCACTCTCGATTTCTTGCACAAAAAGTATTTAATTTTCTAAAAACAATCATACAAATTTATTTAAACCAGAATTTTGTGTTAATAACCCTCTAAATTCAATATGATGTTGATTTTCTTACTTTTTTTCTGTTTCAGACAGCACAAACCAATCACGCAAACTCGCGAAACTAAAATTACTCACGCACGAAACAATTTTTTCTAATCACTCGAACACGCGATCACGTAAGCAAAATTAAATTTTACAAACGATCACGCGTGATTCACACTTGAATCACGTGAATCCGAAAAATTCGTGTCACGCGCGCACTTCATTGACTATAACTTGACTATAACAAAAAGAAAAAAAGCTTCAACAATGTAACTCAGCGAATAACACGAACTTTTACGAAAAATGCACATGAGGCATTCCACACCAAATGTCCAGCGAAAAAAAAAACACTTGTACTGTAAACTTCTGAATAGGTTGTATGGATAGCCCTATATGGAACTTAGAAATATGCGTTTTTTGGTTTTCAATTTTTCAAAAACTGGGCTTAGGAGGCGTGATCAAATATTGGAAAAATTATCAAATTTGTGGCGAGTTGCCTTGATTAAATATTTGTCAAATTCAGACGGGGGGTGAAATAAAGCCATAGGCAATAAGGCCATATGGCCTTATTTTTCAATTCAATGGGAAATAAGGCCATATGGCTTTATTACCAACACAATTGAGCAATAAAATCATATTAGTGGTATTCAGAGTCTTGCTTGCCAGCCCTGGCACGGGTGGTAAAAGAGCACTTTTCAAAATTACTTTTCAAAATACATGTATTTTTTGACAGAAGTACTCTTTTGCTACATTGCCAGGGCTGGCAACAAGACTCTGAATACCTCTATTGATTTTGCAACCAAAGTGGAAATAAAGCCATATCAGTTGAAAATGTGAAAATATATTTCCCCGTAAATCCTGCTACCCAAAAAAAAAAATTTATTTGGCGAAGCCGCTAAATTAATTTATGGAGTCTGTAATCCCTAAGCCCGGCCGAGGCCGGCTACGCGGAAAAATTTTTTTTTTTGACTATCTTTAAATTAAAAAAACACATATACCAGGAACATCGGAACTTAGAGGGGTCTAGAGGCACCAATTTTTTATTGGCAGGGTTTTTAATTTAAAGATTGTTTAACAAAAAAAGTTTTTCTGTGTAGCCGGCCTTCGGCCGGGCTTAGGGATTACAAAATCCATGCATTAAACCCACCCTCTCCGCAAAGTAAAGTTTTCTAGGGTAGCAGGCCTTTGCGCTATCAAATTTGTTATGCCTCAAAAAGGCCTGATAACCAAAATAGCTTTGGTTTGCAGAGAGGGTGGGTTTAATGCATGGAGTATGTAATCCCTAAGCCCGGCCGAAGGCCGGCTACGCAGAAAACCTTTATTACAAAAACACAAACCATAGAAGACGTTTCGACATTTCGCCCGAAAAAAATATTTGGGATTTTTCGACAATTTTGTTTTGCGAGAAATAACATTTTTAGACCTATCATTTTGGCCATCTTGGGCGATATGGCATTTACGGTTTTGGGCGATAAGACCTTGGGCGCTATATCCGTAGGCCATCTCAAACTCCATAAATTAATTTAGCGGTTCCGCTAAATAATTTTTTTTTTGGGTAAAAGGATTTACGTGGAAATATATTTCCACACTCTCCGCAAAATAATGATGAACATTTTTAAAAAATTTTTAAATCAGTAATAAAACCATATATAGCTTTATTTCCAACAGTGGTTGGTAATAACGCCATATGGCCTTATTTCTCAACTCTTTGGGAAATAAGGCCATATGGCCTTATTGCCTATGGCTTTATTTCACCCCCCCCCCCCCCCCCCCAATTCAAACATGTGTTTTTCGATTTTTTCGAGAAAATCGCATTTGAATAGTAAAGTTCATAATAATTTTGTAATTTGCTTATATTTTCTCGTTTCAACAGAGCGTATAAGTAATATTTATGTAATTAATATTACTCATTCGCAACGTTAAAACAAGAAAATACAAGTAAAATACAAAATTGCTATGAAATTTAAAATTCAAATGCGATTTTTTCGAAAAAATAAATAACGCGTGTCTGAATTTTTTTCTATTGATGGACAAACATCTAAACTAAAAAAAAAAACAAGTAGAGAAATTAAGTTCGACTTGGTCGAATCTGTGAATACCCTCCACAATGTTATCTGATAGTAATTTTCTAAAAAAAATTTAAAAAAATTGCATTACAAATTTTTTATTAGAAATGCTATATATTATTTTGAGTAAAACTTTTTTTTATTCAATCAAATTTTTTTGAGTGCAAATTTTTAATTTTTTTGACTGTCAGCATTTTTTTGAGTTTGACATTTCATTAAAAAAAAATTAATTTTTTTTGAGTGTAACATTTTTTTTTTTTTGAGTGTAACATTTTTTTTAGTGTAAATATTTTTTTTAGTGTACAATTTCTTTGAGTAACAAAATTACTTTGTAAAATATTTTTGTTGTTTTATACCTATATGTAATACAAAAAAAAACTATTTCACATATTTCCCTCTTTTTATTTTATCATCCTTTTCTTTAAAAACCAAAAACAAACTAACATTGTATCATATATGTATGTAAATCCCACTTCATTTGATTTTTTTCCAAAAAATACTTACTATACACCGTTACATACAGTTACAAAAACAATAAAAAAACAATAACAAATATTTACTTGCCTAACATCTAAACTGCACCCCACGACAAGAAAACAAACAACAGCAAGTTTTAAAAAACTGATATTTCACCATGCTTTTAAAACTTGTTTAACGAGGTTAAGGTGAAACTACTCTGAAATTCAGAGCTTTGCTTATAACTTTTGAACCACTAAACCGATTTTACTGAAATTCAAAACCAAACAGACTTGGGGAACGACAAATATATATGCTAAGCTTCAGCCCCCTCAGAATTGTCTTTCGAAAGTTAGAGGGGTTTTAATCTTTTAAATTCGCAAAATACCCTTGCCGAAATTTACTCTTTTGCTCATAACTTTTGAACCACTTGACCGATTTCGCTGGATTGCAATACCAACCTGACCCGGTAAATATAGAATATATATGTCAAACTTCAGGAGCCTCCGTAAAGTCTTTCAAAAGTTAGCGTGTTTTCAACGGACAGACAGACAGACGGACGGACGGACGGCCGGACATCGCTAGATCGACTTAAAATCGATCAAGGATCATGAATATATATACTTTATGGGGTCTTTGACCAATATTTCGATGTGTTACAAACGGAATGACAAACTTATATATACCCTCTATCACTAGAGTGGAGGGTATAAAAATAAAAAAAAGTGGCCGGATTTTTGATAAATTGACTTTTTTAAAAAATGAAAAATTTCAGAACGGGTTCTGAAAATTTTCCAAAAAAAAAAATTTAATCGATAAATATTTAATCAAGGCAACTCGCCACAAATTTTACCATTTTTCCAATATTTGACCACGCCTTCTAAGCCCAGTTTTTGAAAATTAGAAAAACCAAAAACGCAATTTTCTTAGTTCCATATAGGGCTATCCAAACAACCTATTCAGAATTTTACGGGACACATGTTTTTCTGTAACGGGACATTTGGTGTGGAATGCCTCACATGTAGTATTTAGTAGTAACACTGTGCAATAAATTTAGGGTTGTAGAGTGTATCTTAAATGGGATCAAAAAAATATGAAAGTATACCAATAGGTTTTGAAAACTTACCAATAGGTTTTGAAAACCCCAAAGGGTTTTGATAACTTAGCACGAGTTCTTTTTTATGGCCCACTGAAATTTTGAATTTTTTCAAAGGCGTTTTGAATAAGCCAAGAACAAAGTATTAAATATAGTTCAGAGGTTAATAGTGAAATTTTATTGCGATTCTTTTTTTGGAACATGTTACATCCTATCTCCAATTTTTAGGTGTCATTTTGGTCCTTTGAAAAAAGAACCAAAACGACCCCTAAAAATTTGATATAGAGGGTAAATTTGTTCTAAGAAAAGAACCGCAATCAAATTTCACTGAAGATATCTATTATCCCAATTTAGCTCAGAATCAGATTTATAACATTTTTTTGACTAATTTCACTAGACTTCGTAAAAAAACAATTTAATAGTATGCGATAATTTACAATTTTACTTTTTCACGCCTTTTTTTACTTTTCGCACGAACTTTTGATCTTCGACAACCCCCAGTGAAATTTAAATCAGAAATTTTTTGTAGAAAACTTTAACCCTTTAAAAGCACGTTTTTTTTTTGGTGTTCTATGAGGTTATTTGAAAAAATAACCAAAATGACCCCTAGAAAAGGGAGATAGAGGGTTAATAAGTCCAAAAAAAGAACCGCCATCAAATTTCACCTCAGATATCTTTTAACATTATTTGTCCTAGAATTAGATTTATTACTTTTTTTACTTATTTAAAACACCTTTGAAAATTTTTTTAAAATTTCAGTAGGCCATTAAACAAAAACTCGAGCTAAGTTTTCAAAACCCTTCGGGTGTAATTAATAATGTGGCATCACACAAATCTTAAAGTAGAATAGCAAAAAGTAATCTCAAAATAAAAATATATATAAAAAAATAACAAAAGGGTTCCGCCAGTTGGCAGTGAACCCACAATTTTCAGGATTCGAATTTAGCATTTTACCACCGAGCTATCGTCACTTATTTATATTTGTGCTTGGTAAATGATTTTATAAAGTGTATGTGTTATCAATATGGATTTAATTGAAAATAAAAATGGATTTTGTCACATTAACAATACACATTTTTGATTCAATTAAAAACGTTGTTGAACTAAAATTTCGTTGTAAAAAACTTGTTTATTTGCTTTTTATTTTACGAAATTTTTGTTGATATACATCTAAAAGTAGAGATCAAATGTAGTAAAACTGCATTAACAGTTTTTAATTTCGTGAAAAAGGAATGGTGATAGAAAATGAAAGAGGAGTATCTCCACTAATTTTTCCATTTTTTTTTTTTTTGTCATACCAGAATATAAGGTTGTAAATAAGTATTTTGTTAAAAATTTTGAATGCTATATAAGGATAAAGTTTTAAAAGGACATAACTTACCTCCTTTTTCTGATATGTAAAAATAATACAAATAGGGCAATTAGGGTAAATCCTCCTAGTGGCATTCTAGGACAAGTAAAAATATTTAAAAAATATTTTATAAAATTTAATCCTCTAAAACTTTGAAGTTCTTTTAACAGGAAACAGGATCACGAAAAGAAAAACTGTAAATGCAGTTTTACTACATTTTGTCTCTAGTTTCAAACGTATATTATCCAATTTTTCATTTTTGTCGGATCGTGTAATAGGCAGAAGAGCAGCAATTAAAACAATTTTCTATCATGCTCCAGGTGATGGGCTTCGACCCTGACGACAACAAAATTCGCCCCTGACATACTTCTGACACTTCACTTTATAAAATTGCTGAAATTTTCATACAATTTTCCTAAATGTCTCCAAGTACAAGTCAGCCTTTCGTCAGCGGTTGTCTAAAAGTATTGTTGGTGGTCACTTTTGGAAAAATTATGTGTAGATTAGCGTGTCCCGAAAATTAAAAACTTTAGGGCATACCCCTGGAATGATGCTTAGTCAAGAGCTGATTACGGGAAAAATAATTAAAAAAATTTTAAAGGTCATCTTCAGGGCGCAACCAGCGCTTAAAATTTGCATCCGTAGTGCATTTGGTCAAAAAAAAATATTTTTTTTTATTTTTAAAATTGGTGCCAAAAGTTTCGTTAGGTAGAGTACATTCTGGAAAAAATATTTGTAAAGTTTTCATGGAGCAAATTTGGTCCAGCGCAACGTTTTGAAACTTCGAAGATGCATAATTGCGCCCTGAAGATGACCTCCAACATTTTTTTAATAATTTTTCCCGTAATCAGCTCTTTAATAAGCATCGTTCTAGGGGTATGCCCTAAAGAAATTTCAAAATTTACTGATTTCGGGACATGCTAGTGTAGATGTCAGTTATTTACTAAAGGGAGGGTAAGCAGTATATCACCGATGATTGTTTTTACCAACTGGGTAATTTCGTTAGTAAAAAACAAAGCAGCGAATAACATAAAATATTAAAAATGAATGAATCTAAACATAACGAATGATTAGTATGAAATAAATCAAATTAAATATTTGTAAATTGAAAAGAAACGCATTTCCTTTTTTTCTTAATTTTCGCTACTGTAATCTACCGCAACAACTTTGGAAGCACAACAGCTGCTGTTGTCCATGATTTTTCCTTATAAGGTTCGTATTTATTTTCTTTTGGATAGCTGTCTGTCTGTATTTGTAGTCTATATATATATGGCCACATGTGGGTATGATTGTTTGTGAGTATTTGCACTTATTTGCGTTGCTTCAAATGCTGGTATGTTATTGAGTTGCATATACATGAATATTTTCCTTTGGAATTCAAATTCTAATGTGATCCTTTTTGCTCCTATACCATATATTCTTTAAAAGGACACTTAAATGTTAACGCACACCCATTTATTGCCAGTGAATATAGAAGAAATGTCTGTCTATACGTTAATGGCTACTCAAAGTGCATACTTGGAACTTTCTGGATCCATTGGTATGAAAGTGTTTGCTTATCAAACGCGGTACAAGAAGATATCGCGTAAGGCGGAGCATTCATACTCCTTGCTAAAGATTAAATTAATGTTGGCCATGGAAATAAGTTGTTTTTTTATCATTTGATATCCTTATAATTCCTAAAAGAAAACAATTTTATTAAAAAAAAGAAACAATATTAAATAAAATTTGTAATTCCTGGAAATGCATTAGCCACGATTTGCATTTTAATACATGTCAACGAATTACAGCCTGCTTTTAAGAATTTAATAATTCATAGAACATAAAATTGCCAAAAATTTTAGTTTCAATTAAGAAATATATAAAAATAAAAAAAAACTTCAACTTCCAAGTAGTTTTTAATGTTAAAAAAATATTTTAATGACATAAAAAAAACATTTATCTCTCACAATTGAATATGTATACAAAAAACGCTTATTTATCCTTTGACAAATATATTTTTTACCCTTTTAGTTGAAGAGATTTTTTTTTGTATTATGTAAATATGGTTCATTCCATGATAAGTTTTTCTCTTTTATTATATAATTTTTAAAATGAAACCAACATAATTTATCAAAACTTGTACAGAAGGGTAATTCCAAAAATTTTCGCCCCACTGTTCGGAAACATGCCTTTGGACGCCACTGAGAATTTGGCTCATAGATATCCACGTTTATATGAGATAAGTTGCATTTTTAGATTTTCAAAATTTGCTGTAGTTTACAAATTATCGCGGTTCAAAGTTCGCCTTTTTTAGCAAAAGTCAGAAAAATACATGACGTTTAACGTGCTCTAACTTTTTAACTAGTAATCCGATTATCACATGTAATGGCTCATATGAAAGCTTAATTCTTCTTCTTTTAGGAAATATTTTCAAAAGCATACGGTTTTTTTCAGAAGTGTTGCAAAAATTCAAAAACATTTTTTTTTTGCGAATATTTAAAAAAACACATCTTCGATTTTTTTTAAAAAAAGTTTGGTGATAAACAATACTGTTTTGTACAACATATCCAAAATTCAGAGTGGGATCCCAATGGGATCAAAAAATATTCTGGTTTTAGTACGAAGTTCTTAAATTTTACCTTAGAAAATTAAAATTTTATGTTTCTTCAATATAAAAATTTAAATTTTCAAAGAAAATTATACTATTAAAATTTTGAAAAACATTCAAAACATTACAAATTTAAATTTTCTAAAGGAAAAATATGAGAACCTCGTACTTAAAACAGAATATTTTTTGATCCCATGGAGATCCCACTCTGAATTTTAAATATGTTATACAAAACATTGTTATTTTTCACCAGAATTTTTTTAAAAAAAATCGAAGATGTGTTTTTTTAAATATTCGAAAAGAAAAAATGTTTTTGCATTTTTGCATCATTTCTGTAAAAAAAATGTGTTATTTTAAAAATATTTTCTAAAAGAAGAACCCCAGCTTTCATATGAGCCTAAATTTGTGAAAATCGGGTCATTGGTTAAGAAGTTACAGCTCTTTAAACGTGATGTATTTTTCACACTTTTGCTAAAAAAGTCAATCTTTGACCCGCCATAATTCGTTAAATACACCAAATGTAAAAAAACGATATATGGTACATATATCATATTTATGAAGGCTATCTATGTGTCAAGGTTCAAATTAATCTGAGACACCATTTCCAAAAATGACTAAAATTTGAGCTAAATTTTCTGGAATGGCCCAGAAAAAAAAAATAGAATTGTTATATTAACCACAGTGAAACAAAATCGAATCGGAATGGGATGAAACCAAAAGCAAATGATAGTTGACATTTTACATAACAAAACCCTTACGGTGTTTTTTTAGTTCAGAGCTAGATTATTTTTTACAAGCATTTAATATTTGTGAGTTTAAAGCATTTAAAGTTGTTGTTTACTAAACATTCCCTACTTGGTGCCCTTTCTGGACATATGATCGAAATTATGTTAGCTGTAACTGATATGACTTTCTCTGTAATCCTTTTCCTCCTTACTAAATAGCCAAATCATTAAAAATTATCCACTGTGCACCGTTGCGTATGATTGTTATATAAAGGTAATTACAAAATTAATCATACGCCTTATACAGTTTTCAAGCAATTATTATAATTAAAGTTCACCAACTTCAAATGCGTGTAAAAAAAATCTAGCGCTGAACTAAAAAAAAGCGATGAGGATTTTGTTATGGAATATTTCTCTCAACATGTTGGTTGAGCGCTACTCAACATTGGTGGCGTAATTAAAAAAAAAAAATAAGTTCTAGAGTAAATTTTCTAAAGAATTTTTTCCTCCTAAACACTAATCCGTCTTTAGAAATTTTGTATCAAATCGCCGCACAGTGGTTTAAAACATATGTAAACTGGGGATTAATTCAAAAAGGCCCTTTATCATAAAAATTTATATTTTTTAAAAAATATTTTACAAAAAAAAAACTTATAGTTAATATTTTCTTATTAAAAAATTATAAAAATTTGCTCACACCGCTCTAACTTCTCCAAGGGTGCCCTTAGAGATATCAAATGTGTGACCGACCCAAAATATTTTTTCAATCCCAAAATTTTCCTAGAATATACCTACCCTCTACACAGAAAAAAATAAAAAAAATATTTGAGTAAATTTTTAATACTATTGAGTAAAAAATTACTCAATTTTGCACCAGTAAACAATTTAATAGTATTGAGTAAATTTTTAATAAAAATTTATTAAATGTTTGAAAAAAAATTTGAGTAAATTTTTAATTGACACAATTAAAAATTTACTCAAAATTTATCTATTTATTTTTTTTTTTTAGTTTAAAAAAGTTTTAAATTTTTTTACAAACAAAAAAAAATGTTTTTCAAACTTTACCAAACATATTTATGTCTCAAAAACATAGGAAAATTTTATAAAGGCGATTACAAACATACATATACAAACAACTATAAACTAATCGAGAATTCAAAAAACTATGAGAATTTAAAAAAAAAAATTAAAAAAACTATTAAATTTTTATTAACTTATTTACTTAAATTGTTTTTAAAATTTTTAAGTAAATTTTTTATTGCGTCAATTAAAAAATTACTAAATTTTTGTTTTTAAATTTAAACAAGTGATTACTCAAATTTGTTTCCTCCATATTTTTTTCTGAGTATCTTTAACTCTTAAGGTGGTCGCCATATAATTGTTCTTTATGAAATCACCTCCTACCGCTCCCATGGTGTGCTTAGAGTATTAATCAATAAGGCCGACCCCCATAATTTTTTCCCCCGTTTCTCCACTCGATAATGGGGCTCCCATACAAAATGCCATTTTTATAAAATATGCTCTTACAGCTCTAACTGCTCCAAGAGTGTCCCTAGAGATGCGAATGTGTGACCAACATGCAATATTTTTTCAACCCGAACATTTTCTTAGAATATACCTACCCTCTATCTTTAATTTCGATTTCTTTTGCAAATATTTCTGTAAATACTCAATGGATTGTATTTATTAACCACAGGTTCTCTTTATTGGAGTGTATTCTTTACATATTTGCTTTGAACAGGATTTTCGTTTACAAAATTCGTAAAGTTTTAAGCATAAAACCAAAAAAATAACATTTTCAACTTCCTTACAATGTCCTGATGGTACCCCGGATACTATCAAGTTCGGATTTCAGGAAAAAGTTGGGTAACTTTGTTGGGAATTTGAATAAAAAATATATATCAAATTTTAATAAACTTTTATCCCATTTAAAAAAAAAATTGGGATTCGTGTTTAGGAGGCAAAATACTTTAGAAAATGTATTCAAGAAGTCAGTGCAAAAATTAATTTAGCTTTTAGTGTTGTAATTGGCAATATTGCCAATGTCAAAAAATTTAACGCCATATTTCATATGAAAAGTTATACAAAATTTTTTTTGGCAAATTTTCAAAATCTTGGACAAAATTTAGAAATTAAAAAATTGGGTGATTTTTCATAAAGAAAAATTATCCAAAAACAAAGAAATTTAAAAATTGCCAATTTTGGATTTAGTTATTATCAAAATCTTAAAATGTCACAACCATATCAGAATGCTTTAAGAGCTGATAATTGGAAAAATAATCAAAAAAAAAAAAAAAAAATTAAGTCTATCTTTGCTTCCAACAACCGGTTGAAATTCGCAATCGTAGAGTATTTTGTCAAAAAAAAATATATTTTTTTTGGCTGCAATTACACTCAAAAAAAAACCTTGTAAAGTTACCAAAAAATCTCGTGATTTTACGAGGCTATTCTCGTAAAATAGGAGGTAGGTAAAATTCTCGTAAAATTACGAGGATTTCCTCGTAATTTTTAATGCGCCAAAAATTGGTAAAATAACCAATTTTATTGGTTAAAAAACCGGAAAATAAAAAAAAATGGTAAACTTACAAAAAAAATGGTAAATCTACAAACCAAAATGGTAAATGTACAAAAAATTTCCTCGTAATAAAATCATTTTTGTAAAATAACTGTTTTTTATTTGTAAATTAACTAGAATCCTCATAATAAATTTTTCAAAATTTTGTCAACTTTTTTTTAAATATTTTTCAATAAAAAAAAATTTACAAAAAAAAAAAAGTTTTTTTTTTTTTTTTGTTAAACAACATAAATCCTCGTAAAACATAATTTTTGTAAAATAACAGTTTTTTTGTAATTCAACTAGAATCCTCGTAATAAAAACTTTGTTATAAAATTAGTTTTTTTTGTAAAATAACCTTTCAAAATGGTAATAAACTTGTAAAATTACCAATAAAACTGTAGTTCTCGTTTGAGCAAAGTACAAGATTTTTTGTTAAAAAACAAGGAAAATTGTTAAATATTGGTAGAACGGGATTACAAGGCATTTTACCAGGTGTTTTACCAGTTTATTTTTTTGAGTGTAGTGTCAAAATTTGCAGAATATGGAGTACATTGAAGGAAAAATATTTGCATGATGAAATTTAATGGACTTATTAAAATTTTGGAGCAAAAACTAGTAAAATAAATACATTTTTTGTACTTTTTTTTTTCAATTTTCTTTTTAAGTGGCTTAAAATGGTAGGATTTAAAGTACCCATTTGAACTTGATTGACTATCATCCGCGTCAATATAAAAATTTAAATTTCAATATTGCAAAAAACTTCGTTTTTTCTTAACATGCTATGGTAGACCAAAATTATTCCATAAAATTTTTTTTAATATTTTTTCTTTAATGTATTTAACATTCCGCGAATTTTGACACCAATAGCGGTCAAAACAAAAAAAAAATCTTTTCTAAAAAATACACTACGATTGCGAACTTTAACCGGTTATCGGGAGGCAAAGACAGACTCCGAATTTTTATACATTATTTTTCCCATTGTCAGCTCTGTAATACCCATCCTTTTTTTGCTGTTACCAAGCGAAATTCCAAAAAGAGGACATTTTCGGGACATTCTAATGTATATACTAAGACCCCAGACCAATATGTCGAGGTGTTACAAACGGAATGACAAACTCATATACCTATACCCTCTAACACTTCAGTGGATTGTATAATAATAGATTTCTATAAATTAATATTATTATATCTTTGATATTTTAATGTTCTCGGAATGAACGATATACGAAATTCACAGTTATTCTTATGTTGTCTACCTTATGACGTAGTAAATTTTGTCGGACATCCTTTTCATAACTTCAATCAAAATAAAAATTTTGTAATTTAGTTACACTAAAGTAAAACGAAATCATCATACTTTCATGAATAAGTACAAAAAGTAACAGAAAATTATATGTTGAATGCCAAATAAAAATAACTATTGTTTAGAATGGCCATTTTTTACTTGTATTACTTTTAGCTAATGGCAAATGTGAATTCTGAAAAAAATATATAAGCAAAAAAAAAAATAGAATAAAAAATATTTATTTATCTATTTATCTGTGTATAAATAAGTGTACGAGAGTCCGTTGTTGTATGCATGTCACACAATTTGATTTGAAAATATAACAAGTAGAAAAGTTAAATTCGACTTGGCCGAATCAATGAATACCCTCCACAATGTCTTTTTTAAGTAAGTTTTCTAACGTGAAAAAATGATCAATTTTGATGAAAAATATTTATTTTATTGAATTTTTAACATATAATTACAATGCATATACTAAATTAACCTAACCGAGAAGGGTGACAATGACCATTGTCTCGTTGTAGCGAAATCCACGACCCCCAGGACGCTATCAACTAGCCTACTGGCGCGCCTTTGAAAAATATTTTATTTTGAGTAAAAAAACAAAAAATTTACTATTTTTTTTTTTTTGGGTGCAAAATTTTTTTCGGGTGTATTTTTTTTGAGTGTAAAAATATTTTCGAGTGACAAAAATACTTTGTAAAATATGTTTGCGGCTTACCAATGATTTTAAAGCTTTGTTTTTGAACAGGTGAATTTAAGGTGAAACCAATCTGAAATTTACGTTTTTACTCATAACTTTTGAATCAATTGACCAATTTTGCTGACCAACTAGACCAGGCGAACGGCCAAGCTTCAGCAGCCTCAGACTTTCCTTCAAAAGTTAGCGTTCTTTTCAACTCGTTAATTCGCGAAAAACCCTTGCCAAAATTTACTCTTTTGCTTATAACTTTTGAACTACAGGACCGATTTTGCTGAATTGCTATAGCAGCCTGACCAGGTAAATAACAAACATATGCGTCAAGCTTCAGCACCCTCAGTAAAGTCACCCTCAGTATTTTGTTACAAACGGAATGACAAACTTATATATACCCTCGCTAGAGTGCACTCGAGGGGAGGGTATACAAAATTTAGGCAAAATATAAAAAGAAACAATTGATAATAAAATATAGTAGATATGTATGTAGATATGTATTTGATGACTTTTTTTAAATGAAGAGCTGTATATCAATTTATACGACATTAAAATACACTTAAAAAATATATAAGATATATTTTAATGCATATATAAAGGCAGTGATAAAAATCATATTTTTTAATTCCAAAAATTTAAAGATTTTCCATTGTTTTGGAATCAATAGAAAATTGATTTCTTATAACAGTAAGTAGAAAGAATAATTTTCGAAATTTTTAGAAACGATTCAAAAAATTTTAAAAATGACAACTTATACAATCTTTTTTTAAAATCCCAAAAGTATGCACTTCTTTTTTACACAAAACCTCGAAAATCGTTTCATTCAGTCTTATCATGACTTAAGACTATAGGCTGGGTTATGCATCTGCAACCGTACCCTAGCGTAGATTTTTTTCCAATAGGTAATTATTTATTTTTTTTTAAAATTTTCATTAGCAATTAAATTGCATCAATTAAAACCATTACCATTGATACAGCCAAAGGGGCCCCCGTAGGCTAGTTGGTAGCGTGCTAGCCTTTGAACGTGGGGGTCGTGTGTTCGATTCCCACCAGAGCCCTTGGTTTTTTCGCTACAACGAAACAATGGTTATTTGTTACCAGTTCTCGGTTAGGTTGAATTTATTAAAAATGAGTTGTAAATAAATAGAATAATAAAAATATTACTTTTATTAACAAAAAAATTAATATGACGATACAGCCAATGGTAATGAAAAAAATTTATTACCATTGACATCAATTAATTGGTCCCCTTAATTAATTAGTCCCATCTATCAACAAAACAATGATCGATGTTTGTGTAAAAAAGGAGTGCATTCTTTAAGGATTAAAAAAAATTATATCACCCCAAGTAAAAATGTGAAGGATCAGTACTGATCCGAAATATATATCGCTAAGATTAGATCAGTTTTAATCGGACGGATACAATTTCATCCGAAAAATGAGTTTATCTAATTACACTGTGCAACAAATTTTGGGTCATCGCTTTGAGCCTCTATGCCTTCAACGCCATATGGACAAAATCACCAAAGGGTTTTGCAAAGACAGTTTGGATTTATTTTTTATAGCCCACTGAAGTTTTCATTTTTTTTATCAAAGGCGTTTAGAAAATGTCAAAAATACTATAATAAAAACACATCTGTGATTCAAAATGTGGTTTGATGTCTCTAGTGAAATTGTATGGCGGCTCTTTTCTTACAACATTTTAACCCTCTAACTGCCATTTTAAGGGGTCATTTTAGTCCTTTTTCAGTAACTAAAAACAGAAGTCTAAAAAACGTCCATTTAGAGGGTTAAAATGTATTTATTTTCTTTTATTGACATTTTCGCCATTAACTGGGATTTTAGTATCTGGTTAACAGTCACTTATTAAGTTTTTATGAAATGTTTAAAAAAAACGCTGACAACGATGAGTATTTCAAATTTTTATCAGTTTCGGAAAAAAATTCCTAGTTAGAAAATTATTTCTTGAAGACAAAAAATATTTTAGACGTTCTTTCTTGCGGATTTTTAATGTGTTTTCAACGAAATTTTGAAAATATCATAAAAAAATAAGTGTAAACCCTTAATATTTGCGGAAATATTCCGGATGTATTTAAAAAACCGGTTAACCGACAGAAAAAAAACGAAATCTTCAATTCGGGTTAACCGGTTTGCAAAAAAACCGAAATTTTAGAAAAAAAGCGGTTTTTCGGTTAACCGGTTTATAAACACTAAGTGTGTGTGAGTAAAATTTTTGCGTGAGTGAGTGTGCCTGAGTCGATTTTTTTTTGCGTGAGTTTGCGTGATTTATTTTCTCTTTATATTTCCTTTTGTACCAAAAAAAGCAACAAAAAAGTTGTACAATTTGGCTTAACTAAAGATTTCGTCCCGAAAAAAGCAAAAAAATTTAAAGTTTTGCTGAACTTTAAATTTTGCTAAGAATTTTGAAAGATTTTTGAAATTTTAGTTTTTGATTTTTTTTTTTATAAATAAGAGTTTCGTGAGTGTGAGTCAACGTAAGTGTGAGTGAAGCTTGCGTGAGTGCAATTGAGTGTGAGTTGTATTAAATTTACTCACGTGATTGTGAGTGAGTGTGAGTAGAAAAAATATGCTTGTGAGTGAGTGTGAGTATAAAATCACTCACGCACCCATCTCTAGTTCCCATACAAGAATAGAATCACACTTTTATAAAACATTGAGCGTAATTTCAATATGTAAATTTTTATAATGCAACACAATGTTTATTTTTATTAAGCAACAACATTTTTATATTTAGGCACAATTTAATGAAATTTTGTATTGAAATTGTTTTACTAAAAAAATGTGATAATAAAAACTATAAAATTTTTTTAAATAAATCCCCTAATTCCGAATTTACAAAAAATGAAAAACTAAACCGTTTAAAAATTAAGACCTGTAGGCAAAATTAGACAAAAAAAAAATTCGTCACTGTGCTGGTTAATATTGTCCAATTTTGCTTAAAAACTTAACATGGAGTTTTAAGAACAAAATGAACGAAAAAGGTAATATTTTGCAACCCTAATATAATTTTTTTATACCCTCCAACTACAGTATGGGGGTGTACTCACTTTGTCATTCCGTTTGTATCGCATCGAAATATCGGTCGGGGACTCCATAAAGTATATATATTATTGATCTATGATCGATTCTAAGACTTTTCTAGAATGTCCGTATGTCCGTCCGTCGTCCGTCTGTATAAGGCACGATGCAGTCCAAAATAAAAGAGATAGACTCGTCAAGTTTGGCAGGAATATGTGTTTTGGTCCTAGGCAGTTTAAGTTCGTAAATGGGCAAAATCGGACCGGGTTGAAAAAAGTTCCCCCTTGAAGAACTTAAATAACCTCTGAAAAACGCCATATTTTTACAGTTTTTTTTGTATTTTTGTTAAGCAAATTAAACAATTTGATGTCAGAAAAAGTTCAATGTCCTGCACTTGGACCCAGGAAATAAAAAAATCGTTTTTCCCCCGCCCCCCTTTTGTAAGCGTGGATATTAAAAATGTTTTTAAATAATGATAAAATTGTATTACTTAAGCTCCAAAGCATAATAAATTAATTTTTAAACATTTACCGCATGGGTATATGTGTCCCCCAATGACACCTACTGAACCCCCCTCCCCCCACAAAAAAAAACGCCCCTGCAATTTTTTTTTTTTTTATATGTTGGAGGCAGGGGTGCCAGATGATTTTGATGAAAAATCGGCATATTTTCCAAAAAAAATCGGCATTATCGGCACTTCAATTTAAAAAAATCGGCAAAAAATCTGCAAATGAAAAATAACCATTTTAAATACAATAAATTACATTTCTATTGACAAATAATAACAAAAGAGAACAATTTAGCATTAATTAATATATGTATATAATATATTTAATAACATAAAAATCATTCAGAAATAACCATTTTTGGTCTCTACAAAATTTTAAATTTTTTTTTCGAAAAAAAAAATAAAAAAAAAAATTAAAATTTTTACAGACCAAAAAATTTTCGATTACCATAAAAATGATTTTTCAGTAATGTCCTCATATTAACTAATATTTTCAGCAAAAAAATCAAAAATATTATTTTTCAGATTTTTCCGTTTTTTAACCCAACGATAAGCGAAAAAAAAATGTGTTTTCTACAGACAGTTGGACGGATATCGATAGGTTGACTTAAAATCGAATTAGGACCATGAATATATATACATACTTCATTGGGTTCTAGACCTATATTTCGAGGTATTACAATCGGAATGACAAACTTATATACATACACTTTAAAAAAAATAGTCCAGTTTCCTACTATAAATTGGGTAAATTTCTACAAATTCAAATAATATACTACTATAAATTGTGTAGATTTCCAATAATTTTAGGTATAACTGCGAAATTTTCGTAAATTTACCCAATTTATAACAGGAAACCAAAAAAATTTATAAAAAGCGACCGTGTTTTTGAGTTGATCAAAAAATCGGCATTTTTGGAGCAAAAATCGGCAAATCGGCAATTTGATCATTTTGAGGCAAAAAATCGGCAAAATGCCGATAAATCGGCAAATATGGCAGCCCTGGTTGGAGGGTATTAAAGATTCGGCACAGCCGAATTTAACACTCTCACTTGTTTTTATTTATACTGCTTAAGATTTTTTATAGCATAGTTGTAGGCGTGTAGTAAATATGATTATTATTTAAAAGCGACAAAAACTCTACATATTGCTAATTTTATAAACAAATATAACAATTTATTAAGTCTTAAGTCGATTTATTAAAAATAATCATAAATGTCATTGTTTTGCTGGGGTTTAATTTTCGGATCATATATTTACAAAATACCTAAAAATATATATATAAAAATATCTGCAAAATCTTACTTTTTTATAAAAATAGTCGAAAATAAAACGACTGGTGTAAACACAGCTTAAAGCTATGTTTACACCATACCACTGAATCGTATGATTTTCATGAAAAAGAAAGATTTTTTTATAGCATAGTTTTAGGCATGTAATATATATATGATTATTATTTAAAAGCGACAAAAAACTTTACATATTGCTTAATTTATAAACTTAAGATTAAATAAATTGTTATAATTTTTTATAAATTTAGCAAAATGTAGAGTTTTTTGTCGCTTTTTAATAACAATAATATATTTACTACATGCCAAGCAGAAATTGACGACGGTTATAAAAAAAAAGCGTTCTGAAAGCACTGTAACAAAAAAAAAACGTTCTCAAAACGTTATTTTCGAACGCTTTGCGAGCGTTTTCGAAAAGCGTTCTGAAAGCACTGTAACAAAAAAAAAAGCATTCTCAAAACGCTTTATTCGAACGCCTTGAGAGCGTTTTCGAAAAGCGTTTTGAAAGCACTTTATTAACAAAATACATGTTCGTTTCAAAATTAAATGGTTTTAAAGCAGTTTTTGCTAACGTTTTTAAATTTTTTTTTAGTACATACAAGTATAGTATTTTTTTAGATTATACTCAATTTTAAACAAATTGTTATAAAAACATTTTGTTAAATCAAATTAAATAATTTTTCCCTACTACCACATTGAAAACGCAAAATTTTGAAAACATAAAACATTTTTTAATTTGTAAATCTATTTTAAGTTTTATTATTATCATTTATGCAAAAAGTTATAGCAATAGTTTCGTTATAAAATTTATAGAGTCCGACCGAATATTCGGTTTCGGTCTCGGTATCGGCCGAATAATCGGGTTTCGGCCTCTATTCGGTATTCGGCAAAATTTTGGCCGAATATTAGCCGAAACCGAAACTTTTTGGTATTTTAAAAAATATGTAAAAAAGTCGGTGAATTTTTTGATTGCGTATTTCATTACACTTGTTTCAGTTCAATTGAAGAAAATGTTACAAGGTTACGCAATAAATGTAAAACTGTTTCAGTTCAAAAATTATTTTCTCCTAATCTGCAAATTAAATATACAATTATTTTGTAAGTTTTTTAAAAAAACTTATTTTTTATACCCTCCAACTACAGTATGGGGGTATACTCACTTTGTCATTCCGTGTGTAACGCATCGAAATATCAGTGTAGGACCCCATAAAGTATATATATTATTGATCAGTGATCGATTCTAAGACATTCTAGCGATGTCCGTCTGTCCGTCCGTCCGTCCGTCCGTCCGTCTGTCCGTCCGTCTGTGGAAGACACGATACAGTCCAAAATAAAAGTGGTAGACTACTGAAATTTGGCACATATATGTCTTATGTTCATAGGCTGGTTAAGTTCGGAGATGGGCAAAATCGGACCAGGGGGGAAAAAGTTCCCCCTTGACGAAGTAAACCAACCCATGAAAAAAGGTATCTGTTTATACGGTTTTTTGTAGTTTTGTTAAACAAATGAAACATTTTTGTGCTTGAAAAAGTTCAAAGTCTTGGACTTGGACCCACAGAATTAGAACAAATCGTTTAAGGTCCGCCCCCCGCTTTTATGGGCGTGGCATAATCTTTTTTTTTATATAATGATAAATTTGTATTTCTTTAGTGCAAAAAGCATAAGAATTATTTTTTTAACACTTATTCGAGAGGAATTGTGCCCACCAATTACCACTACCGTCCCCCCCCCCCAAAAAAAAAGAAGACGCCCCTGTAATTTTTTTTTTATTTATTTGCATGTTGGAGGGTATAAAAGATTCGGCACAGCCGAATTTAACACTCTTACTTGTTTTTTTTCAAAAATACAACAATTCCTATGGTTTAAAAGCATTATATGCTGTATATTAATCTTTAACAACTTTTTAATAATTTTATTTAGGCGGTAATTTTTTTAAAGTTTCGGTTTCGGTTCTGTTTCGGCCGAATATTACTTTTTCGGCCGAGTATTCGGTTCGGGTTCGGTTCGGCCTCGAAAACTGGTTTCGGTCGGACTCTAAAAATTTACAAATAATGCATTAACTTCTGAAATATGCACACTGACTTCAATAACATCTTCACGTAAATTTTTAACGTTATAAAGTCCTATGTCTTTTGATGGAATTGGATAGACAAAATAATCGTTTATTTCATTAAAGATGTTGCCTTTTAAATATATATTATCACATGTGTGTTTAGATCGATTTGTACTAAAAATTTGGTTTACTATCATAATATTTCCATTACTAAGTAGAATTGCGTTATCAGGATGGGATGCAGTAATTTTTAAACCATGAATATTAATAAAAGAAAACACAACTTTTGTTTAGTGCATTCCATTACTTTGCTAAGAGAATACTTTTTGTTTTTAAAGAGAGGATATACCAATGGAGCTTTATTTTCTACAATACTTTTATAAAAAAAATATCTACAATTAACGAATAAAAAAAATATCTGCTTTATATGAAGTCCTTTAAAGTACTGTTTTTTTATATTTCAATCGCTAGAAAATATTTTTAATTTTTGTATTTAAGCTCTTTATAAGTGCTTTACTTTTGGTTTTTAAAGCGCTTTCATGACTTTTAACAAAACGTTCTGAAAGCACTTTTTTAAAACGCTTTTAAAACGCTTTAAACCTAGCGTAGATCGATGTTATCATTCGGATCATCTGAAAGCGCTTTTAAGATGGTATATGGAACGCTTGTAGAACCGTTTACAACGCTTTCACAGCGCTTTTGCGATTGTATTTTTCTGACTGGGTATGCTATAAAAAAACATTGCTTTTTCATAAAAATCATACGACTCAGTGGTATTGTGTAAACATAGCTTTAGTCGTATGATTTTTATGAAAAAGCAAGATTTTTTATAGCATAATTTTAGGCGTGTAATAAATATATGATAGTTATTTAGAAGCGACGAAAAACTTTACATATTTCTAAATTTATTAACTTAAGATTAAATAAATTGTTATATTTGTTTATAAATTTAGCAATATGTATAGTTTTTTGTCGCTTTTTAATAACAATCATAAATTTACTACATGCCTAAAATTATGCTATAAAAACATTGCTTTTTCATAAAAATCATACGACTCAGTGGTATGGTGTAAACATAACTTTAATTGACAGTTTTATAAAAAAATGTAATTTTTTAAATGACATTTTCTGTATTTTAATGAATAATTAAGATTATTTTTTGTGTAGTTTCACAAGAATAGGGTTGTGTCTTGACTATATTTGAATTTAGTGGTGCGTGCGCCATCTGTTGTTTATTCTATAAATTATAATTAAATCATAGTTCCAAACCGAAGTGCTGTTTTACCATTTGTCGGTAAGAGCGTTGATTTAGCATACAGTGCTTTCCGTTAAAAAATTGTTCGTTTATCATTTGAATGTTTTTTTTGTTTGTATTTCTTAATATTTATTTAAAATATTTTTTACTTTTGTATTTCAACATTTTGATGTGCAATTTTTTATGAGTTGAAATTTTAAATAATTTAATAGATTAACAAGGGAAGTATCTCAGCCCTTATGAACCGATTTGCATAAAACGGAAAATATATACATATAAAAGAGACAATTTTAAGGTTGAGGTGGCTCGGCTTATCGGCCATATCGGGGATTTAGGGATTTAAAAAATGAGTAAAAAAATGGCGAAAAATCGTTTTTTGAATTTTTCAGCCATTTCTTTCGTAGAAACTATATGATCTTTACATATGAGAAGAAAGTTTTTTTAACATATCCAACGGTGGCATAACCTTGTAAAAATTTGGATTCGTTTAATATTTTTCAAAAAATTTTGGGGTATTTATGTGAAGGCATACTCCTACGATATCCATATGATTACGAAATAATCTTTATTAAATTTAAGTCGACCCGTATTTTTTCTCAGGCGATATTCGGGAATTATCGAAATATTCCCGAAGTTCCACTAAAAATGCCTGCGAATTTTGTACTCTTGCCCAAAACATTAAATCATGATAATGTTATGCTGAAACTTTGGGTGTACTTGCCAAAGCAAATTTTTTTAGAAAAAATTATGTTACGAGTACATAGATTCATTTGCAATTCCATGCAAAACGAATTTAAATATCGGTCTCATTTAGTTTGTATATTATTGATCCATTTCTAAGAGACTCTAGTTATAAACATCCGTCTATCTGTCTGTGGAAAGTAGAGATGGGCGCTGGTCACGTGATTTGCGTGATTCACGTGAATCACGCGTGAGTGTGAGTGATTTTCATTTCAATCACGTGATTGTGAGTGAGTGTGAGTTGAAAAAAATCTGAATGAGTGATTAGTGAGTGAGTCATTTATTTTTTGCGTGAGTTTGCGTGATTAAATTTTTTGATTTGCCATTTTTTTTTTTAATTTTTTGTAAAAAATTTTTTTTTTGGATTTTTTTTCTTTTTTTTGGTAAGAAAATTTTATTGCGTGAGTAGATTTTGCGTGATTCAAGCGTGAGCGTGATTGAATCTTGCGTGAGTCACGCGTGAGCGTGAGTAACTTTTTTATTACTCACGTGAATAGTGAGTGAGCTTGAGTAAAAAAAAAATTGAGTGAGTGATTAGTGAGTTATTCGATTATTTTTTGCGTGAGCGTGAGTGTGAGTCAAAATCCACTCACGCGCCCATCTCTAGTGGAAAGCAAGATGAAGTACAAACCAAAAATGCTGTAAATTAAGTGCATAAGAGTGTTTTTTAATTTTGGAGAGTATAAAAGATTCGTCACCGAAGAATTAAATAATCTCACTTGTTTTTAGTCTATTTGTTAAAAAAATGGAACATTTTCATGTCTTAAGTTTTGAATTGATGAAAAAGTAGTTTTGGTGTAAAAAATAAATGGAAAAAATGAAAAAAATATGATAAAAAAAAATTTGATAAAAACAAAATTTTTGGTGAAAGAAAATTTCTAATGAAAAAAGTTTTTAAGAAATATTTATAAAAAAAAAAAATTATAAAAAAAAAAATTTGATGAAAAAAAATAATTTGTTGAAAAAAAAAAATTTTAAAAAAAAAGTTTAATGAAAAAAAAAAAAAATTATAAAAAAACAAGTGAGAGTGTTAAATTCGGCTGTGCCGAATCTTTTATACCCTCCAACATGCTTAAAAAAAATCCAGGGGCGTCTTTTTGGGAAGGGGGGGCTTCGGTGGGGCGATGTGGTACACCTCCCCTCTCGAAAAATGTTTACTAATTTATCTATATGATTTTTGCACAAAAGTCATTATTTAAACTATCTTTTATATCCACGCCCTAAAAAGGGGGGCGCACCAACAAAAACCAAATTTTTTTGTCCCCCCCGGTCCTAGTGCAGGACTCTGAACTTTTTCTTTCATAAACATGTTTCATTTGTTTAACAAAAACATAAAAAAACAAGTAAAAAAAATCATATTTTTCAGAGGTTGGTTTTGGTCCTCAAGGGGGAACTTTTTTCCCCCCAGTCCGATTTTGCCCATTTACGAACTTAACCTGCATAGGGCCATAAGACATATTCAACCAAAAAGATATTTTTTTGACCAAAAAAGTACTTTTTTGGTTTGCGGAGAGTATGTAGTTGCTTTTGATGAAAAACTAGACATCGGGCATTATTGTAAACTTCTACTTTTTTTACAACAGCTGAAAACTGTCAATACAAAAAGTAAACAAAACTTTCCAACAGTAGAAAAAATAATTTGGAATTCGGGTAATTGAACGGACATATTAATGAATCCAAAGAGCTTATTGCATTCATCTCTACGTATGTATTAGTATACATTTTGATTTTATAATATTTGTATATAAAAAACAATTGTCTTGCCATCACATTGTTCGCAGTATTTAAATTTAAACTAAATATATTTTATGAACGAAATCAACAACAAATTTAGGCTTATCACATTAAGCAATCGTCCAGATTCCAAACGGGAGACACTCAATATTTTAGTATTTGTTTTGCTACAAAACATGATCTTGTTAGTCTAATTCAAATGCTTTCTGAGTATAGAACAAAAACTTAATAAAAATCGGGTCCTATTTGTGTTATCTGGATTAAAGCAATAGAAAAGAGCGAAGTACAAACGTCTGATACCAACAAAATCAAGGGCAAATTTATGGGCAATTAATAATAAATTGTCAGCATCGTCGTCATCATCATCACCATAAAAAAGTAGCGTAAATAGTTCTAATTCAAGACATCTTAATCGTTAATGTGATTATTCATTGACAAAATTACAAAAAAAAAAATAAAGTGAAATTCTTTTTAGAAAAATATGTATAATGAAATTATTATAACTCGACAGAAAGCTTATCAATTACCTGAAGAACAAAAAAACATGCATGTGTTTAAATCGTTTTAACAATTAACTTATAGTTTTTATATAAAAAGCATGTCGCTATGTATTTAGAAACGCATGCTTAGTTATGTATTGGATGATTTCATTTCCATGTATGAAATATTCCAGTTTTGTATATGAAATATTCCAGTTTTACCCGACCTAAAAAATCAATCACAATAATTTTTGGGGAAACAATTAAAGTGTTTAAGATTTTTGTTCAAAGTCGCCACGTTGTTTAGTTTTTTATTTGGCAGCCATCAAATGTAAATGCTTTTATTTGAAATAGATCAGTCTAAGATTCTTCTCTGGTGGATCTTGCAAATTCGTTTAATTTTTGATAAACGAGTTTTAACAAGGACGTAACAAGCTCCAACGACTAACATCGCAGTGATCAACCAATTTAGGTGACAATCCAAAAGGTAATGAAAAAATCAACGAAATGGATTTGAAAAATTAAAGTGATTTGCATACAATTTGGACCAGATGTATCGTCGTGAGGATTCTTCAATCGAGTGTTTGGTGATAAATACATTAAAAATAAAAATGCTTCTCCACGCACCATATTCTCAAGATTATAAATTATAATTCAAGGAAGATAACACAGAACAAAAATTGTTCAACCCTTAGACCAGAGTACATTTTTCAAAGTGTTTGAGTTGTCTAGAATTCGAATCTGATCACAGAATTTAACTATCACATCAGGTTTTTGAGATATCTTAGCTTGAAGTTGAAAAACACAGTTTTTCGTCATATTCGAGACGTTTTAAATGTGCGAATCCACCTTTATTTATAAAACCTGATATGTCGTTTAAAAGTCCCACAACTTACCTATAATATGAATGTTTAACCTTTGTAATATCTTGTTCCATCTGTGAGATATCTTAACCTGAAAATTGTCAAATTTAAATCAACAAACATTAATTGTAAATCAACCAAACATTTAGTAAAAATGGCCGCCTTTTAGTCAATAATACAAACTTCGAGTTTGTTTTAGTGCCCCCCATTTCCCGGTTCTCGGTATTCCCGGGAATACCGGTATTTCCGGTTCTGATATATACTCGACAAACTCAGTCAAGTAATTTTATTTCATGTTAGGCGCCCCAGTAGGCTAGTTGGTAGCGTGCTAGCCTATGAGTCTGGGGGTCGTGGGTTCAATTCCCACCAGAGGCCTTGGTCTGATTCGCTACAACGAGACGAAGGTCATTGTTACCAGTTCTCGGTTAGGTAAAATTAGTATATGATTTGAAATTATATGTTAATTCTTAATAAAATAAAGAAAAAAAAAATTTTATTTCAAAATTCTTTAATCATTTCAATAAATACTTTTTGTGTTTTTTTTTTTTTTTTTTTTTTTTTTAAAAAAAGAAGCAACACTCAGGCAATGCTGCCTATCAATTACTAATGTAACCGTGATGCTTCTTTCGGAAAGGGGATAGAAAAGAGATGAAGGATTTGAAAGATAGAAGGGCTTCAGTATGGCAACACTGTAATTGCGCGTGTTGATAATTTTTAGTACAGTTGTTGCATCGCCATCTGTTATTGATCTGGCGAATTATTTTTGAAGCTGTGTTTTATAGCCATTATTTTATTATTTTACTTCGTTGACGTTTTAGTGCTATTTATCAACGAAGGAGGGTGCTGCGATAGATATTAGTTATAAATAGAAACTAATAAATATCTGAAAAAATGTTTTTCTGCCTGAGCTGACAATCGAACCCAGGCTTGTTGGCTAGTAGTCCAACGCGCTAACCACTAGGCCTTTGTTGAAAAAAAATTCATTTCCCAGCAGAAATTTTGCTGAACTGGCAGCAGCTTTTGGAAAGGAAACTCAAGTCAAGGAGCGCATCCAAACCTGCTGAATTCATGCATGATTCTCTAAGGAGATGTCATCTTTTAGAGCGCTAGTTGGATACATCGAAAAAGCGCTCTTAAGATGCTCTGAATTCACATCTCTTTAGAGCGCTGAAAAAATCGCTATAAAGATGCAGTGAATTCATGCATATTTTTAGTGCTGATTTAAGCAGAATAAAGATGAAGCACATTTGACTATTTCTGAAATACAAATTACAAAATCTGAAATACAATTGACTATTTCTGAATACAATTGGAAATTCTCAAATACAATTGACTAATTCTGAAAATCAGTTGACTCCATGCAAGCATTTGGAAGAAATATCGCCTAAGAGATCCAATTACATTTAAAAAATTTCCAATTATATTTCGAAAATTTCAAATTATATTTCAGAAATTTCCATTTATATTTCAGATATTACCATTTATAACCAAAAAAATGTTAATTACATTTCAAAAATGTTGAATTATATTGGAAATTTTTGAAATAGAATTGGACATTTTTAAATATAATTGGAGATTCTAAAATATGATTGGACATTTTTGTAATATAATTTGTATTTTGTGAAACTAAAGCGGAAATGGTGTACTCAATTTTTTTTTTTTCATTTGCTGATGATGCACTGAAATCATGTGTCGTTGTCCAAAACTCATGGTTTTTTATTTAAAAAGTGTTAAATATATTCAAAAGGAAAGCATGTATGAAATTTTATCAAAATATAATTTTATATTTTGAGTTTTATATAAAAAATCTTAACAAAAAACTTTAATTTTTTCCCCCTTACTTTTACTGCATCCTAAAGAGCGCTCTTTGGATGCGCTTCGGTATGCTATAAAAAGATGCTGTGTCGCCAAAATCTCGATGTATTTTTGCTGGGTTGTCAGATCAACAAATTGTGTTTGTGTTTGTTGAATTTCTTTGTTGAACAAAAAAAAATAAGATTCTTACTTTTGTCAGATCAAAAAGTTGTGTTTGTTGAATTTCTTTGTTGAAAACTAAAAAAAATATTTTTTCAACAATCAAAATTTTTATATTACAAATTTTCGTATAGGAGCACTTTCAGTGAAAAAATTATTCGTTTTCACAAATATTGGGGTTTTTTCTGTGCGGGTTTTTGCTATATTCTAGTGTATTCAATTAATCGAGGTTTTGGTTTAATCGGTTAATCGAGCAAATAACACTGTGCAACAATTTGAAGGTCATGGTCTGGGGGGTGGACCAAATCAAGACAGAATGATAGTATTTGGTTAGTATCGTAAAACCCCCATAGGGTTTGGCGCTGTGTGGGTACAGTCAATTTTTATGGCCCACTTAAATTTTTATTTTTTCCCCAAAGGGGCTTGAGAAAATTCGAGAAAAATGAAGTTTATATTAATTTGAGCCTTAAATTGAACTCAGCTTTCTTCAGTAGAATTTGATGGGGATTATTTTTCTAGAATATATTAACCCTCTATCTGCCCTGTTTTTGGGACATTTTAGTCCTTTTTTCAAGAAATGACTCAAAAGTCTCAAAATTTATGCGTTTAAAGGGTTAAAATATTCTACGAATATTTTGTTCATCAAATTTCATTTGGGGTCTTCACTGGCGAAAAGTTCGACCGGTCTGCAGAAAATGCCTAAAAATTTAAAATTGTAAAGTCTAATGCAATTTTCATATTTATGACAGAAACTGTTTACGATTGTGAGCAACAAATATAGGATATTAGTCTGGGGGATGGACCCTTTCAGCTGAGGATGATAGTATTTGGTTAGTATAGTAAAAGCCCCAAAGGTTTTGGCACTGTGTGGGTATAGTCGATTTTTATGGCCCACTGAAATTTTTATTTTTTTCCCAAAGGTGTTTGAAAAAGTCGAGAAAAATCAAGTATATATTAATCTGAGCCTTAAATTGAGCTCAGATATGTTCAGTAGAATTTGATGGAGATTATTTTTCTAGAATATATTAACCCTCTATCTGCCTTGCTTTTGGGTAATTTTAGTCCTTATTTTAAGGAATGACTTAAAAGTCTACTAAGATATGATTTTAAAGGGTTTAAATGTTCTAGGATTAATTTTTGCATCAAATTTCACTAGGGGTGTTCACAGGCGGAAAGTTAAACCCATCTGTAGAAAATGCCTAAAAATTTAAAATTGTAAAGTCTTATTGATTTTTGATAATATGCCGAAAACTGTTTACGATCGTATGCAACAAATATAGGCTAATGGTCTGGGGCGTGGACCCTTCCAGCACAGGATGACAGTTTTGATTTGTGCAGTAAAATCCCAAAAGGGCTTGGCGCTGGCTGGGTACAATAGGTTTTTATGGCCCACTGATTTGTTGTTTTATTTGTCCAAAGAGATTTAAACAACGAAAAAATAGTGTTTATGTTACTCTGAGCCTAAAATTGAACTCATATTGAAGACATATGAGTTCAATTTTAGGCTGTAGAGTTTAATGGGTACAATTTTTCTAGAATACATTTAGCTTCTATCTCCACTTTTTGGGTCATTATAGTCCTTTTGTGAAGAAATGACAAAAAATTCTTCTTAGATTTGCTTTAAAAGGGTTTTACGAATGTTTTTTCATCCAATTTCAATTGGAATCTTTAAAGACAGAAAGATTTGCCAGCTTACCAGAAATACCAAAAAGTGGACCTAAGTTTTTTTAGTTTTTCAAATCTAAGCCAACCAAAGGGCTTGGCGCTGTGTGTTGTAAAACCCTTTTAAAGCAAATCTAAGGAGACTTTTTTTGTCATTTCTTAACAAAAGGACTAAAATGTCCCAAAACGTGGAGATCGAGGGTTAATGTATTGAAGAAAAATTATACCCAATTAATTCTACTAAAGACACCTGAGTTCAATTTTAGGCTCAGAGTAACATAAGCATTAGTTTTTTCGTTTGTATAAACCTCTTTGGACAAATAAAACAAAAAATCAGTGGGCCATAAAAACCTACTGTACCCATCCAGCACCAAGCCCTTTTGGGATTTTACTACACTAACCGAATACTGTCATCCTGTGCTGGAAGGGTCCACCCCCAGACCATTATCATATATTTGTTGCATACAATCGTAAACAGTTTCCGGCATACATATACACTCAAAAAAAACCATTAACTTAAACTTAAGAAAAATTTTCTTCAAAATAGTTTATAAATTTTCCCACAATTTAGTTAAATTTAACTAAAATTTTGGAAATTTTCCCAACTTTTTGGAAAAAATTTTAGTTAATGGACTGTTAAATAGGCAATAATTTTCCTTAAATGAAATTCTCAAATACATGGAAGAAATTCTTACCGACAAAGAAATTTTCCCTAAATAATTGAAAAAAAATCTTTATTTTTAAGCCATATATCTAAAAACAAAATTTAGTTCAAAAAATTCAGTTTTAGGACGTAATTTCCTACCAATTAGTTTATCATATTTATCTTCTTTAATTTGAGGAAGTTTTTTCCACAAGTTTAGTAAATTTTTCATACTGAAAATTGTTTTGTTGATTCATGTTTTTTTTTTTCATGCTTGCTTGTAGTTCACATTTTGTTTATTATTTGTAGCATATGAAAAGGAGAGTTTGGTATTGTATAACAAGTAATAAATTTAATGTTTACATTTTTTTCTACACATGTATGTGTTAGGGAAAAAATAATATTTTAATTACAACAAAGGCCTTAGCTTTGGCGTGTTTTCCCATAGTCTGGGAACAAACGTTAAAGACAAAGTCTTTGCTGTAATTTAACTTTAAAAACTAATGAAATTTATTACTTGACCATAAGAAACAAACGTTTTTTTATATTTTAAATAAAAAATGTACATAATGAGAATTCTGTGTGTATTCATATGCTATTCTATAAATAAACCAATAAAAATATGAAATTAACTAATTTTTAGGAAAAATGTCCTCATCAGAAATGTTTTTTTAACTAAAAAATGGGAAATTTTTTTCCACTTTTTAGTTCAAATTGGTCCTAATTTTTAAGAAAAATATGGACTAAAAAGTAGGAATACATGGCAATGGAGCTAAATCATTATCAATTTTCCTTGGATTTAGTTAATTTTCCCATTTTTTAGTTAGTTTTTTTTCTGAGTGTATATCAAAAAATAATAAGACTTTGCAATTTTTAATTTTTAAACATTTTCTACAGACCTGTTTAACTTTTCGCCTGTGAAGACCCCTAGTGAAATTTGATGCAAAAAATATTCCTAGAATATTTTAACCCTTTAAACGCATATCTTAGTAGACTTTTAAGTCATTTCTTAAAAAATGGACTAAAGTGACCCAAACACAAGGCAGATAGAGGGTTAATATATTCTAGAAAAATAATCCCCATAAAATTCTACTGAAGATAGTTGAGTTCAGTTTTAGGCTCAGATTAATATAAACTTAATTTTTCTCGAATTTTCTCAAACCCCTTTGAGAAAAAAATAAAAATTTCAGTGGGCCATAAAAATTGACTGTACCCACACAGTGCCAAAAGCTTTGGGGGTTTTACTATACTAACCAAATACTATCATTCTGTCTTGGTTTGGTTCACCCCCCAATTTCACTGTTGCACAGTGTAATTAATGGGGGTTGAGATTTAATCGGTTAATAATCGGTTAAATTTTAATTATTCGGTTAACCGAATAATATCAATTAAAAATTTAAATTGAATATAAACCCACGAATTGTATATACTTTTAAGAACTTTATTAATAAGAAATCTATACCCGATATGGCCTCTATAATGTTAGCCCAAATAAAGAATTTTTGTATGGCACCCTGAAAAATTTACCCAATCCAAATTGGGCCCAATTCAATGGAATAAAATATCAAAAAAAACAAAGCAATTCTTATAAAAAGGAAAAACTGAAAATTATTCCGGACTCTAATGCACCCCTAAAAGGGTTTCGAATTCAGAACTAAAAATATCAAAAAAAAAAATCGGTCAATATCTCCGTAATGAAAAAAGATATCTGAAGTGTTTCCAAAAGTATTTTGCAGAAAAATAGTAGTATTTTCAGATGTGCTGAACTATTTATACATCATATAATAATTCGCGGTTTTATAGGGTCACGAACATTGCGAAAATCTAAGTTTATGCAGTATTGTCAATCGAAAATCTAAATATCTCAAGATAAGATAGATCAGTTCTAAGGCCAGATTCGGATTAGGCGCATGAAAAACTTTTAGAAAAATATCTACTGTTGGCAATGTATAAAAAATTGGCTAGGGTTAAATTAAAAATAAAACATCAAAAAACAAAATAAACCAAAAAAAAAATGGTAAGAGTACTAAAAAAAGAAACTTCGGTTAATCGGTTATTCGACACAAATTAATCGGTTTATTTGTTATTTGAAATTGACAATTTGAAATTATTCGAACAGTTAATCGACCAAAATTAATCGGTTAACCGATTAACGGTTAATCGATTGAATACCCTACTATATTCATGTTTTTTTTTTGCTATGAATCCAAATTCGATAGATTTTTCGCTATATTTTGCTAATATTTTGAAGCAAACTTAAAAGAGTCTCAAAGTTATAATTTGCTTCAATAAAATGATTTTTAACGATATCTCAGCAAATAGAAAGAATATCTAAACACTTCAAAATGAATTTTTGTTTTTAAATTGTGAACTTAAGACTTTATAAATTTGCGAAAATTCCATGAATATTACAAAAACTCGTATTTTTTAAAGTTCATGTGAAGATATCTCAAAGAAGAAACAATATATCACAGAGGTTAAACATTTATTTCAAAGTTAATAAGTAAGACTTTCATACGAAATATTAGTTTTTATAAATAAAGGTGAACTCGCGCAGTTATTTTTTTATTTTTAAAAAATTTTTTTTTTTTGTTTTGTCTTGAAAGAATTTTAGCTGAGATGTTGCTTTTATAATAAATATCCATAAAAAAATGTTATTCCTATCTGTGACATCTTTATCACGTACACAGATAAAAATAAAAACAAAATTTTGAGTAAATTTTTAATACTATTAGTAAAAAATTAGTCTATTTTGCCTCCTACGATGAAGAAAATTGGTTTACCAATCACCAAATTAACAGGTCATTAATTGAATATTTTTCAAACAAACGTTTTCGATTTTGATCAAAAATTTTATCAGTTTTTTATTGGAAGTCAATCAAAATAGTTATTGATTTAACGAATGTAAGCTTATGACAAGATTATAAAGAAATGCTTATTTTTTTATTCCAAAATGTTGCCAACAAAACGATTATTTTGTACTACTACATTTTTTCAATTAATATATTCAAATAAATTAAAACGAAAAAAAAACTGATATTTTTGATTATTTAGTCCATATTTGAATGCATTAACCTTTATGTGCTCGGTAGTCTACATTTGTAGCATTTTTGCAGAAAAAGTTGAATAAAAAAAAACTGTCCACAACAACAGGGTCCGATATTTTCAGTAGCTTCCTAAAAATCAATTCTAAGCAGTTTTAGCCACTAACACTTTAAAAAAATAATTTACAGCACCTCCCAGACCCAACTTTTCAGAATGACCATCTCCTGGCGGGTAGTCTACAAATGTAGACATCATATAAAATGTATGGAAATTCACATCACTTTGAGCTTTTATTTTTCGCAGGCGTTAATAAATTAAACGATGAAGGTACACATGCGTTGTGGAGTACAGAAGCAGTTTTTTATTACCGTGCAATAATGCCGAAATCTCGGTTCAAGGATATTTTGCGGTTTATTTGGTTTGATAGAGTTGCTGGACAGGTTAACGGTAAGGTTGATCTAATTTCTGCGTTATGGGCTATAATGAGCAACAGTCTTCGCCGGTACTATCAACCATCGGGAGAAATTACAGTTGACGAACAACTATTTGCATATCACGGATTTACGCATCCCACCCAAGCCTGCAAAGTATGGTTGAGAGCCAAGTATGTTGAGAGTAAAGAAGAGCTCAAATGCAAGCCGTGCAACAAATGTTGGAGAGAGTGTCGTGTGTAACAATTTTTTCACATCATTGAATCTGGGTAGGCATATGATGTTAAAAAATCTAACTTTCAAAAAGTCAAAACTCAAAACTTTGCTCTGGTCTTTGGCAATATTTTTGAACATGCTAGATATATGCGCTCTATCTAGCCGCATTCATAATATTTTCGGAAAATAACGACCATATCTACCAAACAGTCAAACGACAAAAATTCCTGCGAAGCCTTGCAAAGTAGCCCTTCATGCCAGCAACTGTACAGCGCTCTGAAAATGCAAGGGTATTAGGATATGCTCTAACACACCTGGCCATTGAAGTGGCGCTTGATAGTTTTCCTGTTTCTGGCACTAATATGAACCACCCTACTGATATTTCTAACAACATACAGCACATGCACCTTTATCGTTGTCTATATTGTGAAGTTTAAATTTAAACATTTTCACCTTCACATTGTATCTAAAAATCATATATGTCTTAATAATTACGTATTTAAGTAGAACACTATGCGTGCTACTGTTTTTTTCATATGTTTTCCATAAAAAACATATTTGCTACAAATGTAGACTTCCGACCGCCAACGTAAGTTTACAATCCCGAGCACATAAAGGTTAAAATCGCAGCTCTACACTAAGAAAATTATGTCATTAACTGTTTGTAGGTTATTTTAAAAAGTAATCAGTAAAGTCATTTTAAAAGAAAAATCACTTATTTTATAAAGGATTTAATTTTTTTACTGTTTCTGTAGTTTAAAAAAAAATATTTACTGTATTAAAAACGAATTTTCTGTTACATTTAATTTCGGCAGTAAAATATTTCTTCTATAGTTTTACTGTTTTTCAATACAAAATAACTGAATATTCACTAGTTTTTTAATGTTTTGGTTAGTCATTAAATTAACATTTAAAATTGACTGTAATGTGTTTTTATTTTAAATGAAAAAACAGTGGAATGGTTTTTAAATAAAATTTCATTTGTTTTAAGTGAATATTCAGTGGAATTTACCTACATAATTCTTTGAGTGTAACAATACCATTTTTCTTATTTCAGGTTGCATCGCATTAGTGTTGATTGCCAAATAAAAATTTAATAATTAAGGAAGAAAAACAGAAAAAAGTTACAATGATGGCTCGTACGGTTAGGTAAGAAAGCTAGTTAATCGCGTAATAACTTTTGGAAATTGTGTATGTAAGTTTTTTGTAATCTGGCTTTAGATTATTTTCTTGCAGATATTTTAAATTAATATATATTGTTGCGGGAATTCTCTTAAGCAATGAAGAAATCTGTGAGACAGTGGATCAAATACAAATTGCAACACGTGTGGAAGTTAAAGAAAAGACTCCTCAACAACCGCCGAAAAAGGTACAACAACGCTTAGCCATTGAAGACAAAAAACAGACAGTGAGTAACGGTTGGATGCGCAAATTTGATTTATTTCAAATGGTAAATAAAATCAAAAGCCGCTTACGTCCCCAGTGGAGTGTATTTAATATATGGACCATACCCAACTATTTCATGGAGCGTTCTACAAGTTTACTGTATCGTAAATTCGTAATAAATAGTGACTGTGATATGATTTATAAATAAAATTAAATTTAAACAAGTAGAAAAGTTAAATTCGACTTTGCCGAATCTATGAATACCCTCCACAATGCATTTTTTTAAAGGGTATTACATTTTTTAACGTGAAAAAATTAACAATTTTGATAAGAAATATTTTATTTTGAGTAAAAAACTCTTTTTTTGTAATTTTTTTTTTTAAAAAAAAGAAACTTACTATTTTTTTTTTTGGAGTGTAAAATTTTTTTCGAGTGTAATGTTTTTTTTTACTGTAAAAATATTTCTGAGTGAATGCACGTACGTATGTACACAAAATATTGTCATTTTTGTAAAAAAAACTATTTTTTTTTTTGTGTAAATTTTTTTTGAGTGTAAAATTTTTTTTGAGTGTAAAATTTTTTTTGAGTGTAATTTTTAAGTTACCAATGCTTTTAAAACTAAACAAGTTTAAAAAGCATTGCTTTAAAATTAAACAAGTTTGAAAAGCATTGTTTAGTTACCACCAATGCTTTTAAAACTTGTTAAAACACGTGGCATTTTAGATGAAACTAATCTGAAATTCAGGGTTTTGCTTATAACTTCTGAACCACTGGACCGATTGAGCTAAAATTTAATACCAAACAGACCTGGGGAACGGCAAAGATACATACCAAGCTTCAGTCTCATTATTGTTTTTCGAAAGTTATCGTGTTTTTTATCTCGTAATTTCGCGAAAAACCCTTGCCGAAATTTACTCTTTTGCTCATAACTTTTGAACCACTGGACCAATTTTGCTGGATTGCAATACCAACCTGACCAGGTAAATGACAAACATATATGCCAAACTTCAGTAGCTTCTGTAAAGTCTTTCAAAAGTTAGCGTGTTTTCTACGGACGGACAGACAGATAGACAGACGGACGGACGGACGGACGGACGGACATCGCTAGATCGACTTAAAATCGATCTAGGATCATAAATATATATACTTTATGGGGTCCTAGACCAATATTTCGAGGTGTTACAAACGGAATGACAAACTTATATATACCCTCTATCACTAGAGTGGAGGGTATAAAAAACATATAATGTAATAAGAAATCTTTGTGTTTGTATTAAAACAAAACAAACATTCCATAAATGTTAAATTCCGTTTACAAGGGAGGGAATGAGGGGAGAAAAATGAGAGCTACCAGTTTGTTTTAGCTGCCGAATCTCAAATTTAAAAATGGGTTGCCGCCTTATGAAAATATGGTCTTTCGGAAAAATAAAAAAAAAAAAATTGTGTAGGTAATTTATCAATCTTTAATTTTTTAGGACATTTTTTAAAAATATTTCCAAGTTGATTTTTTCAAAGTTCAAACATTAAAAATTTTTAAAGAGGTCCAATAGATTTTATTCAGTGATCAAATAATTTTTCCAATAACGCAACCAAACAGTAAAATTTTTTAAGTACAGTTGAAAAAATCCACATTTTTTGACCTCTAATTCGTTTGACCACCAATTTTTTGCAAACAAAGAAATTAGAGCCTGAGCTCGACTGTCTTTACAGAAACAATAATTTAAAAATAACGACTTTAAGTCGCCCTAAGTGGCAATATCAGTATCTTTGGAAAATGTGCAACACCTAACATTTGTGTCTAAAATATAGACCATGTCTGGCAACGTTTGCAAAAATAAGTACTTAGATCAGAATTGATGAAGGAGAGGAAGAAGAATAATGATTACTAAAAATAAAAATCTATTTACATTAAATAGCAATAACAACACTTCTGTAAGAAAAAAACTACAGCAAACAACACCACTCGAATTGAAAAAATCAGATTTAGTTGATACTTGCTTAACAGCCTTCGTGGCGTATCGGTCTAGAGTGATTGTACGTTACAAGCAGTTAATAGCAAAGTATTACAGATGATGATGAGTTCAATCCTCGGCGGCTGCGATCTGTAAATAATTTTCACATATAGAGTTCTATTGACTATTAACTAAATAAATTTGACATTAAAAGTTTTTCTGAAGATTATTATAACTGGATAATATGAAACTAGTAAGAAACAAACCAGGATGTCTTAAATTTTTAGAAAAATTAAATTTTTCTTTCACACTTTTCTCAATTCAAAAACCATATATAACAAATCGAAAAATTATAATACATAATTATAATTAGAGCCTGAGCTCGACTGTCTTTACAGAAACAATAATAAAAGAAAAATTTTAGTTATCCAAATATTTCATTACTATACATTTAGGTGTACCAAAATTAATAAACAATAACATATTTTCTTTGTTTACAAAAAACTGTTGGGCAAAAGCATTGGAAGTCAAAAAATGTGAATTTTTTCTACTCTACTTAAAAAATTTCACTGTTTGTTTGGGTTGTTGAAAAGATTATTTGATTACTAAATAAAATCTATTGAACCTTTGGACCTACTTAAAAAATTTCACTGTTTGTTTGGGTTGTTGAAAAGATTATTTGATTCCTAAATAAAATCTATTGGACCTTTTTTTAAATTTTAAGTGTTTAAACTTGGAATAAATCGACTTGGAAATATTTTTAAAAAATGTTCTAAAAAATGTCTATAAATAATTTCGGTTTCCAGATCGACCCTCGTAGCACATTTATTATTTACGCAATATGGACGCCATTAAGCTTAAATTAAAGCTTTATAAATTACCTACATAACATTTTTTAAAATAATACTCATTTGATAATAACGTTTAGTATTGTTAACTTTGTTTTTAAATAATTACATCAACTATAAAAAAGTTTCCAATGTATTGTCGCCCACTGTATATATTTTTAAAAATAAGTTAACGAATATGAATTTAAAAACGACCGATTCGCCATTGGATAGGCCTTCAAAAGACCTTTCGATCTGTATAAAATATTTATACAGTTTCGTTTGCCAAAATGTGAAAAATCATCAAAAAACGACAAAAAATCACATATCCCCCTTACCTTTGACCCGCTATGTTATGTTTGCATATTTTCTATATTTATTAAAACATAAAATTACAACAAACTCGTCTTAAATAAAATAAATTTAAATTATAGTTTGCAGAACATGTAAGCATATATATTTTTTAAATCCATTTAAAATTACAAATAAAAATTTATCCATATAGATAGTTTTGAATTAAATTAAAATCTAGTTAAAAATATTATTTTTGATTAATATCGACTTTAAATTGGTTCTTTGGTAAATCCGTATTTTTATAATATTTTTATAATATTAACATTAAACATTAAGATGTGGTCCCTAAAGTGTTCCATATTTGTATTTATCTATCAGTTTATAACATTTGTATCTATTCTTCAATTTCGACGATCAAGTGCTGTGAATTATCTGAATTATCCGGGCTTATAGCATTTATAGGACTTCGGTCGCCTTTTACATTTAAACTATTTTGAAGCATATGCGATATACTTTCAATATCTAAATTTTCATCAGTTGCCGAAATTTTACGTAGCGCCGAACAAACAATACTCAAATCGCCTTTGAGCTCACTAACGACAGCAGTAATTTTTTGAGCATTCGATAGAACTTCGACGCTTTGAGTGTATGGGTTATATCGTACCCCAAAAGGCCGTTGTATACTATCAGCAAAAGATCTGAAAAAAATTATAAAATATTTGACAAAAATTAATTTATTTGTTAATAAGTTCATGGATATAACAAGGCTAGCTGAAGCTCCCGACGTTACCAAGTCGATTCAGATATGAATATCTAAATAGCCTCTACCCAGCGCCACCTATCGGGTTCATTCCTAAATGCTCAATTTTCTAATAACAAAACATACATAAATTTTAAAGTTTCGTAAAATTTCACTAAAATGAATAATTTGGTTAATAACTTCACCCCAGCGCCATCTACCGGTTACAAAATTTATCAGGAAGCTTGTTTCTGTTAAATAAATATATTATGTGAATTTGAGCCAAATCCTACCGTAAATACAAAAAATGGAATTATAACGACAATAACGCCATCTATCGGGTCCAAATTTTATCAGGAAAAGAAAAATTTACAGATTCAGAGACACATTTCATACACCGAAAAAAATGCATGCCTTATATAAACGAAATGTTTCGTACATTGTTCGAAAAGTTTCGTACTTTATGCTTTCGAAAATATTTCGTAAAAATTACAAGTTTTTACCAAAAAGTTTACTACATTCTATGAAATATTTTTTTTGTTTTTACGAAACAATTTTCTATATTATATGTTAATTACAAAAATAAATTCGTACATATTGGATATATTTTTTACGAAAGTTAGGGCTGGTGACTTATCAAAAGCTAATCATTGATTAACACTAACCATTGATTATTTTCATATAAATTTGATATTTTTAAATACAGATTAGCACTTATCATTGATTGTTGTGATAAGTTACCCGCCATTAGTTAAATATACTTATATTTTTTGTAAATTTACAAAAAAAAGTTTCTATTTTTTTTAAAAGAATTTTATTAAAAACGGAAAAAATTTTTCAGACACAAACATTTTTTGGCATTTAATTTTTATACCCTCCAACTATAGTATGGGGGTATACTCACTTTGTCATTCCGTGTGTAACGCATCGAAATATCGGTCGGGGACCCCATAAAGTATACATATTATTGATCATTGATCGGTTCTAAGCAAGGTTGGCAATCGATACACACCCATAATAACGGTATTTGGCTATTGTACCGAAACCAATAAAGTTATGGACATTTTTATAAGCGATTATGAAAGTCGATGAAATTTCTAGTATTTTTGATGTGTTACTTCATGTTTGTACCGGTTCATTTTCGTTATATAGGCCAATACCTTTAAAATACCGTTTCAAACGGTATTATAAAGGTATTGGCCTATATTTTGAAAACCAACCGGTACAAACACAAAGTAACACATTAAAAATACTAGAAATTTCACCGACTTTAGTATTCGGTTTAAAAAATGTCCATATCTTTATTGGTTGCGGTACAATAGCCAAATACCGTTATTCTGGGTGGGTATCGATTGCCAACCTTGGTTCTAAGACATTCTGGCGAAGTCCGTCTGTCCGTCCGTCTGTATTTAACACGATACAGTCCAAAATAAAAGAGCTAGACTCCTCAAGTTTGGCACGAATATGTCTTATGGTCCTAGGCAGGTTAAGTTCGGAAATGGGCAAAATCGGACCAGGGGGAAAAAAGTTCCCCCTTGAAGAACTAAACCAACCTCTGAAAAAAAAACATTTTTTTACATGATTTTTTGTCTTTTTGTTTAACAAATGCAGCATTTTTATACTACAAGAAGTTCAAAGTCCTGCATTTGGACCCAAAGAATTAGAAAATGTCGTTTTTCGGTTCGCCCACTTTAAAGGGCGTAGAATAAAAAATATTCTAAATTATGATAAACTTCCATTTCTTAAGTGCAAAAAGCATACGAATTAATTTTTAAACACATATTCGAGAGGAAATTTGCCCCCCCCACAATCACCACGACCCCCCCCCCCCCAAAAAAAAATAAAACGCCCCTGCATTTTTTTTTTTATTTTTTTTTTATGTTGGAGGGTATAACAGATTCGGCACGCCGAATTTAACACTCTTGTTTTTTTTTTTGGGTTTTGGAATGAAAAAATTCATTAAAAATTATTTTAGGAAAAATAAATCTTAAAATAATAAAATTTCCGAAAAAACTTTTTCTAAGTTCTAGGCCTTTTTATATAAAAGGTGTCAAATTTTGTAATATGTCACTTAAGTTTGTGTGACATGTCACGTGACCTATCAAGAACCGGCTACTTTTCGTGTAAGGAAATTAAAAATTTTTATGAATACGAAATATTTTCGTATGTTTCGTAAATTTACGAAAGACCGGACTAAAAGTAAATTTTTGTATATTTCACGAAACAAGTAAGTATGAAATTTTATTTCGTAAAATGTTGCATGGATTTTTTCGGTGTATAATAAAACTTCTTAGAATCTTCCGAATAGAAAAATGTTCGAAATCTGAGAGATTTTTTATAGAAAAGAAACCTTAGATTCTAACATAGTTTTTTTTGAAAAATTCTTGTACATTTTTTTTACAAAAATCATTGTTGATTTAAATAAACTTTTTCTATAGAAATATTGTCAGAGTCTAAAAAGTTTCTCAAACAGAAAAATTCTCATAATTTTGTCGTCTTTCCATAACAAAAATTCTCATATTCTGAAATATATTAAGCAAACAAAAACTTTTATGTTCTGAAATGTTTTTCCTTTAAAAAAGTTACCGAATTCTTTTTCCTGACATTTTGATGACAAATTCTTGGCAGACTCTAACACATTTTTGCTAAGAAAAAATTTTCTGTTTCTGAGGGCTGTTTTTTATAAAAAAGTAATAAGATTCTAGTAAATTTTTTTGTCAGAAAAAAATCTTAAAATTTGAGAAAATTTTTCGGTCAAAAAATTTTTACATTCTGAGTCAAATATTTCAGTATCCAGATATTTTGTAAAGTCTGGAATTCTGAGACATTTTTCTATAAAAACTATATTACTTAGAGATAATACTTTCCCCTAGAAAATGATAAGAAAAGTTATAAGATTTAGTAAGAAAATGTCCACGACTCTAATGCCATTAAAGTTTTTCATATACAATTTCATTAATTTTGAGACATTTTATCCTAAGAATGTTAAAAAAATTCCCTAGATTAGAGACTTTCTGTACTGACGTAAAGCATCCGCACACATAGACCTATCCAGAGAATTTTGTTTACATTCTGTTCATTTAGTTTCCCATTCTTTCCATTTCTCTATTTTTTAATGGTTTTGAGGGGAATATATTCCATTCTCCCCTTATATCCGCGCCAACATACATAATTTAAAATTTTTTTGAATCATCGCTGGAATGGAAATCCCTTCCTTGTAAACTCACCTCATTTGCTCTTTAGCTTCTTCAAAGGAGTCCGTATAGTAGTAGGCATTTTGATACGATGTAATTATGCATTCTTCTTTGCACGTAATCTCGGGATCAAATTTTTTGATTTTCTCTTTAGCTGCTAATGCGTGTTTTAACTCTGCTACGGAGCTCAATAACCCAGCACCATAAACTTTAAATGAATCATCAGGCTGATGACACAAACCAAATTCTACAGTAAAAAAATATAACTGAAATTCAACAAGAGTTATAAATTCTAATTTTAAAATTAAAGATTTGCAATATTGCAAGTTACCGTTGCCAACTTTTCGATATCTGCATCGGATGCTCCCAATGAAGCCAAGCCTAGCTCTTGAGAAAATTGAGCAAAGCTTGGATTAGCCAATAGTGGCATGTGGCCCAACAATTCGTGGCAACAATCTCTGGAGGAAGGTACATTATCATAAAAGTGTTTCTTTTGCAAATATTTTTCTGTTATTTCCAATGTTAAACTTACGGTTCAGGAGTATAAAATGGATCTGACGAATGTCTTATGTATTGAGTACAGTGAAAAACTCGAAAAGCCAGTCCGGATAAAAAGTCTCTTGGTGATAAATAGCCTGCAACTGGCCTTAGCTGAAATCCGGTCTTCCTTTTAAGAAAAGTGCTTACATCTTGTAACTGCGGTATATTATCTTCTCGGTAACCACAGAATTTTACCAATTCTGGCCAATTTTCCATATATTCTGGCACAGCGTATTTTACATACAAACGATGGAGTTCACAAAATACAGTTCCCCTTTTAATAATGTTACCTATTTAAAAGTTTTACAGCAGCCTTTTTTATGACAACTTACCAAGTTTTCACCTCTTCGGGAGTATATTCCACTCGAGGAATAGGATTTCCACTTTAGAAATAAATTTAAATAATGATTTTTTTTAGATAACAAACTCAATATGTTCACTAACCTTTTAAATTTCATGGCTATGGATGTAAATTTTTCTCGTCGCTTTCGATAGATTGGATCTTTAAAGCCTGGATGATCTGCGTCCAACTCGGAGCCATACATTAATACATTTTGTGCTTTATCCAAATCGGATATTTTTCGTGGAAACCATACCATGTCACCGAAATCTATAATATACAGGAACAAATGAAATAAACTCGTGGCAGAAATAAATGAAATAAAATCGTGACCGTATGTAGGGTTTGGACTTTCCCGTTTTTTTTTTCATTCCCGGAAATTAAAAAATAGTTTTGAGAGACAAATGTTATTTATTAATTTTTTTAGTAGAAGCAATATTTAGTGAGCTCAGCCTTTTTTGTATAGAGTATACATCATAGATGGGAATTTTTCATTACCATTGAAATTTAATTACCATTGGTTGATACCAATGGTAATGAAAACATTTTCATTATCATTTAATGGTAATTAAATTTTTTTAATTGAAAAAATAATTACTAATGGTAATGAAATGCACCAATTGTTGAAAAACACCAATTGTAATTGGTTTCAAAACCATTGGTTTGCACATTTTTGTTTTTTTGAAAAGTTAAAAATTTAAACATCAAAGTATGTTTTTACAAAAAAATATGAAAATGTTAAAGAAAAAAAACCAAACAAATAAAAATTTCAAATATTGTGTTATACAAAGGCAATCAACGTGTGTTTGGTTTAAAAAATGTGAAAAACTAAAACCCCATATAACAAAAAAAACAACGGATATTTCCAAATATTAACGATTTTGACAATATTGTGACGACTTTTACTAATGGTAATTATTATTTTTAAGTGATGCCATACCAATGGTAATGATTTTTTTTTAATTTTCATTAGTAATTAAATTGATAAGTAAAAAACTGAGTTGTGAAAGTACATTTTGTATACATACATTGACAAAGAACGACTTGTAAACATGTATTGTGTTGTGAATTCACATCGACAACGTACGTGTGAGAAATTAAAAAAAGATAGTGATATTATTTTTTCTTTCACCTTCTCTTTTGCTAGATTAGAAATGATATACATACCCGAGTAAAAAAGTTTTTTTATAGTTGTATTTAATTTTATAAACATCATATTTTTATTTTTTTCTATTTTATTTTTCTAAAAAAAGTCTAACAATAAGATACCAAAAGATCTTTCTACACCATAACTTTTAGGGTTTAAACAATTTTTGTATAGAAAGTACCTGAGATTAGAAAAATTAAAGACCTTAATGCTATTTAAAATTTTTCGAGGCAATATCCTAGATTCTGAAACATTTTTCTATAGAAAAAGTATAGTTTCTAAGACACTTTTCTTTTGAAAAGGTCTAAGACTCTCAAACATTTTTTGGGACATATTTTCTATTAAAAAGTCTGGGTATCTAAGACATTTTTCTTACAAAACAGTCTAAGATTCTGAGAAATTTTAACCTACAGAAAAGGAAAAAAGGAAAAACATTTTTCCTATAGAAAAAGTCTCAGAGTCTGAGTCTCAGACATTTTCCTACGGAAAAAGTCTTAGATTCTGAAACATTTTCAAATAGAAAAAATTTAAGAATCTGAGATATTTTCTCAGATTCTGTGGGCTTTTCCCAGTTGGCAACGTCCTCGAGCCATCCTCAGTGACGGAGCGATGACATGTCAGAGTCACACCTGACATCCACAAGACATCTCTATGTACTGGGTTGAGGACAGTTTCATACAAATTTTCAAAATGTCCTCACTCAAAGTCAGCAGTGGTCAGGGCTGACCTTCTGGGGACATGTCACCTAAGACTTCTTTGATGAAATGTCTGACATAGGTCATGCGAAAATACAAAAACTTTTCGTATTTCCTTTAGTTTTTACTTTTATCCATTTTCCTTTATAAATTATCTTTCTCATATTTAGAAAAAACTTTTCGCCTTTTTTAGTCCGAGCTGGATTTGAACCTGGAACCTCCAGTTTATTAGTCCCACACCTAGCCACTTGTTCCAAACTTTATTTTTAAAATTGTTTGTCTATTTATTACTTTTATTGTACTTGTTAGATTTTGATTTTATTTTAATTAAGTCGATAATATTGCCATCTTTTTCTTAGAAATTAAAGAGTTGCCCACATTTTAAATTCTAATTTAATATACTGCTATTCTGAAGACATTTCCTTTTAGACGTCTTAGAGGAATTGTCCACACTCTTAAAGCAAACATTCAGTGCTGACAATGTTAGGACATGTCATCAAGGATTGCCTATGATTTGTCAGAACCTGAAGACATTTCCTCAAGGAATCACTGTGGAAATTTCCTCAGTGACACATTTTCCAACTGGGTTCTTAAATTGTCAGATCCTGAAGCATTTTTTCTATAGAAAATATCTCAAATTCATTGTGATTTTTCTTGAAAATTTTTTCTATATAAAAAAACTCTCAAATCCTTAGTCATTTTTTTTATCGAAAGGTCTGAGATTTTTTTTAGGATTCTAATATGTTTTTCCTATAGAAAAGGATTCAGCTTTTCCTATTAAAAAGTCTTAGATTCTGAGACATCTTTCAAATATACATTATCTCAGAATCTGAGACACTTTATCTTTTAAATAAAAAATATCAGTGACATTTTTTTATCGAAAAAATTACACTGAATCGGTGATTTTTTTTAAATTCTAATGCGTTTTTTCTATAGAAATATTAACAAATTTTTTTCCTGAAGAAAATCCTATAGAAAAATTTTAAGATTCAGTGACTTTTCGGGGTTCAATAAATAAGTTAAATAATGGTAAAAAAAATGTTTTTTTTTTTTTTTATTTTTCAGCCATTTCTTCTTAAGAAACTATGTGTTTTCACATGACAAGAAAATTTTTTTTAATTTGTATCCAACGCACGGTGCCCTGGAGAGGATTTAAATTAAATTTTGGTGTTACTCCAATTTTTAGACGGATTATGTTTTTAGACTATAAAAGAAGGAAAATGAGCCAAAAAAGAAAAAAAAGTACTAGGCGCTTTTTTTTTTTGCTGGCAAAAAAAGAATTACAAAAAGAGAAAAAATAATTAATTCTTTTAAATGCATTAACATTTTATTATACAGATATAAATTCATCACATATTCACTTATCAGTGAGATTTAAATATATATGTGACATATTTTTTCAGATATGAGACTTAAAAGAATAATTTCACTATTTAGTGATACTTAATGAAATTTCTTCTTTAATTTAATGAAAATTTTAACTCTTGGAGTTATTTCACATTTAAGAATGATCCCGTTTCTAGATTTTGAAGGAGGGAAGTTACACCAACAATACAAACAAAATTTTCAAAGCATTTTTGGCGAAATAAAAAAAATTAAAAAAGGATATTGACAATAAAAAAATAGTCCCAACCACTTTCTTCATCTCTTTTCAAACTATTTATATTGTTTTACTCTTCCTTAGGCACTGCAAATACATTTTTCAATGGTTTTTACTATCGTTTTCTGATTTTTTTTAGTTTTGAAAAAACATTTCAAACAAAAAAGAATAAATTCTTTTAAAATGATATGACTCACTAATGTATATATTGAGGGAACTTTGAGTTTTGCTGTCCGTCGGAGTAGTACACTGAAAACTTTTAAGAACTTACATTTTTAAATAATTTACAAAGACATATTTCATTTAGCTTCAGTTAATAGTGAAATTCTTCTTTTAAGTCTCATATCTGAAAAAATATGTTACATATATATTGAAATATCACTGATAAGTAAATATGTGATGAATTTACAACTGTATAAATAAATTTTAGTGTATTTAAAAGAAAAAATTATTTTTTGTTTTTTAGAAATTCTTCTTTTTGCCCGCCAAAAAAAAAGCGCCTAGTACTTTTTTTTCTTTTTTGACTCATGTTTTTTTCTTTTATTGTCTAAAAATATAATCCACTTAAAAATCGGAGTAACACCAAAACTTTTTTTAAATTTTATCCAGGGCACCCTGAAGGGTGACATAACCTTGTGAAAAATTGGTTTCGTTTATTATTTTTTTACAAAAATGTGTTAATTTTGGGGGGTATTTATGTGAAGAAATAGATCTACGATCTCCATATGAATACGAAATAATCTTTATTTAATTATTTCGTATTCAAAATTTTCCCGAAGGTCTACATTGCTTCATAAGGGGGTAACGAAATTTTTAAACATTGATATGGCCGGTAAGCCGAAACACCCTAACCATAAAATCGTCTCTTTTATATACATTTTATGTTTCAGGCAAATCAGTTCATAACGGTTGTAAGATTCAAGAACATTTTTCCTATTGCAAAATTTTGAGATTCTTGGACATTTGTCTTAAAAAAATTTCTGACATTATTTCCCTTTCCTTTTTACACATCTTCTTTTCAGATTTTTTTTGAAAGAAGCATCGGATTTTCCCCTATAGGAAACTCTCGGATTTTTTAAGAGAAAAATTCTCCGATTTTTCCTTTAGGAAAATAGTTAGATAAAAGTCTCAGATTCTAAGACATTTTTCCTATACAAAAAGATTCTGAGAATTTTTTTCTGTAGAGAAAGTCAGTTTTCCTATAGCAAAAGTCTCAGAGACATTTTTCCTATAGAAAAGTTCTTAGATTCTGATACATTTTTCTTATAGAAAAATTCTCAGATTCTGAGACATTTTTCTATAGAAAAATTCTCAGACTCTGAGACATTATTCACCAACACAAATATGTTATTTTGAATTACTTCTTTGGATGCACTGATACATACAAAAGTCAAATAAAAAGTCCTTCAAATGTTGTTTTTAAAATCTGTTCTATAAGTAACACCAAACAAACAAACGTTTAAAATAAATGTTATTTCTGTTGTAAGGAGGCACAGACAGAATCACTTTATGTTTTTTTTATTTTACTCCTGGAACTATTTTTTTCAGACCCATTTTGAGACCAAGAGGAAACCAGAAGAAAAAAATCTCTACTGATTTATTTTTATGAGAGACAATGCCATATTTTATGAGAATTTGAAAACGGATATGAACAAAAATTGATTTGTGTTTCCCTGTAAAAGGCAAAAGATGAAAAAGGAGCAAAGGGTCCCTTCACGAAACGCTGTTAAAAAATGTCAATTAATATGTAATATATAGTTCTAAGTGGGTTTAACTTAATCCTGAATACAAAAAATGCATGCAATCTCAAGTTTTTTACAAATTAAAAAATGAAAAATATTTTTGGATAAAAATTTATACAAAATTTCAACTTTTTTTAATTATCTCAACAGAGGAATTTCAAGACAAATTAAACTTGAGCCGGTTGACTTTAAGAAAATAGTCTCACTTTAATTTTATCTTCAATAGATTTATCTATAGATTTATTTTATCTTCAATGAGAAAAAAAAAGAAATGTATGTAGGTTAGGTCGGGTCAATTTGTATGGATCGAAAAAAAATGAAAAATCGTATAGCAAAAACAAAATTTACAAGAAATTCTAAGAAAATTTTCCAAAGAAACCATTGGTCTAAAATCAAACCCTATACCGCGATATGCAACTCCCTAATTTCATCCCACAAAAGTGTCTATGTATTTTTTTGACGAAATATCAATTACATACTTTTATTTACTAAGAAAAATCCGCTGCACCAGCTTCCCATTGTAATTAACATACAAAGGCTTTGGAGGGAATCGAACCCACATCCCCTGCACTTACTTTCAGAGTATCACGATACATGTTAATACACTGCAGCCCAATTAAAAAAGAAATAATGGAGTAAAATTATCATGGATTAACGATAAAAACAGCGATTTATGGTTAAAATTTCTTATTATAATTTTTCGTCTGTGGCGTTTGCATTACAAATCAATCTAATTATTTATTTCTTCATTTGAGGGATTATGTCTAATATACTTGCCGGTCATAATCCCAAAAATTGTTTGAATTATATCTAGCGGCAATTAGTAAAACATTGTCGATGGATATGTTCTTGCAGCATATCGGTACATAAAACTATGTTTTCTTTACATCTGAAGGGTATGGTATGTTCAGCAACTTTGTAGAAAATATTATGGCAAATACTTTTGTGAAACATTTTAACCCTCTAACTCCCTCTCATAACGGTATTTTTTGGCTCTATTGTAACAAATGGCAAAAAACACCCCGAAAAGGGGTGTTGGCAATAAAATTTTACTATATCGCGACCTTGGAACAACAAGGTTCTATTTGCACCAACACTACAATTGAGAAAACTAAGGTTGAATATTGTAAATCGCTTTACTAAGTCAGTTTTGACTAAATTTAAAAGCGGTTTTTGAATAATTTGAAATTAGTCCTTAAATTTTATTATGTATTTGAAAATATTCGTGCTACTGTATTAGTTTTTGCACAATTTGAGTCTCAAAAAGCAGATAGAACTCTGTTGCTCAACAATAAGGCACATGAATTTGGACAACATGGTTCTAACTGCCAAATAGAACCTTGTGTTTCTGTAAAAGATATTTTTTTGCAGATAGAACCTTGTGTTATTTGGATTTATATATAATAATACAACATTTGTTAACCAAAAATAAACCAAATTACAAGGTAAGTCTCCCTAGCGTCCACCTGGGATCTTCATAATATTTTTTTTTATTTTGTAGAGCAGGAAAAATAATGTCACACGTAATTAAGGGGGGTACATAAAAGGAAGAGGACGGTCAGTTTATAGTCCCGGTAATGAGTATTCATTGTAATGCTTTCATCATCGGGATGAGTTGTAATAAAATACCTCATTGCTAGGGCCATAATGGAATTTTTGCTTTTCGGTAGCACAAGAATCGCTCCATGTTAACAGTTTTGTGATATTCTTGTCTTCGAATACTTTTTCGACATTTTTTTTTGGAAGGCTGATGCAATACCGTTTACACTTCTTCCGCCAGTATACTCAGTCCACAAAGCACAGTATATTTTTTTATTGTTGGCAAGTGTGTGATTGGAGTACCTGAAGTTTTATCGAAAGCCTTTTAGTTCATGTGTTTTTACTTCAAAAACCTTGCTTCAGGAATTCGTCTTGCGGATTTTCACTCCTTATCGCATCTTTTAGCTACCCTAGTTACATTTTTTTCTTCTCGTGTGCGTTAAAACTGTTTTTTGAAATTAGCAAAAGCTCCAAGCTAAGCCACTAGGGAAGAAACTCTTTATTTTGAATAAGTTTCAAGACACCACTGTGCTCACGTGACTTTAAACACACATTTATCATTAAAGTTGGTTCTACACTCAAAAAAAATCCTTGTCAAATTACTGGAAAAAGTCCCTTAATCCCATTTTACAAATATTTGATAGTTTTCCTTGTTTTTTAACAAAAAATGTTCAAACAAAATTAATTTTTTTTTTGCAATTTTACATTTTTTTTGTAAATGTACAAATATCCATGGTAATTTTACATAAATAAAAACTAGTTAAGGCACGAGAATTCCTTGTAAGCATTATCGCATCAAAAAAGTTGTAAATTTCCAATTTTATTGGTAAAAAACTTTACTAAAAATTCTCGTGAAATTGGAGGTAGCACAAAATCTAGTTAGAAGTCCTTGTAATTTTTATCGCGTCAAAAAGTTGTAAATTTAAAATTTTATTGGTAGAAACCTTGTAAATTGTTTGTAATTGTACAAGCTTACTACCACTAAAATTGCAATTTTTACTAGGAACTCTCTTAAAATAGAAGATACTCGTAGCAATCAATTATTTTACGAGGCTTTTTTGGTAACTATACAAGATTTATTTTCTTAGTGTACACTAAAAATAACATTGTCAAGTTACTAGAAAAATTCTCGTAATCCTATTTTACCTATATTTAACCGTTTTCCCTGTTTTTTAACAAAAAATTTTGTGTTTAGCTTGATCGAAATTTACATTTTGTTTGTAAATTTACATTTTCATTGCTAAAACGTTAGTTATACGCAGCCAAAATCTACGAAAAAAATTTTAATTTACAAGAAAAAATTGTTTTTCACAAGGAATTCTAGTAATTTTATAATAAAAACAAAAAACTCGTCCTTTTTAAAGGAATTCTCGTAAAATAGAAGGTACCAAAAAATTTAGCTGAGTCACGAGAATTTCTTTTAAGTTTTATCGCGTCAAAAAATCTGTAAATTTACAATTCTATTGGTAAAAAGCTTACAAAGTTACAAAAACTTTTTGTAATTTTTACTAGGAATTCTCTTAAAATAGGAGGTAGAAAAAAATTAAAAGCTTTTCTTATCATTTTACAATTTTTTTTTGTTTAGTGTAGTTGTGCAATATGCAATTTTTAATTTGTGCAATATGGTTCTGTTTCCAATTAAAGTGTCCACATGGTTCTATCTGCAAAACAATATGGGCTTTTTTGGTAAACAAGGTTCTATCAGCCAGTTAGAACCTTGTTAAATGAATCTCAAACCAAAAACACGTAGATAGAACCTTGTTGCATTGAATATCTCAGAAGCTGTAAGAGATAGACAAAAACTGAGAGCGCCAATCGAAAGAGCGTAGTCGCTTTAGTGCGATGCGATATATAACTCATTTTTGAAAAAAATGTCAGTTAGAACCTTGTTGTCCCAAGGTCGCGATATACCTCAGAGCACACCAAAGCCCAAAAATTAACACAAACACCAAAAAAGAGTCAAGTTCTATATTTTGCTTTTGAAAAAAAGGACGGACGGACAAATCTTCATGTCGTTAGGCGAGGTATAGGTTCGACCCGAACTAATGTAGGTGTTCATACAGGTCAGTGCCCACATAGATTGGCAATACTTTTGTTTCTTCATTTTTTGTTTCTTCATATTGTTTTGTTTGGAAAAAATTTCTGATTCTGTAATTTTATTCCTTATAAAAATCATTTTAAAAGAATCTTTGTTATAAATTGTTAGCCTTAAAACAATTTTCCAAAAAAAATATTAGATTATGTGATATCAGAAATGTGGTTTGGGGAGGGAAACTTCCCCCACACGCCATGCCTGCCTTAATTATTATTTCCCTTATAACTATTGTCACCACATTAATTATATAAATTTAAACTGTTAACAATTTTAGTTGCTATAAAGTGTAGTTCAACATATTTCATTTTATAGCGAAGCCTGATCAGGAAATCTGCGAAATGGTTTAAAATATTATTGACACAGTTGCATTGTCAAAAATATCCACAAATTAATAAAATTTAATTGTTGAAAGTGGCTACATAAACCATATCGTGGTATAATTCCAGATTTGACTAATTCTTTAGAAACACACAAAAAAAACGATTCCCCGGCATTTTTCTACCGATATTTCCCGTAGTCCAAATCCTACCAATACGCAATAACTACAAACCAAAACTTGAGCATGCCGATAGAGATGGAGCTCGAACCATAGCATTTTTATCCATTGTTGTATAATTTACGGAATGTACCTCCCGGTTCAGCATAAGCACTACCTGATCCAATCGTCTTTGATCACATTCCACATCTACGAGCACATCTGCCTACATTTAAATAATTTTTTAACTTGTTTAGTCCAGCCACATTACTATAAAAATAATTCCTACTTGATTCGTTGCATTCTCCAGTGGTGATAATTCCAAATGCAGAACATTTATGCCCAACTCTTGAAAAACTTGTAGTGCCCTAGCTAAGTTACCCACTTGATTTTTCAATGTAAATATTATCGACACTCTGTCTCCGGGAGAACCCTGATGATATGCTGTGTCCTTAATGCTCGGATTAACCTTATCATTAAGGACAGGATTATCCTGGGAAGGTAATAAGACAACACAATAATTATTGTCACCACAAACTTTTTGTCTAAATGTATTATGCCAGGCATCAAATTTGCTTACAATGCTAGATGTAGTCGAAGATCCTTTCTTTATGCGCGGTCCATGTAGTGGACTACCTTGCTTGACGGCCCACTCTTGTTCACCACTACGATAGAGCCATAGTCCCAATAAACTTTTACCCGAACCACTCATTGTAAAGTTTACTCGAAAGTTAAACCGTTCCCGGCGAATCTTAAACAACGACTAAAATATTTCTAAGTATCCTTTTGCCTTTTATACTGTTGCGCCAACAGGCAAAGAAATAAAATCGTATCAACAAGTAACAGTTTGAAAAGAAATTTAAAAACTTCATAAGCATACATACATATTCAATTGTATATATTATCTTGAATGATAGTGTGTGTGTATGTTGTGTGTGTGTGTATGTATGAAGGATGGTGTATCTGTCAATAGATAAATATCTGTAAGTACTTTTTTACACCCGACACATAAAAACGTCCTTAATATTGAAAGGTTAAACTCAATTTCCCCCACATATAATACATATTCTGAATTCTCAGCTTAAGTCCAGAGTTTTCAATGGATTCTAAGCTTAAAGCAACTTTATTTTTGGTGAAATAAATTGAACATGAACTTTTACGAATGGTTGAAACTTGGTACAAATGTTGTACCTGGTGCAAAAACCGAATTCGAAAGAAAAAAAGAAAAAATAAACAAAAAAAGGAACGGAACGGAAAAGAGGAGAGAAGAAGGGAAATTTTTTTTTCGTTAGGAAAAATCGAACAAATTTTTCATACACTCAAAATAATACATTAGTAGATTTACTAATTTTTATTTGCTAACTTACTAACTAACCTTTAGTAAATTTTTAGTTGAGATTAGCATGTTTGCAAAATAGTATCTTGTAAACTTCATTTAACGCATTAGCAATTTTAAACAAAATGTGAACTATTTTTTTTTTGCTAAATTTAAAAATAAGTTTTTTTAAAAGCTTTTTTGCTAAAATTAGCAAAAATAAACTGTAAATGTTTTTTTTTAGAAAACTTAAAATGGCGCTATCTCGGAAACTAAGCCAGATGGAGCAAATTGGAGGCCATTTGTGGTTCTGGGGCTCGCCCTAATGGGGCTCGCCCTAATGGACCCTAATGGGCCCTAACTTTGGATCCAAAAAAGTTAGCATTCCCGAAAATTTTAAAATGCTCATATCTCGGAAATATTGACGACACAACAAAAAGTCCAAAAGCATTTTTGTAGCTCTCAACACGTAGAACAAGACCGAATGCTCTCCGAGTAATATTTTTGAAGTTCTCAAGTTTTTTAGTTCTCAAAACCCCAGTGGTCCCCTAAAATCACGTATCTCAAAAACAAAGCAAGGTAGAGCGAAACGGACACAAATTTTGGATCAAAAACTATGACGCTTTTTAAGGAACCCAACTAGGTCTAGGCCCATCGGGATCTGGACCTATCGGGTCCGAGCACAATGGGGTCCTCAAATGTGTATGAACTAACAAGGAAGGACTTTCACAAGCCACCACCGATTGTCATTAAATTCGAATATGGGAATGAGGGGAAAAAAATAAAAGTTACCTGTTTTTTTTTTAGCTGCCAAATCTCAAATTTAAAAAAAAGGGTTGCTACCTTATGAAAAAATAAGGGCTTTCAGGAAAATCCGTATAAAAGCCGAACTAGCAGGAATTTCGCCACACGAAAAAATACGGGTCTGCTTAATTTTGATTTGGACAAGACTAATATACCGTTGGATAGGCTTTAAAAAACCCTTTCGACCTGTATAAAATGTTCATATAATTTATTTTGAAGAAATATAAAAAACCTTAAAAAAACGAAAAAAATCCCGTTTTCCCCTCACCTTTCAGCCGCTAAATGTGAGATTGGGCAGCTATAAAAAAAACAGGTAACTCTCATTTTGCTCCCCTCTTTCCTATGTGCAAGTTTCAGGACAATCGGTGGGTGCCCTGTGAAGGACCTTCCTTGTAAGTTGAAATAAAAAAAATAAAAATAAATTTTAGTTAACTAATTTTTGGCAAAACATTTTTGCTAACTTTACCAAAAAAATGTGAGTTCAAAATCAGCAAAGTTTCTTGTAGGTTTACAAGCTTTTTTTGCTAACGTTACAGTTTTTTTTCAGAGTAGGATAAATTTCAGGAGGCAATAAGAAACAAGTGAGAGTGTTAAATTCGGCTGTGCCGAATCTAAAATACCCTCCAATATGTAAAAAAAATATATTGACAGGCTTTCAGCTGTCAATTATGATTGATTTCATGATGCTGAAATCATATCATATGAATCATATGTATCATATGTATATTAGGGTGGTTTTATATATTTTTTTTGGAATATCGAGGAATGCCGGGCGGAATTTTTTGCTATTGGATCCAAAAATAATTGTGTAAAAATTTCAGATAGATCGGATTTAATTAACCCGTGCCGCAGCGAGGTCAAAGTTTCGAGAAAAAGTCAAAATGGACATAATTTTAACAAAATTAAAAAATGTAAATTTTGTGAAAATAATCAAAACTATTTTTTTTTAATTTATTTTAACTCAATAATACTCAGATAAAATTATTTTAAGTTTTTATGACAATGCTAACATTTTGAAATTTGAAATACAAAAAATACCTTGCATTGGTGCCTAAAATGAGTATCTTTAATTTTTTGAAAATTTTATTAAACAAAAAAACTAAATCTTGCTAGTCTATAGCAATACATTATTAAATACATCCTAAGGCTTAATTATTTAAAAAATTGGAGATATCCATCGACTAAATTCTTTATGGAGTCATTTGAGTTTTGAGGATTTCAAGCATATTCGATTTTCGCCTATGAATTTTTACTAGGATGCCGCAAATGAAAGAAGAGGATCTTCCCTAATTTTCTCATTTTATTATTTTTATATATCAGTAAAAAAGGAGGTAAGTAGCCTCCTTTCAAAACTTTATCAGTTAAAATTTTCAACAAAATATTTTGATAAAGATCTGAAAGGAAATTATTCATATGCTTTTACCTAATATGACAAAATAAAAAAATGGATATATTAGGAAGAACCCCTTTCATTTGCCATCATTAGTAGCACCCTATGACAATTACAAATATTTTAAAAAATGTAGTCCTTTTAAACTTTGAAGTCCTTTTGAAAGGAAACATGATCACGAAATGAAAAACTGTAAATTCAGTTTTACTCCATTTTATCTCTACATTAAGACGTATGTATATCATCCTAAATTTCATTCTATTCAAAAAGGGTCATGCAAATCGGTAAGGTAAATTGTTAACCATTAGCTTTTCCAAGCCATATTCGATCTATTATTTTGGAAACAATTTCATTGTACATATTTCATACAAACCACACAGAAAAAAATATTCAATGGAAAAAAACAATTAAATATTTGCTCAGCTTAAAATTTGACATTTAATTAAATTTTACTTGAATCAATTAACCATTTGCTCAAATCTGAAAAATTCACAAAAAAATTCATAAAAACAAAAAAACTCATCATAGTAGGCTTTGAGCAGTGTTGCCACCAACAAAATCGTAAATTACACATGGGTCATGCCAAAATTACACATGAAATCACAAATTACACATGGATCATGCCAAAATTACACATGAAATTACACATGCTTTTTTTAATAACGTTTTTTTTTTTTTGTAAATTTTCAAAAAATAACGGTTAACCAAAGCACAGACTAATACAGACTCGACATAAGTGACAGGTGTCAAAAAAGTATTCTTTAACCATATGGTTAATATTTTCAAATTATTCTACGAATTAGGTTAGAAAGAGAAAACTGATATAACGCGCCATAAGAAAAATGGATGCCAGATCGGTTTTTGTTGTTTCACTCACTCCTAAGTCGTAGAAAGTGTTGCCATGTTAGCGTAAAACGGACTAAAAACCGCTATGTTTTCTCCTAAAATCGCTTAGTTTTTCCCCATTTTTTCTTATAAAACTCTACTGTCGAGTCTGTATTTAGTCTGTGACCAAAGTCTGTTTTTTTTGGCGAAATTTCTGTCTGGATAATCTAAGTCAAATAAGAAAATCTGAAAAACATCAAAAAAAATATATTGATTTCAGCTGAAAATCTGCTCAAAAAAATTTCAAGCATTAACATAAACGAAAATATTGCTAAATTTTAAAGACAAAAAACGAAAGAAAAGGTTGCTTATTTCACAGAAACAGTTTTTTGTATTTTTTTTTTTTCAAATCGTCAATTTTTTTTTAATAAAATTTAGAAAATACTAATGATAACAAAGTATTTTTGTAAAATTTGCAAAATAGTCTGCTATTTTTTAATTTTGACAATTTTTAATCGTTAAAATTTCACGAAAATAAAAAATTCTATAAAAAAAAACTCAGCAAACAGAATCAGCAAAATAATTAAAAAACTTCTATTATTTTTTAAAACTGAATGACAGAGATTTTCGTTAAAATATCCATTTCTGCAGAAAAATCTGCTAAAAGTTTTGTTTAAAATGCTCCAAAAAGTAAAAATTTCAAATTACACATGAATTACACATGCAGACAATTACACATGGGCTACACATGAAAAAAAAAATTACACATGATATGTGTAATTACACATGAGGTGGCAACACTGGCTTTGAGTAACAATGCAATGAACGCTGTTGCGTTTTTTGTTTTAGTTTTAGTTAGTCGTCAAATAGAAAAGTACTTCCACGCACACAATACGAAAATAAACAAAATAATATAAAGCACAAAAAAAAAACAATTTAAACAAAAAACTTGAAAAGACTGACAAAAAACACTACAACTGTAAAATAATGATTAACCATTCACTCAGATCAAGCATTGGATTACTCAAAAATAACACAAAATTATTGATTAACCGCTCACTCAAATCAAGCATTGGTTTAATCAAAAATTACAGAAAAATAACAATTAACAAATTACTCAAATCAAGCATTGGTTTAATCAAGGAACAGTCAATGACTGACCTACAATTTTCGTGCTTGATTCAACAATTTTCCTCATTACACTCAAAAAAGTATGTCGGTAAAATCAACTACAAAAGACAGTTGTTTTGACTACATTTTGTTGTTGAAAAGGCGTCCACTACATATTACGGTAAAAACAACTGAACATGTTGTTGTTTTTAACTATTGATTTTCAACTACAAAATGTAGTAAAAACTACTACAAAACTGTTTAATACAGTTGTTTTTACAACAATTGCCTGAAATTTTATTTAAAAAATTTCTTAAACGTTTAAATGATTGATATTTATTTATTTAAAAAGCAATACAATTCAGTTGGTTGTATAGAATTTCGACATGATGACAATTTTTTGGTGTATTTATCTGGAATTATAGAAGAAAAAATATATATTAATAAAATGTTAAACAAAATAAATTGATTGTATTTACCTTTGTTTTTTAATAGTTTGTTTCAAATTTCCACCGCTGCTGATCAAAATTTGTCTGGAATAAAAAAAAAAAGAAATGCTTTGGTAGAATTGATTTATAAAAAAAAAGAATTAATTTGCAATGTTTCAAAAGGTATGTATGTACCTGTTCTGTTGTGTATACAAAGAAAAGAAAGATGGCACGCAGGCAACCAAGCCGACAAGAAATTTTTTGTTTTTTTCCGATTGGTTTTTACGCACGCTTATGTGAGCGCTATATTATACACACTTGCTATCTCATTTATCCACTTATTTTCTTTCGCTCAAGAATATTTTTCCAAAAACATATGTTTTGTTATAATTAAATTTAATAAATTGTAATTTAATTTATTTAGATATTTTTTATTTGGTATAAAAATAATTCCTTCCGCATCCCGCACGACCAACTCGTTCGACACATTCGTTTGGAATAAAAATTTCTAGAAAAAAACGAGTTTTTAGAAAAAAACTAAAAACAACTACATAAATCAACTATTGCTACAGTGTAGTATATTTTTTGTAGTTATTTTTTTAAACTACTACAAAAAAAAGTTGTTTGAGATTTTTTCATACAAAAACGACCGAAATTGTAGTTAAAAACAACAGCTACTACTTACTACATAAACGACCGTCATGTAACTGCAATAATTTTCTGAGTGTAGATGACTTTTAATTAAAATAATGCTCAGCCTGGTGTATTTCGTGCTTGATCTAACAACTCATTTTTATCTGTGCAGACTTACAATTTTTTAGAACTTCAATTGAATTAAATCTTTAGGAACAAATTTTCAGAAATATTTTCCGAATTCAATGCATTTTCATTTTTATTATGAAGTCGTATAAAAAATATACAAACATATGTAACTGAATTTATCAATAACTTATATAAAAATGATGTTTGTTAAAGAAGAAGTAATTATAAGGAAAACAGTTGTAATTAATGGACCGTAAAACGAGGGATTGTTCTAGAAACTCTTTAGTTTACACATACATGATATTTAAAGTTAATGGCTAACGCTTTTTGCTGACTCGATCTCGGAATCGACCAGCATTTCTATTTGTTTTAAACTTAAATAAATGATTTTTTATTGTATTTCTCATCAACTCTCTACAGTATTTAGACAATTGTTGTCATCATAAATGGGTTTATAATATTTATATTAAATGTCTGTATGTTTCAATGCTACCCACACCACTGGTTGTCTATGTTGCTCCACCTCTCTTACAATTAATGGTACAAGTTGTATATGGAGTGCGTAGGTCGATTGTATATGTTTAATGTAATCTTTGATTGGCTAAATCACTGGAAAAACTGTTTCTATAAAATGTTTGTTAAACTTGTAACAGATACAACGTGACGTCAGCTATAAAACTGTTTCGGTTTTGGATCATTTCCTTAGACAGTGCGTGTTAGTGTGCTTGAGAAAAAAAAGAAGAAAACTTTTGTTGGAAAATTTTTATTTAATTTTCTGAATAATATGAAAGTGACTTTTCAATATGAAACAATTATACGGGCTAGAAACTTTTTAAACGAAACTAAAACTTAAAAGAAGACTTATTTTTATGTGTATATAAGTAGTGTATGGAGTATGGCAGTGAAAGGATATATGTATATCCTTATATTTGTGGCAAAAAGTAAAAACGCAAACGTGTTTTTTTTTTTTTTTGATGAATTTTAAGGAGATCGTTGTCTATTTCTTTGCCAATAGTAAACGAATAGAAATTAAATTTTAACAAAACTGAATTTTTGCAGTTTTCCTTTTTTATCACATATATTTGCATATTTTGGACTGAATGGCACTTGTTGCTTAAGCTATGTTTACATCATTCCACTGACAATGATTAAGACTTGTCAAAAAATCGTGTGCTATCTGATTTCGTTGACAGTCTAATAAGACTTTTGATTTTATGAGATATTTCAAAAAATGGCTGTGTGTTATTAGATTTTCATACAAACAGCTGTTTTTTAAAATGTCTGTTTGATTTTGCTTATGATTTTTTGGCAGTATTAAGACTGGCCATATTTTACTTTCTTAAAATCCAAAGACTCGGTGGGATGATATAAACACATCTTTATATAGATAAGAATATACCTTTATCATTGTAAAATCGAACCCACCCCAACACAATTTTAAAATATGCTAATTGTTTACAAAATTTAAATTTTAACGCCTTTTTTTTGTAAGTATCAAGTTTTACCAACAGATTAGATTTTTAAACACGTTTGCTGAAATCAAATATTTTCTTGTATGAATCAGACTCCCTGAAATTTTCTAATAATAAACTAGATTTTTTTGTTTATCATTATACAATTAATTATGACGAATTTCGGTTTGATCGTAACTGATCCCCTTCTTGAAAAATATATTTATGTTGGTAATTTTTGTAAGATTTAGCCGACGGAATTTATCATATCCCATTGTCAAGACTTTGAGTGTCGTGGTCAAACTAAGAGATCGTACAATTTTCTTCTTCTAATTCTCAATGAGGGTAGAGTTTAATGTGTATTAATATTTTTTGTTTAGACATTTAAAATCCCTTTTTTTAATTTTTTTAAACTTCAACTGAAATCAATTTATTCCAAAAAAAACTGTCATCGGTAGGTTCTAGAAAATTTAAAAATCTACATGTAAAAAAAAGTTCAATAAAAACGTTTTAGTGGTTTTTGCTGTACAACAGCAGCCGATTTTGTCCATTACAAAAGCATCCCACAATTGAGTGGCAACCCTGAAAATTTTAGTTGACCAAATTTTGTGTTAAAAAATTTTTAAAATAATTCGATAGTTTATCTTTCAAACAAAAATGCAGAATTAAAAATATTGCGTATTTATTTGTTAAAAGCTCTTTGAAAATTGTTAATATTTAGGCTGTTTTTACTAACAACCCGGACATCATTTGCACTTCCGATGCAATTAAGACATATTTATGAGACTATTTGACTCATAATTATTAAAAAGTGCAAGGGACATCCAAAATTGTAAATGACGTAATTCATGGCCTCATTTTTAATGGTCTTTGTGAAGAGTTTTTAGTTGTACGAATTAAAGTGACTCATAAATTTTGTTAAATTTTTAGTTTTGTTTTATCTTAAATGAGTTAATTTTAATTTAGTTTTTTCTGTCAAACAAATTGCTCTGATTGTAGAAATTATGTGCAGTATATATTTGGTATACACTCAAAATAAAACCTCTGTCCAATGCAGCAAAATCTGCTGAAAATACACCCATTTTGAGTCATATGAGAAAATCAGATAAACAAACTTAGGATGTAAAGCAATGGTTCCCAACCTTTGATTCTCGCCCCACTGGGGGGCAATTTGAATGCTTCAGGGGGCAACGAGCAAATTTTTAAGATTTTAAAATTATTGTTTTTGTAAAGACAGTCGAGTTCAGGCTCTAATTATTATTATGTATTATAATTTTTTGATTTGTTATATATGGTTTTGAATTGAGAAAAGTGTGAAAGAAAAATTTCAATTTTTCTAAAAATTTAAAAAAAATATTATTTTAAGTGAATTATTTTGTTGATTGTTGACAAGTTTTTCTAAAAACTTTGTTTAAACGATAATTTTAACATCAAGTTTGCTTAACCACAATTAAGTTTTGAGTTTTAAAGCACATTTGAAAAATTTACAAATTTTTCTTGAGTGTAGCGGGGACATTATAGTTCTTTTACCATAAAAGTGGGGCATGGCGCAAAAAAGGTTGGGAACCATTGATGTAAAGTATATTTTATTCATATAAAATTTAAAAACGATTTTAAGCATCATTGGATTTTAAAATTTATAAAAAAGCGATTTTTTTTTTATACCCTCCAACACAGAAAAAAATAAAAAAAATATTTTAGTAAATTTTTAATACTATTGAGTAAAAAATAACTCAATTTTGCACCAGTAAACGATTTAATAGTATAGAGTAAATTTTTAATAAAATTTATTAAATGTGTGAAAAAAATTTAAGTAAATAAAAATTTACTCAAAATTTATCTATTTTTTTTTTTTTTTTAAGTTTAAAGTTTTTAATTTTTTTACGAAAAAAAAAACAAAAAAAAATGTTTTTTCAAACTTTGCCAAAGATATTTATGTCTCAAAAACATAGGAAAATTTTATAAAGACGATTACAAACTTTCATATACATATAGACATTTCCATTTAACTTTAAATTTCTTTGAAATTTTGGTTTTTTGGCAAACACTTTTTTTATTTGCATTCAAATGGCTATCTACTGATAGAAATGCATAAAGGACTTCTAATGCAATTTGCTTACAAACGCTTAAGGCCAAAAATCTTAATTTGCGGTAGTTAGCGACAATCAAACTTCCGAAATGTGGAAAAGTCGATTGAAATTTCATAAAAATTATGTACTCTTTGGCCTATTGTACTTGCGCCGTCCAACGTATTCTTCAAAGATTTAAAATATATGATCCCTATACTTGTTCAAAAAAGATGTATTTATGAATTTGATGTGCCATCAATAATAAAAAAGTTATTTGGTGGTAACGGTTTGAAGTTAAAATTTCTTCATTTTCAATTTTTCGTCGTTTTTTTATCAGAAAATTTGCGCCGCTTCATACTTTTCAAAAGCTAATACGAAGAATGATAGCTGTCGTAATTCCCTACAGTTTAAAACCGATCTCATGAATGTGCCCTCAATAGGAGCGGAGTACTAGCTAGACAAAGGTTGAGAGACAAAACGTGAAAGTCATCAAAAATCCACTTTTTTGCGAGGCACATTCGCAATTTTACTTAAAAGTGGCCAGCACATCGCATGATCCAAATATTTTTGGATTTTTTATAATAAAATCGATATAGCGTATTAAAATTTTGATTAGCAAAAATTTTGCAAAAATCTGGCATTTCACGATTTTAAACTTTTGCTTGTATTTTCACGCGAAAAGAATTTAGATTTAAAATATATCCGTCAGACGATTGCTTGTAGTGCGTATTATGGATCGTGTGCAAAAATTGGGACTTAATGTCTCCAGATAAACCGCCAGGGCACACCCAAACCGCTAATAGAAATTCATTTCTATGAATGGCAATTGCTGGTACTTATAAAGCTTTATCTCAAAACTGAGCGGCATTGATAAATTTTGAAGATTGTGGATTTTATGCATCTTTCAAAATTTCATTAATCAGAAATTGCATCACTTTTAAAAATTCAGAATTTTGCATAATGCACAAGTTTCTTAACTAATTTGAGGGTGCTAAATCCGAATATGACCTTTAATTTGGTCCATTGTCATTAGATTTCGCGTAAATTGAATATCAAGCATTAATAGAGCAACTTTTTATAACAAACTTTTATCGTAAAAATCTGATCGTATATCCACGTAAATGGACGCAATTTACCCGGTTTTTATTGGGGATAGTATGAAACATTAATTAACGTTGATTTTGTTAAATTCTAATAATAATTTTAATTTTGAGATTTTTTGTTTTCAATTAAAATCTTTAAACCGCCATAACTTTCGCGCCGTCAGCTGAAAGTTCTTCACGCAAACGGATTTGAACCTTCCAAATGCGTGTTTATACGCGTACTAAACGATTTTGATGTGCCTTAAAAAAAATTTTTAATATTTTTTAAACCTTAAAATCAAAAGTTAAATGGAAATGTTCATATACAGAAAACTATAAACTAAACGAGAATTCAAAAACTATGAGATTTAAAAAAAAATAAAAAAACTATTAAACTTTTATTAAATTATTTACTTAAATTGTTTTTAAAATTTTTAAGTAAATTTTCAATTGCGTCAATTAAAAAATTACTCAGTTTTTGTTTCTAAATTTAAACAAGTGATTACTCAAATTTGTTTTCTCCATATTTTTTTCTGTGAACTACGGTTTGGGTTTATACCAGTGGTCGGCACAAAGAGGCATATGAAAGTATTAGTGTTTTAATAAAAATATGCATGTGTTGGTGTATTTCTTCAACAAAGCGACATCAACCTGCTTTGAAGAAAGTCAGCTTGCTACTGAATAAAATATTTGTTTTTTTTATGCTCTTTGTTGATTTTTTGTTGACATTCGTGTTGTATACATGTGAATTGCCGATTGTGTTCGGCTCCAGCGTGCAATGGGTGCCGATCACTGGTTTATACTTCCTTTGTCATTCCATTTGTAACGCATCGAAATATCGGTCGGAAACCCCACAAAGTATATATATTATTGATCAGTGATCGATTCTAAAACATTCCACAGAGGTAAAAACCGGCCAAAACTAAAAAAAAAAAAAATTATTTTTTCCAAATTGATGCCAAATGAGAGCTAATGCTTTTAAACATGCGATTACAAAGTTTTGTGTCAATATCTTGACTAGTTTAGGTTTTATAACGAAGCCAAGTTGAGTATTTGTATTAATTTTTTTTTTAATTTAAAAATTGTGATTTGCAACTTTGAAATCCAAATAGGCTGTAAACTTAAAAAAGAAAATTTTTGCCTTTAAATTGATATATTTTGAAAACTTAGGATTATTTTTACATGTCATATGCATTTCGGTAACTTCGAGTTCGTGGATCAATTTAAACAGTGGTGGTGAAAATAAAGCTAAACTTTGGAAAGCCCAAAAAAATACTTTTTGCTCAAAATTGCTCTTAAGTCGCTATACCACAAATTAGTGTAAGGGTTCCCAAGTAAGTAGTAATTAACATCAGTACCAAGTTTAACCAAGTCTTTCAGTTAGAGCCTTTTAAAGTTGGGTCATTTATATCAAATAAAGAGCTTTTTCAGCTGCGAAAATCACATAAAAAAAGAAGATGGATGAATTCTGATGATTAAGACACAACATCTTAAAAGACCATCAACAAATTTTTTTTCGCGATCAAAAAAAAAAAATTCGCAGAAAAAAAAAATTCTGCGGAAATTTTTTTTTTTTGCAAATTGGTTTATTGTCATATTCTTAACCTACCTAAAACATTTTATAAGTTTAAAATCTGAAATAACAAATTTCAGTTTAAATTAGCAAACTTTTAGCAGATTTTTCTGCTAAAATGGATATTTTAACTAAATTCTCTGCTTTTTTAGAGAAATATTTAGTTATCATATTTTTAAGAAATTTTTCAAGAAAAAATAAGCTTTTTTCAAAGAATTCATTTAAAAAAAACTTAAAATGTTTTATTGAAAAACTGCATAACTTAAAAATTAACACTTAAAAAAAATCAAACGATTTTTTATAAGTTTTAGAAAAAAAAAAATAAGCTCAAAATCTTTTTTAAGTCTTAAAAAAATATATCTTAAATGTTTATCTGAAATCAGCAGGTTTTTCTGAAGAATTGTCTCCTAAAATTAACAGATTTCTCAACTTAAAATGGGTGTATTTTTAATAGATTGTTCTGCTGCTTGGACAAAGGTTTTATGTTGAGTGTAGCAACAATTGTAGACTAAAGGTACCTACAGACGACACAATATTATGCACAATATTTTTGACGTTTACCCACAAATGGCATACGTAAAAATACTGTATAAAATATTGAAGTGAAAAAAATACATGCAGATTGTGCATAATATTGACAAGGGAGGTCTTTCAGACCTTAACAAGGGAGGTCTTTCAGAGGGCACCCACCGATTGTCCTGAAATTTGCATATGGGAATGAGGCGAGAAAAATAAGAGTTACCTGTTTTTTTTTTAGCTGCCCAATCTCAAATATAAAAAAGTGTTTGCCACCTTATGAAAAACTGTGGTCTTTCCGGAAAATTCTAATAAAATCCGAACTATCAGGAAATTTGCTAAGCGGTAAAATACGGGTCAGCTTAATTTTAATAGATATTATTAGGGATGAGATTTCCATGCAAATGCATGTTTTTTGTCGATAGACTAAAAATGATATCGACCAATTATCTTTCCGAATCAAGAAATTTGCGTTAAAATGGCATCGATTTGTTTTTGCATATTTTTGCATATTTTGGTGAAAATGCATATTTTTGCATATTTTGATTTTAAATGCATATTTTGTACATATTTCCAACTTTTAAGTGCATATTTTTGCATATTTTGACATAAATTAGCAAGAACACAAATTGAAATTTATTTTTTTCAAAAATTTTTAAATTTTAAAAATTTATTTTGAAAATAAGAAAAAAAAATTTTTTTTCTTAATTTTTTTTTTTTATAGATTTTCTTAATTTCTAACAAAATCTTGCTTGTATAAAGTTTTAAATGTTACTTTTTAAACCTGGCGTTATTTTTTGCTTTTTGAGAAGTTTTTCCTATGAAAACAAGATTTTTATTGTACACATTTTATTTTTTAGTGCATATTTTATGGTTTTTTAGTGCATATTTTAAGCGCATATTTTCGATTTTTTAGTGCATGAAAATCTCATCCCTAGATATTATTATATGTTATTTTGGTGGTCCTACGTATATACCTCTCCATATAAGCTACCCCAAAATTTTTAGATTTTTGGAAATAAGGCCTTATCAAAGCCGGATTTGGAGACGACTGATACATATTTTGGATAAGCCTTAAAAAACCTTTCGATCTGTAATAAATGTTGCTTTTGAAGAAATGTGAAAAGTCTTCAAAAAAGGAAAAAAATATCCTGTTTTTCCTCTTCCCCTTTGACCCGCTAAATGTGAGATTGGGCTGCTAAGAATTATACAGGTAACTCTTATTTTCCTTCCCTCTTCACCATATGCAAGTTTCAGGACAATCAGTGGGTGCCCTGTGAAAGACCTCCTTGTAAGTGGTGTATATGTCCTGCACTTACCCACTTAAGGGCAAGTTGTTCAGGAGCATATTTATTACAAGATCTAGAAAAAAAATTTTAGACTTGTAATAATTATTTAAAGAGATTAGAAGCATTCGTTAAGAGAGCGTGGATAACCCTAGATACCACCATATTATATATATATATTTTTTTTTGTATGGTATTATATGGTCGGTCTTGACAGGCTATAATTTCTTAATTGTTTTCTTTGTCGAAATTGGTTTGGCAAAAAAAAGCAGAAACATATTTTTCTTAAAAAAGTCAAAACTAGTAACTCTTCCACGTTAACACGTGTTCTGCTTTCAGGAGTTAATCAAGGTAGATGTTTTGATAGCCAGCAGTATAACTTGCACAGCTATTCTTTAATATTATGGGCCTGCTGAGAGTTATTTTGCATAAGTATATACAGGACATAAGTAAGTAAATACATGAATGAAAATACAATGATTTCATTGTCAAGTGGTTTGTTTGGGGGTAAAATAAACATATAAATTTTATTAAAGTGGCTTTTAAAAAGAGTTTTATATTATTTTCCTTGGACAATTTAAGTATAGAGTTGCCAGCCATAAACAAATTTTATTAGATCCATGCGTCTCACAATTTTTAGTCAATTGTTTGTTATATTCCTGCTTTATAAAAATTGAACTGTTAAAAACATAATTTATTATCATGAGGAAAATTTAGTTTTAAAAACAGTTTTGATAACAGAATTAGTGATGGCAATCCTGCACGTGTTTAACTTCTCCACCTCCTTAAGACAAAATCATCATCATCACCATCGCCATCATGCATTTAACAGGACAGTTAGTTGAGTAGTTTTTATCCTTTTGTATGTATGAATGTATAAATAAATGTAGCTACTTCTCATTTTAAGTGATTGAATTGAATGAATGTGAAAGTAAAACGTTTATTTGTACAACAAACCATTTAAAGTATGTTCGCACTCAAGAGGATTTATTTGATTTAACATCGAAATGATAGTGAATGAAGGAAGTTGGAAGGAAGAAAGAAATGGAAAATGACAACGTCTGTGATGTAAGCAACAACAACTTGTGGATAAATGGGAATATTAAAGTTTGCGCTATCCTTGTGATTTATTTTTTTTTTTTTGTATCTTAAGAATATAAAATTTATACAAAATTAATTGAATGAGGTGTTTGGTTTGGTTTGAATGGATTGATTTTTTATTGCAAATACATTACAAACAAAAGAGATACATATCGTCGATGCGCCTAAAAATGAAGTCATATGTTTTGGGCCAAGTTTTCAGGAGAGCAAAAAAAATCTTTTAATTTCGTCCCTTCGCAGTATTTTTTAAAAATTTGTTCTACATATGAAAAAAATCTTGTACCGATATGCTATCCACATTTCATCATCATTTTTTCTGATAATATATAAAATTTTAAAAAAGAATAAAAAACACATTTTTTAATATTTTTAATACACACAGAAAATAATATCGTATATTTTATTTTAATTAAAATTTTAATTGTTTTTTAATTTAATATCAATTAAATTTTTAATTATTTTAATTAATTGTTTAATTAAATTTTTAGCTTTATTTTAATTAACATTTAAATTGTTTTTAAATTTAGTATTGATTAAATATTTAATTACCTAATCCTTTTCAGACCTTTTTTAGTATGACGAACACATAGCCACTTTTACTCATCAAAATATAAATCAATCAGATATCAAAAAACAGTTTGGCAAGTAAACGCATGAACAATATAGGTTCTTAAAGATACAATAAAAAAAAACTAAAAAATTACACATGACTCCATTTTTAGGCACAACGACGATATATTTAAACATAATACATACACGCAGCTAAAAATATGTGTACAAACATATTTGAGGCGAAATATTATAACTTGCATGTATAAAACGAAAAATTAATTTACTTAAATTAACTTGAATTTTACTGAATTAATGAATATGTCTCAAATATCGTTACTAATAAAATTATTCGTTTCGGTTGCCGACCGTTATCTTTATTCAAAATGCTCCTATGCGTTTACGGCGAATATTTCCGGAATGATTAATAAAGACAGTGACGGCGTGTATGCTTTGCGGCGTCATTAAAAGGTCAGGCTTTGTGTCGGTGTTGCAACAGAGTTGCAACGAACCTTGCCGATTTGCGTTTACCGATTAGAGTCTAAACTATTAGATTGAAAAAAATAATTTGTATGGGCAATCTATAAGATTTAAACTTGATTGGAGCCACAATCTACTTTAAACTAAATTAGATGCACTATTATAGTGCATTTACATTGGAATTATAATCTAGTAAATTGCAATATAAATTTAAAGTTTTATTATGTATAAAAAATAAAAACAAAATTAATAACAAAAAAAAAGTGCCACCTTAATGTACTTTATATAAACATGGAAATCTGATAATTATTTGTAACATCTAATATCATACAATTCGCATACAATAGACTAAATTATGAATGAAAATCTTTATAATTTAATTTATGAAGACAAACAATTTTGTACGTTAGTGTGTCCCGTTCTTGAAAAGTTAAGAACGCTCAAAGATGTTATAAAACAAACATGTAGAATGTTCGTTAATTTTATTAACGAACAGAACAAGCACGGCACTTGGGATGGTTTCCAATTAGAATGAGTTTTACTACTTTTAAGAAATAGAACAAATTTTATTTCACACCGCCGCGGGCCAACGTGCTTGTTCTGTTTCTACTCATAGTTGTTGTCAACTACAATCTTCATTGCCTTTTTGGTGAGAAATGTCAAACAAATGTTTTTGACAGACGATTTTGAAAGCAACTAACACAAAATTTCAGTATTTAGCAATAGTCATTAAATAGTTATTTTTATTTATTATCTCTATCCTAAATACACTAAAAAAAAAAACATGCTAAATTTTTTGTAACGTTAGAATCCTGACTTGTTATTCTTTGTGATTGAGTGTGATTCAAAATCCACTCACACGCCTATCTCTACTCCAGATCCCATTTGGTTCGGACCCAATGGGTCCATTTCCCGTTTAAAATTCGTCATCGAGTTTAATCCAAAACGTTTGGGTCCTTTAAAGGTCGCCATAGAATTTGATGCAAACTGTTTGTCTCTTTTGTGTTCGTTTTTGCGTAACGTGAATTAAGGGACCCAATAGGGTCCAGAGAATCTTAAAAACTGGGTAACTGAAAAACAATTGCTCGAAGAGCTTTCGTGTTTATATAGTGATCGTGTTCTACGAGCAACAAAAATGTCTTTTATTTTTATATAGGGTGACCGTGCCTAAGTTCGGCATGTACCAGTAGTCGGCACTTTTTGAATTTAAACGTAAATAAATAAGAATTATAAAAGTAAAATATTTAAATAAGATTAAATTTCCATTAAAAATATATTAATCTCTCTGTTTCCCATGATTAAATTGGACTAAAATGATTATTTTGTCCTCGTTTTATCCTTTTTTTGTGAACAGTTTTTTAGAATGTAAGAAATTGCTTCTTTTTAAGAAATTTTTTAGTGAATAGGCCAATTTTAAAAGCTATGTAATTATATTAATTTATGTTTTATTTGAACGCTTATGGTTTCTGGGGGACGATAATAATTAAAATATTGTTGTAAATGTTAAAAGTTACAAAAAAAATTATTTTTATCTTTTTTTAAAAGATGCCGCCATTAGGAACAACAATTTTTTACAATTGCCAATATTCGGCATAGGTGTGCCGACTACTGGTATATTAGCATTTTTCTATGTTTCCTATAGTCGGCATCAGTTTATCTTCGTTATTTTATTTAAAACTTTCAACCATTTACAGTTGTAATTCGTAAAAGATCAATTGAAATTCAAAGATTTCATTTGGAATTTGAAAAGATCAATTCAAATTCAAAAATTATCAATTTTAATTTAAAAATTTCATTGAAATTGGAATTAAAATTTCAAAAAAACCAATTCGAATCCGAAAAAGATTAATTTAAATTCGAAAATAAAGAATTAAAATTAAAACAAGTAGAAAATTTAAATTTGACTTGGCCGAATCTTTGAATACCCTCCACAATACCCATTTTAAGTGAAAGTAAATTTTCTAACGTGAAAAAATAACAGTTATGATTAGAAATATTTATTTTGTGTAAAAAATTTTTTTTTAGTAATTTAAAAAAAAAAAAAACAATTTTTTTTTGAGTGTAAAATTTTTTTTGAATTTTACATTCAAAAAAAAAATTTACTAATTGTTTTTGAGTGTAAAATTTTTTTTAGTAATTTTTGAAAAAAAAAAACTATTTTTTTTTTTGAGTGTAATTTTTTTTTTTTTGAATTTTAAATTAAAAAAAAAAATTTACTAATTTTTTTTTTTGAGTGTAAAATTTTTTTTGAGTGTAACATTTTTTTCGAGTGTATTTTTTTTTTGTTTTGGTATAAAAATATTTTTGTGTGACAAAAATAAGTTTTAAAATATTTTTGTGACTTACCAATGGTTGTAAAACAGGTTTAACGGGTTTTCACCACGTGAATTTAAGGTGAAGCTAATCTGATATTCACGGTTTTGCTAATAACTTTTGAACCACTGGACCGATTTGGGTGAAATTCAATACGAACTAGGCTGGAGGAACGAAAAATATATATGCCAAGCTTCAGCATCCTCAGAATTGATTTTCAAAAGTTATAGTGCTTTTTATCTCATAAATTCACGAAAAACCCTTGCCGAAATTCAGTCTTTTGCTCATAACTTTTGAACCACTGGACCGATTTCGCTGGATTGCAATACCAACCTGACCAGGTAAATGCCCAACATATATGCCAAACTTCAGGAGCCTTCGTAAAGTCTTTCAAAAGTTAGCGTGTTTTCAACAGACAGACAGACAGACAGACAGACAGACAGACGGACAGACGGACGGACGGACGGACGGACATCGCTAGATCGTCTTAAAATCGATCGAGGATCATGAATATATATACTTTATGGGGTCCTAGACCAATATTTCGAGGTGTTACAAACGGAATGACAAACTTATATATACCCTCTATCACTAGAGTGGAGGGTATAAAAAATATCAATCAAAATTAGTAAATTATCAATTTAAATTCCGAAAAAATCGGTGAAAATTCTAATATCTCTTTTACGAATTTAATTTAATCTGTTTTGAATTTAATTTGATATTTTTCAAATTTCAATTAATATTTTACAAATTCAAATTGATCTTTTTTGAATTTCAATTACTATCTTCAAATTTCCATTGCTCTCTTATAAGTTTCAATTTAGATTTAACAAATTATAAATGATCCTTTTAATTTAATTTTTTTTTTTTTCAAATTTCAATTGATGTTTTACAAATTTTAATGCATTTTTTTCGAATTTCCATTGGAGTCTTCGAATTCCAGCTGGAATCTTCAAATTTGGATCGATATTTTTCGAGTTCCAATTGGAGTCCAGAGTTTCAACTGGACTTTGAATTTCATTTAATCCTTCTCGAATTTGAAATAGAATCTTTGAATTTCTTTTGATATTTTTAATATTTTAATTGAAATCATTAATTTTTAATTGACTTTTTTCTAATTTCAATTGATGTCTTTCGAATTATAATTGATCTTTTTCGAATTTAAATTGAAATCTTCGAATTTTAATTAATCTTTTTTAACTTTTAATGAAATTCTAAAATTATAATTGGAATTTCAAATCGAGTTTTTGAACTCCAAATAAAATATTTTAATTTCAAATAGAATCTTTGAACTTGAAAACGAATTTTTGAATTTCAAACTGAAAAGATTCAATTTGGACTACTTTTAATGTAGGTGCAAACATAACAGAAAAAGTCATGCCGACTATTGGATCACCACATGCCGAATATTGGGAAATGCATGCCGACCACTGACAAATATGGTGTATTTTACATAATATATAAATAAGTCAAATTTAATAAATATTTTTTTAAAAACTGTTAATTACACTTAAAACACAAAACTTTTTTGAAGTGGAATATCTAGGTGCCATTCCAATAGCATGCTCACATACGTAAGGCCCCTAGTTTGAAAACAAAAAAATCGTTAAAGTGCCGACTACTGGTACACTTACCCTATATCCCGGCAATATTTACCGGGATATAAACATTTTTAAATTTTCGTGAATGCCAATTTTTTTAATCAATACCGTGAAAGTATCGATAGAATAAAGACACACCATACACAAACCGACGATGCTCTAAGGAGTTGATGGAGTTAGATATTCTATCGTCCCCTATAAGCGCCCTTTCTGCACGCGATCAAGTAGCTCCAATGAAGATAATAAAGCACCAACCCATACTTGGGAATTGTATTTCATTTCGTGGAGAATATAAGTGGTACCGACGGTCAAGAGATCATATGGCTTGAATTATCTTCTACAACGTTTCAAAAACCCTAAACATTTAAATGCATTTTTCGCTACTTCAAAAATATGTTTATTCCAACGAACTTCACACCGTTTTTATACCCTCCAACTACAGTATGGGGGTATACTCACTTTGTCATTCCGTGTGTAACGCATCCAAATATCGGTCTCGGACCCCATAAAGTATATACACTCAGAAAATTATGTAAGTTACTACATGTTAGTTATTTGTATATTTTACAGTAGTTAGTTGTTTTCAACTACAAAGTCAGTTGTTTTTGTATGAAAAATATCAAACAACTATTTCTGTTAGTTATTTTAAGTCGTTTTTTTGAACAACTAACAAAAAGGTACTGTAACGTAGTAATAGTTATTTAAAGTAGTTAATTTTATTTTTTTATCTCTGAAAAATTTTCAAAGTTTTTTTTTTCCAAAAAATAAAAATGACTTTTATTTTTCGTTTTTTTACAACTTTTTAAAAAAAAAAAAACTTTGAAAAATTTGGTCTTCAATTTTTTTTTTTTTTTGAAAAATTGTTAGGAAAGAAATAAAATTTTATATTGATTATTTTATTTAAAAAAAAAAAACAAAAAAAAAACTTTGAAAAATTTGATCTTCAATTTTTTTTTTCTGAAAATTGTTTGGAAAAAAATAAAATTTTATATTGATTATTTTATTTTTACTACATTTTAGATGTTTTGACTTCAAATGTAAGTAGTTTTTACTACATAAGTCAGTTGTTTTTTGTCAGTTAAAATAACTAACATTGTAAGTTAATTTAACTGAAAAAGTAGTTGACCCCAAAACTACTTACAAAGTAGTTATTTTAACTGACATTTTCAGTTGATTTTACTAACATAATTTTTTGAGTGTATATTTATGATCAGTGATCGATTCTAAGACATTCTAGCGATGTCCGTCCGTCTGTCCGTCTGTAGTTAACACGATGCAGTCCAAAATAAAAGAGCTAGACTCCCGACATTTGGCACGAATATATGTCCAGGAAAATTTTTTTGGAACAAATTCCTGATTCAATAGATTCTTGAATATATTCTACGGTAATCACAACAACATTTTCTATGTAAAATTATTTTTCAAAAAAACTACTTGCTCTAAAAAGCGATTGCTTTCGGGACGATTTCAAACAAAAATCATTGATTCTGGAATGTTAAGTAGAACCGGTTGCAGGGTAATTTGATGCGTTCTGGAACCGATTATTTGGAACAGAAAATTTTGCTGGGTGTCCTATGTTTCTAGGCAGGTTAAGTTCGTAAATGAGAAAAATCGGATTAGGGGGAAAAAGTTCCCCCTTGAAGAACTAAACCAACCTCTGAAATTTACCTTTGTTTTTACATGATTTTTTGTGCTTTTGTTTAACAACTGCAACATTTTTATGCTACAAGAAGTTCAAAGTCCTGTATTTTACCCAAAGAATTAGAAAATGTGTTTTTTTTCGTACCGCCCCCCCCCCCCCCCCCCTTTTATGGGAGTGGTATAAATATTTTTGAATTACTGATAAACTTTTATTTATTTAGTGCAAAAAGCATAAGAATGAATATTTAAACACATATTCGAGAGGAAATTGCACCCCCCAATTACCACTACTGACCCCTCCCAAAAAAAAAAAACGCCCTTGCAATTTTTTTTGCATGTTGGAGGGTATAAAAGATTCGGCACAGCCGAATTTAACACTCTTACTTGTTTTACATGCTTTTTTGTGCTTTTCTTTAACAACTGCAACATTTTTATGCTGCAAGAAGTTGAAAGTCCTGTATTTTACCCAAAGAATTAAAAAATGTGTTTTTTTTCGGTCCGCCCCCCCTTTATGGGCGTGGAATGAAAAAATTTTAAATAATGATAAACTTTTATTTTTTTAGTGCAAAAAGCAGTTACCACTACCAACTTTAATTTACTTTTGGATTCATTCCATTCCGATTCGGTAAGTTCGATTTTGTATCACTGTGAAATTAAAGAGAAATGTATTTGCTGGAATAATACACATATTTCTCAAGATAACTTAAATATCATATGTGTTCAAAAGGTCTCTGTTTCTTCTTATTATTATTACTAGCTTATAAGTGCCCAAGTTACGAAAACCCGTAACCTAAGATTTCGGAGGTGTATGGCTACTCGACAATATTTATCAGAAAATTTTTATTACTATCCAAAAATTTCTGTTTCATTCCTTTTTTGGATCACTGTGAAATGTTCGATATTTTTTAAAATAACAGAAAAATTTGAAATTTAACTGCCATGTATATAAATGTTTCCGCTAAAGCTAAAAATACTGAACGAACAGCTGTATTAAAAATTCTAATACATACCGAAAAATTCCATACCAGTAGTACTTATTTTTAAAATTGGTTTAAAAGAAATACAATACATTTACCAAATGTTTGCTCTCGTATGCCAACTAAACAAACCCAACGAAAGAAATATACCCCCAATTCTAGTTTAAACGCCTGCGCACTGCACTGGCTGGTCAGGTCATATGATGACAGATTCCAAGTTGTAAACAAAAAACAATAATATTCATCCCTGTTATATGTCAAAGTCAAAAAATTACAAGACAGAATAAAACCACACAGTCATACAAACGCACACAATTAAGGGCTGAACCACTTTTTTTTGCGTACGAAGTCAGTACAAGGAAATTATCGATTTTCGCATAAACCAACTAACAAAATTTCACGATATTTGCAAGAGCTTTTTATTAAATTCTACTGAACGGTTGTACATTAACAATTGAAATGTTATTTAAATTAGAATGAATTAAGGATTTGAAAGTGATTGAAAATTAGAAATTTAGTGAAATTCTCTTTTTGAAAGGAGTTTTTTTATAGCTCAGAATGGCCGACAGTGAATTCGAAGAATTCCATCGCCCAATATTCGAAGCTCATACAATACCATATACAAGCAGTTCCGTGAGTGGTTCAAAAAAACCAAATCCTCATTCATTTTACTCGTAAGTTTCGAAACAATTTAATTAATTGTTAATTCAGAAATTGCAAAAACAAAAAATGAAATATTGATATAAAGGAATTTAGAGGAAGGACACATGAAAAAACAAAAAGATAATGTGTGCATACACATGAACACACACATATATGTATATTTTCCTGTTAGATGAAAAATCAATGATGATAAAACTGAGTGCTCGCTGTCATAACATTTCTTATTTACTTGTTCTTTTTAGTCTTATTCCCAACGATGATCTTGAGGATTCCCCATCTTCGAAAAGTGACACATCCGATCAGGAGGATAATGATGACAACAATAAACTTAACAGACAAGTGGAAGACGACGAAATTGGAGATGGCTTAAAAGTAGTGTCGTTGTCGTCTGACGGTTCGTTGGACACCAACGACTCTTTTAATTCACACCATCATCATCCATTGAACCATCAAGATGCTATTGGGGGTTTGGTTGGTGTTGGTTCAAGTAATGCTCACAGTGGTTCACATCCAGTATCAATATCATCTCACAGTATTCCAATTGGTATTCTTAATAGCCAACAACAGCAGCAACAACAGAGACGTCGCAGAAAGTTACCAGAAATCCCAAAAAATAAAAAATGTGAGTGCAAAAAGTAGTTTCATACATCTGCATGTTTTCTAGCATCACTTTTCGTTGAAACTTCATGATGACGACAACATTTCGTTGTTGGTACTTTTTTGATTTTATTACTCGAATTGGATTTAGAAATAGATTTTTTTTTTTAATTAAATTTGATTGCTATTCGCGGATTTTTGCAGCTTCCATTCTGCATCTTCTAGGTGGTGGCTTTGAACAAACTTCTTTGGCTGATGAAATGTCTAATGGCCAAGGTGCATCTCGCAATCGATCATTGTCCGGTCAGCAGGGTCGGCAAAATCAACGATCATTTCTAACGCTCAAACACAGTTACCTTCTTGACGAAGATTCCAGTCCCGATTCAGAACGTTTACAAAGTTTGGGTGATGTCGACAGTGGTCATAGTACAGCTCATTCGCCAAATGACTTCAAGAGTATGTCTCCCCAAATCACTTCCCCCGTATCGGAATCACCCATTCTACAACCCTTTGGTGGTGTGCCCTTTGCCCAGCTAGAAATGCTCGAGGCAACACATCGGGGTTTGCACAAATTCATACCACGTCATCATGATGAAATCGAAATAGAAATAGGCGATCCCGTCTATGTACAAAAGGAGGCAGACGATTTATGGTGTGAGGGAGTTAATTTACGAACTGGTCGCCAGGGCATCTTTCCATCGGCCTATGCCGTAGATCTTGACTACAATGAGTTTGATCCGACGGTGCAGCAGGTAAAGAAGGAGCGCTATCTTTTGGGTTATCTTGGTTCTGTGGAGACGTTGGCTCACAAGGGTACTGGTGTTGTTTGTCAAGCTGTACGTAAGATTGTGGGTGAATATGGAAATTCACCTACAGGTCAAGTGTGTATATTAGAAATATCTGATCAAGGCTTACGTATGGTGGATCGCTCTGGACCGAATGTAAGTAATAAATGCTATAACAAATAATTTTATCATAAATATGGTCAGAGATTGGCACATCGTAAATGTTTTTTTTTTTTATTTGAGTAAAACACTCAAATACCAAAAATCCGTTACTAAAAGTTAACAGATGACCAATGTTTAATTTTTAAATTCTTACATTTTAATTTATCTTCGCAGAATAAAAAGGACAAAAAACCATGCATTGATTACTTCTACTCGCTCAAAAATGTTTCATTTTGTGCGTTTCACCCAAGGGATCATCGTTTTATTGGATTTATTACAAAACATCCCACAGTGCAACGTTTCGCTTGTCACGTTTTTAAGGGTTCAGAATCAACAAGACCGGTTGCTGAGGCCGTTGGGTAAGTTTTAGTATGAAGGGGTTTAAATAAAATTTAAAAAAAAACATATTTTCTTTTACAGACGGGCATTCCAACGCTTCTATCAAAAGTTTATCGAGACAGCTTATCCCATTGAAGACATCTATATTGAATAATTTTTTTCTTTTCATATCCATTGATTCTTATATATGAGTAGTTACATATATATGTATATAATAAATATATAGGTACAAAATACTTTCAGCTCTTTAAGATTATGTTGTCTTCACACGTGTAGAATAAAGTCAAAATAAAGCGAATAAAATAAAATTATATGCAAGGAAGGTATATGATCGACTATGCTAATGCTTTTTAATTCACAAAAAAACTATATGTCATAAACTTTCCCCTTTTTTATTGTTTCCACTTTTATTATACGATTTCACTTTTACATGGTAATTTTTTTATATTAAAGGAGTTGCTTCTTTGAAGTAGTCTTCTTAAACCAATGTTGCCATTTGCAAAATAAAAAAAAGCACAACTTCCTTTTAGGGAAAATCTCTCAAAGTTTGAGAAAATGTCTTAGGCCGCTGTTCCAAAAGAAGTAATTCACATAAAAAAATGTGAAAATGAAAATTTCAGATTTTTTTTGGTGTTCTAGATTTCACATCCGAATTTCTTTTTCGTTTTGTTTCACATAAATAAAATTTGGTGAAAGTAAAACGAATGCACTTTTTTCGTTATAATTTTTTAAATTGTAATTACTCGATTTTAACTTCGAATAAAAACGTGATCAACAAAACACTAAACTTGATTTCATGTGATTCGGAAATTTTCATGTGAATTGAAAAGTTGTAAAAGACAGAACAGAGGCCTTAGATTCTAAGTTTTTTTCTATTTGAAAAATATTTTAGAATCCAAGAATTTTTCTGTAGGAAAATTTCTGAGACTCAGACTCTGCGACTTTTTCTATAGGAAAAATGTCTCAGAAGCTGACACCTTTTCTACAGGAAAAATGTCTCAGAATCTACGACTTTTTTATAGGAAAAATTGTTTTAATTACACTGTGCAACAAATTTTGGGTCATCGCATTGAGCCTCAATGCCTTCAACGCCATATGAAAGTAGACCATAAGATGGACAAAATCACCAAAGGGTTTTGCAAAGTCAGTTCGGATTTCTTTTTTATAGCCCACTGAAGTTTTTATTTTTTTATCAAAGGCGTTTGGAAAACGTCAAAAATACTATAATAAGAACACATCTGAGCTTCAAAATATGATTTGATGTATTCAGTGAAATTTTATCGCGGTTCTTTTCTTAGAACATTTTGACTCTCTAACTGCCATTTTAATGGGTCATTTTAGTCCTTTTTCAAAAACTAAACACAGAAGTCTAATAAAACGTCCATTTAGAGAGTTAAAATGTTCTACAAATATTTTCCTCATAAAATTTCACTAGGGGTTGTCGAATGTTCAAAGATTGTGCGACATGCGCAAAGTGCTTAAAAAGGGTCAAGTATAAATAATCAATGTTTGTTATATATTTTTACCAAAGCAGTGTTAAAAAATATCGACAAAAAACAGTGCAAATATACTTTTGAGCTAAAAATGATGTTCTGATGCGTTTTATAAAATTTTATGATGATTCTTTTCATTGACCAAATTAACCCTCTAGCTCCCGTTTTAAAGGGTCATTTTTGTCCTTTTTTAAAAGAAATACAAAAAAAACTATAAAAAAGGCAGTTAAAGGGTTAAAAGGTTTTACAAATATTTTCTGCGTCAAATTTTACTAGGGCACGTCTAAGACAGAAAGTTCGTCCAGCATAAAGAAAATGCTTAAAAATTTTTAAGTATTCAATTTTTTTTTTTATATTTATTTTTTGACCGAAATATAAAAAAAGCAAGTAAAAAAGTTAAATGCGTCTTTGTCGAATGTATTAATACCTTCCACGATGTAAAAAAGATTATTTGCAAAAAAAAATTTTTTTGGTAAAAAAAAATTTGACGAAAATGTTTTTTTTTTTTTTAATATGTTTGAAGAAATAGCTTTGTAAACTATTTGGGACACATTTTTAAAAACAATTGGTAAGAAGTTACATGGATGAGAAAAAACACCTCTTTGGCCAAAATATCAACTTCGAACCCCTCTAACCCAGAGAGTCCTTGACCGATCTCGTTGAAAAATTGTGTCTGCTCTACTATCCAATAGGATAGTAGATAGGGATCAAAAGTTGTGTCAGTTGACACGAAAACCCCCAATTATATTATTGATCAGTGATCGATTTTAAGACATTCTAGCGAGACATTCTAGCGATGCCTGTCCGTCTGTGGAAATGGTGATCACGGCCAAAGTATTAAACAGATATAACAAAGACTTATGGTATTTACTTGTTGGTGCCCTAAGCAGTTTTGTATTGCATTTGAACGAAATCGGTTCAGCGGTTCAAAAGTTATGAACGAAAATGTAAGAACACCTCGAAAGTTGTGGTACATTCAATATAAGCTAAAAACACAAATGCTTTAATTCGGCGGCTGGTTGACACATGTGAACAGAATCGATCACCGAATGGTATTTAAACAAATCCAAACATATTAAAAAAAAAAAAAAACATTTTCTTCGAATTTTTTTTTACCAAAAAATTTTTTTCGCGGATTTTTTTTTTAATTTTTTTTTTTGTTTATTTTTGTTTTGCAAATAAACTTTTTTACATCGTGGAAGGTAATACATTCGACAAAGACGAATTTAACTTATTTACTTGCATTTTTTTATATTTCGGCCAAAAAAAAAAATATAAAAAAAAATTTGAATACTTTAAAATTTTTAAGCATTTTCTTTATGCTGGACGAACTTTCTGTCTTAGACGTGCCCTAGTAAAATTTGACGCAGAAAATATTTGTAAAACCTTTTAACCCTTTAACTGACTTTTTTATAGACTTTTTTGTATTTCTTTTAAAAAAGGACAAAAATTACCCTTTAAAACGGGAGCTAGAGGGTTAATTTGGTCATAGAAAAGAATCATCATAAAATTTAAAAAAACACATCAGAACATCATTTTTAGCTCAAAAGTATATTTGCACTGTTTTTAGTCGATATTTTTTAACACTGCTTTGGTAAAAATAAATAACAAACATTGATTATTTATACTTGACCCTTTTTAAGCACTTTGCGCATGTCGCACAATCTTCGAACATTCGACAACCCCTAGTGAAATTTTATGAGGAAAATATTTGTAGAAAATTTTAACCCTCTAAATGGACGTTTTATTAGACTTCTGTCTTTAGTTTTTGAAAAAGGACTAAAATGACCCCTTAAAATGGCAGTTAGAGGGTTAAAATGTTCTAAGAAAAGAACCGCCATAAAATTTTATTGAAGACATCAAATCATATTTTGAAGCTCAGATGTGTTCTTATTATAGTATTTTTGACGTTTTCCAAACGCCTTTGATAAAAAAATAAAAACTTCAGTGGGCTATAAAAAAGAAATCCGAACTGACTTTGCAAAACCCTTTGGTGATTTTGTCCATTTGATGGTCTACTTTCATATGGCGTTGAAGCCATTGAGGCTCATTTTTCTTGTTGCACAGTGTTATCAGACTTTTCAAAAGGAAGTATGTTTTAGAAAATGTTTGAGAATTTTTTTTTCAGAAAAAGTGTCTCAGAAAACTATACTTTTTTTATAAACAATTTTTTCAGAAAAATCTTTAATTTTTTTAATTTCGGCTAATTTCTTTAGAAAAGTTTTTCAAAACCTGAACGTTTCGGCAACTAAAACTTTTTCTGTATTAAAAAAAATAGAAACACTTGAGAGTGTTAAATTTGGTTGTGCCAAATCTTTAACAACGTCCAACATGTTAAAAAAATATACCCAGTCTTTTTTTGGTTAAAAGGCTTTGGCGAGAGCTGTGGGGACACCTATTGCTGATATTATTAAGTATTATTATTGTTAATATTATTACACTGTGGAACAAGTTCAGGTTAGCAAAAGTTAGGTCGATTCTGAAAGTGAGGGGCGAAAATAAAGGCTAAATTAGACGACCCGTATCGCGGCGTTTGTTTATGTTAGCTCGAATTTTTTTAAAACGACCTTCGAACTTTGCAGTGAAATGGCGATTTTCAGCATATGGTTTTTTGGGTATAACTCGTTGACTAATTGATATTTTTCAATCTGTAAAAGCCAAATTATTGCTAGAGACCTGTCCAACAATCAAAATTTTAAAAAATTGATGTAGATAATTTTTGTGGTACTTATGAAGCAAAATATTTTCAAAAAGCATGAAAAAAAAATAATTTTTCCAACATTTTGCTTCATAAGCACCAAAAAAATGTTCTACATCAATTTTTTAAAACTTTGATTGTTGGACAGGTCTCTAGCAATAATTTGGCTTTTACAGATTGAAAAAATATCAATTAGTCAACGAGTTATGGTGGACGCAATTGTCTTAGTTCCATATAAGGCTATTTATACAACCTATTCAGAATTTCACGGGGCACATATTTTTCTGTAGCGGGACATTTGGTGTGGAATGCCTCATAGCTGAAACGCGCCAAAAGAACAAAAAGTGGATTTTGTTAATTTTATGTCTATTAGGCTGGATTACTCAATGCTCCGTTATAAAATAACTCTCCGTTAAATTTAACTTTTTCATACATATTTTGACATAAGGCTCCGTTAAATCGGCAGTTATCAGCTTACTTTTCATTGAGTAATCCGCCCTTATAAAAGTAAAGAAAACTTTAACAGAAAACATCTGCAGGGATTTTAAATTAAAAAGTTTGACAATAATTTGTAAAAAAAATACTACTACACAGAAAAAAATATGGAGGAAACAAATTTGAGTAATCACTTGTTTAATTTTTTAAAAAAAATTTGAGTAATTGACGCAATTAAAAATTTACTCAAAAATTGAAAATAAAATTTGAGTAAATAATTTAATACAAATTTAATATTTTTTTTTATTTATTTTTTTTCTCTTGGTGTTTTGAATTCTCATTTAGTTTATTATTATATCTTTATAAAATTTTACTTTGTCTTGAAGACATAAGTATATTTGGTAAAGTTTGTAAAAGCAATTTTTTTGGAAAAAAAATTAGAAACTTTTTAAACTTTTTAAAAAAATAATTTGATACATTTTAAGTAAATTTTTACTTGACACAATTAAAAAGTTACTTAAAAACATTAAAAAATTTTAAGTAAAGATTTAATTGTGTGAATTAATAATTTACTCAAATTTTTTATTAAGCATTTAATAATTTTTTATTAAAAGTTTACTCAATACTATTAAATCGTTTACTGGTGGAAAATTGAGTAATTTTTTACTCAATAGTATTAAAAATTTACTCAAAATTTTTTTTTATTTTTTTCTGTGTACATTATAATTAATATGATTTAGAATTTCTTTAAATAAAATTTCCAGGGGAATTAAATTTTTTGTACCAGAAACGAGAGCAGTTGAAATATATACAAACACAAACACTGCGCATTTATTTGCTTGCATTTATTTACTTAGGTAAATGAAGATAGTACAAGGGGAAAAAATTAAACAGGCAAAAATTTATTAAATTCGTTTAATAAATTAAAATTTATTATGTCCGAGTGTGTATGAAAAATGCAAATATTTTTCAAAATATTGCATTAATATCACAAGATTTTTGCATATTTGATATAAGTTGTTATTAAACAATAAAAACACTCCTTAGGAAATTAACGCACTATTTCTCTAACCAAAAAATGGTTCGCTAAGAAACTTTATTGAACTTTTTTTTTTTTTCAAGTGTATCAAGTTTGCCAAGTATGTAGAATTAAATAACTCATGTTTATTTTAAAAATAAACTTTTACCAAGTGTAGAGATTACCTCAGTTTGATGATGATGATGTCTACTTCCGATTCAGAGAACTGTTAAAAATATTTTTTTTTGAAAAAGTGTGCATATCAGCCGAGCGATTATTAACATTATTTTGATTGTTAACAATAAACTTTCCGTTATCAGCACACAAACTCAAAAAACACACATATCTATAATAATGAAGAAAAACGTATTAAAATACAAAAGTTAATGTTTTGATTGTCAAAAAATATACAAATATTAACTTGGTTTATTATAATAATAAAATCAGTTGCTTCTTAAAATTAGGAATGACTTAATTCAACAAAAAATTATAATCACCCATATGCACACTGAAAAAAATATATAAAAACTTCAGTCGATGATGACGTTGATGAAATATATAGAAGTAATGAAAGAGGTTTCATAAAACCTAAGCAAATTAATGATGACAAAAATTAGACAATATAGCCGAATCTTAGATACGCTCCCAGTAAAAAATTGTGCTTACCCCAAAGCAGGAGGTATGATTTTTATGTCTTATGCAATGAATGAATGCCTTCATTCAACTGCAGCATCAAGGCATGATGATCATGTACGAATTCGAGTTTTTTTTTTTACTTTGAGCCAACACTCAGGGGATTCCCCCTACTAATTCAATGCATTGTGTTGGTATTAGGAAAATAAGTTATGAGGAGGAGGAAAGATGGAGTATTGTTTGTGGACATTTAATTTAAAGTTTTCTAGATCGTAGCTGACTGGGAAGACAACGGCGAGAAGTTTATTCCATTTATTAAGCGCTTCATTCATGTCTCTTTTCAGGCATATGTATATTAAGCAGTTTTTTTATATTTCATGCCTGAAAGGAAGCTCTTCATTCATGCCTCTTTTCAAGCATATATTAAGCAATATTTTTTAAATAATTTAAACCCTAGTATCTGTATAACAAACGCACGTTGAACGTCCTACAGAAACTGAGGGTAAATTTTGCAAGTGTTTAAACAAATGCAAGATAATTTAAATTATTAATAATACTGGTTCGCTATAAGTTAGAGCTGAAGAGCATTAAACCATTCTACCTTACAGCGAAGCAGCTTTTACTGCTGCATACACAGAAAATAATATCGTATATTTTATTTTAATTAAAATTTTAATTGTTTTTTAATTTAATATTAATTAAACTTTTAATTAATATAATTAATTGTTTAATTAAATTTTTAACTTTATTTTAATTAATATTTTAATTGTTTTCAAATTTAATATTAATTAAGTTTTTAATTTATATAATTAAATGTTTAATTAAATTTCTGGCTTTACTTATTTTTTTTGTTTTGTTTTCCGTGTGTGTGCGAGTGTGTGTTTTTCTCTTGCATTGTATTACATACATAAAAAAATACATAAGTATAAAAAGTTTGTTGAAAGTTTTTTTATTTTTCATATAGGTTTTTGAATTCTCATTTTGTTTATAGTTTTATGTGTATGTATGTGAAAGGTTTATAATCAACTTTATAATATCATCTCACTGACTATGTCTTTACGGCATAAATAAATTTGGTAAAGTTTGAAGAAATATTTTTTTTAAACTATTTTATTCAAAAAGAATGTTTTTACAAATTATTTTTTTTTTTTTAATATAATATTTTTAATTAATTTTTTTAATTTATACAATTAAAATTTTAATTATTTTTTTTTTTAAATTTTAATTAAAATTTTAATTATTTTTTTTTTTAATTTTAATTAAATTTTTTAATTTATAGTATTAAGTTTTTAATTAAATAAATATCCATTTATTTTTAATTAACGACATACAAATATTTTTAATTTATTTGCGCATTTTAGTGATTGGTCCGGATTTAATTAATTTTTTAATTAAATCTACGAATTTTTTAATTAAATATTTTTTTTATTTTTTTCTGTGTAAGTAAAATGTTATAAATGTAAGCACTTTTTATGTGCTTCCTATTTTTAATGCTTCTTAAAACTGCCCCGCAGAAAATTTTAAATTTAGAGTTTGCATTTTGTTTTATAAACAAGTATAAAATGGCTTCGGTGAAAAAGGTTTTTTTTTTCAAAAAATCGGTTTTACAAAAACCGGGTTTCCGGTTTCTTCTTTTAAGTTTATTATTTAAACTTTACAAAAAAACTACTAATGGATTCCCTTCGATTTTCTATAAAATTGGATAAAAAATTAGTTTATCTTAGTTTTATTAATATTTCTACTAAAGTGACAAATGTCATTTTGGTTTTAAATTAAAGGTATTTGGAAGACCTATCTAACAGATTCAAATTAAAGGTATTTGGAAGACCTATCTAACGGATTCAACATTACGTTCTTACATTGCATATTTCTCAAATTTTTGAGGTTGGAACATGGTAAATTCTGAATTTTTACTTTTAAGGTCATCTTCGTGACCCTTGAACTTATAATTTTGACCGAGAATATTTTTTTTAAAAGACTAGTAACATTTAGAAGTAATGTAAAACTTACAATTTTCAAATATGTACCATTTTAAATGTGAAAAGATAACATTAAAAAAAAAAATTTAATGATAGCTCAAAGGTCATATTTTAAGGTCTAATGTTTAAAGACCTATATCTCCAAATCCGATAATTTTAAAATTCACAAAAAATATATGATAACAATCATGTCTTCTACTACATTTATATACAAATTTTAATGTCGACACTCATTTGGTTCCAAAGTTATGGAGGAGCCAGAAAGGAAATTATTTTTGGAACACTACCATTTGCAATATCTTTGGCGATTAGAGATGGGCGCGTGAGTGGATTTTGACTCACACTCACTCACGCTCACGCAAAAAATAATCGAATCACTCACTAATCACTCACGCAATTTTTTGTTTTACTCACGCTCACTCACTACTCACGCAATAAAATTTTCATACCAAAAAACCAAAAAAAACTGCAAAAAAAAAATTTTTACAAAAAATTAAAAAAAAATTGGGCAAATCAAAAAATCTAATCACGCAAACTCACGCAAAAAATAAATGACTCACTCACTAATCACTCACTCAGATTTTTTTTCAACTCACACTCACTCACAATCACGTGATTGAAATGAAAATCACTCACACTCACGCGTGATTCACGCGTGATTCACGTGAATTACGCAAATCACGTGACCAGCTCCCATCACTATTGGCGATTTTCATAGAAATCGAAAGTGACAAATTCGAATGCTGTGTGGTTTGACCTGGAATTGCCCATATACAGCAATGTAAAACAAGTGAGAAAATTATACTCGATCAAGACCGACCATATAATACCCTACAACAGTGTTTCCCGGAAAACAAGTCCAAATCCGATTCGATCTATATCATGTTAGATCTTTAATTAGTGTAAAAACACACACAAACGAAATTTAAGTGAAATAGGCTTCTTTTTGTTGCCAATAAACCGATTTTTCTGAATATCGGACGAAATTTTTATATGGGGACTAAGTTCAGAAATGGTTCTACTAAAATCAAATTTGACAAGGTTACAAAATTATACGTTTAATACCTACAAACAAAATTTTACCACAACATTTCCAATTTTCATGAATTTTAAGAGATTAATGTGAATATCGGGAAGGTAGTTTGTTATAATACAACGTTTACAATTTTCATGCATTTTGAGAGATTTATGTGGATATCGGGAAGGAAGTTTGTCTACATAATTTTTTTGCTCTCAATCAAGATAAAAATACGTGTTGCACAGTTCTATTTATTCATCACGTGTTAATAAAGTAGTCGTAAGTTACTATACCTATTTATTTGTTTCATTGATATTAAAAGCGATTAAAGGATCTGAAAATAAATTACTACGACAAATAAAAAAATTTTAAATTTCCATAAATTGTGGGTATATTAGAGTGGCTTGATTTGTACGGGAATAAAACAAAAAAAAGGTTTTTATATTATTTTTTTGCTTAATTAATTAGCTTAATTACTCGTAATTAGGTCTGAGGGTAGTTCTTCATATCAATTTTTTAGCCAGTTACATAAAAATGTTTCTCAACAATTTCACTGTAAGTAGGTGAAAATGACACACCAAAACGCCGAGACACGTCAACCTAATTTTGGGTCGTAGAATCCAGTGGTGTACCCCGTTTTGAAAAATTAGCTCAAAATCCCGAGATATTTCGATTTCAAATTTGTATTAGATTTAAGGCAATTTTTCATTTTATTTGAATGAAAAAAACTTAAAAAACTTGTTATTTGTCAAAATGTATATCTAGAAAAAATGGACGTCCATTTTCAAGCGGACATGGAATGTAGGGCTTCCAATCGGGATTGGTTTTTCTGAATCCCGGGATTCGGGATTGAAGAAAAATTTTCGGGATCCCGATTTCTGGATCCCGGGATTTTCGGGATATTTTGAATCCCGGGATTCACGGGATTTTTTGGAAATTTTCGGAATTTTTCGGGATTTTCAAAAATTTTTAGTATTTTTTGGCACATTAAAAAATCCACGCGTTCGTAAAGATTAGCAAAGTTGATGTTGTGAACTTCAAAAAAAGTTTGGGATTCCTCCTTTGAAGAATATCCGTATTCGGTTATCTTTCTTATCTTTCGTCGTGGCTGATCGCTATCAACTTTTAGTGAGCGTTAGTTGAAAAAAAAATTTATTGGATTTTCGAATTTTTGCATTAGTGATTCATTTTTTGCTAAAGCTTGCGTGATTTGATTTTTTTTTTAATGTCTTTTTTTAGCAATGTCTTTTTTTTTGGTAAAAAAAAGTGTTAGCAAGAGTGCGAGAGTAGAGTTTGCATGACTCACACGTGAGCGTAAGTCAAAAGTGAGTGATTCTATTATTGTGAGCGTGAGTCAAAACCCACTCACGCCTTTAAAAAATAAAAAAAATAAAAAAGTTTACAACTTAAGGAGTAAAGATGTGTCAAAAGCCATTTACGGTCCTATGCTCCTTGTAAGAGTAAAAGTAATAAATATAGAAGCCCTTATGTCGAACCACCACTAGTTTTTAGAATTTCTTTACATTACGCAAACGTTTCACCTATTTCTATAACAAAAACATGGTACCTGACAGAACTTTTGTCAATTTTTTTTTTATTTCGTTCCACAAAACTCATATTTTATACAAATTATTGAAAAAATCTAAAAATATTGAAAAAAAATAAAAAAATCGGGATCCCGAAAATCCCGGGATTGAAAATCAGAAATCCCGAGATTCGGGATTTGCCTAATCCCGAAAATCCCGGGATTTCCGGGATCGGGATATCCCGATTGGAAGCCCTAATGGAATGATACTTGCTCTTATTTTGATGAATTTTATAAATTTTTTTTGGATTTATTAAATTTTTACTCTACATTTGCAAATTTAAAATCGAAATATATCGTTATTTTGAGCTAACTTTTTAAAACAGAGTATACCACTGGATTCTATGACCCAAAAATAAGTTGTGGTGTCTCGACGTTTTTGTGTGTCATTTCAAAAATTTAAATTTTACTTACAGTGTTTTTAAAGCAAATTTCGCTTCGGTATTTGAGTATTTGAGTAAATTTTTAATACTTCGGTATTTGAGTAAATTTTTAATACTATTGAGTAAAAAATTACTCATTTTTGCACCAGTAAACGATTTAATAGTATTGAATAAATTTTTAAAAAAATTTTATTAAATGTTCCCAGTCGGCAAAAAAAAATCACACCTGACATACTACTGACTTTCCCTTTATAAAATTGCTGACATCTTCATACAATTTTTCAAAATGTCATCAATGACATGTCAGCAGTTGGTCAGCGGTTGTTTAAACGAATTGTTAGTGGCCACCGATACTGGTGGACACTGCTGACCAACTGCTGACATGTCATTGATGACATTTTGAAAAATTGTATGAAGATGTCAGCGATTTCATAAAGGGAGTGTCAGCAGTATGTCAGGTGTGATTTTATTTTGCCAACTGGGCTTATTTAAATTAATTTGAGTAAATTTTTAATTGACACAATTAAAAATTTACTCAAAATTTATCTATTTATTTATTCTATAACAAACCAGGATGTCTTAAATTTTTAGAAAAATTAAAATTTTTAGAAAAATTCAAATTTTTCTGTCACACTTTTCTCAATTCAAAACCACATATAACAAATCAAAAAATTATAATACGTAATTATAATTAGAGCCTGAGCTCGACTGTCTTTACAGAAACAATAATTTTTTTTTAAGTTTTAAATTTTTTGACAAAAAAAAAACAAAAAACTTGTTTTTTCAAACTTTACCAAACATATTTGTGTCTATAAAGACGATTACAAACTTTCATATACATACACAAAATACTATAAACTAAACGAGAATTCAAAAAACTATGATAGTTTAAAAAAAAATAAAAAAACTATTAAATTTTTATTAAATTATTTACTTAAATTGTTTTTAAAATTTTTAAGTAAATTTTTAATTGCGTCATTAAAAAAATTGCTCAATTTTTGTTTTTAAATTTAAACAAGTGATTACTCAAATTTGCTTCCTCCATATTTTTTTCTGTGTACATTCAACCTTAAAAGAAATTAAATTTGATTAATGAAAATAAATTTACAAACTCATTTTACTTAATTTTTAATCGATTTTTTGTAACTACTACTTCTTTCTGTCTATTTTGACAAAAAGTTTTTTGCTAATATTACTAAATTTGTAGACTCAAAAGATGCAACAGTTCTTCACTTTTTTGTTTCTTGAGTGTATTATTTTTAATAAGTTTTTCTAAACAAAAACCGTTGTGGTACAAAAAATAATTTTTCATTGTCTCTTTCAATGGAGTCAACTCCAGGTGTGTTATCGCTATAGCAGAAATATTTGGGAAGTCATTATAAATTTTATTTTCAGGCACTCTAATGTACATATATAAACACAAACATGTGTTTATTTTTCACGTGAATCTTTTTTTATTTACTAAAATCTTGTGATAAAGAAATTGTCACATAAATGTACTTAATATGTAATATCTTTAGTATTTGTTGAACAAGTTTTTTCCACAAACTTTATCAAGGGGTTTATTTACAAAAAAATCGGAAATTGCAAGGTATTTTTTTTTTAATTTTTCAATATTTGTATACACAAAATCCGATGAAGTCTCTTTAAGAGAATAAAAAACGCAGGTATCATATTGGCTTTAAATGCTAAACTATCACAATACAACTTAAAAGTCAGTATTCACTCGCTATGACATTGACTATGTACACTAGGGTGGAGAAAATATAGCTTTTTTCTAATTTCAAAAACGTCGGGGTCGGAAAAGTTGCCTTTTGGGATCGATATAACCCACAAAAATATTGGACCTGTAGGGCTTTGGGTTCCTTTTTTGACTTAAAAAACGGAAAGTCCCGAACAAAGTGAAAAGAAAATCGAACATTTTTATTTAAAATATTAGTTTATATTTGGATATTACTGAAAAAGTGTTTGTATGGTAAATTTTTTTTTTCTTGTTTTACAAAAAAGTATTTTTAATTAGTTTTTTAATGAAAATATAACGTAATATTAACTCAATGTATATTTTTAAATATTGTTGGCCTTTTTACCGCAATTTGAAATTAAAGAAAAAAAATTTATTATTTTTAAAGAAAATTAAAAAAAAAAAATTATAGACCAAAAAAAGTTTTTACCATAAAACACTTTTTCAGTAATGTCCAAATATAAACTAATATTTTAAACAAAAAAAAAAAAAAGGTAAAATTTTTTTTTTTTTCACTTTTCCTATTTTCAAGTCAAAATGGAACCAAAAGCCATTGCCCTACAGGTCCAATATTTTTGTGGGTTAATATCGACCGCAAAAGGCAACTTTCCCGACCCCGGCGTTTTTGAAATTAAAAAAATACCAAAAACAGTAAATCAAAATTTCAAAAGCTAAGAGAATAAAAACAAGTGAGAGTGTTAAAATCGGTTGTGCCGAATCTTTTATACCTCCAAAATGTTTAAAAAAAATCAGAGGCGTTTTTTTTTGGTGTGTTTGGGGGTTTGTTGGGGGGACACCTTCCCCTTGAGATAGATGTTATCAAATGGATTTGTTATGATTCTTGCAATATTTCAATCCAATCAATCATTATTAAAATACTTTTTTATATCCACGCCCACAAAAGGGGGCGGATCAAAATTATTTTTATTTTTTTTAATCAAAAACACATATTGGTTTGGTTGTATTTTTTTAAATTCGCATCATATGTATGAATATTTGAAATAACTCCAGCACAGCGCCAATTATCGGGAGAGGGGCCAGGGAAGCAGCCCCCTTAAATAATATGACACCGCCTTTAGAATAATGAAGAAAAAAACCGAAATTAAAATTTATTGGCGGCTGGTATGTGTGGGTACTTAATTTAAAGACACATAATTTAAAAATAAAAAACTTTTTCTGCGCAGGGTTTCAAGCTCTCCGTTAGACCCCTGTTAAAAGAGGATTCCCGATCCTTTCCGGAAAATAAAGTTTTTTATTTGTAGCAGGATTTCGCGTTTAATTTTTTTTGTTTTTAGAAACAAAAATAAATTGCCTTTACGCGATAAGTCTGGCCTTTGTCCGGACTGAGGCAACGCAAACTCCTAGCATTACACTCATCGGTTTCGCTAAAAAAAGCTTTTTTGCGTCCATAAAGTTTATCATGTCCACATTTTAAACTGATATGGCTTTATTTCCACTTTGACTGCTAAAAATACCGACCCTAATAATATTGGATTTTCTTAAAACTCATTATATTGGTGGAGAAAGTGCAGGTTACTTAGGTTCCACTAAAGGGAGTCTTTACCTACCTGTGAATGTGTGACTACAACTAAATATATACTTTTCGCGGGTTTTCTTCTGAATTCAGTAAATAACACTTGTACCATAAAGATTAAGTAAATATGTATGAATGAGGATTCAAAGTGCCGCCAGAGTTTACGAAAAACAAAATTATCACTAAAGATTTACGTACGACTATGCATATGTATGCACGTATGTGTGTATATGTATAGTCTCATGAAAAATCCAAATTAAATACTTTTTAAAATCAACAAAACCACAGAAAAAGATAAATGTTGAACGTCATTAAACGAACAAATACTTATAAACTATATACGAGTACTTATGGTTAAATATGCACACTTACAAAAACTAGAGTAGGCGTTGAGAATATTTATGGTCAAAGTTCACCAACTTTTATGCTTACATAGGTATAAAAAGTCTATACTATATAATAAGTATAGACCCTATAGTCTTCAATGCAGGGGTCATTTGGGACACCTTCCCCTGATGATAAGTGTATACAAATTCATTTGTTCTGTTTGCATTAAAGTGATACAATTTTGTCATCATTATTATTTTTTTTTTACGCCAACAAAAAGGGGCGGACGGACAAAAACGACATTCCCTAATCCCCTGAGTAGAGGAATTTGAACTTCTTCTAGCATAAACATTAGGGCGTCCCGTCAAAACTAAGCTTTCGAATTTCGTGTCGTAATACCTGCCGAACGATGGCCACGGAATAGCTGAATGTTGAAAAATTTATAAAAAAAAATTGCAAGTGCAACCAGTCGTCAACCAGTGGTAAAGTTTAAAAAAAAATTACGTTATTCGACCAAAATTCATATTCGAATTTAAAAATTTGGATTTTTTATGTACTTTGTGGGAAAAATATAAAAAAAAATCCATAAAATATATTTTGGTCCACAGATGCTGATTTTTAAACATCAAAATTGTTTTTATCCACATTAGTCCCCAAAGTTACCAAATGTTGAGTTTGCTATCTACAAAATGTTAAACATAAAAACGAGATTTTGGTCCAAAAATGCTTATCAGCGATTTCGGTCCAAAATCATGTTTTTTATATTTTTTAATATTTTTTACATAGCATAATCAACATTTTTCAACTTTTACGACCAATTTTGTTAAAAAAAAAATTAAAAAAAATAAGAAACAGTTCTGAAATTTTTTAATTTTGTAAAAATGACAATTTATTTAAAATCCGCCCACTGTTTTTTCATTTATTCATTTTTTTTAAAGTTTATATAATGGATGTCGCGAATAGTGTATTCGGCAATTTAGCGAATATTTACTATTCGGTATTCGGTTCAAACCGAATAGTTTTATTACTCATACGTCTGTAGTTCACATATATAAAAAAAAACAACCAGACTAAAAAACAACAACGCTGTACTTGATTTGATCCTGTGTTGGGGAGGTTACGGTCCTTGGGTATGGAAAGAATTTCTGCGATAACCAGAGGCATAGACCAGATCAAACCACCAGCTTCGTTCTGAACTCTTAAGAACGCTAAACAGCTACCTATCCCTATTAAATCCAGCAGACGAATGTCTGCTATGAAGCCAGTCACCCCACATCATTTGTTTATGTGTCCTGCTAATCCCACAGACCTGACACCCTTATATCTTTGGACCCATACAATAGAGGCAGTTCTCTTCCTAAAATTGGATGTAGAAAGCTACCTACATATCCCTCTTAAATCCAGAAATACCCTAGGAATATCCACTAAGATGCCAGTCACCCCACATCAGCCGACATTTGTTTATGTGCCATACAAATCCCTCAGACCTGAAATCCTAATCCCTTTGGATCCATCCAATAATAATTCGAGTTTTAATCAAGTGATCCAGTTTCTTTAGAGAAAACAAATGAAATGACTGCAAAAACAGACTAACGTTTATAAAAAGTGTTTTTAAAACAAATTTAAATATTGCCGAATATTCGGCAAACTGTGGACGAATATTTATTTCACCGAATACTCGAAAACCATGCCGAATACGGAATAGTGACGAAAATTCGTGACATCCCTAGTTTGTATGTATCAACACAAAAAAAATCAGAAACGCGTCTTTCGTTTTTTCGAGAAAATCGCATTTGAAAATAAAATTTTATAATAATTTTGTGATTTTCTTGTATTTGATTGTTTTAACATAGCGTATGAGTTATAAATATTTGTGAAATTCGTTTATTTGTAACTCATACGCCATGTTGGAACAAGAGCGTACAATAACATTACAAAAAGAGTATGAAATTTATTATTTAAATGCAATTTTCTCGAGAAAAAAACGAAAAACGAGCTTGTGATTTTTTTTTTGCGAGGATACCAAACATCTTAATTTAAAAAAATAAAAAAAAGTCTCCGGATTTTTGAGAAATTAACTTTTTTAAAAAATGGAAAATTTCAGAACGGGTACTGAAAATTTTTCAAAATAAAAAATATACAAGAATGTAAATGTTTGAGATTGTGGTACATTCCGTTTTAATTTGATAAATATTTGGTCAAGGCAACTCGACAATTTTTTCAATATTTAGACACGCCGCCTAAGTCCAGGTTTTGAAAAACAAAAAAACCCAATTTGTTATAGTTTTATAAAGGGCTATCAAAACAACCTTTTCAGAAATTCATGAGACACATGTTTTAGCGGGGCATTTGGTGTGGAATGCATCATATATATATATAGAGAAATTACACAGATGCAAATAAAATATTTATTTTTCGAATGAAATCGATATGAGGACTGTTTAACTGAAAATTTTGACATTAAAAACACATTTTCGTGAAAATGTAAATATAATCCCTCGATATTAGTTTATAATTATTATTAATAGGGATGAGATTTTCATGCACTAAAAAATCGAAAATATGCGCTTAAAATATGCGCTAAAAAATTTAAAATATGCACCACAAAACCTTAAAATACGCACTAAAAAATAAAATGTGTACAATAAAAATCTTGTTGTCAAAGGAAAAACTTTTTAAAAATCAAAAAAAAAAAAACGCCGCACAGAGGGGTGAAATGCATCCAAAGTGGCGATTAATTCAATAGATGATCATTAACTTTCACAACCGTGTTTGGTACCAGGTTAAAGTAAATAAAATTCAACATCAATAATGGCAAAAAACAAAGTTCTAAGTTGTATACTTTATTTGCAGTGTGTGTTTAAAGTTCAATTATTTTTATTATTTTTGCGCGCATTGATTTAAAGTGAAAATTTTGATATTTCAAGTAATTATATTTTGTATAAAGACTTCTAAAATTGAAAGCTTCATAATGGATCAGTCTACTTTAGGTATTTGAGCATATAAAAAAAATTTTTTGGTTTAGATAAATGTTTTGGAAATATTAAAAAAAAATAATAAAAATGCTCTAAAAATAGGGTATTTTTGATATAAATATTGAGTTTCAACAACTTTGTCTGTGAAAGAGTGAAAATCCGCCTATATGGTCTTTAAATATATGATTTCATCTAATAAATCCCTGAATGTCCGTTTGCGGTTTTTTGCGGTTTTTGACTTATCAATTTTTTTGTGAAAGAACTCCAGTTGCTAAAAATCTATTTGAAAAAAAAGACTAAAAATCAAGTTGTTTTCATAATATTTTGTCCTTATATTCCGTATGGTAGTTGTAACTGCAGCTCATGAGTGTACTGTTTATAAGAGATGGGTGCGTGAGTTATTTTAAATCACGCACACGCACGCCCGCCCCCTTTTTGGGGCGTGGTTATAAAAAAATATGTACTAATAATGCAATTGTATTACTTAAGTGCAAAAACCAATAAAAATTAATTTGCAATGATTAATCGCAAGGGTGAAAGTGCCCCCTACGTCCCCCTCCGAGCCCCTATCAAAAATGCTCCCCAAATTTTTTTGTAGTTTTGTAACGTTTTGGATGGTATAGAAGATTCGGCACATCACTCTTACTTGTTGTGTTAAAATACTCTCAATTTCCATATTTTTGGTATTTTGTTGTTTTTTGTTTTGTGAGAGATGAGTGCGTGAGTGATTTTGATGAAGATACACCATACATAACCTCATCAACTAGACCTTAAATTATTCTGTTCTGATCCTTTAAAAATTTTCGTCTGTAAATTTTTGAGATAAATGTTCACATTAACTGAATTACGTGAAAAATAAAAACTTGATTAAAATTGAATTAATACTAATAAGAATACATATTTTATTTTAAGTAGATTTATTCTAGCTCGAGGTCATTATTTCATTTACCAACTAAAACTATGATATTCTCATATTTTTTTTTTTTTGCTAAATAATCTTGACAATGGGATCTGACAAATCCCGAAACACGTGTCGATTAAGTCTTGAAAAAATTACCAACATAAATAAATTTAAAAACGGAAAAATTAATTTCTTGAAAATTATTCTATGAGAATATCATAGTTTTAATTAGTAAAGGAAATAATGACCTCGAGCTAGAATAAACCAACTCAAAACATAATATTTTAAAGGTCGAATAAAACAATTTTTATTTTTTAATAAAAATTAATCAGAATTTGAATACATATTTTATTTATTTTATATTTATTTACTTATTCTTTTGATGTCAAAGTTACAGCGAAAATTGTGAATTTGGCTTTTTCCGAAAAACAGAAAAAAAAGTTTAACAGGTAAAAATATTTTTTCCAATTTTTCTTCTGAAATGCTGCGTTTTATTAAATTATAATTATCCATTAATAAAATAATTTTAATCTTCTGTTTCGGGACTTTTTGAGATAAATTTGTACATTAATGAGATTTAGTGAAAAACGAAAATCGAATTTTAAATTAAAATTATACTAATAAAAACACATACGATATATTTACTTTTTTAAGTTTTTAATAGCACATTAAGTTCGCTATAATGTGCCATTTTATTTATAAATGTAAAGCTTTTTGTTCCAAAGTTACAGCAAAAATTGTGAAATAAGATATTATATCCGAAAAACAATAAAGCGCCTAACAGGTTAAAAAAAAAATTTTTCCAATGTTTTTTTTTTCGAAAATGCTGTGTTTAAGATTACTCATCATGTGTTTAAGATTACTCATCAATAAAAAATTATAATATTTTAAAATTAAGTCTTCTATGTATTAATCGCCATTTTAGGTATCATCCACCCCACTGTGCGCCGGGTTTAAATAGTAACATTTAAAACTTTAACCCATTACTGGCCACTGTACACAACCGTGTACACGTCTTTAAGAAAATCATTAAAATTTAACCGTACAGCATTTTTATGTTTTATTTGGACAAGAATGATCATTGAAGGGTTATCTTTACGATATATGTGTTTCGAAAAATAAACTTGCAAACCGAAGGGGCAGAGCCAATATTTGTTGGCATAATCGAAATTTTTCAAATAACGTAAAAAATTTTAAAAATAAAATAAACGTTAAAAAATGCTAAAACATTGAATAATAGTTGCAAAAGCTTTCTCGAAAGCGAGTTGTGTAGTACTTTTCTGTACAAAAAATACAAAATTAAAATTTTGAAAAAAATTTAACTTGTTCGGGAGATATTGTATGTGAAAGTTTTAAGTTTGATTGCATATATCTCCGCTAGAGGGCGCAGTAGACCAATGAAATCAACAAAAAAGTTTTCTTTAGTATAGATCAACATTTTCACAAAGTTTGGTCAAGAAATTCCTAGCCAAAAAAATTTGGCTTTTAAAGGGTTAAATAAGCAAATTTTTTTAAAAATTAAGAATTAAAATTAAAAAATAAAACAAAATTAAAAAAAAAAATATTATTTTCAATATAAATTTTAAAAATTTTAAATAGTTTTTGAAAAAAAATAAATTTCAGTTTGTGTTTTTGATAATTTATGTTAAAATATGCAAAAATATCCACTTAAAAGTTGGAAATATGCACAAAATATGCATTTAAAATCAAAATATGCAGGAATATGCAAAAACAAATCGATGCCGTTTTAACGCATGATTCTTGATTCGGAAAGATAATTGGTCGATATAGTTTTTAGACTATCGACAAAAAACATGCATTTGCATGGAAATCTCATCCCTAATAATTAATATATACATATGTATATAACGCTTTCCACACCGAAGATCTAGACAAAAAAATGCATATGTCGTAGGAATATCTAATGAGTAAGGTGTTCATGACTCGAGATTTAATTTAAATCGGTTAAAGTACCATTTGTGCATACTTTTTAGCAGAGTTGTAAACTTAACCCATTTCTTACCAGTGTGTGTTTAAACACACGCTTTTCATAGAAAAACATGAATAAATAATTAAGTTTTGTTGGGTGCTTTTGTTAAGGTTAGGTCAATTTTCACAAGCCAAACTTTCACAGGGGAACGGGAGGCATTCCTAATAAAAATCTACAAATTTAAAGGTTTATTTAGAGTAGTTTCTGAAAGTTTCGTCAAAAAATTCCAACGTTTAAACTTCCGTTAAGAAATTGGTTAAAAGCAGTTTTTTTTCAAAAACTATTTCTATTTATATATGAGGCATTCCACACCAAATGTCCAGCGAAAAAAAACACGTGTACCGTAAACTTCTGAATAGGTTGTATGGATAGCCCTATATGGAACTTAGAAAATTGCGTTTTTGGTTTTTCAATTTTTCAAAAACTGGGCTTAGGAGGCGTAATCAAATATTAGAAAAATGGTCAAATTTGTGGCGAGTTGATTAAATATTTATCACATTAAAACGGAATGCACCACAATCTCAAAAATTTACATTCTTATATAGTTTTGTATGGGCTATCGATTAAAATTTTTTTTTTTTTGAAAATTTTCAGAACCCGTTCTGAAATTTTCCACTTTTTTAAAATGTCAATTTATTAAAAAACATGCCACTTTTTTTTTTCTTTTTTAATTTTTTTTTTTTAAGTTTAGATGTTTGTCCATCCACACAAAAAAAAATCAGAAACACATTCTTCGTTTTTTTCGAGACAATCGCATTTGAACTTTAAATTTCATAACAATTTTGTAATTTGCTTGTATTTTCTTGATTTAACGTTGCGAATGAGTAACATTGGTTGCATAAATATTACTCATTCGCAACGTCAAGAAAATACAAGCAAATTACAAAATTGTTATGAAATTTAAAGTTCAAATGCGATTTTCTCGAAAAAATCGAAGAACGTGTTTCTGAATTTTTTTGTGTGGATGGACAAACATCTAAACTTTAAAAAAAATGAAAAAAGGAAAAAAAAAGTGGCATGTTTTTTAATAAATTGACATTTTTAAAAAAATGGAAAATTTCAGAACGGGTTCTGAAAATTAAAAAAAAAAATAAAAATTAATCGATAGCCCATCCAAAACTATATAAGAATGTAAATTTTTGAGATTGTGGTGCATTCCGTTTTAATGTGATAAATATTTAATCAAGGCAACTCGCCACAAATTTGACCATTTTTCCAATATTTGACCACGTTTCTAAGCCCAGTTTTTGAAAATTAGAAAAACCAAAAACGCAATTTTCTTAGTTCCATATAGGGCTATCCAAACAACCTATTCAGAAATTTACGGGACACATGTTTTTCTGTAGCGGGACATTTAGTGTGGAATGCCTCACATGTATAAGTTATAATAATATCAATTTTATCTTCTAAAAGTATTTATAATATTTTTTTTTATATTTCTCTTGTTATTCCCTACCTCTATAACAATCTTATTTTGTTTTTATCTAAAATGTACAATAATTGTATATAGAAAAAAATATTATAATTAATAGTGATAATATTTTCTACGTATCTCACATAAAAATTTACCCGAAGACTAAAACAAGACGAACATAGAAACAGACAGAACGTTTTTAATAAAAATTGATATCTATGATCAATTTGGGCGATCTGAAGGTTTGTATTTGTTTGTATATATTTCAGTTCAGTAACCCATTCTATTGAAATAATCATTATCACGATGGGGTAATGGGTTGATAAACTTCATTAACTTGAATGGTTTGTTTTTAAACATAAAATGATATTAATATAAACAGAAGCAATTATGAATTATTTGTTAATTGTTAATTGTATGAATGAATTACGTGACAATGAGACGCTGATGAACATGCCTGCTTACACACTCGGGTGTGAACACTGTATGTTAAGGTGTCTTAATCAATTCATATAAAAAAAATAAAAAAACAAAAATGATAACAAGACATAATTTAATTAAAATAATTAATTTAAAAATTTTGTTTAATTTAAATATAAACAAACACTCAGTTTATACAAGGACTAGATACGGGTGGTATGGATGGTGTCGTCTTGCACTTGACTTAATTAAACCAATGGAGCACAAATAAATAAATAAATAATAAATAGTAGTATGTATAATGTATGTTCGTTAACCTACATAAATATAACGCCGTATTATTCTTTCATGTTTGTAATTGTCAAAGAGAACACACATATTTCCGTTAACAGATTCTTTTTTAGAGTGAACGGAAACTTTTTTTATTTGGATAGTGTAACAAATTTTCGAAAAAGTTTTATGTCTGGTTCAACATTATTTGTGACTGTTTAATTGCACAGAAAGTATAAAGAAAAATGCAGACACACCGTGGCTTGTCCCAGCCAGTTGAACCAAAAAGTGCGAATAACATACTGCCTACCTGGGGCCCCCGTAGGCTAATTGGAAGCGTGCTAGCCTTTCAACGTGGGACCCCCACGATTCCCACCAAAACCCTTGTTTTTTTTTTTTGCTACAACGAGACGACGGTCATTGCTACCAGTTCTCGGTTAGGTTGAATTTATTAAAAATGGGTTGTAAATTTATAAAAAAAAATTAATCATGTGTGTGTGTAATAAAAAGAAAAGTGAGTATGTTTCATTCCTTCTTCTTCTTCCTACTGCCTACATAATATATCCAATGGTATCATGTGAAGGAGGATCTACAATGCAGCCGTAGGTGTAGTACGAAGATTACAAGTGATGCACATCGACGCCATTCTCTGTACCTTTGTGATAAAGACACAGTTCTCTTTTGTCTCTAAAGCAGGACACCAGACAATGATTCCATACAGCAGAATTGGACGCACCACTGCTGTATAAACCCAATGAATGACTTAATGGCTAAAGTCCCATCGTTTTCCAATGACTCGTTTAAAGGAATATAAAGCCATCATTGATTTTCGTACCCGTTCCTCAGTATTACTCCTGCAATTCCACTTCCTATCTAGAAATACTCCATGCTACTTGGCTCCATCAGAGAAGGCGATTTCAGTTCCGACCAGAGAAATAGGGTCAAAAGCAGGAATCTTTTTTTCTCTTGTAAATAAGACAAGCTCGGTTTTACTTAAAATTATTTCCAGACCACAGTCTCTTGCCCATTTATACAGATCTTTCAGAGAACCCTGGAGAATATCCTTAATGTTGGCAGGTGCTTTCCCTTCAGCGCTATCGCAACATCGTCAGCATATGAGACATAACAAACACGTGCTTCTAGAGAGAGCAGCATTGAAAAAAAAACACCTCCCTGTGGTGTCCCCCTATTGGCAAATTGATACATGAAAGACGCTCCCAATTTATACGTTATAAATCTATTGGCAAGTAGATTTTTCACCATGAAAACGATTCCTTCACTACCAGACTAGACAATGCCACAATTATCGAGTCTGGAATGGCATTATTAAAAGGCTACCATAGTGTAATTCTTTACTGAATGGAATCTCTCGATGGTACCAACGAACTCATTGAGATCTGTTTCCGTTGATCTACCCTTTGCTGTATGCATGCTGCCACGCTGCCTCGGGTCAATCACTCTAGCAATAAAGAAGGCAGACTAATCGTTCTGAAATCTTTCGGAACTGTGTGCAATTTTTTCGCAGCCTTCGAGATAATAATGACGTTTGTATCATTTCATTTTAAAGGAATATACGACCAGTTTATGCATGCTGTGTAGAGATTAAATTATACTGCCAAGGGGCTTATAGTCCGACACTTGCTGCATCTCAGCCGGGATTATAACATCAGGTCCAGGGGATTTATAGGGCCTGAAGCTTTTAAATCCCATATTAATGTTGGCATATTTATTATTTCCGAAGCAATTTTAAAAGCTTGTGCATAAGAATGTTCCAAAGCCTGAAACTGCGTCATAGCAATGCCCAGAAAATTCGTGTTCTGAAGGATTTCCAGCGACTCCCCACCAGATGTTGAACACACCCCATTAGGATGCTTCTGGTATCCCAGAGTGCGAGGAGAACAAGCCAGAACATTGCGCTGCCTGAATGTCTCAGAATCGTCTTCAATGTTTCCGCAGAAATTTTTCCAAGAATCACATTTGGCAATTCTGATCATTTTCTTATAACTCTTAAGTTGCAGCCTATATGCAGACCAGTCCTCGTAGATAGCCCTATATGGAACTAAGAAAATTGCGTTTTTGGTTTTTAAATTTTTCAAAAATGTAAATTCTTGTATAGTTTTGTATGGGCTATCGATTAAAATTTTTTTTTTTAATTTTCAGAACCCGTTCTGAAATTTGAAAAAAAGTCAATTTATCAAAAATCCGGCCACTTTTTTTTCATTTTTTTTTTTAAGTTTGGATAGACAAACTATCCACACAAAAAATTTAGCAATGTGTTTTTAATTTTTTTCGAGAAAATCGCATTTAAATTTTAAATTTCAAAACAATTTTGTAATTTGATTGTATTTTCTTGTTATAACATTGAGGATGAATATTAAATATCTGCATAAATATTACTCATACGTAACCTGACCAACAGATTTTGGCTCAAAAGCGGGATGGAAAGGTTGAAAAAGCGGGATTTTGACCTAAAAAGCGTGACTTTTGTATACCCTTCAATAAGCGATAGGGATATATATATTAGTTTGTCATGAAGCTGATCGGAAATAGGTCCTACTTAGGACCCCATAAAGTATTCAATCGAATTTAAGTCGACATAGCGATGTTCGTCCGTCTTTCTGACTGTATGTCTGATAAAAATGTATTTGCTTTCTAAAGATAACTCTGAAGCATATGAAGCTTTTTATTTCAAACGTAACACAAAAAAATGTTCGTTGATCAAAGTCATACTTACCGAGCTTATTGCCCTATGTGAAACTAAAAAATTATGGAACAATAGATTAAACTTGTTGAAAAAATGGGCAAGACATGGTAAGATTGAGCAATTCTACATTTTTCGATATACATTTATTTTATAGTTTTGTTTGGGCTAACGATTGGCATTATTTGTTTTTGGACATAACTTACAATTAGAACTATGTCTGAATTAAAAAATTTAACCTAAAATCGATGTAGCAAAAAACATGTCATTGTTAATTTTTTTAAATTAAATGAAAGTTCATTAAGGCTGGATTACTCAATGTTTCGTTATAAAATAACTCTCCGTTAAATTTAACTTTATCATACAAATTTTGACATAAGGCTCCGTTAACAGTTAGCAGCTAACTTTTCATTGAGCAATCCATCCGCCCAAAATTCTCTAAAAAATTTAAAATTTTTAGAGGGCAGTTATTTTTTGTGTTCGAAAACAATGATTTTGAACCTTAAAGTTTCGTAAAATTTGGAAAAATTGAGCAATTTTTGCATGACATCGCTTTATTTTTAATTTTTTTTTAACTGTAACTCAACAATCCTGAAGTTTCCGAAACGAGTTTATTTAATAGAGTTTTGTGCTGACATTCGATTGGCATTATTGATTTTTGGAAAAAATTTAAAACTGGTTCTGAATTTTTCAAATATTGAATTAAAAAAAATATTTTTGAAAACAAGCCAATTGTGATTTTTTTTTTAAATATTTACATAAAAATTCATTATATTCTTAACAAAATGTCAAAATTTCAGAGAGCAGTTACTTTCTGTTTTTGAGAAAAATAACTTCAAAAAATTAACTCATTTTCCCGAAAACAAAAAATTGTCGATTTCTGAAAATTTGAAATTTTGTAGAGAATTCAATAAACCTTCATTTTTAAATATTTTGAAAAAAAAAAACAAAACTGGCGTTTTTCGAAAAAATAAAATATTTGTATCCAAAATTTTGACAATTCAGAAACAGTTCTGATATCCCGATACGAAACTATTTAATAAATGTATTTTGAAAACTACAGAAATATTTAGTTACAGTAGAAAAAATAAAGTATAAAGCGATACCTGGAAGTTCGGTCATTTTTTCATTAAAACAAAAATTAATTGCACTCTTAAAATTTCTAGAGAATTTAATGAACTTTCATTTAAAATTAAAAAATAAAATGGCGTGTTTTTTGCTTCGTTAATTTTAGGGTTAATTTTAGAAAATCTTAACATAGTTCCGAATTTTTTTCAGAAACAAATAATGCCAATTAATAGCCCATAAAACTCTATAAATAAATGTGTTTTGAAAATTACAGAATTTTTGAGCGATAAAGCGATGTCATGCAAAAATTGCACAATTTTACCATATTTGGCCACGCCTAAAACCTTAATTTTTAAGTTTTTGGAAATTTTTTCGAGTTCCAAGACAATATCAGAAGTAATTTCCTTTCCATTTTTTTAACACTGTACAAAATTTTAAATGTTACCATATATATGTGATAAAAAATAAATTAAAAAAACTACAGAACAATCATACTCAAAATATTGTTTGAAAATTATAAATTCTACTTTACTATTCTAAAAGTCAAAAAGCTGGAAAAAGCGGGATGAAGCGGGACTTTTGTTTAAAAAGCGGGATGGAAAATCAAGGCGGGATGAGAGTTCAAAAAGCGGGATAATCCCGCCAAAGGCGGTATGGTTGGTCAGGTTACTCATACGCTATAAGCAAATTACTAAATTGCGATTTCTAAAATGCTTTAACGATTTTTTTATACCCTCCACTCTAGTGATAGAGGGTATATATAAGTTTGTCATTCCGTTTGTAACACCTCGAAATATTGGTCTAGGACCCCATAAAGTATATATATTCATGATCCTCGATCGATTTTAAGACGATCTAGCGATGTCCGTCCGTCCGTCCGTCCGTCCGTCCGTCTGTCCGTCTGTCTGTCTGTCTGTCTGTCTGTTGAAAACACGCTAACTTTTGAAAGACTTTACGGAGGCTCCTGAAGTTTGGCATATATGTTGGACATTTACCTGGTCAGGTTGGTATTGCAATCCAGCGAAATCGGTCCAGTGGATCAAAAGTTATAAGCAAGTGAGTGAATTTCGGCAAGGGATTTTCTGGAATTTACGAGATAAAACACACTGTAACTTTCGAACGGCAATTCTGAGGGCGCTGAAGTGTGGCATATATATTTACCGTTCCTGTGGTCCGGTTCGTTTTAAATTTCAGCCAAATCGGTCCGGCGGTTCAAAAGTTATTAGCAAAACCGTAAATTTCAGATTAGTTCACCTTAAATTCACGTGTTGAAAACCCGTTAAACATGTTTTAAAAACATTTGTAAGTCAGAAAAATATTTTAAAAGGTATTTTTGTCACACAAAAATATTTTTACACTAAACCAAAAAAAAAAATACACTTAAAAAAAAGTTTACACTCAAAAAAAATTTTACACTCAAAAAAAAAATTGGTAAATTATTTTTTTTTTTTCAAAAATTAACAAAAAAAAGTTTTTTTTACACTAAAACAAAAAAAAAAAAAAATACACTCAAAAAAAATTTTACACTCAAAAAAAAAAAAAATAGTATTTTTTTTTTTTCAAAAATTAATAAAAAAAAGTTTTTTTACAGAAAATAAAATATTTCTAACCAAAAAAAAGTTTACACTTAAAAAAAAAATTTTACACTCAAAAAAAAAATTGGTAAATTATTTTTTTTTATTTTTCAAAAATTAACAAAAAAAGTTTTTTTACACTAAAACAAAAAAAAAATACACTCAAAAAAAATTTTACACTCAAAAAAAAAAAATTAGTAATTTTTTTTTTTGTTTCAAAAATTAATAAAAAAAAGTTTTTTTACAGAAAGTAAAATATTTCTAACCAAAAATGTTATTTTTTTCACGTTAGAAAATTTACTATCAATTAAAAAGGGCATTGTGGAGGGTATTCATAGATTCGGCCAAGTCGAATTTAACTTTTCTACTTGTTTTTCTTTATTTTTTAAAAAACAATGGGGATAATCACGTAAAACGAAAACGACATCAAAATACATATCGTTTTGAAGGGAAATTTGAAAGTTTTTCTTTATGTTATTGTTAAAGAGTGTTGTCAAATCCAGAAACATTAAAAAAATGTAAAACATTTTGTTTAGGCTCCAAAAATCGACGACAATCAACTATCGTTTTACGTGATCATAGTCCATATTTTTTCATTTCCATTGATTCAAAAACAGACTTCACCAATGAAAGTAGCATGGCTTAATTATATAGAAATGATGGTTAGACCTCGAGAACCAAAAAAAAATTTTTTTTTTTTGTAACAAAGTGTTATTAAAAATTTCAATTCGTTTGGTGCGTGAACTTTTTTAACGATCGCGAAAAACTAAAAATGCAGTTCTCAATATTTTTCCATGCCCTACACGATTTACCATTGGCAGATTTGATATTTGCAAAAAAATGATTCACAGCATATGATTCACATATCAACATTTTTCACTGGGAATTTTATTTTTAATTTTTCTGAATTTTTATTAGTTTTTTTGAGTTCTACATATTTTGGACATTTTTTTCTGATATTTTGAACTTTCCTGTTCCTATTAAACAAAAAAAAATGCCTGAATTTTCTTTTTTAAAACATTGGCTTTTACGTTATTCACAAATAATTTTTTTTTTGTCCCACTGTAATTTACAGTATTGTGTGAATGTGTTTACGTAGCCAATTTTCGTAAACGAAGTATAAAAATTACGTATATGTAGTTTTAGGTCCGTACTCACGGCTGCAGATGGGGGGTTCTAAATGTCACGATCAGTAGTACGATGACAATCGGAGACAAAAATAAAGAAATAAAAAAGTTTTTTTTTTTTTTTTAATAACAATAGCAGTCGCATCAGCAGCAATACAAACAAACACCAATACCAGCCAGATACAACGTACTTTTTTCTTTTAATGAAATCGTAGGAACGTTATCAGTATCTTAAAACAATAAAAATGATACAATAAGCCAAAAGAACTTTTAGTTTAAAAAAAGTATTGCTGAGGCTAACAATTAACGCGCAAATTTAAATTTTATACGTTAGAAGGAATAAAAGTTCAACAAAAACACACACACACACACACAAAAAGATAATTTAAACGCGTTCCCAGAAGATATTACTCAAAAATATAAATATTACTACTAAAAATAAACATTAATTAAAAAAAAAAAAAAAAAAAAAAAAAAAGTTGATTAAAATAAATAAAGAAAAAAAAGAAATCAAAAAAGAAAGACGTTTCCTAGATAACGAAACACTAAATAATTAAAAATTTGATTACTCTATTAAACAAAAAAAAAGTAACAGAGGCGACTCTTTGATTGCTCATCTTTATCCTTTTATCTAACAAAAAAAGCAAAAATTTTAATTTAAACAAAATTAAACACAATGACAAATATACATTTTCAAATTTTTACTAAAGTTCTATTGATAACCTTGGTTTTAATATTAACACAAATGAACACAATGTAAGTATGAATGGAAAATCCGTGTATTCATATGTATGTTTGTTTCTCTATACATACATATGTATTACATATGTCTGCAATTCTAAAACATATTGATAAGTTAACAGTTTAAATGAGAAATTGAAGCAGAGAATATCGTTAGAAAACATAACAAGTAAAAAAGTTAAATTCGGTCTTGTTGAATGTACGGATACCCTCCATAATGTAAAAAATATTGTGACAAAAAACTTTATTAGGAAAATATTGTAAAAAAAATCCGCGAAAAAATTTTTGGTGTCCAAAAATATGTTTGGAATCCTTTTAATACTTTTCGGTATCCAATTCTGTTCACATATGAGCAACACCATATGTCCAGCGAAAGAAAATAAACATGTGTCACATTAATCTCTGATTAGGTTGTATTGTAACTAACCGTAAGAAAATTGCGTTTTTGGTTTTTACATTTTTCAAACCCTGTCCTTAAGAGGCTTGGCTAAATATTGAAAAAATTGTTAAGTCTTTATCAAATTAAAACGGAATGCACCATAACCTCAAAAATTTACACTCTTGTATATTTTTTTTATGGACTATCGATTGAAATTTTTAATTTGAAAACATTTTCGGAACCTGCAATTTCCCATTTTTTAAAAAGTCAATTCATTATTTTTCTTTTTTATTTTCTTTTTTTTTTAAGTTTAGATGTTTGTCTATCTACAAAAAAAATCAGAAGCCTTTTTTTTTCATTTTATTTTTATACCCTCCATTCTTGTGATAGAGGGTGTATATAAGTTTGTCATTCCGTTTGTAACTCATCGTAATATCGTTCTGGGACCTCATAAAGTATATGTATAACACAGTGCAACACCCAAAATCGGAATGGGATGAAACCAAAAGGAAATGAAAGTTGACATATTCCATAACAAACCCCTCAAGGCTTTTTTCCAGTTCAGAGCTAGATTTTTTACACAAATTTGAAGTGCACTTTTATTATAATTATAATAACAGATGCTTGAAAATTGTATTAGTGGCGAATGATTAATATTGTAATTGCCTTTAAATATTAATCATACGCAACGGTGTCCAGTGGTTTATATTAATAATTGCCTTTACATAACAATCATACGCAACGGTGTACAGTGGTTTATTTTAATAATTTGGCTATTCAGTAAATAGGTACTGGACCGATTGCAGCAAAATTTATACCAGTCATAGCTGAAGTAATTTTGAGCTTAAGTTTGGAAACTGGACCCTACATGTTCAATAAGGGCACCACCAGGGGCCTTTAAAGTAGGGCATGTTTACTACAAAAAAACTTTAAATGCTTTAAAATCACCAACTTTAAATGCGTGTAAAATAAAATCTAGCTCTGACCTAAAAAAAGGCCTTGAGGGTTTTGTTATGGAAAACGTCAGCTTTCATTAGCTTTTGGTTTCATCCCATTCCGATTCCGAAACTTTGATTTTGTATCACTGTGTAATTGATCAGTAATCGATTTTAAGACATTCTAGCGATTTCCGTCTGACTGTCTGTGGAAATGGTGATCACGGCCAAAGTATTACACCGCGATGACTGAAACGTAACATATTTATTGAAAGTTCTCCCGAGAAGTTTGGTATTGCATTTGAGCGATATCGGTTCAGCAATTCCAAAGTTATGAACGAAAATGTAAGGATACCTCAAAAATGTTGGTGCATTCAACATAACCTAAAAATACAAAATGCATTCAACATAACCTACAAATAATAAATACCGAATGGTATTTAAACAAGTGCGAACTTTTAACCTTTTGTAAATTTACACTTATATCCTTTAATAAATATAAATAACACAGGGCAACACTTTTTTTTTGCCTGGGTTCTGATAGCTAATTTTGGGTATTAGGGTACGCTGATTTCAAATCTGGTTACCCTTTTTTTTGGTCAGCTCTAGTTTTCGAGATATAGCCTAAGGAAACTTTAGAAATGGGCTGTTTTTGGCAAATTTGTGAGTCTATATTTACCAACATTAGTATTACATCCAAAAAGTGAATGACGATTTTAGGTATGTTGGATGTGCTGATTCCAAAAATACTCTTACTTTTGTTGAGTCATCTTTAGTTTTTGAGATATCGCTAAAATAAAACTTTTAAATTTATGACCTCTTTAATTTTGTCTGAATATTTATGCCCTTTTTAATAACTCGATAACTAAAGCTGTCAGAAAAAAGCTAATACCAGCTTTAGATTCCTGGCATCCAATATAGTTAAGTTCGTGTTTAAAACTACGGCACTAAATTTTTTTTGGAAATTATAGCCAAGCAAAATTGGTAAAAAACGCACTTTTTCGACTCTTTAACAGCGATTTGATCTCGAACGCGAGCTGATGGAAGCAATTGGATAACAGAATCGGAATCAGCACACTAAAATCCATATAAATCAGTTGTCAAATTTCAGGCAAATTAAAAAAGTTTAAATTTTGTCAACCTGTGTAATTTATCAATCTTTTGTAATTTTTGACTACATCCTGCATACAAGGAATTTTGGCATTCGAAAAAAGAAATCACGGCTGACATACAGCTGACCCCTCACCCCTTTATGAAATTGTTGACAACTTTAAAACAAAACTTTTTGTTTCCAAATGCCGGTGAAAAACAATGTCATTATCTAAACACACTTTTTAAATAGATCTCAAATCAAAATCATTTTTTGATAAAAAAAAGTTATTGTTTTAATAAAATCTTCAAAAAAAAAATACAAATTCTTGGATTAAACGCGTGTACGTATTTTAAAGAAAACAAATCAATTGTTTATTAATAGGACAAATATGTTTAAAATATTTAAAATACAACAGTATCTAACAATAATCACTTGACTTGGAGTACCTGCCTACGTACCCACAATCAGTAATAATCTTTTACTGATTTTTCAATTGTAGAAAATTAAAAATGACTACAAGTACCTACACATGAATGTATTTTTATAGTATAAAGCAATCAACTGAAATCGAAAACAGACATAAACTTCAGGTGAAAATTAGATTACGTGGATATGCATAAATATTGTCATTTTTAGTATTGTTTTTTTAAATATTACGTTAAAAAATAATACGAAAACAAGTAAATAACTAAGAAAATTGTTATTCGTAAAAACACAAATTTAAAATAAATATTTAAAATAAAAACTGTTTAACAAAAGAACTGTGTGAATTCAAAATTAAAACAGTTGTTCTATTATTGCAGTCATTTTATAAATAAATACAGTGGCAGACAGATATGTCAATTAAAAAAAATATATATTTTTTTTAATTTTCAGAGCTTGTTTACGTTCTTACGGGATTCATGCCATTTAGGGCTGATAACTTATCATAAGCTGGGTTAGGTTAGGGTGGCGGTGTCCGATTGACACCTCGCATAGACCTCTTGGTCCATAGCGGTACCACAAAACTTTTTTTCCGCTAGCGGTGCAAGTTAAACACGTTCAAAGTCATTGCGAATCTTTTCAATATCCTAAGATCCATTTGCGTTATATCCTCCAAAATACCGAAACTTATCTGACCGGTAATGGATCGGCGACTCCTTGCCACAGCTGGGCAGTGACAAAGTATGTGTTCTATCGTTTCATCTACTCCTGGTGAAGCGCATCTTTTACAACTAGCGTCTGAAGTAAGTCCAATATTCTTGGCATGGATGCCGATAAGACAATGACCAGTTATTATCCCAGTCAGAGCTCGGCATTCCCTTCTCGTAAGTGATAGTAGATATTGAGTTTTCCCTTGATCATAAGTTGGCCACAAAGTTCTGCTGATTTGCATGTTGTCAGTTATGGCAACTATTTCAGCCTGAAATATGCTCGAGTCCAAAGGTAGGTTAAAAGAAAAGTTCTGGTTTTGTTCCACGTTCGTAAAACCCGCGCCTACTCCATGCGTTTGTTTGGATCTGTCGGTAAAGATATTTACGGTGTTTGCAGGGGTGTCCTGCCAGTTAGACCAATATTCTCGAGTTGGAAATCTTATTTCATATTTCCGGTCGAAAAATAGTTTGGGCACTAAGTAATCCGAATCAATATTATTTATATTGTCCATGTTACTGTGTCCAAAATTGCGAAACTTAAACCAATTTGACTCTTTGAGTCTAAGGCAAGCCTTGTAAGCTTCACCTTTCGCAAAAACGTCAATTGGTATAAGGTGCAATAAGTAATGTAATACTACATCCCATAAGCCGTTGAAGTCTTTGAAACTGCTTTAGTACCACATCCCTTTCAAGTGCCTTATACCAGACTAACACTCCGTATAGTAAGATTGGTCTTACTACTGAAGTATAAATCCAGTACGTAACTCTAGGCTCTAAACCCCAGGTACTACCGAACATTTTCTTACACGCGTAGTAAGCATTGTTAGCCTTTTTTATTCTCTCAACTGTGTTCATTTTCCAAGAGAGCTTACTGTCCAAAATCACTCCTAAAAACTTCACATGAGGGGATTGTGGAATCTCAACTCCACCGACACGAATCTTCCTAAAATTTGGGATCTTATACTTTCTCGTAAAAAGAACTATTTCGGTCTTTTTCGGGTTAACATTGAGTCCGTTATCTGATGCCCACTTCCATACCATCTTCAGTGACCCTTCAAGTAAATCGGTTATCGTGTCCGGAGCGATGGTTGAAGTTCCCAGTTTTTTCAGTATAGGGTCTACCACTAACAGCCAGAGTAAAGGTGATAAAACTCCGCCTTGCGGTGTACCCCTAGTCGCGTAACGTGAGGCCTTAGCATGACCCCATTCAGCGGTAATTTCCCGATTGGAAAGCATTCGTTTAACCCACATGATTATGCAGTGACTAATAGATGCATTGTTCATCGCATCAATTATTGACTCCGTATTCACGTTATTAAAAGCGCCTTCAATATCAAGAAATGCTGCCATGGCATATTCTCTATATTCAAGAGATGTCTCTATCCCCTGTACTAACGAATGAAGTGCTGTTTCTATGGATTTACCCTGCTGATAAGCATGTTGCGAATCCGATAGAAAGTTTGGCGCCAGGTTAGCCCTTATATGTAAATCCAATAATCATCATAAGCTAATCAATGATTAATACTAATCATTGATCAATTTCATATAAATTTGACGTTTGCAAACATTGATTAGCCCTAATCATTGATTATATTGTGATAAGATACCAGCCCTTACAAACTAAACCAGCCTATGACAATAAGGCTGGATTACTCAATGATCCGTTATAAAATAAATTATCGTTAAATTAACTTTTACATACAAATTTTGATATAAGGCTCCATTAAATCAACAGTTAGCTGCTAACTGAACATTGAGTAATCCGCCTTGGTCGCAATAATATTCGTAATAATCTATTAAAGTTGTTTTTTATTCGACCTTTCCAATTTAATTATAAAAATAAAATATTTGAGCTCGAGGCCTGGATTGTTCTTTAATTAAAATTCTTCTTTATTAATTTCAAATATTTCGCTACTCTTCGAGTGGTATAATAGATTTTAAATAAAAACACAAAATTCTAAAAAATTAACGTTGCTTATAACTCGTCATCAGTAGTATTTATGATGACGAGTTATAAGCAACGTGAATTTTTTAGAATTTTGTGTTTTTATTTAAAATCCATTATACTCCCTAAGGATGCTACTCGAAGAGTAGCAAAATATTGGAAATTAATAAAGAAGAATTTTAATTAAAGAACAATCCTGGCCTCGAGCTCAAATATTTTATTTTTATAATTTGTAATAATCTTTAGGGGTCTACTTTTTCCCCCTGGTCCGGTTTTGTCCATTTGGTAATCAAAGTTTTGCTGGGAAGTGTTGATTTAACTTTAATTAAGTCTGTGTGAATTCCATGTCTCCATTTGTCTCAAAACAATGTATCGCAAGATTATTTTTTTTTTAATTTTTGGATAAAACTTTTCATCCAAAATTTTGAATGAAATTTTCCAAAAATCCAAAACTTTAAAGGGAAGACACCACAAGTTAAAATTATCGGATTTGGCTTTAAACGAAAGGTTGTCTCAAGTTCTATGAAAGGGTTAAAGAAACAAAAATTTTGAGATTTTTTTTGGAAATTTTCAAAAAGCGATATCTCGAAAACCGTTTGACCGATTTTAAAATTTTAGTTTTTTTTCACAAAAAATTGTTTTTTTTTTAGAAATAAAATTTTTTTTCAAAAAATATATGGCAACACTGTTAATGCCAGAATTTCATAAAAAAAAAATTAATATATCAAGGTGTGCTAATTTGATAATTTCAACTGTACTATAATATAGAATTAAATAAGATGTTTACCGTAATTAACCACACATTCATATTTAAATTCACGTTTGTTCATATTTGTATTTAATTTTAATGTCGATCACTTGATTATAATTCTATACCCTACAATACCACACTCTTAATATAAACATGTTTAAAGTAAAGGAGACATATGCTCCATTAAATGGATATATATTATGGCATAAGTCACTCACTTGACATTTAATAAGAAAAATGTGTAAAACCCTTAAATAGCTCTTCGTGAATATAATCCCTCGATATATTAGCTTCAACACAATTATAAAAACTCAAGGCTTTTATTTAAAAACATTCGTGTTGCCTAGGGTATATTACGGTCGACTTAACCGGACTAAAAATGTTTAAATTGTTTTTCAATAATAAATGAATTTATTTGCAAAACGTTGACAAAAATACTAATAAAAACAGACTATTGTTTATTTGTGTTTGCTTAAATAAAAAACACGCGGGCAGGACAGGCAACGGTGAGCAACCACTTCTGTATGCTTTTGTTTGTTTTTTCAGCAAATATTTGCACCAAATGTGTACCTTATGTTTATTAAAATCTTCCAGTGATATAAGCTTCTCTGGAAGAAGTAAAATCTCCTCCTAGGGTACAACTTTACATTGTATTTATATTTACGATTCGGTATAAAACTTTGAAGAATAAATTAATTTACATAATATTTAAACACAAGGCGTATAAGTTATAATATTTGGTTGAAAATTATATCGATTATACTTTGAGGTGATCAAGTGTATTTTTAATTAGACTCAAACCAAATAAGAAAATTATAGTCCATCAAGACCGACCATATAAAACCCTACACCAGTGTTTCCCGGAAAATGGATTTCAAGTGCAAACATGAACCGGATCTATGTTTTGTTGGATCTTTAATTACTTTAGCAAATATACAAAAATCAAATTTAAGTGAAATGGTATTATTTTTGTTGCCAATTGACCGATTTATCTGAATATCGGTTTAAATTTTTATGTGCCTAAGTCCAAAAATGGTACAATTTTAATTAGATTTGATAAGACTACAAAAGTACACGTTTAAGATCTATAGGCAAATCAGATATTTTAATCAAATATTTTATTTCTTCATTAATTCAAGAGATTTATGCCAATATCGGGAGGGTGGTTTGTATGGGGCCTACAAGTAGAACTGGTCCCATTCCATTCAACTTTGTAATGATGATTTATGTATATGATATACGTTACCTACCAAATTTCGATAGGATACCTATTTAAATACGGTTATTAGAGTCATTTGAGGGAACGTTTGTATGGGAGCTAGGTCTAAACACAATTTTAGACCAAGAAGAATCGCTAATTAAATTTAAAAAGTGATTTGGAGTCGATCAGTATGCTTGAAGGTACGTCTAGGACCAATGTTTCGGGTATTTATAAACATCAGCACAAAGCCATTATACTAGAGATGGGCGCGTGAGTGAATTTCGACTCACACCCACTGACGCTCACGACAGGAATTTTCGAATCACCCACACTTTCCCAGGAGCATATTTTTTCTACTCACACTCACTCACAATCACGTGAGCAAATTTAATACAACTCACGTGCACTCACACAAGCATCATTCACATTGAGTTACACTGACGGAACTTCTATTTATACAAAAAAAAAATAAAAACTTTAAAAATCTAACAAAATTTTAAAATTTAGCCAAATTTTTCAATTTGTTTTGCTTTTTTCTAGACGAAATTTAGCTAAATTTATTTTTTTTTTTTTTGCTTTTTTGGAGAGATAATAAATCACGCAAAAACATCGACTCACGCACACTCACTCAGGCAAAAATCTTACTCACGCACACTCCCTCTCGAAATTTTTTCACCACTCACACTCACTCACAATCACGTGAGCAAAATTAGGTTTAGTCAAACTCACGCGTGAATCACGTACTAATCTGCTCATGTGCCCATCTCTACATTATACCCTGTGCCACAGAGTGGTTTAAGACATAATTAAAGTTTACTATAAATAGACCTTAACATTTACTTATTGGAAGAAATTGAATATTTTTTGAAAACGCCTGAAATTCCATAAAAAATTATTCATGTGCTACAGTTCTCCATAGAGGCGATTAATTGTATTCTATTGTATGTGGCATGTAAAATAAGTTTTTCTTTTTATTTATAGAGCGTTGGCTAATACAGATGAGGAGGAATGTCCTTCGCTAAAGAATGCTACCACGTTGCAGCAGTCGCAATTAATTCAAAGACTAACACACGTATGTCGTTACGATCGCCTTGAGAGGCCAATAGGTAAACTAACAAAAATTTATCGATATAGTAGGTTAAAACTTAATTTCGGATTTTTTTTTTTTTTAGAATATGGAACAAACGGCGAACGTCTACCGATTGCGGTAAAAGCCCGTATTTATATTTATTATATGCAGAATCTCAATTCAGATTTATTGCAATTTAAAATGCATGCCTTGCTGCAGCTAAGTTTTCTTGACAGACGCCTGGCCTACAGTGGCTATGCGCCGACCCGCAGAGAAAACATATTGGGCCAGAAACATTTGAGCGAACGTCTATGGCTGCCCCATATATTCTTTGCTAACGAACGAGAGTCCAGTATTTTGGGAACTGACGAAAAGGATGTTTTAACATCCATTTCACCCGAGGGACGTGTAATCATTTCAACTCGTTTGCAAGCAACACTGTATTGTTGGATGAACTTTAAAAAGTTTCCATTTGACGAACAATACTGTTCCACAGTACTTGAAAGCTGTAAGTAAAAGTAACTAATAAAATATAACAAAAACTTACTGTTTTCATTTGTTTTCAGGGATGTATAATAACTCTGATTTAGTTTTGGAGTGGGAGGAAAAAGCACCTATATCATTTGATCCCGAAATGCGATTGACCGAATACAACATGCAGCACTATTGGTACAATGATAGTGTTGTAATTTCGGATGACAAACATTTTCGACATGGTGCATTTAGTAAGTAGATTTTTTAACATTTTTCTGAATATATTTATATAACATTTATCTACTTCTCAGTTGGCAATTACAGTTCTCTGAGTTTCACGGTAAATTTAAATCGCGAAATTGGTTTCTATCTAATGGATTATTTTTTGCCCTCGATGATGATTGTAGCAATATCTTGGGTATCATTTTGGTTACAGGCCGATGCATCACCACCGCGAATTATGTTGGGTTAGTATTTGATAGATAATTTTCTAAAATGCATATTTGCAACAAATATATTTTTAATAAAAATATTAACGGGCCATGCGTTTTACAAAATTAAGCTGGATCACAATGATGGATGACTTTGGACTAGAGAGCGAAATTTGTTTCTTTCTCTTTCGTACCAACTCAGTAGTATCATATATCATTCTGAATCCAGCCTAAGTTCTGAAATATAAAATTCAATCAAATTAATATACGAAAACATTTTTTTTAGGTACGAGCACTATGTTATCGTTTATTACTCTTTCGTCTTCACAAAGCAAAACCTTGCCAAAGGTTAGCTACATCAAAGTATCCGAAGTATGGTTTTTGGGCTGCACTTTCTTCATTTTCGGTACACTGGTTGAATTTGCATTCGTAAACACAATATGGCGACGCAAGGAGAATATTGAACTAAAAAAAGTGAACAGCAAATACATTCTTAAATCTACCCTGACACCGAGACCAGCTCGACGTGAATTAGGTCTTAACAATCAGTCACGAACAAGATCTTGTTCCAGTTTAGATAATATCGTCTCGAGTACAGAAAGTGTAATGAACGGCAACGTGAATCAGGGATTCAATAATTATCTTACAGTACATGTAAGTAAATTAAAATTTTGAATTTTTTTTATTCTTAACTACCCGTATAGAAACTTTGTCGGAAAATCTACCCCAACTCAAAACAAAGCATGGACAAATTAGGTCTATGTTTGGTCAGATACTTAATTAGTATAAAAAAATATAAACAAACCAAATTTGAAATAGGCAAGGGTGATTTTTTTTTTTTACTCAAAAAACTTATTTTTTACTCAAATTTTTTACCTCAGGTTGGATTTGAATCATTAGTTAAGGTTTTTTTTGTGTTTTTCTCTTTTTTATTATGAACTTTTTTCTGTAGAAACATTTACAATTTTTAAAAATGTATTCCTATAAAAAAGGTTTTACAATTTAAGCAAATGAATGTGGGTGTGGAATAAGGTGCTATAATCCAAAAACCAAATTGTTCAGGAGAAGCAAAAAACTAAATAAGTCGCGAAAAAAAATATTTTTTTGAAATTTCTTTTTGTAGTTCGACGAAGATGGACCATATGCATCTATGTACAAAATTTCATAAAAAACAAATGAGCGGAAGTAGCAAAAAAATGCATGTGAAATTTTGTTCTAGTGGAATAAGGTGCTATGTTACAATTTCTACTACACTCAGAAAATTATGTAAGTTACTACGTGTTAGTTTTTTGTGTATTTTACAGTAGTTAGTTGTTTTCAACTACAAAGTCAGTTGTTTTTGTATGAAAAATATCAAACAACTATTTCTGTTAGTTATTTTAAGTCGGTTTTTTGAACAACTAACAAAAAACTACTGTGATGTAGTAACAGTTATTTAAAGTAGTTAATTTTATTTTTTTATGTCTGAAAAATTTTCAAAGTTTTTTTCCAAAAAAAAATTTCGTTTTTTTTTGATTTTTAAAAATTTTTTGAAAAAAAAAATTTGGTTTTCAATTTTTTTTTTGAAAAATTTTTTGAAAAAAAAAAAATATATATTGATTATTTTATTTTTACTACATTTTAGTTGTTTTGACTACAAATGTTAGTAGTTTTTACTACATAAGTCAGTTGTTTTTTGTCAGTTAAAATAACTAACATTGTTAGTTGATTTAACTGAAAAAGTAGTTGACCCCAAAACAACTTACAAAGTAGTTATTTTAACTGACATTTTCAGTTGATTTTACTAACAAAATTTTTTGAGTGTAGGAATTTCAATACATTTGCCAAGTAGTTTTAAGGTTTTTGCGTTATTTTTTTTTTAATTAAAATTAAGCATGTTGAATTCTGCAAAATTTAGAAGGGGTCCAGCAGTACTCATTTTTATATAAGAATAGTAAAAATTAGTTAATTTGACAAAAAAATATAACTTTTATGCGGTTTATATTAAACAAATTTTCCCATAATGGGTTAACAAATTTGCACAATTTATAATATAAGTACTAACCATCCAATTTTTAAGTTTTACCACAAAAATTGAACAGATTATCGAAATTTGCCTTCAGTATTTCTTAAAATAATATTTTGTTTTTATATGGATATGATACCTTTTACCACATTCACACTTTAACTACACTCAAAAAAATATGTTAGTAAAATTAACTGAAAATGTCAGTTAAAATAACTACTTTGTTAGTTGTTTTGGGGTCAACTACTTTTGTCAGTTAAATCAACTAACAATGTAAGTTATTTTAACTGACAAAAAAACAACTGACTTATGTAGTAAAATCTACTAACATTTGTAGTCAAAACGACTAACATGTAGTAAAAATAAAATAATCAATTGAATATTTATTTTTTTTTAATTTTCAAAAAAAAAAAATTGAAGACCAGTTTTGAAAAATAAAAAAAACGAAAATTTATTTTTATTTTTTGGATATTTTTTTTTTTAATTTTTCAGAAAAAAAATTGAAGACCAAATTTTTTCCAAGTTTTTTTCTTTTTTTTTTAAAGTTGTGAAAAATAAAAAAAACGGAAATTTATTATTATTTTTTGGAAAAAAACTTTGAAAATTTTTCAGAGATAAAAAAAAATAAAATTAACTACTTTAAATAACTGTTACTACATCACAGTACTTTTTTGTTAGTTATTCAAAAAAACAACTTAAAATAACTACACCCAAAAAAAAACGTGGGTATTTAATACTAAAAATTTAACTAATTTTAGTCCAAAAGGACCTAGTGCAGAAATTGGTAACCAATACTAAAATTTTTAACTAATATTCGTCAAAATCAGTAAAAATTTCTATTGTTAGTACTTTGAAGATACTAAAATTAGTAACCAATTAGTAGATTTTGGTACAATATCACTTACTAAACCTTTTACTGTAGAATTATTTTGAGTGTAACAGAAATAGTTGTTTGATATTTGTCATGCAAAAACAACTGACTTTGTAGTTGAAAACAACTAACTACTGTAAAATATACAAACAACTTACATGTAGTAGCTTACATAATTTTCTGAGTGTATAGATTGATCCGGTTTGAAAGCGTTTTTTGCCAAACCAATGGGCACATGTTTTCTGCACGTTAACCATCTTACACGTAAGAATTCTTATATATTACTTTAAGTTTAACTGCAAAATGCATGTTAGTATCAGGCAAAAAATATAAAATATTCCCAAAAGTAGCTAAAATTTAACATTTAACGTCACTTTTATGACCGAAAACGATCAAGTTTTTAACAAATTTGCTTACAAATAGGTCAAACTATTGTAGGAAGGTACGATTTTGCAAAAAAACGCGATTTCCAAAAATTGGATTTTAGCACCTTATTCACACCTACATTTAAATGTTTGATATTTAAAAAAAATTTTCCTCAAAAAATTCTCATCAAAAGACCCAGATTCTGAAAAAAAATTCATTAGAAAACATATCAGATTTTTCATACAAAAAAATTTTAGATTCTGAAACATTTTTCCTACAGAACAGGTCTCAGCTTCCGAAACATTTTTCCTATAGAAAAAGTCTAAGAATCTGAGTCTTAGACATTTTCATTCAGAAAAAGATTCTGGGACATTTTTTAAATAAAAAAAATCTGAATTTAAGATCTTTTCTTAGATTCTGGGACATTTATCCTAAAATCTCAGATTCTGAGGTTTTTTTCTATAGAAAAAGTCTCATAAACTGAGTCATTTTTATTTTACAAAAAGTTTTAGATTCTAAAACATTTTTTCTATTAAAACTTACAAATTCTGAGATATTTTTCTTTTTGAAAAAGTCTGAGATTTTTTATCTTAGCCAAAAAATTCAGCTTTTATTATTAAAATGTCTTAGATTCTGAGACATATTTCAGGTAGAAACATTCACTAAAAAAATTATGTTAGTAAAATCAACTGAAAATGTCAGTTAAAATAACTACTTTGTAAGTTGTTTTGGGGTCAACTACTTTTTCATTTAAATCAACTAACAATGTTAGTTATTTTGACTGACAAAAAACAACTAACATTTGAAGTCAAAACAACTAACATGTAGTAAAAATAAAATTATCAATATATAATTTTTTTTTCAATTTTTCAGCAAAAAAATTGAAGACAAATTTTTTTTAATTTTTTTTTTTTAATAATGTCTTACTTACACTCAAAAAATTATGTAAGTTACTACATGTTAGTTGTTTATATATTTTACAGTATACTGATAGAAATTTGTACATGACAATAATGAAAATCTACATTAATGTTATGAAAAATGGCGTTAAAAAGGAACCTATGTAGGGTTTCATTGAATTAATGAAATAGGTATCATAAAATGTAATTGCAAGAACAAGTTTCATTAAATTAATGAAAATTGTTCATACAAAAGAAATTGTATTTATGAAAATTATGCATTACTTTAATGAAAAAAGTATTTAATTCTTATGAAATACTTTCATTGAATAAACCCTACTTTTTATTTTTGAAATGAAATACTTTCATTATATAAATGCTACTTTTATTTTTAAAATGAAATATATTTATGAAATTGTAAAGATCTTTTTATAAAATTAAAAATAATAAAAATGGTTTTCACTTTGTTTTCTCGCACAAAATTTTACTCCAACCTTAAATTGTAATACTACTATATTATATTAATATATTAAACAAGAAAGTAATAAAAGACAGCACGAATTTAGTAAATATAAAAATAATAATTTACTTTTTTTCAAATTTCATAAAAAAGTCTTTTTCAATAACAAACACCTCATGGCTTTTTTCTAATTCAGAGCTAGATTTTTTTTACACGCATTTGAAGTTAGTGAACTTTTATTATAATTATAATAATAAATGTTCGAAAACTGTATTAGTGGCGTATGATTAATGGTGTAATTGCCTTTTAATAACAATCATACGCAACAGTGCCCAGTGGTTTATTTTAATAATTGCCTTTAAATAACAATCATACGCAACGGTGTACAGTAGACCGACTCACCTTATATGGTCAAAATTAACTTTGACATGTTATATGAAGATTCCCAAAATATTTGGGCTCTAGCGATAATCTCCCGTGAGCTAAACCGCGTCAAAAAAGGGTCCAAAAATGGTATTTTTCATGAATAAAAAAATCAGTAAATTTTTTTTTGTCCAATGAATGACCAAATATAATAGATATTTAGGAAATCTAACCACAGACTCGAGATAACGAGATGTTTACGTCAGTTTTTTGATGCTTTTCAATTCGATTTTAATGAAAACTTAAATAACTTTGGTATTTTTTGCCCGCTTTTCACTTATAATACATCGTTAGAAAGGTGTTGACCACCGCTTGGGATTTTAGTCAAAAATTAACCCTTAACTGCACTGTCTAACTTTTTTATAATATTTACTTCGACATCATTTAAAACCGATTTATAACCACAAAAGCATATCTTTGTGCAGGAAACACGTTTAATTAATATATTTGGCTCAATTAATTTAACCCATGCATGATCAAAATATTTTGGCAAACATTTTTAAAAACGTTTTTGCGGAAATTATTGAAAGCTAGTTGTAATACTTTAAAAAAATAAAATTAAATAAGGTTTTGTTTATTTTAGTCAAAAATTAACCCTTAACTGCACTGTCTTACTTTTTTATAACATTTACTTCGACATCATTAAAAACCCATTATATAACCACAAAAAGCATATTTTTGTGCAGGAAACACGTTTAATTATTATATTTGGCCACAATTAATTTAACCCATGCATGATCAAAATATTTTGGCAAACATTTTTAAAACAGTTTTTGCGGAAATTATTGAAAGCTAGTTGCAATACCTAAAAAAAATATAATTAAATAAGGTTTTTGTTTATCTAGACGTGCTTATTAATATCAAATAATTATTACGTGTACCACATTCCCGGTCAAATTTTTTTTCGAAATTTGTATGTGAAAATTAATTTTAAAAATAAAATATAAACAAATTTTGGTCTTAATCGCATGTATTCGTGCAAAAAACGCAAAAAGCTTTTTTATTTCATTTTTTTTAAGTATTTCTACTAGCTTTCAATAATTTCCGCAAAAACTTTTTTTAAAATTTTTGCCAAAATATTTTGGTCATGCATGGGTTAAATTAATTGTGGCCAAATATATTAATTAAACGTGTTTCCTGCACAAAGATACGCTTTTTGTGGTTATAAAATGATTTTTTAATGATGTCGAAGTAAATGTTATAAAAAAGTAAGACAGTACAGTTAAGGGTTAATTTTTGACTAAACTCCCAAGCGGTGGTCAACACCTTTCTAACGATGTATTAGAAGTGAAAATCGGACAAAAAATAACAAAGTTATTTAAGTTTTCAGTAAAATCGAATTGAAAAGCATCAAAAAACTGACATAAACATCTCGTTATCTCGAGTCTGTGGTTAGATTTTTAAAATCTTTTAATGCAGAATCAAAGAATTCCTAAATATCTATTATATTTGGTCATTCATTGGACAAAAAAAAATTTACTGGATTTTATATTCATGAAAAATACCATTTTTGGACCCTTTTTTGACGCGGTTTAGCTCACGGGAGATTATCGCTAGAGCCCAAATATTTTGGGAATCTTCATAAAACATGTCAAAGTTAATTTTGAGGGGGGTACATCATCAACTTTTTTTTTAGTAAAATCAACTGAAAATGTCAGTTAAAATAACTACTTTGTAAGTTGTTTTGGGGTCAATTACTTTTTCAGTTAAATCAACTAACAATGTCAGTTATTTTAACTGACAAAAATCAACTGACTTATATAGTAAAAACTACTTACATTTGTAGTCAAAACAACTAAAATGTAGTAAAAATAAAAAAATTAATAAATAATTTTTTTTTTTCAAAAAATTTTTCAGAAAAAAATTTGAAGACCAAATTTTTTCAAAGTTTTTTTTTTTTTTTTAAAAAAAAGTTGTAAAAAATAAAAAAAACGAAAATTTATTTTTATTTTTTGGAAAAAAACTTTGAAAATTTTTCAGAGATAAACAAAATAAAATTAACTACTTTAAATAACTGTTACTACATCACAGTACTTTTTTGTTAGTTATTCAAAAAAACTATTTAAAATAACTAACAGAAATAGTTGTTTGATATTTTTCAAACAAAAACAACTGACTTTGTAGTTGAAAACAACTAACTACTGTAAAATATACAAATAACTAACATGTAGTAACTTACTTAATTTTCTGAGTGTAAATACGTGTAAAAAAAACTAGTTCTGACCTAAAAAAAGGCCTTAGGGTTTTGTTATGAAAAACGTCAGCTTTCATTTGCCTTTGGTTTCATCCCATTCCGATTCCGAAAGTTCGATTTTGTATCACTGTGTTATTAAAATAATTTTATATTTCTTTTAGAATCTGCCCATAATTACAACACAATGCGCCGATACTGTATCAATATCAAGTAACCAAAATAATTCGGAACATGTAATAAATGTGGACAACAATAAAGATGGCAATAATAAAAATGAAGAACATACAACATTTACATCCATGACTCCACAGGAAATTGCAATGTGGATTGATCGTCGTTCGCGATTCTTATTTCCTGTTATGTTTTTAGCATTCAATGCCCTATATTGGACTTTTGTATATTGTTTTTAAGTATTTTATTTTATTATTTTTTTTTTTATTTAATGATCTTACTAAATGTATGTTTATGTATGTATGTGTTTCTGTGTATATGTATGTACATATTTTTCTAACATGTTTTTTTAAGAAATTTATTTTAAGTTTTGTTTTTAATTTTAAAAAATTGTTATCTCATCTGCTTTTAGGAATGTTATTTATCAATCAAAAAAAAAAAAAAAACATACATTTTTATGAAAATAAAAAAATAACTTTAAAATAATTCCTTTCTCTGTTCTGCAATAGTTTTGTTCATTTCTTATTTTTTTTTTCTCTCTTAAATTCAATTGAGTAAAGTTCAGGGATTAAAAGACTGGCTCGATTTCAGCAAAAAATTCAAAATTTGTGCTGTAACTCTGTGAGGGGTTCTCATATAAAAATTCGAGTTGGTTGGAGTCAATAGAGTACGGAAATACTCATAGTTTTTCTCGATCACTTCGTTTAGTATTTATTTTTATTAGCAAATGTGTTAAAAACCCCGAAATTCTTAAACTAAAACTTAAAAAATTATAACTATGTTGTTTTACACCAGATTTTCAGTTGTTATTTTTATTTTTTGACTATAGAAAATTGTTTACCACTTCAAAAGGGCATTGTGGAGGGTATTCATGGATTCGGCCAATTCGAATTTAACTTTTCTACACTCAAAATAATTCTACAGTAAAAGGTTTAGTAAGTGATATTGTACCCAAATCTACTAATTTTAGTATCTTCAAAGTACTAAAATTAGTAATTTTTACTGGTTTTGACTAATATTAGTTAAAAATTTTAGTATTGGTTACCAATTTCTGCACTAGGTCCTTTTGGACTAAAATTAGTTAAATTTTTAGTATTGAATACCCACGTTTTTTTGGGTGTACTTGTTTATTATATTTAGCATAGAGAATACATAGAGGCGAAGGTTTCAAAAATTGAGTTGTCAAAGTACAACTTGTATACATGTTTTTGTTGACAAAGTACGACTTGTAAACATGTATTATGTGGTGAATTCACATCGACAACGTATTTGTGAGAAATTAGAAAAAGATAGTGATATTATTTTTTCTTTCACCTTTGCCTCTATGTATACTCTATGGTTTTTAGGATGTATTAAATATTAATTAAATGCAAAAAATTTGTAGTTGTGGGAGTTTTATTTAATAAAAGTTTCAGAAATTTAAAAATGCTTGTTGAAAGTACCCCTAAAAATATATGGTACACGTTATTACAAAACTTAGCATAAGAAAAAAGTTACAATTGGAGCGGGAAGCGTTTTTCCGCAACTGTTCACACACGTTTTGTATAAAAACAAAAAACCTCCTCGTTTTTCCGCCAAACTAGATTCAATTCTATTTTTTGAGGACAATTGCGGATAACCGCTTGCCGCTCCAATTGTAATTATTGTCTAACTCACTCATTTTTGAAAACTTTTTTTATATTTTTTTTTTATGTTTTAGAGAGCTACTTTACCATGCTTTTTTACAATATAAATTTTTTTTTTTAATAATTCACGAGTGTAAAGAAAATGAAAATTTGTTGAAAAAAGTTTGTGTTTTTTTTTACTTTAAGAGCAATATATCAGCCAATTTTAAACCAACTCTCAAACTTTTTAATTGGTTTAAACTCGTCCTAATTTATGCGAAATAATGTACACTAGTTACAGGATTTTACAAGATGCAACTTTATGCACCTACCTGTAAGTAACGAAAAAAATTATCGTTCTTATATGATTATTTCCGTGCTATTAGGAATGTTCTCTAATACATATACACTTAGAAAATTATTGCAGTTACTACATGCCGGTCATTTGTGTAGTAAGTAGTAGTTGTTGTTTTCAACTACAACTTCAGTTGTTTTTGTATGAAAAATCTCAAACAACTATTTTTTGTAGTCGTTTTAAAAAATAAATACAAAAAATTACTACATTGTAGTAACAGTTGTTTTATGTAGTTGCTTTTAGTCTATAAAAAACTTAAAATTTTCTAGAAATTTTTAGAAAAACGAATGTGTTAAATGAGTTGGAAGTGTCAGATGCAGCAGGAATTATTTCCAAATAATTTTAACCGTTTTTGACGTTTAGAAGAAAACTCAGACAATTTGAGTTACAGTAAAAACAACTGTAATTTGAAGTAGTTTTTACCGTTTTTTGTAGTTGTTAATCAATAGTTAAAAACAACAACAATTTTTGGTTGATTTTACAGTAAAATGTAGTGGACGCCTAAACAACAACAAATGTAGTAGTTTTAACTGTCTTTTGTAGTGGAATCTACCGTCATAATTTTTTGAGTGTATAACATGCAAATCGGGGAACTTTTTTTTTTTTATTTTTGTCGTGCTAGATTATATGGAGTTAAACAGATTTTTTCCCGTAAAATCGAACAGAGTACTATGCTTAAATTAAAAACAAGTGAGAGTGTTAAATTCGACTGTGATTTTGTTTTTATACCATCCAACATGTTAAGAAAATAAAAAAAGTCAGGCCCAATTTTCGGAAGGCCTCAAAGAGGCGTAGACACCTTTCCCCTCGTGAAAAATGTTTAAAAGTTTATTAAATATTCTTTTTGCACTTAATTTTATCAATATTTAAATTATTTTTTATAACCAATCCCCCAAAGGGGAGTGCGTTAAGGAAAATTTAATTTCCAAGTCCCCAAGGTCAAAGTACAGGGTGATTGCCAAAAAAACATTAGTTTTTTGAGCAAATATTCAAACAAAAAACATAAAAAATTGTGATTTTCTTGTTTTTTTTAGTTTATCAAGGTGAAACTTGTTTCCCTCTGTACCGATTTGGACTATTTACGAACTTGAACGAACCAGTATTATAGATAGGCTGACCATTAGTACTGATTTGATCAGTACATGTACTGATTTTTAGTCACGTGTACTGATCAAAATACCTTGTACTGATCTGTAATGATTTTTCAAAATATGTACTGATTTTACTGATTTTTGGAAATTCCCACTTAAAAAATTATTTTATTCAAAAATTCTATACCAAAATTATTATTTCCATTAAATAATTCATCAGAGAAGTTTTATAAAAGCTACGTCTTAAATACTTACTATTAAAAAAAGTCTAAGAAGCTTTAAGCTTGTGAGTCCGAAAAAAAATCTGAATGGGTTTTTATAGGTAAAAGTTCATGATGATAAATTTTATATATTTTTAGAAAGAAATTGTAATTGCATGAGTCCAAATAAAAATAAAATATGTAGATGTGTCAAAGTCATTGGTATATGTGGGGTTTTATCCCCAAAAAATGGACACAAAATCTGAGGTTTTTCCTATCGGAAAAACTTTCGAAGAACACAAGAGTTTTTTAAAAAATGTTGGCTTATGATTTGGGAGTTTTTCTATAAGGAAGTGAAAAAGATCTCAGAACTTCAGAAAAATGTCCTTAGAATCAGGACGATTCTAGAACTAACTTAAAATTGCCATTCTCAAAACCTATGTGGTTTGTATTGAATTGTTGTCTTTGATGAGCTTCATTTTCTACAAAATAAATATAACTGTTCATGTCAGTTGTTCTTACTGAAATACAAGTAACATTATATACTAATTGTGTTAATTAAACCAAAACTTTTTGAGTGTTAAAACCATAGAAAAGATTAGAAGGTACGCAGTGTTGTATTTAATGTATTTTCCAATATGGTGGCAAAATGCTTGTTCTTCCTCATCTCACACGTATTTAATATCAAATTAGATTCTTTGTTTATAAAAAATGGAATTTGTCTTTAATTTAATTAAATTTATTATTTATTTTGCTTTATTCAACGTTTTTTTTAAAGATAATACGCACTATTGATAGTTTAAAACCTTTTGTTTTTATACCCTCCACTCTAGTGATAGAGGGTATATATAAGTTTGTCATTCCGTTTGTAACACCTCGAAATATTGGTCTAGGACCCCATAAAGTATATATATTCATGATCCTCGATCGATTTTAAGACGATCTAGCGATGTCCGTCCGTCCGTCCGTCCGTCCGTCCGTCTGTCCGTCTGTCTGTCTGTCTGTCTGTCTGTCTGTTGAAAACACGCTAACTTTTGAAAGACTTTACGGAGGCTCCTGAAGTTTGGCATATATGTTGGGCATTTACCTGGTCAGGTTGGTATTGCAATCCAGCGAAATCGGTCCAGTGGTTCAAAAGTTATGAGCAAAAGACTGAATTTCGGCAAGGGTTTTTCATGAATTTATGAGGTAAAAAGCACTATAACTTTCGAAAATCAATTCTGAGGATGCTGAAGCTTGGCATATATATTTTTCGTTCCTTCATCCTAGTTTGTGTTGAATTTCACCCAAATCGGTCCAGTAGTTCAAAAGTTATTAGCAAAACCGTGAATATCAGATTAGCTTCACCTTAAATTCAAGTGGTGAAAACCCGTTAAACCTGTTTTAAAACCATTGGTAAGTCACAAAAATATTTTAAAACGTATTTTTGTCACTCAAAAATATTTTTATACCAAAACAAAAAAAAAAATACATTCGAAAAAAAATTTACACTCAAAAAAAATTTTACACTCAAAAAAAAAATTAGTAATTTTTTTTTTAATGTAAAATTCGAAAAAATTTTACACTCAAAAAAAATTTTGCACTCAAAAAAAAAATTAGTATTTTTTTTTTCAAAAATTACTAAAACAAAATTTTTTTACACAAAATAAAATATTTCTAATCATAACTGTTTTTTTTTCACGTTAGAAAATTTACTATCACTTAAAATGGACATTGTGGAGGGTATTCATAGATTCGGCCAAGTCGAATTTAACTTTTCTACTTGTTTCTTTTGTTGTTTTCTTTGTTGTTGTTCTCCTTTATGTGGCATTGTTTTTATTAAACGTCAAAAGTTACATAATGTGCTGTCACTAATACTTATTCAAGCGAAATACGACTCTGTTACACTTCTATTTTTTTCTATGGTTAAAACACTCGTCATAATTTTTATTTACATATGAGTTTTTAGGGAGTTCTTTAATGAAAAAAAAATTATAAAATTGTTGATGAATTGAGAATGAATTGAGAATGAATTGAGAATGAATTGAGAATACCCCCATCATATGGTTGGAAGGTATAAAAAGGCTTATTGTAAGTGATTTTTTACGTTTTTTTTAGCAAGAAATAGGGCTTTTTAGTGTTTTTTTTTTTTCAATTTCAAAGTGCGTTTTGCTCTCAAAAAGTTGGCATCACTGTTTTTAAGCCTTTAAAATTTGAGAACACAACTAAATTATAAAAAATATTGAAACTCAACCGAAACCATGACACAATTAAAAAAATTTATGGCCTAATTTTGTAAAACGCAACGCGCCGCGTTGTCAAAATTTCAATACAATTTGTTGTTGTAACAAAAACAAATTACACAGAAATTTTGACAACGCGGCGCGTTGCGTTTTACAAAATTAGGGGGTTAAATACTTTTAAGCATAAATAGTGTAGTGTGAACTCGAGTAAATTTGTTAATATAAATTTTTCAAAATTTGGTTATTGGATAATACCTTTTATAAATTTACCTTGCTTTGAATATTAATTTTAAATTAACGGTTTTTGAGTGAGTTGCCAACTTAACAACAAAATTGTTGTACACCCTGTTGTGGCACTCTTTTTGCGTTCACATAATTTTAGCAGTCTATATACTTACGTCGTTTTTACTGTCAACTGTCAAAAAATTTCATCGAACGGAGAAGAGGTTTTATCGAGGTGGTTTTTTTCGTTGCTAAATTTAAGGCAAATAAGGTATTTTTCTGATCTTTAATTCAAGGTAACAAAAAAAATTATGATTAATAACTAAAATCTAGGCCGAAAATAAAAAATATGAACATTAATTTGGCAACAAAAGTGCAACGAACGCCACACGTTCTAGAGAGAAGTCTTCAAAAAAAAATATTAACCAAACAAGTTACCATAGAATTACATAACCTGCTGTGGAACTTTTTCACTTTTTGTTCCAAAGCCAAATATTAACTTCACCTAAATAATGTTCATATTTACTATTTGTGTCTTTATACAAATTTTGATAAATTTGTTTTCATAACTTTTCGTTTTGTGCAATAATTAAAATGTGAAATCTGATTTGTCATTGTAGCAGAAGCGAAGATATCAAAATGCGTCTTACCTCGTTCTTAAATGGCCAACATTTCGGCAACCTCGCTAAGGTACATGGCATCGTCACCTATAAGCTTTCTCCTTTCGAGCAGCGTGCATTCGCTGGTGCCATTAAAAATGGTGTACCCAATATGTTCCGCCGTTTCCGTTCCAACGTTTTCATCGTTACACCACGTAAGTCTGAGAATGGTCAATTTATTTAGATTTCTTGTAATTTTTTTTATTTATATTTTAGCCTTCGTTCTCGGTTACTTGATTTACAATTTGGTTGAAGCCGAACATCATCATTTGAGTCGCAAGAATCCTGCTGAATTTGCTAATGATGAATAAATAAATAGAAACCTAATAATACACACAAAATCATTAATAAGTGCTTAGTTAAAATTTTAAATAAAAACAACTAAAATCTAATAATTCATGTATGTAATTCAACGATATTTTGATATATAAACTTAAAAATTGCTTAGATGATGGGTAGAATTTTTGAGGCTTAGAAATTGCTTGCAGTAAAATTCTTTTTATGCCCTCTATTTTAGTAATAGAGGGTATATATAAGTTTGTCATTCCGTTTGTAACATTGTTGTAGAACCCAAAAAGCATAAATATTAATGATACTTAATCGATTTGAAGTCGATCTAGCGATGTCCGTCTGTCTGTAGAAAAAACGCTAACTTTTAAAAGACAATTCAGAGGATCCCGAAATATATTAACTAGGCAGGTTGGTATTGCAATCCCGCGAAATCGGTCCAGTAGTTCGAAAGTTATAAGCAAAACAGTGAAATTCGGCAAGAGTTTTGTTCGCGAATTTACGAATTAAAAAACACTAACTTTCAAAAGAAAATCCTGAGGTTTCAGATTGGTTTCACGCATAGATGGGAATTTTTCATTACCATTGAAATTTAATTACCATTGGTTGATATCAATGGTTATGAAAAAAATTTCAATACCATTTAATGGTAATTACCATTGGCGTAAAAAGCCAACATTTCTGGGGGGGGGCTAAAGCCCCCCCCTAAATTTTTTTTTTTAATTTTTTGGTATTTTTTTTTTTTAATAGAAAAACGACCTATTCCTGAAGCGTTCCCTTTAACATGCGTCTAGGTGTCCTAGAAACGAATGCCCCCCGAAAGCGGTTAAAAATTAATTTTTTTTTTTTTTAATTTTGATTCTGTAGATTTTTCGGAAATTTAGAACTCCTATATATGTTTTAATAATGAAAGATTTTTCATGTTTTTCCTAGAGTAAAATCATTAGATTACTAGGATTTTTTTTTATTAAAAAGTTCTGATGATTGCAAAAGTTGATGATTATTAGTCAAAATTCTCAGATTCTTTCTTTCAATAACTTTTGTCTATAAAAAACCCCTTGGAATTTAGAAACTTTTTTAAATCAAAGAAATTAAAATGTTTTCCTGAAGGTAAAACCCTAAGATTCTGTAAAGTTATTATTACTGACAAAAACATCAGATTCATATAAAAAATTTTTTCAATAATTCAGACTATTTTTCAATGGGAAAAACTATTAGATCTTATATAATAATCATTACGAGTCCTTAAGGCTCATTGAATAATCATAACGAGTCCTAAAGACTCATTACATATTATTTATTGTTGCAAAAATTAATGAAATCATTAAATTGTTAAAAAAAAAAATTGTGAATGATTAAAATTCTGGGGGGGGGCAAAATTATTCTGGGGGGCTAAGCCCCCCAGACAGGGCTATCTACGCCTATGGTAATTACATTTTTATAATTAAAAAAATAATTACCAATGGTAATGAAATGCACCAATTGTTGGAAAACACCAATAATTGGTTTCAAAACCATTGGTTTGCACATTTTTGTTTTTTTTTTTTGAAAAGTTATAAATTTAAATATCAAAGTATTGCCCTTACCACAAGAAAACAAAAAGTCTATTTTAACAAAAGTTTTATTTTAAATTTCAAATTTTCAATACATTTTTTGAAAGTCGATTTTAAAAACAAAAACAATGGCCTGTACCACAAGAAAACAAAAAGTCTATTTTAACAAAAGTTTTATTTTAAATTTCAAATTTTCAACACATTTTTTGAAAGTCGATTTTAAAAACAAAGGCCTGTACCACAAGAAAACAAAAAGTCTATTTTAACAAAAGTTTTATTTTAAATGTCAAATTTTCAATACATTTTTTCAAAGTCGATTTTAAAAACAAAAACAATCAGCTTTACCACAAGAAAATAAAATAAATTTAAAATGAGCTTTTAATTTTATTTCCATACAAATTCAGCTTTACCACAAGAAAATAAAATAAATTTAAAATGAGCTTTTAATTTTATTTCCATACAAATTGTTTTTGTTTTTAAAATCGACTTTCAAAAAATGTATTGAAAATTTGAAATTTAAAATAAAACTTTTGTTAAAATAGACTTTTTGTTTTCTTGTGGTAAGGGCCAATTTGTATGTTTTGTGTTCTTGACAAATTCCAAATGGTGCAGTACCTACAAAAATATGCAGCTATCAATTTGTGTTCATCGAGGAAAACTCCAAATGGTACATAAGGAGTGCCCACAATTTAACACGTCTGCTTGCTATTGCCTTCCCGGTAAAATTTGGACGGATGCATATAATTTGAAGTTAACATTTATTTTTGTAATCTTTATCTTTGGGTTTTTAAAATAAAGGTCAATAAAAACAATCATTAATTGAATCGCCAATCTTTTGTAAGAGATTTTTGATTACTAAAGCTGCCCATTCACTTGCAATATTATTGTTCAACTTTTCAAATTGTACAATAATATCGCTTGTGTGTATGTAATATTTACGGTTGTGCAATATATTGGAGAATATCAAAACACTTTTGATATTTATTGTACAAACAAGAATACTGCAATATATTTTATCAGTGTGTTGTCTATATTGTACAACTTTTATTATGTTATGTTTATGTTTATATCTTGTACAATATATTGGGTTTAAGTATTGAGCAATTTTATTTGCTGTGTAGGGTAAAACGACAATAATATTGTAAAATATTTTTTTTTTAAGTTGAACAATTTTATTGCAAGTGAATGGGCAGCTTAAAAGTAATCATTTTCAGAAATTTTCATAAAACCAAATTTCCTGAACATTTTTTGTTGTTTTTTTTTAACAACTATCAAAAAAGATTTCATTTCACACAGCAGAAATACAAAATTTTATCACCATAGAAAAAATATTTTTCACCATAGTACTTTGCTACCGTTTCACACACGCCCTTAAATATATTTTATTTTTCTATGGTAAGGCTATATGTTTTTCTAAAAAGTATGAAAATGCTAAAGACAAAAAAGAAAACCCAAATAAAAATTTTAAATATTTTGCTCGATTCTGGAATACGATTTCACCATTAACATAATTTTTAAATTCTTTCGAGTTTTAAGATTATTAAATTTGTTCTTGTAGTTATTAAAGATATTAACTAGATCTTTAATTTTTACAAGAAAAAATTTTAAGATCTTAAAATTCGAAAGAATATCAAATTTTTAAAAGTTGGGTGAATGGTGAAGTCGTATTCGAGAATCGAGCACATTGTGTTATACAAAGGCAATCAACGTGTGTTTGGTTTATAAAAAGTGAAAAACTAAAACACCATATAACAAAAAACAACAGAAATTTCCAAATATTAACGATTTTGACAATATTGTGACTACTTTTACTAATAGTAATTATTTTTTTTAAGTGATGCCATACCAATGGTAATTATTTTTTTTTTTTAATTTTCATTAGTAATTAAATGGATCAGTTATTAAATTGGTTCAATTGATACAACCAATGGTAATGAAAAAATTTCATTACCATTGACATCAATTAAATGGTAACTAAACCATCAATTAATTGGTCACTTTTATAATTTAGTCCCATCTATGGTTTCACCTTACATTCACGTTTTGAAAAAAACGTTAAACAACCCAGTCAGAAAAATACAAACGTGCCAACGTTGGAATGAAGTTGGCGGGATCCTTTCCTTCAAGAAAAAGCGTAGGCAGCAGTCACTGGAGAAAATTTGCACAAAAAGGTCAGTTGGTCGGTGGTAAATTAAATCCTACACGACATATTATATTAATATGGATTTATTGTGTGAAAATTTTAAATTCAAGAAATATACAAATTTAAAAAAAATGTATTTTAGCGTCCAACCTGAATCAAATTAAGGCGTAACGCCCAATAATTTTTCGTTTCTAATATTTAAATGTGGTTGTATAGAATTTCGACATGAAATTAAAATTTGTTGGTATATTTATCTGGAATTATAGAAGAAAAAAATTATATTAATAAATGTTAAACAAAATAAATTGATTGTATTTACCTTTGTTTTTTAATAGTTTGTTTCAAATTATCACCAAATTGTCTGGAATAAAAAAATACGAAATGCTTTGGTAAAATTGATTTATAAAAAAAAAATAATTAATTTACAATGTTTCAAAAAAGTATGTACCTGTTCTGTTGGCAAATCATACACGTTTCTAAGTCTACGACGTTATCCGAAGTTGAAATTATAACAGTGACCAACGATCGCTCGACTTTGGTTTTGACGTTGGGTTAACATTGATTTTACAAATTTACGACATTGGATTAACCTCCTGCTTAGGGATGTATTGAAAATCTCTTGTTTATTTCCATTTTGTACAAATTGGTTGAAAAAGGAACTACTAATGTTTTCACTTAGATTAAAGAGTTGAGGTCTATTTAAATCAAAGTAAGTGTTCCTCCATACCAAGAGACCAATGGGGCTTACTAGTTTTTTTAAATTTAAAATTTGTGTTTTGCAATAATTTTCTATTTTTACAAGGTGCTTTTAAATAAATTCGTGAGGCTATAGCGGGATCCTTTACTTCAAGAAAAAGCGTAGGCAGCAGTCACTGAAGAAAATTGTACAAAAAGGGTCAGTTGGTCGGTGGTAAATTAAATCCTACACGACATTTATTATATTAATATTGATTTATTCTGTGAAAATTTTCAATTCAAGAAATATACAAATTTAAAAAAAAAAAACAAGTAGAAAAATTAAGTTCGACTTGGTCGAATCTATGAATACCCTCCACAATGTTATCGATAGTAATTTTCTAAAAAAATTTAAAAAAATTGCATCACAAATTTTTTATTAGAAATATATTATTTTGAGTAAAACTTTTTTTTTAATCAATCAAATTTTTTGAGTGTAAAATTTTCTTGACTGTCAGCATTTTTTTGAGTGTGACATTTCATTAAAAAAAAAATAATGTAAACATTTTTTTTTTGAGTGTAACATTTTTTTTTGAGTCTAACATTTTTTTTTTAGTGTAAATATATTTTTTAGTGTACAATTTCTTTGAGTAACAAAATTACTTTGTAAAATATTTTTGTTGTTTTATACCTACATATATATATCTGTGGCAAAAACCCATAACAACATAAGTCGAGTTATGTCCAAAACGTGTTTTTGTATTTTCGGAATCTCCTTATATATTTTCGTATTGTATCAAATTTTTATGAAAATCGGACTAAAACTTTCTGAGATATTGATTTCAGAACTCCACAACTCATTTTTTCTTAAAGGAAAAATAAAAATCGTAACAGCATATCTGAGTTATGTTTTTATTCCTTATTTTAAAATCAGCAATCGTTGAAGATGCTAAAATGTATTTTACAGGGATACATAACTGCATATCTCGACATATGCTTAGATTAAAATGTAATTTTGAAAAACGCAATAACAACATCAATGGTTTTCACCCGATATCTCCATAGTCTTTCTATATATCAACTTTTAAAGTAGCGAAGATAGTGTCGATAATAATGCTTGAGATATTTACATGCCCAAAATGTCCAAATTTGTAAACCCAGATTTGGTATTTGAAATTAAAACTTAAAAATGCTCTCCTGAAAAGTAGTATAAAAACACTTATGCACTTGTTCCTTTTTGCCACAGATATGTAATACAAAAAAAAATTATTTCATATATTTCCCTCTTTTTATTTTACCACACAGTAAAAAGTTTTGGGTTAAATTTAAAACCTATCGGAACATATTTTAAACCACCTTGGAATTAAATTGAAAGTTAAATCCGAAATGGTTTATATGTTAAACCATATAGGAATTAAAAATTTGTTTTTCTTTATGTTATTTCTTTTAGTTTTATTTTAATGCCAAAAAATAATTAAATTTCTCTCTTAAAAAACTAATAAAAAATAAACGTCAAACGTCATCAACAATTGTATTTCATCAAGTTTAAAATAAACACTGAACAAGGAATTGAAAACAGCTGTTGTATTGAGTGAGCAAAAAAAAATTATTCATTCAATGAAAGTGTGGCAAAATGTTTGCAATGTACGGAAAAATAAAAATTTATAGATAATTTTATGTTATCAAAATTTGTGATCCAGAAAGTGAAGTTTCGATTCCGACCGGAATATAATTATCAAGTAAGTATTGACTACAAACGTTTTGCAATCGTTTTTAATTAATTTTTGTTTAACCTTACTTTTAGACCAGCTGAATCTTAAAGCAGAAGGCAGTGACTGGAATTTTTGATCGGGCAGTACATTCATTAACTTTGAAAACCTTCCATAAACAATTAATTACACAATACTGATCCAGCAGCTGCTTTTGTTTCTTTTTGATGGAACGACATCAACAAACCGTGCCGAAATTGATTTGGAAGACCTCCAGGAATGGTTTCGTAATATAGAAGAATTATCACTTATCCATGTAGTCAGGCCCGGATTACCCTTAAGGCGAAGTAGGCAACTGCCTAGGGGCCCGCATCAGCTAGGGGCCCACGCTAGCTTTTAATTTAATTTATTTTTTTTTAATTTTTTTTATTTCATTTGACTCACTTTGTCATTCCGTGTGTAACGCATCGAAATATCGGTCGGGGACCCCATAAAGTATATATATTATTGATCAGTGATCGATTCTAAGCAGACACCGGATTTTAAAAACCAAAAACACAAAATTTAAAGTTTTCATCAAAATTAAAAAATTTTATTGTGTTCGAAATAAAATATTTTTCTGTAATATTTTTTTTTATTTTCATCGCAAGTTTAAAATAAAACGTTTTCCAAAAAATTTAAAATGATATTTATCAAAAACAAAAAAAAAAAACATAAAACCCAAAAAAAAAACGTTTTTTTTTTTGTAGAAAATAATAATTGGAAATATGTTTATAAACTTTTTATATATGTAAATTGAATCCTTCATATCTTTGGTCCGATAAATTGGAGTAGCATACCATTGGAAATGCATTTCAGTCCATTAATTGACTTTTTTTGAATATTTTATAATCATAAAATAACGCCCGACTAAATAAAGCATGTTCTGAAAATGAAGCTGTTTAGCGAGCTATAATTTTTGAAATTAAGGGGGTTTTATTATTTTTGTATATTAATAATATGGGTGGGTAAATGTGATAAAATATGAAAGGGTAAATGTGCTTAAAGATAAATTGTAAAGGAGTGTTAGGGCAACATCAGTCTATGGTCGGATTCAAATTATTTGTTGGGAAATTATTAGTTCAGAGATCACGAAAATAAAAAAAAGGCACTTCCAAAAATTGTTATAAGCACATAAAAGATTCCACTTTAAAGCGATCGTATTCTCAATGAAAATTTCTTTCAGCAACAAGCCAAACATCAAATTGAAATCCAAGCGTATCGCATGGAAAATGATTTAAGTTAAGTTAAGCGACATTATTAAAAAGGATTTTTCGAAAGTGATCCTCTTGGATGAAAAAAAAGCATTACTGCTAAATAGTCCATGAAAGGAAGCTATGAAACAAATGTTTTTTAATTAAATAAAGATACAAAATTTTAACTATTAAAAAATATGTTGCATAAATAACTAAATGCATACCAATGTTGTTTGAAGCATCCCTCATTTGTTGTACGCCGCAAACATCATTTTCCATCGAAATTTCCTTGGCAGATTCCGATTTCGCTTTTAGAGAAATTATTTTGAATTTTTAAAATAACAAAAATTCAAATAATAACAAAAGAATTTAAATATTGAACACAAACAAAAAAAAACGTTTTATTTTTTGCACTTTTCATAAATACACTCAGAAAATTATTGCAGTTACTACATGACGGTTGTTTGTGTAGTAAGTAGTAGCTGTTGTTTTTAACTACAATTTCGGTCGTTTTTGTGTAAAAAAATCTCAAACAACTTTTTTTGTAGTAGTTTCAAAAAATAAATACAAAAAAAATACTACACTGTAGTAATAGTTGATTTATGTAGTTGTTTTTAGTTTTTTTCTAAAAACTCGTTTTTTCTAGAAATTTTTATTGCAAACGAATGTGTCGAACGAGTTGGTCGTGCGGGATGCGGAAGGAATTATTTTTATACCAAATAAATAATATCTAAATAAATTAAATTACAATTTATTAAATTTAATTATAACAAAAAATATGTTTTTGGAAAAATATTCTTGAGCGAAAGAAAATAAGTGGATAAATGAGATAACAAGTGTGTATAATATAGCGCTCACATAAGCGTGCGTAAAAACCAATCGGAAAAAAACAAAATAAAATGTGTGCAGTGTTTTGTTTTCTTATGAGCGCGCCATCTTTCTTTTCTTTGTATACACAACAGAGCAGGTACATACTTTTTTGAAACATTTCAAATTAATTCTTTTTTTTTATAAATCAATTTTGCCAAAGCATTTCGTTTTTTTTTATTCCAGACAAATTTTGATCAGTAGCGGTGAAAATTTGAAATGAACTATTAAAAAAACAAAGGTAAATACAATCAATTTATTTTGTTTAACATTTTATTAATATAATTTTTTTCTTCTATAATTCCAGATAAATACATCAAAAAATTGTCATCATGTCGAAATTCTATACAACCAACTGAAATGTATTGCTTTTTAAATAAATAAATATCAATCATTTAAACGTTTAAAGCTGCCCATTCACTTGCAATATTATTGTTCAACTTTTCAAATTGTACAATAATATCGCTTGTGTGTATGTAATATTTACGGTTGTGCAATATATTGGAGAATATCAAAACACTTTTGATATTTATTGTACAAACAAGAATACTGCAATATATTTTATCAGTGTGTTGTCTATATTGTACAACTTTTATTATGTTATGTTTATGTTTATATCTTGTACAATATATTGGGTTTAAGTATTGAGCAATTTTATTTGCTGTGTAGGGTAAAACGACAATAATATTGTAAAATATTTTTTTTTTTAAGTTGAGCAATTTTATTGCAAGTGAATGGGCAGCTTAAGAAATTTTTTAAATAAAATTTCAGGCAATTGTAGAAAAAACAACTGTATTAAACAGTTTTGTAGTAGTTTTTACTACATTTTGTAGTTGAAAATCAATAGTTAAAAACAACAACATGTTCAGTTGTTTTTACCGTTTATGTAGTGGACGCCTTTTCAACGACGAAATGTAGTCAAAACAACTGTCTTTTGTAGTAGATTTTACCGACATACTTTTTTGAGTGTATCTTTTTTGGAAAACGTTTTTTTTTTTGTTTGATTTTTTATTTCGATCATGAGGAAAATATTTTAAATTTTTTTGAACTTCATCGATAAATATCTTTGATAAAAACCAAAAATAAAAAGTTTTCCGGTGTCTGATTCTAAGACATGCTAGCGATGTCTGTCCGTCCGTCTGTCCGCCCGTCCGTCTGTCAGTAGTTAACACGATGCAGTCCAAACTAAAAAAGCTAGACCTCTCAAGTTTGGCATAAATATGTCTTATGCTCCTAGGCAGGTTAGGTTCAGAAATGGGCCAAATCGGACCAGGGGGAAAAAAGTTCCCCCTTAAAGAACTGAACCAACCTCTTAAAAATGTTAATTTTTTTATATTTTTGTGAACCAAATGAGACATTTTTATGTTCGTAGAAGTTTATAGTCCTGCGCTTGGACCCAGGGGATTAAAAAATGTCGCTTTTTTTTCCCGCCCCTTTTTTAAGGGCGTGGATAAAAAATAATTTAAATAATTATAAAACTATAATACTTTAGTGCACAAAGCAGACAAAAATTAACTTGTAAACATATAACGCCCCTGTCAAGATTTTTTTTTTTAATTTTTTTACATGTTGGAAGGTATAATAGATTCGGCACAGCCGAATTTAACACTCTCACTTGTTTTAATTTATTTTGTTTATTTTATTTGTTTAACCGAAAAGTGGTAAAAATACCTTCGTGTCGTGGTAGCATAACAGATCAAACCCTCTGGTAGGAATCGAACACTGTTTCCATTTTACCCCTTTTTAGAGTTCTCTTATGCTTTTTTTTTCCTTCTTAGAAGAAATTTTTAAAATACTTTTTCTTAAAAAAGGCTTTCAGGAAATGAAACATTACTTCTAAGAAGATCAAAAAAGGAAAAGAGAATTCCAGAAAGGGGTAAACTACAATACAAAAAACAGCGTAATTTAGAAAAAAGTTACATTGTGCTTGGAAAATTTGAGTTTTTTTATTTTTTTGGAATTATAAAAAATCTGAAGGGGCCCCGAGACATGTATTGCCTAGGGGCCCCGACATGGCTAATCCGGCCCTGCATGTAGTTTTACTGAGTTTGGGTGAAAAATGCATCAACATTCCTCTTCATTTTAACTTTATTCAGGTATTTGATCTGTATTTTAAGTCTTCTTATTTATTCAATACACAAAAATATTGAAAAAAACATAACCTTTTGTTTTATTTATTTTTGGGTAAATTTTATGAAAGGGGTACTAATTTTAGTCCTGCCTAGATTAAAATTAACACCCGTTTAGGTATACAATTGTTTACATTAATAAGACTATTTGGGAATTATTTTAACACCAAAAAAAAAGGTTAAAAAGCCACTCTCTCACTCTCTTTTTATCTCTTTAAAAGTACACTTTTAAAGGAATAAATTTAATTCTTTTTGTCTTTGATATATATACACACCAGCTAGGAATTAAAATTAACCCAAAACTTTTTACTGTGCATCCTTTTCTTTAAAAACCAAAAACAAACTGACATTTTATCATATATAACCCACTTCATTTGATTTTTTCCAAAAAAAACTTACTATACACCGTAACATACAGTTACAAATAATATATAAAAATAACAAAACAATAACAAATATTTACTTGTCTAACAACTAAACTTCACCCCACGACAAGAAAAAAAACAACAACAAGTTTTAAAAAACTGGTATTTCACCATGCTCTTGTTTAACGAGTTTTCAACAGTTTAAGGTGAAACTAATTTGAAATTCAGGGCCTTGCTTATAACTTTTGAACCACTGAACCGATTTTGCTGAAATTCAAAACCAAACAAACTTGGGGAACGACAAATATATATGCTAAGCTTCAGCCCCCTCAGAACTGTCATTAGAAAGATAGAGGGGTTTTAATCTTGTAAATTCGCAAAATACCCTTACCGAAATTTACTCTTTTGCTCATAACTTTTCAACCACTGAACCGATTTGGCTGGATTGCAATACCAACCTGACCAGGTAAATGACCAACATATATGCCACACTTCAGTAGCCTCTGTGAAGTCTTTCAAAAGTTAGAGTGTTTTCAACGGACAGACAGACAGACGGACGGACGGACATTGCTAGATCGACTTAAAATCGATCAAGGATCATGAATTTCGATGTGTTACAAACGGAATGACAAACTTATATATACCCTCTATCACTAGAGTGGAGGGTATAAAAAAATATTTTAGCATAAAGGCCTTTTCACATATGAGGTGAAATATCATTCGAAAGAGATTTCGATTATATGGTCTGTATCATTTTATACACAACCATATGATCGAAATCTCGTTCGAACGAGATTTCACCCCAGGTGTGAATTGGGTATAAATGTGATAATTTTTAGTCACCTTTTCTAATAATGTTGGTGTATTTCACCATATTTCTTTTGGTATATTTTACCAAGTTTTTACTTAAAAAGCATACGCATTTTCTTTAAAATTTTTTACATAAGCGTTTTGACTAAATTGCGAAAACTACTTCGACAGTTTATTTAAATCATAAGAAGTATCCAGAGTCTTGCTGCCAGCCCTGGCAATGTAGCAAAAGAGTACTTCTTTCAATTTTCAATTTAAATTTTTATTGAGACTCAAAAGTTTGGATCACAAAAGCAGCTGTATAAAGATAACATTGAATGCAAAAAACTTAAAACTATAAAGTATTGTTTTAATAAACATTTATGACATTATGATTTAAAATAAGGCCACGTTCACACTACAAGAACTTACCATGGTAAATTGAGATGATTTTGTGATTTTTCTTTATGCTAGTACAATTTAGAGTTGATTTTGTAAATCACTATGTGATTTTGTTCAAAGGAAAATCACATAGAGATTTTAAAATCACGCAAGTCTGTATACAGAGACGGTATTCATTTAAGTTAGCAAAGGAGTTAGAATCCTCATGTAAAATTCCAATTGGGGACATGTACTTCTTTCAAAAAATACATGAGTGGTATTCAGAGTCTTGCTTGCCAGCCCTGGCACTGGTTGTAAAAGAGCACTTTTCAAAATTACTTTTCAAAATACATGTATTTTTTTAAAGAAGTACTCTTTTGCTTCATTGCCAGGGGTGGCAACAAGACTCTGAATACCTCTATGTATTTTGAAAAGTAATTTCAAAAAGTGTTCTCTTACTACCAGTGCCAGGGCTGGCAAGAAGGACTCTGAATACCTCTATTATGTTTAATTTATGCCAGATTTTTGTTAACTCCGACACAGATTTTTTTACGTGTACGCGTTTAATTTTAACGATTTTGGATAATTTTAAACCAGCCGCTGGATAGTGCATTGCTCGATTACTGGCAACACTGCTTTCTGCCCAAATTTTTGTTACACATTTTTTGGTCACCCTGTTTATGTATTTGACAGACAGTCAGCTGACAGTCGATTTTCGGGAACTAAAAAAATAAAATAAATAAAAAATTATAACATTACGAAAATTACAACAAAGAAATTTAAGCTTTTTCTTGTTTTTGCTTCGTTTTATATTAATTACAACTTAATTATTTAAAAATTAGCTGATATCGAATTATGAACGAATGTTGCGGCAGTGAAATACGCAGCGAATCCATTTCCAACATGTTAAACACAATTGTCGATTCCAAAATTATAAGTATTGAAGTATTTACGGCAGCTGTGGCGATTCTCTTTGTGGTTGTCTTGCTAAAGAACAAATTTCGAAATTTTTGTGGAACATGAATCGTGTCCAATTGAGCAGCTAGAACAGACGGTGCATAAAAACAGAAGTTGTACATTTACGGAAACAAAAACCAATGTAGTATAATTAAGGCTCCAAGATAACAATATGTATTTATTATATACACATTTTTGTAAATATACCACCATTATTATACTAATGACTCAACTTAAATATATTTAATTTTTTTACCACTAAGGGGGGGAGGGGGGGCTTGCATTAAACATTTCAACTAAATAGCCTCATTGCCCCCTTCAGAAGATGAAGGGTGAAGTTGCACTCCCAACACTGTGAAATAACCAAATGATGACAATTTTTTCCACCACAATTTTGTTGTTTAAAATACTCTGAATCTTAGCAGAAGCTACATATGCAACATGTTATGTTAGCACAAAAATTATTTTGGGGACAAAAAATTAAAAATGGCAATTGTATTTACAGCACTGGGAAATATCAGAAGGATGACAATTTTTCCCTCCAAAATTTAAAATTATTTTTCAATTTACAGACCATATGTTCCGAATTTTGTAGTAAGGAATCCTAACAACAGGAGCTATGTTAGCACTAATACATGCACCCAAAAAACACTTGCACTTTTTAGCCAAATTTTTGGTAAAAATACAACTCACTAAGTGCTTTTGCGTAATTTAGCAAACATTTTTAGAACAAAAACTTGGTTAAATTACGCAAAAGCACTTGCGTGTGGTGTTTATAACAAAATTCTGTTAAAATATGTATTTTTGGTTCACATTTTAACTTTAAAATTTCTTTTATATAAAGTTCAAATGATACGTACACAGAAAAAAATAATTCATATCTGGAATAAATTTTTTCATAAATAGTATGAATCGTACTTGACTTTTTTTCCCCAAACTTTTTTCATACAGAGCATGAACTTGGTCATACATATTATGAATAAATTTTTAATGGAATTTTTGGTTAAAATGCGTGGATTTTTGTCTAAATTAAAGAAAAATTTAACTGTTGTGAATGTATTCCGAGTGATCGTTGTAACGCCTCGGGATATTTATGTTAATATATTGACATAAAAACAGAAATAGCTCCATCTATTTGGAATTAATAAATGTTATAGAAGCTATTTAGCTCAAGCAAATTAATCATTTATTAATAAAAAAATATTACATATTTGCATATATATAGAAAGTCATTAAAAAAGTGCATTTCTTGACGTTTGGAATTTAACTCTTCGTTGATTAAAAAAACAGCAAAAAGGAAGACTGATTAACATCAATAGATTTTCTTGACTAATTACTCGCAATTCATAGTGTTCCAAACCTTTGATTTCATAGGATGCATTGTCATCAGTTTTGTTTTTTTTTTGTATTTTCCAGAGAATTCATTCTACGAATAAAATATGATAAAAAAACAAATGCAAATTTAACCCAAATCGTTTAAAAATCTTGCTTATAAAAGTTATCTTACCTTTTTCTTTGTGGAATTCCGCGGTGTCCATTATTAACATCTTCGATTTAAATTTGAGAAAATTATTTTTTTTTTTTTTTCAATACAAAACAATTTTTTTTTGTACTAACTTGATTTTTTTATATTTTTTTTATAATAGTAAATAAATTTAAAAAATCATAAATAGTATGAATTTGTTCAAATATAACATGAATTGTAATCAATGAATCCAATTCATACTATTTATGTACAAAATTTGTTCTGTGCACAGAAAAAAAAAAGTTCATTCATGGAATAAATTTGTTCATAAACTGTATGAATCTAACATGACTTTTTTTTCCCAAATCTTTTTTATACAATGTATGAATTTGTTCATACATATAATAAATAAATTTACGGTAATTTTTTCCGTAAATTTCTGCAAATTTTCTACACAAATTATATTTTGCGAACAATAATAACAATATTTTGATATCAGTTTACTTAAAAAAAGTATATTTGCGCCCTAAAAGACGCGTTTTATTAACCTAAATGGCGTCTTTACACAAAAATTACATAACATACAAAATATATTATATATATATATATATATATTAGAGTGTCCCTTATTTTGGAAATGTTGGAAATCTTGAGACGGTACCCGCTCATTTTTTTCCTTTTGACTTAAAAATAACTCAGGAAAAATTTTACGCCCCTAGGACCACGCCTTCCCTACGCGACGGGGCCTTAAAGAGCGGGGCCTAAAAAATCATTTTTCCATACAAACCAAAAAAATTTTTTTTTTATTTTTAATTTTTTTGTTATTAATTATTATATTACTTGGTTTGCTTATTCACGACAAAAAATTTGATTTTGGAGGGATAAGTCTTTCAGCGCTAAAAAATTTTTCGCAAAAAAAAAATTTGGGCGGCCGGGGTCCTACAGTAAAAAATTTTTAAAAAATATTTTTTTTTAGTTTTGACCAGCAACGGTTTTAGTTGCTATGTTGCTTTAAATGATATATATTCCAAAAAAAAAATTATTCATATCTGTGACATCTTTATCTTTTTCGAAAAAAAAAATTTTGAGCCGTAGGAATCCTACGGTAAAAAATTTTTAAAAAATATTTTTTTTTAGTTTTGAAAAGCAATGGTTTTAGTTTTTATGTTGTTTTTAATGATATATATTCCAAAAAAAATATTATTCATATTTGTGACATTTTTATCGTGTATCGAAAAAAATCATCAATGCATTTTTTACCCTTTTTTAGAACACGATTAAGATGTCACAGATACAAAAAATATTTTTTTATGAATATATATCATTTAAAGCAACATAGCAGCTAAAACCGTTGCTGGTCAAAACTAAAAAAAAATATTTTTTAAAAATTTTTTACTGTAGGACCCCGGCGGCTCAACATTTTTTTTTGCGAAAAATTTTTTAGCGCTGAAAGACTTATCCCACCAAAATCAAATTTTTTGTTGTGAATAAGCAAACCAAGTAATATAATAAATAATAACAAAAAAATTAAAAATCAAAAAAAAAATTTTTTGGTTTGTATGGAAAAATGATTTTTTAGGCCCCGCTCTTTAAGGGCCCGTCGCGTAGGGAAGGCGTGGTCCTAGGGGCGTAAAATTTTTCCTGAGTTATTTTTAAGTCAAAAGGAAAAAAATGAGCGGGTACCGTCTCAAGATTTCCAACATTTCCAAAATAAGGGACACTCTAATATATATTAAATTCATATAAAATTTGCCAGATTATCGTCCAGAATATTGTAGTGTCTTTTAGCACTTCATAAATAATCCATATTACATAAAATTTTTTAGCAATAATTGGTAGAAAACATTAAAATTTGTCCAATCATACAAGATAAATTGCCCTAAAAAAATTAAGAAAAAATGGTATTTTACTACAAAATATTTTAGCAATTTTATGTTCTACATACCTTTTCTCCTCCTTAATACATATCCGCCATGGTAAACCAATTTTAAATCCCATTGTTGACATTTTCCAAGCAAACAAAAAAAGAAAAAATATATTTTTACAATTTTTTTATATTTCAAAAACAAAAAAAGTTGTTTATTTTTTTGGAAATTGAAAATATATGAACACATTTATAAATAGTAAAAATTTATTAATAAATAGTATGACCTGAAATCAATGAAAGCAGTTCATATTATTTATGTACAAAATTTGTTCTGTGTATCAATACTTTATCAAAAATTTTGAAATTTTAACACTACTGCAAACGACGCAAAATAAAGTTCAGAAATTTATGTATGATACATTTTATGTTTTGATACATGTTAACAATCAAAGTTTGCTAACGAAAAAGTCCTTAAATAACAAAAAACAACAGATATTTTCAAATATTAACGATTTAGTATTTAAATAGCTTTAATTAAAATCATTACCATTGATACAACCAATAGTAAGGAAACAAAATTTCATTACCATTGACATTAATTCAATGGGAATTAAATTAAACCATCATAAACTGATCCCTTTAATTAATTAGTCCCATCTGTGCTAGTAGTTATGAATTTATTGTGCGGCCTAAAACTATGCTATACAAAATAAGTGTATCGTATTAAGAGGCCTATTCATAGAAAATAGTCAACTTAATTATAAGTCAATTTATTTCCTGTGTTTGTTGCAGACCTTCGAAAATTTAATTCACTATTAAATTTTTTAATTTCATAAAATTTCATTAATTAATTAATTCATGCTTGAATTAATTTATTTAATTAAATTTAAGTTAAAAAAAACTTAATACATTTTGTGAATAATTCAATTTTAATTGTTTTTTTGTCAGTTAAAATAACTAACATTGTTAGTTGATTTAACTGAAAAAGTAGTTGACCCCAAAACAACTTACAAAGTAGTTATTTTAACTGACATTTTCAGTTGATTTTACTAACATAATTTTTTGAGTGTAACATCATTTTGCTAAAATTTAACCAACATTATTTTTCAATTGGATGTTTTGGACTATAGTAACTCAGTTTTGAAATAATAACGCGGTTAAAAATATTTTCTAATGAAATTTTAGAGAATCGTAATAAAATTTTGGTAAATGTCCCACGCTTCAATCTTTAACGTGCTTAAGGTCTTTCAACTTATCACAAGATAAGTTGCACAAAAAAAAATCCATGCAACATTTTACGAAATAAGCTTTCGTAGCTATTTCTTTCGTAAAATACACGAAAGTTTCGTTTATTTTACGAAAATATTTTTAGAAATCATTTTTAAAAATTTATTATTTAAAATTTAATTAACCTAACCTAGAATCCACGAATGCTTCGGTTATTTCACGAATAATTTTTTTTTAATTTACGAATTAAATTTTAAAATTAAACGAAATTACGATTTTTTTTTCTTTATGTAGATTATAAAAATGAATAAAAATTTTGGAATTTAAATGGAAGGGAATGGATTTTTAAACAGTAAATAATTCTTTAAGGTCAAACTTAAACGGTGCACATTGGGAACTTTGTATGGAAAAGGCGCGCATCGACGTTTTTTTTATTATAACTCTTGAACGGACAGTAATTTCACGACATTCTTTACCATTATAAAAACTGGAGACCTTAAGGAACTCACTCATGTGTATTGGACATTTTTCGCATTAGTACCCTACTTGTAAATTTAAGGCAAAGTTGGTTAATTTATTCATATAAAAAAAAAATAAATGTCAGTTATTTAAAACAGTTACGGATTTTAAGTGACAATATAACAGCTTGCCATTCAATACAACGTGTTTTCTTTCATATTTTGGTAAAGTATACACCCTACACTAAAATAACGTGCAAAATTAACTGTTTTCTATCTATTATCATTTTCGATTTTTTAAACAAAAATAATGCGGAAAATATCAAACAAAGAAGCAACACACGGTAAATAAGCATTATTTGCAATAATTGTTAAGTTTTTTGGTAAAAAAATATTAAAAAAAACATTACTCTACAATCGGTACTTCCAACTTTTCTGTCTGTCTTTTTAGGGATATATTTGGATCGGACTCAATCATAAAGATACTAAAAACATCTTGCAGGTTGTTTGTTTTTGAATTTTCTCTGTTAAAAGTTTCTTTTATAATTTTTAAAATGCGATCTTTTCAGAGCCGGCTCCGATAATTGTCAATTTTTGTATAAATAATGTCATGAGCTAGAATTGTATGCATAGTGGTACTCATGGGTCACCAACCATACTTATTAACTAATAATTTTTCAGTTCCATGTATGTGTTTTCTAAATTTAACTGAATTAATTTTTCATTTGCGTTGATACACAGAGGTATTATATCAACCCGTTTTATAATATCTTCTTCTATTCCAGTTATTTTGGCCGTAACTGCGGCCAAAAAAGCCTTTTAGTTGCAAGCATTAGGTGAAACTCCTTTTGCCTTAAAAAAGTGAGGTAGGGTATCAAAATCAACAATTATTGGAAACCGCAGTTTTCTGTTAACAATAAAGATAATTAAAGTAAAATGTGTAATAAAACGAGTAATAATAAATTGTTTTAGAAAATAATAACTTTAATATATTTATTTTTCGTTAATAGACCCCACTTTAAACCTCATTTCAGGGCGCAGCTGCAACTGGCTGCACAAGTTTCTACCCCAGGAGTATTAAGTAATACTTCTAGTTTATTGTACAAAAAGAATCGACATTCCCTTTCGTTCCCCACAAAAGTTGCATTCCAAAATATAAACAGTTTTTTCTAATTTTTCAAAAATTGTCAGTTTTTGACGGCATGTATTTCCTACTTAAAAAGAGTAATATTAAAAACCATAAAATGGGTAATAAAGGTACTAGTTATAGCTACAATCTCCACTTAATTTCAGGAAAATCGCATTATTAGAAGTAGTTTTAAAAAATAAAATAAAAAAAGTCTTCAAAAAAAAATATTTTTTTCAAATTTATTCAAAAAGTCCTTACTTTGAATTTATGTCCTGACTAAACTAAGCGATGGATTTTCTTTCTATGAACGGTTTTCTTTCTCCTAGGGTGTCTACTTAGCGAATACGAGCATAAATTGTAAATAACTAAACATTTGTTTGGCTCTCAAATGCGCACCTAGGATCCAATGTGCGGTGTTTAATGAACATAAAAAAAATCTATTTTTTTTACGAATTTTTGTACAATACATACACAGAAAAAAGTATTGTTTAAAAATTTTCAGAGCACATCACTATTTTTTTCGGGACTTTAACAAAATGTAAAAACCTAAAAAAATTTTCCAAACTATTTTTTTCCAAAAAGCATTTAAATGAATTTGTTTACTTCAAAACAAAAAAAAGTTAGCACAAAAGGACTTAAAGTTTTTTAATTTTTTTTAAATCATTTAAATTGGATTTTTTTTGAAAAATTTTAAAACATTTTTCTGTTATTAGAAAATTTTGCTGATACTGTGACGTAGAAAATTGTGATTTTTTTTTTGGGTATTTTAAAATTTTGAAATTTTAAAAATGTATGAACCATGACAACTTTTCATATGATAAAAATTTTAAGGCATTTTAGTATAATTTTCTGTTTTAAGCAGTCATGGTATAGGTAATTTCGGATCGACCGTCACCCTTCAGTGATGTTTTTTGCTCTGCCTTAACCGCGCCAATTGACCTTAAGTATAATTTCTTAATGTAAATATTAAATATATTTCCCAGTGAATAAATGCACGCACTTTAGACTCTACAATTGGCTTCATAAATGTAACAAATATTTAAATTTTTGTGCAAGAGTTGCTCATCCAAAAAATCCCTCTTTTTAGAGTCAAAAATTCGTATTTTTAAACTTAAATCCGAGTACAATACGAGTCTTTATCGACAAATTTTCAAACAAAATACTTGCTATGGTTATTTTAAGCTCTTTTGAGACATCTTTTTGGAGCTTTTGAAAGGTTCTTTTTTAGCTCCGAAAAAAGTGTGTGTTTTTGACAATTTTTGATACCAAAATTTTTTTCCATATTTGAATTATTTTGGACTCTGAAAAAAGTGTATTCAAAAAACAAAAATTTTCTTATTTTGGAGCGTCCCAACATTGGATTGGGTACTTGTAATAAAATCAAATTTTAGAGCGTTCCAAAACTCATAGAAAAAATAGTTTTTTGGGTGCACTTTTTCCAGAGTCCAAAATGATTCAAATATGACACAATATTTTTATTATCAAAACAAAAGCCTTCTCACTCAGAAAATTATGTAAGTTACTACATGTTAGTTATTTGTATATTTTACAGTAGATAGTTGTTTTCAACTACAAAGTCAATTGTTTTTGTATGAAAAATATCAAACAACTATTTCTGTTAGTTATTTTAAGTCGTTTTTTTTAATAACTAACAAAAAAGTACTGTAATGTAGTAACAGTTATTTAAAGTAGTTAATTTTATTTTTTTTTATCTCTGAAAAATTTTCAAAGTTTTTGTCCAAAAAAAAATCGTTATTTTTATTTTTCACAACTTTTTTTTAAAAAAAAAACTTGGAAAAAATTTGGTCTCCAATTTTTTTTTTTTTTTGAAAAATGTTTTGAAAAAAAAAAAAAATATATATTGATTATTTTATTTTTACTACATTTTAGTTGTTTTGACTACAAATGTAAGTAGTTTTTACTACAAAAGTCAGTTGTTTTTTGTCAGTTAAAATAACTAACATTGTTAGTTGATTTAACTGAAAAAGTAGTTGACCCCAAAACAACTTACAAGTAGTTATTTTAACTGACATTTTCAGTTGATTTTACTAACATAATTTTTTGAGTGCTCCACAGAGCTATTATTAAACTTTAGTCTTGGGTTGAATAGCTCTGTAAAGTGATCAATGTTTTCAGCTCAGCTCTTTTAAGTGAAATATTTCATGCTTAAAGCTCAATAGCTCAAAATCGGACCAGGGGGAAAAAAGTTCCCCCTTGAGGAACTAAACCAACCTCTGAAAAACACGATTTTTTTAAGTGTTTTTTTTTATATTTTTGTTAAACAAATGAAACAAATTTATGCAAGAAGATGTTTAGAGTACTGCACTAGGACCGGGGGTCTAAAAAAATTTTTTTTTGTTTTTGCCCGCATCCCTTTTTAGGGCGTTGATGTAAAAAATAGTTTAAATAATGATAAAATTGTATTACTTTAGTGCAAAAAGCATAACAAATACATAGTACACTCAAAGAATTATATGGGTAAATTCCACTGAATATTCACTTAAAACAACTGAAATTTTATTTAAAAACCAGTCCACTGTTTTTTCATTTAAAATAAAAACACATTACAGTCAATTTTAAATGTTAATTTAATGACTAACCAAAACATTAAAAAACTAGTGAATATTCTGTTATTTTGTATTGAAAAACAGTAAAACTATAGAAGAAATTTTTTACTGCCGAAATTAAATGTAACAGAAAATTCGTTTTTAATACAGTAAATAATTTTTTGTAAACTACAGAAACAGTAAAAAAATTAAATCCTTTATAAAATAAGTGATTTTTCTTTTAAAATGACTTTACTGATTACTTTTTAAAATAACCTACAAACAGTTAATGACATAATTTTCTTAGTGTAGTAAATTAGTTAACATTTTTCGAGAGCCAAATTAGAATTCGGCTGTGCCAAATCTTTTATACCCTCCAACATGCAAAAAATAAAAAAGAAATTGCAGGGGCGTTTTATTTTTTTCTTGGGGGTCGGTGGTGGTAATTTGGGGGGGGGGGGGCAAACTTCCTATCGAGTATGTGTTTAAAAATTCATTCTTATGCTAAACAAATACAAGTTTATCTATATTTAAAAAAAAAATATTCCACGCCCATAAAAGGGGGCGTGGAATAATACTATACTACTTCTTGTAGTATAAAAATGTTGCATTTGTTAAACAAAAACACAAAAAAATCATGTAAAAAAACGGTATTTTTCAAAGGTTGGTTTAGTTCTTCCTCGTCCGATTTTGCTAATTTACAAACTTAACCTGCCTAGGAACATGAGACATATTAGTGCCAAATGTCGGGAGTCTAGTTTTTTTTATTTTGGACTGCATCGTGTTAACTACAGACCGACAGACGGATGGACAGACGGACGGACATCGCTAGAATGTCTTAGAATCGATCACTGATCATAAATATATATACTTTATGGGGTCCTAGACCGATATTTTGATGTGTTACGCACGGAATGGCAAGGTGAGTATACCCCCATACTATAGTTGGAGGGTATAAAAATGTCAATTTATAGAAATTCTTTACGAGAACACACTTGTTTCCATTGATAAGTGGTGTAAGTATCATAAATGATATCTGGGAAAGCTGAGGGCCAATTCTGTTTCTGTGATAAATTTATCACTGAAAAAATAATGTCACTTTGCCTATTAGTTTTCAATGAAGTAAACTGACATATTTTTTCATTCATATGTTTTTCACAGAACCAGAATCGACCACCTGGACATAAATGAATGAGAAAGATTAGAAAGATAAAGAATGAATAACTGACAAAAGAGCTAAAAGAGCGGATATGAACGAAATAATTCACATAGCTCAGTTGAGTGAATCGTTCAATTGAACTAGTTCGTTAAAGTGCTACACAACTTTATTTTTTACCTGCGACGCGCGAACAGAAGATATAGACCGATTTTGATAATTTTAGTTTTTAAATGCTTGTTTTTTTTTTACCACTATTATTAGTTGATCTGAGCAATTTGTTGAAATACGCACCACCCTACTGTACATTGCAGAAAAACAAAATTGTTCACAAATTTTTTAGAAAATATTGCTATTTTCTTTTTTAACTTTTAAAAAATAATATTAAATTGTAAATTAGCATTCTAAAAAGCTAGACAAATATCTTTAGGTAAAAGTTTTTAGTTGTACATAGATGAAGGTTATATGTCATAAAAATGCGTGGGTGTCCAAACTATTAAGAGTGACTAATATTGAAACAATTTTGTTTCCTTAAACAAAAAAAAACGTTCTGAAATTAGATCATTTTGAAATTGTCAGTGTCAGTCTATTTAAAAAGAACGAATTTGAAATTTATGATCTTCATTTGGTAAAACCCGTTCTTGAATGTGTTAACAATTTGTCATTGTTTGTTTAGTATTTAAAATGTCAAAATAAAGAAAACTCCCAAAATTAGTAAAAACATGCATACAAATGTATTAAACTGATTTGATTTATGATTTTAGTACATGGTACAAAATCTACATATGAAGTACATTAGAGTGGACAGAAAAATCCATTTTAATATGTACCGAGTTTACTATTATGTAGTTTTGATAAAATTACTTAAATAATACCGATCTACAACAGAGCTTCGAAGGATTTCATTCCTTAATTCGATTTGGCATTCTGAATGAAATTTTTTTGGCATTCTGAATGAAAATTTAGTGATTGCATTTCCCAATCACATTTGAGCGAATAGAATGAATTCACTTTAGACTCATTCGATTTATAAATATCGAATGCATTCGATTTATTTTTCATTCAACTTTCAAAAATCGAATGCATTCGATTTTTTTTCATTCGACTTTTAAAAATTGAACACTCAGAAAATTATGTAAGTTACTACATGTTAGTTGTTTGTATATTTTACAGTAGTTAGTTGTTTTTAACTACAAAGTCAGTTATTTTTGTATGAAAAATATCAAACAACTATTTCTGTTAGTTATTTTAAGTCGTAATGTAGTAACAGTTATTTAAAGTAGTTAATTTTATTCTTTTTATCTCTGAAAAATTTTCAAAGTTTTTTTCCATTTTTTTTATTTTCACAACTTAAAAAAAAAAAAAAAAAAAAAAAAAACGGAAAAAATTTGGTCTTCAATTTCTTTCTGAAAATTTTTTTGAAAAAAATATGTATTGATTATTTTATTTTTACTACATGTTAGTTGTTTTGACTACAAATGTTAGTAGTTTTTACTACATAAGTCAGTTGTTTTTTGTCAGTTAAAATAACTAACATTGTTAGTTGATTTAACTGAAAAAGTAGTTGACCCCAAAACAACTTACAAAGTAGTTATTTTAACTGCCATTTTCAGTTGATTTTACTAACATAATTTTTTGAGTGTAGAGTAGATTTTCTTTTCATTCAATTTGAAAAATCTAATGGCTTATTCATTCATTTAATAAAAAACTAACCAAGATAGAGCAAAACGGGGTCAATTTTTTGTCCATAGTATCGCCAACAGTAATATGTGCGTTTTTAAAATTTTCGAGTACACCAATTTTTTTGGATTCAAAATTAGAGCATTAGGGTCATTGTATATAAAGAGAATCGTCGATACTATGGACCAAAATTTGGCTTCGTTTTGGTCTATCTTTTTAAAAAATTGATTGCTTTTGCAGTGGAATGATAAAAGAATCGAATGCATTCGATTTTTCTAAATCGAATGAATTCCAAGGACTGCATTCAATGTTGATTTATATTGATTAAATCGAATGCATTCACTGATAATGAAAATTGATTGGATTTTTTTGAGAATTCATTCTAAAAGAATGTCATTCTTCAAAGCTCTGATCTACAACGAATTACTTGTAGAATTCTGCAACCCAAATTTGTGAAACCAAGCAAACAGAATCAATAAAAATACTGCAAAACTTTATCTGTTTTTTTTAAATTGAATGGCAGAGCATTCTGTTAAAATATTTCAGCAAAAAATTTGCTAAAAATTTTTTAAAGTAATTTTCCTTTTAGTGTAGCGAAAACTACCATCCTAAAGTTTGGCACGAATATGCTTAAGTTCCGAAATGGTCATAATCGGACCAGGGGGAAAAAAGTTACCGCTTAAATGGGTCCAGGGTAAACGAAAATGTCATTTATTTTGTCCCGCCCCTTAAGTGAGCCAAGGTAAAAAACTAATTAAAATAAAATTGTATAACTATAGTGCAAAAAATATAATAAATGAATTAGTGAACATTTATCGCGAGAAGGAAGAAAAAATAATTTATATTAAAACACTTTTTTAGATAATATCGCTTATTTACTTCAATAGTGACATAACTCAATAAACTTGATTTTGCAGAACGCGTGTTGTAGCCATTAATGCACATATAACAGCAAAATATGAAATTTTCCACTTACAATTTAAATATGTTATAGACAAGCGAGGGTACAAGGGGGAAAAAGAGGAAATTTTCCCCCAAGACAAAATTAAAAAAAAAAAAATAGGAAAAAAAAGTGGAAAAAACGAAGAGAGAATGAAATTTTCTAAAAAATGTTCCAGAGAAAAAAGTCTCGAAATCCAAAAAAATTTTCATATAAAATTTTTTATATAAAAAATCTGATGATTTTTAAAGGGAAAATCTAAAAAAAAAATTATTAAAAAAATCTAAAAATTTTTAAAGGGAAAATCTGAAAATTTTTAAGGAAAAATGTTACTGAATCTAAAAATTTTCCATGAAAAAATATTGTCGATCCGGAAGACCTTATTAAAAAAATAAGAAACAAATTATCGAAATTAGAGAAGTTTTCATAGAAAAAACTGTCAATTTTCAAAGGGAAAATTTTCAAAGGGAAAATATTTAAAGGAAAAATGTGACTACAACATTTCCAATCGAAATTCAGAAAAGATCAATTGTTATTCAGAAATTCCAATTGAAATTCAGAAAAGCCTAATTGAAATTCAGGAATCTTAAACATTTTCTATGAGAAAATATCCATTGATTTAAAAAGTTCTTATTAAAAAAGAAAAGAGGAAAAAAGTCTCAAAATCTAAGAAGTTGTCATAAAAAAAATTCGAAAATTTTTCATAGAAATTTTCAAAGGGAAAATCTTTAAAGGAAAATTTTCTATGAAAAAATATCTGTTTTTGAAATTTTTTTTTGTAAAAGTTCAATTTTAGTATAGAAAAATTATGTAGAATCCTGATTGTTTTTTGCATAGAAAAATGTCTGAATTTGTTTTACATTAAAAAATATTTGTCTTCTACATAAGAATAGGAAAAATGTCTAACAATAAGAATCTTAACCTAACCTAACCTAACGTCAGAAAAACTGTTTCACAAAATCGGAAAGTTTTTGTTTATGTTTCAAAAAATAAAAATGTTGAATGATTGTCTCTAAATTTGTTGTTTATCTAAAAATTGAATAAATATACATACATTACATACATACATATTATTTATAAAAAGTGGCCCGAATTTTAAAATTAAATTAGGAATATTGCGACTCAATCTTTTAAAGTTGTTACAAAAAAAATTTCAGAACTTGAGAATAAAAATCAGAAATAGAAAATTTTTAAGGATTGTAGAGTTTTTGTTTTTGAAATATATTTATATTTCTAAAATAAAAAAATTAAAAAAAAAAATTCTGAATGTTTTAGGATCTGAACATTTTGTGATGGAAAAATTTCTTTATAAATTAAAATACATACCGGTATTTCCGGTTCTGAATCTGGTACCGGTTCTCAAAAAACAAAAAGATGCTTGCTGTGTTTTTCAATAAGTAGATTAATTTTCTAATTAATCTTATTTTGTTTAAAAAAAATATTTTAAAATACTAAAACAAATTTGAAATATTTTTTCCCGTAATCTTCGATAAATTAGAAATTATAATTTATAAAAAAATAATAAAAAATAGAAAAATGAAAAAAATTATAAATAAATCAAATTTAATCCAAAACGGACTTATTAAATCCAAAAATTTAGTTGGATTAATTTTGATATATTTATAACTTTCTTAATTTTCCAAATTTTTTTATTATTTTTTTTCGGATTATAATTGCTAATTTATTACAGATTACGGAAAAAAATATTCAAAATTTGTTTTGACATGTTAAAATATTTATTTTAGACGAAATAAAATTAATTCAAAAACAAATTCACTTATTGAAAAACACAGCAACTATATGTACTAACAAGGGAAGTATCTTAACCATTATGAACCGATTTGCGTGAAACTTAAAATATATATATAAATAAACCGATTTTAAGGTTGGGGTATCTCGGCTTATCGGCCATATTAGTGTTTAAAAATTTCGTTGTCCCCTTATGAAACAATGTGAACCTTCGGGAAAATTTCGATAACTCCCGAACTAACAGGAATATCATCTAGAGCAAAAATACGTGTCGACTTAAATTAAATAAAGATATAAATACCCCCAGAACTTACACATTTTCATATAAAAAATATTTAACGAAGCCAAATTTTTAGAAGGTTATGCCACCGTTGGATAGGCACCTTTCTTCTCATATATAAACATCATATAGTTTCTTAGAAAAAATACCTGAAAATTCCAAAAAACTATTTTTTCGCCATTTTTTTGACCCATGTTTTAAAAACCTAAATCCCCGATATGGCCGATAATCCGAGACACCCCAACCTTAGAATTGTCTCTTTTAAATATATTTCAAGTTTCATGCAAATCGGTTCATAATTGTTGAGATACTTCCGTTGTAGCTATATCAATCAGTATTTCAAAAATATTTAGTTGTGTTTGAACAATTATTTAATTATTATATTCTCTACAGTATACTCACTTTGTCATTCTGTGTGTAATGCATCAAAATATCGGTCTAGGACCCCATATAGTATATATATTTATGATCAGTGATCGATTCTCAGACATTCTAGCGATGTCCGTTCGTTTGTATGTCCGTCTGTAGTTAACACGATGCAGTCCAAAATAAAAGAGCTAGACACCTCAAGTTTGGCATTAATATGTCTCATGGTCCTAGGCAGGTTAAGTTCGGAAATGGGCCAAATCGGACCAGGGGGAAAAAGTTCCACCTTGAAGAACTAAACTAACCTCTTAAAAATAACAATTTTTTAGACTTTTTTGTATTTTTGTGAAACAAGTGAAACATTTTTATATTCGCAGAAACTTATAGTCCTGCGCTTGGACCCAGGGTATTAAAAAATGTTGCTTTTTTATGCCCGCCCCTCTTTTAAGGGCGTGGATAAAAAATTGTTTAAATAATTATAAAACTATAATACTTTAGTGCACAAAGCAAACAAAAATGAACTTGTAAGCATATACCGCGAGGGCCAGGGAGTCCCCCCAGCTTACTTACCCCTCCCCCCACCTTGCCCCCTAAAAAACGCCTCTGTCTATTTTTTTTATAATTTTTTTTTACATGTTGGAGGGTATAAATGATTCGGCACAGCCGAATTTAACACTCTCACTTGTTGAAGAAAAAATTTCAATTGTACAAAAACTCCCTTATGTATGTACATACCGGTAGTCCCGGGAATATCGGTAAAAACGTCGGAATTATTCCAAAACCGGGAAACCGGTACAAATTTCCAGAAATAACGGGTACCGGTAATACCGAGAATGCCGGTATTACGTTATTTTTGTGTTCACATTTTTCAAAAGTATCAGTTCTAAAGTCTCACAAAAGAAATCACCCTTTTGAAGAAACCTTGTTTTAGCAAAACGGAGAATAAATGTGTTGTCTCCAAATGCATTTTTTACGAACTAGTTTAAAAATGCGTTTTTGCTCGGAGACAATAGATTTTTTCAGTTTTCTAACCCCAGTTCGAGAAACGGAAAATTTCAATCAGCAATAATTTTTTTTACCTACGAGAATCGATTTTCTTTTTTAAGTAAAGAAAAAAATTGCCCACCCCAAACTTAAAAGTTGTACCCGCCACTGGTTATAGAGGACCAGATAATATGTTAATAAACACAACTATTGTCACTACATTTTGAATAAGTTGTTTTAAAAAACGATTAAAAATAACTATCCAAAATAGTTGATTCATGTTTGCCATAGAAAACCAACTACATTTGTAGTAGAAAACAACAAATATGTAGTATTTGTCATATTTTTCAGAGTGTATTTTAAAAATACCAATTTTATGAATTCTATCTAATTTTTACTGCAAATTTTTTGCTATTAGAAATTAATTTTTTAGTGCATAAACTTTTTTGACCTGCCCATTACTAATTTTTCTAATTACTTCATTTAATTGCGTTTCATGAGTTTTTTCATTAAAATTGTTATATTTAATTTAAATTTTCATGGTTTAATTTGGCAAATGACGTACATTTTCTGTTTTCTTCATATACTATTTTTTTTTATATTATTGATACAAAAACAAAGTAGAAAAACACAAAGGAATTTACTAACACTTTTAATAAATTTTGTTAATTTATGCATTTAAAAAATTCGTTTTAATTTGCATCAAATTATTTAAATAAAAGTTTTTTTTTTTTTAGCGCTTTAATCTTTTTCTTTTATTCATTAATACTGAACCTGTTCTAAACTAATTAAAACAACGCTAAAAGCTTTTTTTGTTCAATTTGAGACTGTTTAAATTTCCAAGTGATGCTGTCATCCGGGGAGTTAATAAAAGAAGAAATCAAAAGTAAAGGTGATACTGAAAGCGAGAACTATAATATAACACCATTTCCAATTGTTTTAACCCTTTTATTATCGGCTTATTGGACTTTGCTAAACAAGTGGTACTTACACTAAGAAAATTATGTCATTAACTGTTTGTAGGTTATTTTAAAAAGTAATCAGTAAAGTCATTTTAAAATAAAAATCACTTATTTTATAAAGGATTTAATTTTTTTACTGTTTCTGTAGTTTAAAAAAAAAATAATTTACTGTATTAAAAACGAATTTTCTGTTACATTTAATTTCGGCAGTAAAAAATTTCTTCTATAGTTTTACTGTTTTTCAATACAAAATAACTGAATATTCACTAGTTTTTTAATGTTTTGGTTAGTCATTAAATTAACATTTAAAATTGACTGTAATGTGTTTTTATTTTAAATGAAAAAACAGTGGAATGGTTTTTAAATAAAATTTCATTTGTTTTAAGCGAATATTCACTGGAATTTACCTACATAATTCTTTGAGTGTACCATTTTTCTATACCGATTTGCTCCAAAGATTACACAGTGATACAAAATCGAACTTTTCGAAGCGAAATTGGATGCAACCAAAAGTTGTCAAATGAAAGTTGACATTTTCCAAAAAAAAAAACACTCCGGCTTTTTTTTTATTTAATGCTAGATTATTTTCACACGCATTTGAAGTTGGAGCCTGTAAAGCATTTAATGTTTTTGTAAACTAAATATGTCCTATTTTAGGGGCCCCTAGTGATTCACTAATTATAAATGTGGGGTCCAGAGTCCAAACTTAAGCTCGAAATTATTTTTGCTATAACCGGTATGAATTTTGCTGCAATCGGAATGGTCGAATTATTAAAATTAAATTACTGTGCACCGTTGCGTATGATTGTTATTTAAAGGCAATTACAAAATTAAGTATACGCATCATATGCAGTTTTAAAATGCGTGTAAAACAAATCTCGTACTAAACTAAAAAAAAAGCTTGAGGGTTTTGTTACGGAAAATGCCAACTTTCATTTGCTTTTGGTTTTATCCCATTCCGATTTTGATTGTTCCACTGTGATATTAATTAAAATATCGATTGAAAAAATATCTTAAAGATGAACATATTTAAAACAAAAACTTTTTCCAAAAAAGTATTCGTAAAGTCTTTTTTAGGATAATACTTACATACTCTATTGTACCTCGTATACGACTTGGTGTGTGGTGAAACTTTTTGGCAAAAAAATTTGAAAACTTATAGTATGAGGTGACTGACATGAACCATAGGAAAAAAAATTTAAGTAAAACAACAAATATGTGAGATTATAAATTTGTTTTTTGCAGACCGGAATAGGATTAACTCTATTTAGTTAAAAAATGAGTTAAATCAAGTCCAGACATTTTTTTAAATATTTTTTTTCTATATCTACATACAATTAGTAAATATATTTATTAGCCTCGAGCTTTTACAAAGTAGTTGGCTAGGGAAGATTAATTATATGGCGTAACCCCCAAAACAATAACACCATCCGACAAAATTTAAAACATTCGTTAAACACGAACTGCATAATATACGTTTCAAACTAGAGACTAAATGTAGTAAAATTGCATTTACATTTTTCTTTTTGTGATCTTGTTTCTTTTTAAAAGACTTTTTTTAGAGGATTAAATTTTATAAAATATTTTTTTAATATTTATACTTGTACTAGGATGCCACTAGTGATAGCAAATGAAAGTGGAGGATCTCCCATAATTTTCCTATTTTATTATTTTTACATATCAGGAAAAAGGAGGTAAGTTACGTCCTTTCAAAAATTTATCCTTCAATATCATTTTAAATTTTCAACAAAATATTTTGATAAAGTTTTTATATGATATGATACTGAATCAGAAAATGTTTGTAGAACATTTTAGTAGTGTTCTATGACAGTATTTAAAAAAAGAACCGAAATAACCCCTTAAAATGGGAGATAGAGGGTTAATATGTTCTAAGAAATGAACCGCCATAAAATTTCACTGCATATATGTATCTATTAACGTTATTTAGATCAGAAACAGATTTATAACATTTTTCGACTTATTTCACATGACTTTGGTGAAATAAATTTAATAGTACGAACTTTTGGCCTGCGACAACACCTAGTGAAATTTGATGAAGAACATTTTTGTAGAAAATTTAAACCCTTAAAATGCTTGTTAGGATATGTGAAAAAAGGACCAAAATTACCCCTATAAATAGGTGATTGTGGGGTTAATATATTCGAAGAAAACAGACATACAATTTCACTGAGGACATCTTTTGACGATTTTTACCTCAGAATTGGATTTAGTACTTTTTTTACTTATTCAAAACGCCTATGAAAAGATTTTCAAAATTTCAGTGGGCCATAAAAAAAAAAATAAATGGTATTTTTTTTTTATTTTCAGAAAACTTAAAATGGCGCTATCTCGGAAACTAAGCCAGATAGAGCAAAATGGAGGCCATTTTTGGTTCTCGGGTATCGCCGGTCCTCTTCACATGTGTGGACCCTAATGGGTCCGAACTTTGGATCCAAAAAAGTTAGCATTCCCGAAAATTTTAAGATGCTCATATCTCGGTAAATATTGCCGATACAACAAAAAGTCCAAAAGCATTTTTGTAGCTTTCAACACGTAGAACAATACCGCATAATAATCAAAAGCTTTACGAGTATTATTTTAGAAGTTATCGAGTTTTGTAATTCTCAAAACCCCGGTGGTCCCCTAAAATCACGTATCTTAAAAACTAAGCAAGTAGAGCGAAACGGACACAAATTTTGGATCAAAAACTATGACGATTTTTATGGAACCGAACTAGGTCTAGGCCCATCGTGGTCTGGACCTATCGGGTCCGAACCCAATGGGGTCCTCAATATGAACTAAGTTGAAATAAAAAAAATTCTGTTAACTAATTTTTGGCAAAACATTTTTGCTAACTGTTGTTTTTTTATTTTTAGTACCAAAAGGTACATAAAAATAAAATGTATTTATTCGGCCTTTATATATGTATATATATTCGATTAGAGTTTTATTCTAGTTCGAGGCCCAAAAATATTTCTATTTATGATATTGTCATAATAGAGTATTTTTAATTTATTGCTTTAAAAAAGGTTACTATCTCATAGTATGTCTGTACTGATCAGTTTCATCCCCACTAAAGGAATCTTCAGCAGACTTTAGAGAATCATCGTTGGTCAATCAAACATCAAACCAGACATAATATTTGATATATTTCCCAAGTTATATGAGAAGTACTATTATGAAGGTCCGAAATCTGTTTTCCAACAAAAATAACTCTTTTAAAGCAAAAATTGTATATATTAAATCACCGTCGGTAACTATTAATATATGTGTTGCTGTTATTTTACAATAACAACAGTGCCTAACCAAACAATAGTGTTGGTAGGATAAGTCGTACTAAACTTTGTGTTAAATGTTGTTTTTTTATTTTTAGTACCAAAAGGTACATAAAAATAAAATGTATTTATTCGGCCTTTATATATGTATATATATTCGATTAGAGTTTTATTCTAGTTCGAGGCCCAAAAATATTTCTATTTATGATATTGTCATAATAGAGTATTTTTAATTTATTGCTTTAAAAAAGGTTACTATCTCATAGTATGTCTGTACTGATCAGTTTCATCCCCACTAAAGGAATCTTCAGCAGACTTTAGAGAATCATCGTTGGTCAATCAAACATCAAACCAGACATAATATTTGATATATTTCCCAAGTTATATGAGAAGTACTATTATGAAGGTCCGAAATCTGTTTTCCAACAAAAATAACTCTTTTAAAGCAAAAATTGTATATATTAAATCACCGTCGGTAACTATTAATATATGTGTTGCTGTTATTTTACAATAACAACAGTGCCTAACCAAACAATAGTGTTGGTAATAAATTAAAAATACTCTATTATGACAATATCATAAATAGAAATATTTTTGGGCCTCGAACTAGAATAAAACTCTAATCGAATATATATACATATATAAAGGCCGAATAAATACATTTTATTTTTATGTACCTTTTGGTACTAAAAATAAAAAAACAACATTTAACACAAAGTTTAGTACGACTTATCCTACCAACACTATTGTTTGGTTAGGCACTGTTGTTATTGTAAAATAACAGCAACACATATATTAATAGTTACCGACGGTGATTTAATATATACAATTTTTGCTTTAAAAGAGTTATTTTTGTTGGAAAACAGATTTCGGACCTTCATAATAGTACTTCTCATATAACTTGGGAAATATATCAAATATTATGTCTGGTTTGATGTTTGATTGACCAACGATGATTCTCTAAAGTCTGCTGAAGATTCCTTTAGTGGGGATGAAACTGATCAGTACAGACATACTATGAGATAGTAACCTTTTTTAAAGCAATAAATTAAAAATACTCTATTATGACAATATCATAAATAGAAATATTTTTGGGCCTCGAACTAGAATAAAACTCTAATCGAATATATATACATTTTTGCTAACTTTACCAAAAAAATTGTGGGTTCAAAATCAGCAAATTTTCTTGTAGGCTTACAAGCTTTTTTTTGCTAATATTACAGTTTTTTTTTGAGTGTAAAAACAAATGAAAGTTGACATTTTCCATAACAAAACCCTCGAGTTTTTTTTTTTACTTCAGTGCTAGATTTTTTTACAGACATTTGAAGTTTGTGAACTTTTATTTTCAGGATATTGTTTATATGGTTTTTTGGCTATAACTCGTCGACTAAACTGTTTATTTTACCTAATTTGTCTATAAATTTAAATTTTCGAATTTCATGTCGTAATACCTGCCAAACGATGGCTACGTTAGAGCTGACTGTGGGAAAATTTATGAAAAAATAAATTTCCCATTTATTCTGTGAACCACAATCACAGATCAGCATTTTTGGAACAAAATCGCGTTTTTATATTTTTTCAATATTTTTTATATAACAAACTTAACATTTTTAAACTTTTGCTATCTAAAACATATTAAAAAAATATAAAAACATCAGCATCTGTGGACCAAAATCGCAGATCAGCATATTTGGACCAAAATCGCGTTTTTATTTTTTTTAAATATTTTTTAGATAACATTTTTCTTTTTTTGAGACCAATTGGGATAATAAAATAATTTTTATATTAAAAAATCAGCATCTGTGGACCAAAATCGCGGTTTTGAATTTTTTCAATATTTTTGAGTCGGGTTTTGTCAAAAAATTCGGATATGAATTTTGGTCGAAATATATAATTTTTTTTAACTTTGACCGCTGGTTGCCGACTGAAAAAGACCTTGCGAAATTTTTTCATAAATTTTCTCACAATCAGCTCTAACGTGGTTATCGTTTGGCAGGTATTACGACATGAAATTCGAAAATTTCAATTTGACGGGACGACCTAACATCCATGTTGCATAACTTACTTGGTCAGTCGCATTTACTTTTTCAAGATGTTGTTCACCACCGTTATAGTTTACGAATTGAAATCCACACAAAAACAGGGCCCCGCTGGGTACGTACCTGCAATAAGGATTGCCATTATAAAATCATTTTGCAACAATCTAAATCATTTTTATTTAAATAATGCTTGGAAATGGTGTAGTAATACGTAGGTGTGTGTGTGTTTTATAGAACATTTAAGTTGTGGTAGTTGATTTCACTTTTACGATAGGAATATTATATAATCTTAACACATTTTAGATCATTTATTTGAAAATATAAAACTTTTTACTGTCAAAAATGTTAAATGTTAATTTTATGTTTGTTTGTAGTACATGTGTATTAGGGCGTTTCATCAAAAACTTTTTTTTGGATTTTTGCAACTCTTGAAGCGGAATATGAATTCTTATGGCCTAAAAGATTTTTGAGATTTTTTTCAGATTTTTGGAATGTCGGGATCAACTCGCTCAAATCGATTTTATCAAAAAATTGAGGTTATGAAACATAATTTTTTTTATTTTTTGTTCTCTGGTGCCTTTTTTTAACAAAACCGGATATAATACTTCTTAATGTTGCTAGCCTCCTAAAAAAAAATATTCGCGGTCGAAATTATAAGTTCAAGGGTCACTAAGATGACCTTAAAAGTAAAAATTCAGAATTTCCCGTGTTTTAACCTCAATAATTCGAGAAATAAGCTATGTATGAACGTCATGTTGAATCCGTTAGATAGGTCTTTAAAACACCTTTCATTTAAAACCAATCTGACTATTGTCACTTTTGTAGAAATGTTAAAAAAAATAAAAAACTGGGAAAAACTCATTTTCTCCCCCATTTTATCGAAAATTGAACTGGTGCATTAGGTAGTTTTTTTTTGTAAAGTTAAAATAATAACTTTTAAAGGCTTTTTATAGATTGTAGTTAGTGTTTCCAAGCCGGTTAACCAAAAAACCGGTTTTTTGTCAAAAAAACCGGTTTGACAAAAACCCGGGTTTTCGGTTTGGAAACACTAATTGCAATCAAAAAAACTTCTTTTAAGTTTATTATTTCAATTTTACAAAAAAACTACTCATGGATTCCCTTCGATTTTCTGTAAAATGGGGGAAAAATGAGTTTATCTTAGTTTTTTAATATTTCTACTAAAGTGACAAATGTCATTTTGGTTTTAAATTAAAGGTATTAAAAAGACCTATCTAACGGATTCATCATTACGTTCATATATTGCATATTTCTCAAATTATTAAGGTTGGAACACGGGAAATTCTGAATTTTTACTTTAAAGGTCATCTTAGTGACCCTTGAAGTTATTATTTTGACCGCGAATATTTTTTTTTAGGAGGCTAGCAACATTAAGAAGTATTATATCCGGTTTTGTTAAAAAAAGGCACCAGAGAACAAAAAATAAAAAAAATTATGTTTCATAACCTCATTTTTTTGATAAAATCGATTTGAGCGAGTTGATCCCGACATTCCAAAAATCTGAAAAAAATCTCAAAAATCTTTTAGGCCATAAGAATTCATATTCCGCTTCAAGAGTTGCAAAAATCCAAAAAAAAGTTTTTGATGAAACGCCCTAATGTGTATTTTTAATAAATTGGACATTTGTTGAAATATATATATTTTATTGCTAATTTTGATCTCCGGTAAAAATTATAATTAAAAATAAAATTGTTATTTCATAAAACTTGAAATTGTTACAAATTATTCAAATTAAGTTTAACTCTAAAATGTTTACTTATTTCCAGGATTTCCAAGTTACAAACGATTTGTATACCAAGTGATCTTAATATTCAAAAATCAAAGATTTTGGTGGTCATAAAATTGGTACATTGCCCTCTTATTCAAATATATTTCTTTCTCTTAACTCGTAACTGATCCTATTAACCATTGTTTTTTATTTTTTTATTAACTACTTAATAATTTACGAGCACAAGAATTTTAGCAAATCTTTTGACTAAATTTTTTAATTCTTCGTTTTAGCAGAATATTAAATGCGTATAAATGTTAAAAAGTGGATTTAGTTGCTAATCTAGTTTTTATATTTAAATAATTATGTTTTTAACTTAAAAACTTAAACATATAAAGTATAAATTAGTTGTAGATAGTTTTTGAATTATAAAATTCCACTTTATAATTTTAAATTCATTATGTCACTTATACATATACTTAGAAGATATTTTACGATAACGATCGATTCAGTGAATTTTTAATGAAAACACAAAAAAATAAGATTGAATTGATGATGTGGAAAAAATAAGCGAGATACGCATGGACTTTACTTTCATTTACATTTTTCGTTGAAGAGTTCATTGGCATTCGATTAACCATGTTAGAATTCGATTTGTTTTGCTATTAGTTTTGCAGGTGTTTTAAAAATTTTTATAAGAACTCCCATGACCAATAAGGATTATATCCTTTTACACTTCGATTTGCTTGAAAAATTGTTTGAAAGTTAGGTACGCACACCCCTCTTCAAGCAAGTTTAGGTTGTATTAAAATGGTGACCAATTCGGGATGTGGCATTTCCCTCCTCTTTATTTTGAAGTTTGCAAATCGTTAACACGAAAATCCTAGATGAACCTGTTTTCGAGTTATATTACACTGTTAGACAACAAAAACCAACCAGTAAAATATTCAACTGATTCTTATACATTTTGCTCTCCTGAATCCAAATCCGCCGCACGTACCGTTTTTGAGATATTCGCTGTTAAAAAGCCAAAAAAAAAACAATAATTTCGCCCTTTTGGGGGTCCACTGTTATGTTGCTTCCAACAAATAGGACTTCCAAAAATAGGACCGGATTTCATATAAATTTGACCTCCTGATTCCAAAACTGCAATACAAATTTTTCTAGAATATTCCATTTTCGAGATATTCACGTGGAAAAATTTTCAAACGCGAATAACTCGAAAAACGGAACATGCTAGAAAAATTTGGATTGAAGTTTTGGAATCAAAAGGTCCATTTTATATGAAATCCGGTCCTATTTTTGGAAGAATCTGTAAAAGTGGACCACCAAAAGTGCTAAATTCTTAGTTTTTTGACTTTTTAAGTAACAGCGAATATCTGAACAACGGTATGTGCTAGAATTTTTTTTTGCTCAGGAGAGCAAAATCTATAAGAATCAGATGGATATTTCACTGGAAGGTTTTTCTTGTCGAACAGTGTAATTATTTAGCAATAACTCGAAAACAGGATCAGCTATGGTTTTCTTGTTAACGATTTTTAAAGTTAAAAAAAAGGCTTGAAAATAGGTGTACTAGAGAAAACTTTCAAATTTAGACTTCTTGATATGATCACTTCTTCAAAGGTTTTTTCATCTAATTTGGTTTCACCATTCGACTCTACACCAAAAATTAGTGCTTTGACATTTTTCGAAAGCTTCCAGAAGGTTCTAAAATGCGGCGATACAGCCCGAAATAAATGGATAATATTTTTTTAAACACGCGTAATGGAAGGGCATTTAAAACTGAGATAAATGCTAGAAAAATCAAATTTTTTTCACAATCCGTTAACAAGTTTTTTTTTGAACACTAAATAGTGTTTTTCAGAAAATTATTATTAAGCTTTTACTAAACGACCAAATTTTTAAAGCTTTATAACTTTTTAACCAGTAGCGATAAAATTGTGATTTTTAAGGCATTTTTCTAAGTTTTTAACGCCCTTTCATGACGTGTGGTAGAAAAAAAAAATATATTTTTTTTTAAATCGTCGTTTTTTCAGCGCTCCCTAATCACTTTTTGATAACATTTGGAAGCCTGCGAAAAATGTCATAGACAGGGACAGGAGCTTCATGCACTAAAAAACTGTGTTTTAGGCGCCTAAAATATGCACTAAAAATAGTGCATTTTTATACCCTCCACTTAGTGATAGAGGGTATATATAAGTTTGTCATTCCATTTGTAACTCATCGAAATATCGATCTGGGACCCCATAAAGTATATACAGTGACTCAAAGTAATAATGGAACAGCATATATTTATTAGAAGTTCTTTAAAGGAATAGTTATCAATACTAAACCTGATTATTATCAATCGACTATTTTTGAAAAAAGTACTATATAGGAAATTTTCCAAGCTTTAATTTAAGCTTGATATCGTCCAGATTGAGCAAATATTAAATGAGATACGAGGGTCGCACTGGAAAATGAAATTATTTGTAGATGTTTTTTTGAAATTTTTTTAAAAATATTTCTAAGTCGATTTCTTCCAAGTTCAAACTTTAAAAATTTAAAAAATTATCCAATAATTTTTATTTAGTTATAAGCTAGTTTTTACAACAACCCAAACAAAAAATGAAATTTTTTAAATACAGTGGAAGAAATCCGCATTTTTTGACCTCCAACTCGTTTGACCACCAATTTTTTGTAAACAAAGAACAATTTTAATTATTCTTATATCTCATTACTATATACTTAGGTGTACTCAAATTAATAAACAATAAAATATTTTCTTTGTTTACAACAAATTGGTGGTCGAAAGAGTTGGAGGTCAAAAAATGCGGATTTCTTCTATTGTATTTAAAAAATTTCATTTTTTGTTTGGATTTTTGGAAAACAAGCTGATGACTAAAAAAAAATTATTGGGTAATTTTTTTAATTTTTAATGTTTGAACTTGGAAAAAATCGACTTAGAAATATTTTTAAAAAAATTTCAAAAAAATATCTACAAATAATTTCATTTTCCATTGCGACCCTCGTATCTCATTTAATATTTGCTCAATCTGGACGCTATCAAGCTTAAATTCAAGCTTGGAAAATTTCCTATGTAGCACTTCTTTCTAAAATAGTCGATTGATAACAATCAGGTTTAGTATTTAAAACTTTTTCTTTAAAGAACTGGTAACAAATATACGCTGTTCCATTATTACTTTGAGCCACTGTATACTCATGATGCCCGATCGATTTTAAGACATTCTAGCGATGTCCTTCTGTCCGTCTGTCTGTCTGTGGAAAATGCTGTCACGGACAAAATATTACACAGAGATGACTGAAACTTAACATATTTATTGAAAGTTCTCCCGAGAAGTTTGGTATTGCATTTGAGCGATATCGGTTCAGCGGTTCAAAAGTTATGAACGAAAATGTAAGCACACCTAAAAAATTTCAGTACATTCAACATAACCTAAAAATACAAAATGCTTTAATTCGGCTTCTGGTTGACATATGTGAACATAATTGAACACCAAATTTATTTTGGTTTTTATTATTTTATTTTAAACAAGTACGAACATATTTTATGACAAAACAAAAAAAAAAATCGCGGATTTTTTTTTTACCAAAATTTTTTTTTTTCGCGGAAATTTTTTTCAAAATTTTTTTTTTTTTCAAAAGTAATTTCCTTTAAAATAAAGTTTTTTGCAATAATCCTTTTGAAATTGTGGAGGGTATCACTACATTGGGCAAGGCCGAATTTAACTTTTTTACTTGTTTATACTTTGTTAGCTTATTATCGAAAAAATCATTTGGTTGGGACAAGTATTTGACCTCGAAAAAAAATTGTGAGGCCTGCTCAACAGGCAAATTAATGATGTTTACAAAAAAAAAATTATAAAAAAATTATAAAAAAAAATTAAAAAAGAAGCCAAAAATAAAATTTTATACAAAATATGACCCAAAAATACGTATTTATAGCAGAATGTTAGCAAAATATGCAAAAATATGCATTTGCAGCAAAATATGCATTCACAGCAAAATATGCAAAAATATACACTAACAAATCGAAGCCATTTTAAAGCAAATTCTTTGATTTGCAAAGTTCAGCCGTTTTCAATCCGCAGGAGATTGAAGTCAAAAACCGTGGTTTTAACCGCGGAGAGGCACGGTAAGGGGTTGGAAGTTTTCCAAAAAAAGTACGCTATTATTTTTATTAATACAAAAACCTTCTTAAAAGTAATGATATCAAAAAATCCAAAGAAGGTAATTTTTTGAACACGCAATAGTACGTAACATAAGATCAACACGGACCTAGATTTTTAGGTTTAAGGGTGGATCTTTTCCAGAGTTTAAAAAGCCAACCGATAAGCTGAAACGCTAAAAATAGGCATACATGGGCAGATCCTAACGTAGACGTACATAACTCACCAAAAAATTATGCTTTGCTTTTATATTTTAATTTTAATAATTTTAGCAAAATGTTTACTAAAATTTTCGCGACCCCCTAGAAATGCTTCAGCGACCCCCTAAGGGGTCGCGACCCACATATAGGTGAACAAAAACAATTACATATTGTGATTAGAAAGCTATGAAATCGTCCAAATCGGTTAAGTAGTTTTTGTAGAACTTTGATCATAAATGCATTTTAAGTTTAGAGACAACAAATTTATATTACTTATTGCTAAAACAGGGTAGTCCGGGTAGACCGGTCTTCAAGCTACTTGGGAAGTTTGAAAACCCAGTCTTCATAACCGGGCAACCCGGGTATACAGGGTTCGTCTTTGAACCGTAGGCTCTGGTTTGAACCACTAATCCTCATTGGATGTTCATTAGGGTGGCAGCGAAATGTATGGAGCAATTTTTTTGTATTAATATTGATGTCTCCCGGGCGGAATATTGTGCCACATGGTCTAAAACTGATGTGGAAAAAATTTCAGCCAAATCGGATAACTTTAACCCGTGCCCCTTTGAGGTCAAAGTTCAAATGATAAAAAAAAAAATTTCCATACAAGCAAAAAATTTTTTTTTCGATTTTTTTTTTTTTTATTTTTAAATATTAATTAGCTTTATAAGCTTATTAACAACAAAAAATTTCATTTCGATCGGACAAGATTATCAGTTTCAAAAGTGACTCTGAAAAAAAAATTTCAGGCTTGTTAGAAGCTTACTCTAAAAAATTTTTTTTTTTAGTTTTGACAAGCATACATTAAAGACATTTTGTCGCTCTTAATAATAGGTTTTTTTTTTTAATTTTTGTAATGTCGTAATTTTGTTTTTTAATAGGGACAAAAACTAAATTTTTGCAGCTTTTGGCCCCAATTTAGAACAAAACTTCGATGTCACAAAAAAAAAATAAAAAGAAAAACTGTTATCAAAAGCGACGTAAAATCTTTAATGTGTGCTTGTCAGAGCTAAAAAAAAGTTAGTAAGCTTTATTAGCTTATTAACAACAAAAAATTTCATTTCGATCGGACAAGATTTTCTGTTACAAAAGTGGTCTTGAAAATAAAAAAAAAAAATAGACTGTCTTGAGACAGCATACTCTTAAAAAAATATTTTTTTTTTTTTTAAAAGTTTACAAAATAGCTTGCGTTTGTTTCTCTTGATAATACATATTCCAAATCTATCATTTTTTTCTTTCTGGGACATTGTGATCATGCTCTTAAATAGGGCCAAAAACTGCATTTTTCCAGTTTTTTACCCCAATTTAGAACAAAAATGCGATGTAGAAAAAAAATTAAAAAAAAAAATTAAAAAACCGGGTATTAAGAGCAACAAAAATTCTTTAATGTGTGCTTATCAAAACTAAAAAAAAAATTTTTTGAAAATTTTTTAGAGTAAGCTTCTAACAAGCCTGAAAATTTTTTTTCAGAGCCACTTTTGAAACTGAAAATCTTGTCCGATCGATATAAAATTTTTTGTTGTTAATAAGCTAATAAAGCTTACTAATATTAAAAAATAAAAAAAAAAAAAATCGAAAAAAAATTTTTTTGCTTGTATGGAAAATTTTTTTTTTATCATTTGAACTTTGACCTCAAAGGGGCACGGGTTAAAGTTATCCGATTTGGCTGAAAATTTTTCCACATCAGTTTTAGACCATGTGGCACAATATTCCGCCCGGGAGATGTTGAAAATCCAAAGTTGAAATTTAGCTGCCACCCTAATGTTCATACTTCGTTTATTAACTTTAAATGGGGATCGCTCAAGCGATTTTTTTTTTTTTTGACAACTTTCCTCATGATAGTACCGTTCTAGTTTTACAATGTTTAAATACTATTTAGCTTTAACTATTAAAAAATACATTTTCTGCGTCCATTTTCAACTACTCCATAATGCTGGTTTTATAAATAAAAAACAATCTAATATCGTTCCGGTCTTCAATATTTGGCTATTCAACAACTCAAATTTTATTTATTTAAAGGAAATTTTCATAGTTTGTGAAAATAAAATGATGGTATCATCTACCTGAACCCAACTACCACAAATGATACATTCACTTATCGTAAATTAACTTTAATAAACTTAAGGTCGACTAGCGAACGGTCAACGACTTTGGTAATCAAATAAAATAAAACAAGACAATTCCTCTTGTTTGTTGATTATCACCAAAAGATGTTAATGTTTAAGAATAAAATCACATGTATTTAAATAATTTATGTATACCTACATATTTATCTACATAAATACAAGAAATTTTTAATGTTAGAACACGCAAAGTTTTCTTTAGAAAACTTAAATTTTATCTACATTAGACAGGATCAAAAAACATTTTTTTATGGAGAGTGGGCAAAGTGAGAAATGTTTAATTTTATCATATTGTTGCATTGTGTTTCAAAAGAAACAAATGCGTTGTTGCCACAAAAGTGTAAAAGTTAGAGAATGGTAAACTTTTTATGAAATTTTGCTTAATTTTTAAGGCACAAACAGCAATTTAAATATTTGCTTCGGAGCATAATAACTAGATGTTTTTTAGGTATCCTGAAAAGGGAAGCTATTTGGAGTTGACATTTATTTAATATATAGTCGAACTATATTCAATAAATGCCAACTTTAAAAAGATTACTTTTCAGGAGAGCTAAAAAACTAGTTATTTAGCATATTATTGTAAAAATAATCGATGACCCTCCAGAAGATGGTTTAAATTTTTTAAATAATTTTTACCTATGCAAAAAATTTCATATTTTGCACTTGTTTGCGTATTTTTCGGAGATCGTATTTATTACTATATGAAAAAAAAAATATTTTTTTTAGAGTTGGCATATTTTGTACGAATCTTTGCATATTTTTAAAAGTTTTAATCTCGGGGTGGTCAACTTTGGCACTCTGCAACTCACGCTGTATTGTAGTAGGCTCACTCCAAACTTGCTATTTTGAAAGCTTATATCATTGACTGTATTTGCCCCACGCATAATGTTTAAATCTGATAAATAGTTTGAAAGTTACATATATATATGTATATTAGCAATTTTTTTTTTGCAACCACTATTTACCGATATTTTCAAAATGGCAATATCTCGAAAACTAGCCATTAGATATCAAAATCATTACCGGATTCGTGATCGCTATGGCAAATGCAATGGGATATATATAATTTTTTTTTTAAAAATATTTTGAAATTTTTTTGGAAATTTACAATGGGAGTTGGCATTTATTTTCACCAAAAAAATATCTACCTTGAGATAGCAGAATAACATAAATGCATGTAAAACGACAACAAATTAATTTTTTGCTATGAAATTTTTATCACAGATGGGTATTGCATTGGGGAGCTTTTTGCCCTCGGAAACTCATGTTGGTCAAATTTGAGTTGGCATATTTTGAATATAAGTTCACGATATGTAAGTGGAAAAGGAGTGGGATAGTGCACGAGATTTTGATTTCGATAAAAACGCTAATTTTATGAGGAAAAAAATGGTGTAGGTTGGATAGGATCTAGGGATCGCTGATTGGGTCAAAGTTAGGCGTGAACGGACTTCACCCTGGGGTAAAATGTGAGAAGGACTGCCATTTTTACCAAACCTAAGCCCTATCGCCACTTCCTAAGTGGGCTCCTATACAAAGGTTTAATTTAAAAAAAAAATTGCTTCTACCGCTCTAGCTGTCCTAGAAGTGACCCTGGAGGAGTCAATTGTATGACCGACCCCCAATATTTTTTTAACCCCAACATTTTCCTAAAACATACCTTACCTCTATTTTCAACCTTTAGGGTAGTCTACATATTTTTATTTTATTTTTTCTAAATGTGTTTTATTAAATCAGCTCCTACCGGTCCAATAGTGCCTCCTAGAGGGGTCATTGGCCATACCGGCCGCCCATTAATTTTAAATCCCCAATATCTTATTCCTAAGGGTCTCTCACACAAATTTAACTTTTTGTAAAATTTGCTCCCACCGCTCAAACTGTCGCTAGGGTGATCCTAGCGAAGTAATATGTGTGACTGATCCAAAAATTTGTTTCAACCGCAACATTTTCTGGAAACAAACCTACCCTATATTTTTAAGCCTTAAGGGGGTCCCCAAACATTTTTTTTTAAATTTTTTTATAAAATCAGCTCTTACACTCAAAAAAACCTTGTAAAGTTACCCAAAAATCGCGTGATTTTACGAGGCTATTCTCGTAAAATAGGAGGTTGGTAAAATTCTCGTAAAATTATGAGGATTTCCTCGTAATTTTGAAAAATGGTAAATTTACAAACCAAAATGGTAAATTTAAAAAAAAAACAAGTAGAAAAGTTATATTCGACTTGGCCGAATCTATGAATACCCTCCACAATGCCCTTTTTAAGTGATAGTAAATTTTCTAACGTGAAAAAAATAAAATTTTTGGTTAGAAATATTTTATTTTCTGTAAAAAAACTTTTTTTTATTAATTTTTGAAAAAAAAAAAATTACAAATTTTTTTTTGAGTGTAAAATTTTTTTGAGTGTCTTTTTTTTTGTTTTAGTGTAAAAAAATTTTTTTTTATTAATTTTTGAAAAAAAAAAAAAAAAAATAATTTACCAATTTTTTTTTGAGTGTAAAATTTTTTTTGAGTGTATTTTTTTTTTTGTTTTAGTGTAAAAATATTTTTGTGTGACAAAAATGCCTTTTAAAATATTTTTCTGTCTTACAAATGTTTTTAAAGCATGTTTAACCGGTTTTCAACACGTGAATTTAAGGTGAAACTAATCTGAAATTTACGGTTTTGCTAATAACTTTTGAACCACTGGACCGATTTGGCAGAAATTTAAAACGAACCGGACCAGAGGAACGGTAAATATATATACCACACTTCAGCACCCTCAGAATTGCCGTTCAAAAGTTACCGTGTGTTTTATCTCGTAAATTCCAGAAAAACCCTTGCCGAAATTCACTCATTTGCTTATAACTTTTGAACCACTGGACCGATTTCGCTGGATTGCAATACCAACCTGACCAGGTAAATGTCCAACATATATGCCAAACTTCAGGAGCCTCCGTAAAGTCTTTCAAAAGTTAGCGTGTTTTCAACAGACAGACAGACGGACAGACGGACGGACGGACGGACGGACATCGCTAGATCGTCTTAAAATCGATCGAGAATCATGAATATATATACTTTATGGGGTCCTAGACCAATATTTCGAGGTGTTATAAACGGAATGACAAACTTATATATACCCTCTATCACTAGAGTGGAGGGTATAAAAACTTTTTTGTTAAACAACATAAATCATCATAATAAATTCATTTTTGTAAAATAACTGTTTTTTTGTAAATTAACTAGAATCCTCGTAATAAATTTTTCAAAAATTTTTTTTTAAATATTTTTCAATTAAAAAAAAAGTTTTTTTCGGGACTTTAAGAACGTTTAAAAAAAAATAGAAAATTTACAAAAAAACAAGTGAGAGTGTTAAATTCGGCTGTGCCGAATTTTTTTATACCCTCCAACATGTAGAAAAATTAAAAAAAAAATTTTGACAGGGGCATTGTTTTAAAGGGGGGGCAAGGTAGGGGGAGGGGTCGGTGAGCTGGGGTGACTCTTTGACCCTCCCGGTATATGTTTACAAGTTCAGTTTTGTCTGCTTTGTGCACATTTTTTTTTATCCACGCCTTTAAAAGAGGGGCGGGGCACAAAAAGCGAAAGTTTTTAATCCCCTGGGTCCAAGCGCAGGACCATAAACTTCGACGAACATAAATATGTCTCATTTGGTTCACAAAAATACAAAAAAACGTCAAAAAAAATTGAATTTTTAAGAGGTTGATTTAGTTCTTTAAGGGGGAACTTTTTCCCCCTGGTCCGATTTGGCCCATTTCCGAACTTAACCTGCCTAGGATCATGAGACATATTTATGCCAAACTTGAGGGGTCTAGCTCTTTTATTTTGGACTGCATCGTGTTAACTACAGACGGACGGACGGACGGACGGACGGACAGACGGACGGACGGACGGACATCGCTAGAATGTCTTAGAATCGATCACTGATCAATAATATATATACTTTATGGGGTCCCCGACCAATATTTCGATGCGTTACACACGGAATGACAAAGTGAGTATACCCCCATACTGTAGTTGGAGGGTATAAAAAAAATGTTTTTTTTTTGTTAAACAAAATAAATCCTCGTGTAACATATGTTGTGTTTTTCAATTATATGTACTTATTAAGTACATTTTCTAATATTACCCCAAAAGTGTGCTTTAAAAATGCTAAAAAGTTCAAATAATGAAAGTTTTAAACAAAAGAGCTTTTACTTCCTGCATGATTTGATGGGGATATTTATTGTGCGCCCTTAAAGTATGCTATAAGAATATTAAAAAAGCTCTGTATAAAATACATTCCACAACAGGGAGAGTCAAATGTGTGCTAATCTTTAATAATAATTGTTGTGTTTTTCAATTATATGTACTTATTAAGTACATTTTCTAATATTACCCCAAAAGTGTGCTTTAAAAATGCTAAAAAGTTCAAATAATGAAAGTTTTAAACAAAAGAGCTTTTACTTCCTGCATGATTTGATGGGGATATTTATTGTGCGCCCTTAAAGTATGCTATAAGAATATTACAAAAGCTCTGTATAAAATACATTCCACAACAGGGAGAGTCAAATGTGTGCTAATCTTTAATAATAATAATATTTATTAAGTACACATCTTGTATGGTAAATCCTAATCCAAATGATTGCAAAACACAGCTAATAATATTTATTAAGTGCACATCTTGTATGGTAAATCCTAATCCAAATGATTGCAAAACACAGCTATAATTTTTGTAAGATAACAGTTTTTTTTTGTAAATCAACTAGAATCCTCGTAATAAAAACTTTGTTGTAAAATTATTTTTTTTTTGCAAAATAACCTTTGTAAAATTACCAATAAAACTGTAGTTCTCGTTTGAGAACAGTACAAGATTTTTTGTTAAAAAAAAGGAAAATTGTAAAGTATTGGTAGAACGGGATTACAAGGCATTTTACCAGGCGTTTTACCAGTTTTTTTTTGAGTTTAGGGGTTGAAGATATAGGATAGCTATGTTTTAGGCAAATTTTTTTTAAAATATACCCTTTATATATCAAAAGTTAACGTGTTTTCAACAGACAGACGGACGGACAGACGGACGGACGGACGGACATCGCTAGATCGTCTTAAAATCGATCGAGGATCATGAATATATATACTTTATGGGGTCCTAGACCAATATTTCGAGGTGTTACAAACGGAATGACAAACTTATATATACCCTCTATCACTAGGGTGGAGGGTATAAAAATAAGGAAAAAGGTTTAAAGATGGAGGTAGACAACTTCGACCCCGATGAGCTACCCCTAGATCCTATCCGACCTTCTCCATTTTTTAACAAAATGAATGGTTCTATCGTTTCCAAACCTTGCTGCTTAAAATTTCATACAACACTATCCCGCCCTTAAGGTGGATGCTATATTTTTACACAAACATTTTTCTTCACAAAACTTTTTAAAACTTATTTTTCTCAAAATTAATTTCTTTTGCCAATTTTTAAACAATTTTTACACTCAAAAAAAAACTTGTCAAATTACTACACTCAAAAAAAATGGTAAAACGCCTTGTAAAATGCCTTGTAATCCCGTTCTATCAATATTTAATAATTTTCCTTGTTTTTTAACAAAAAATCTTATACTTTGCTCAAACGAGAACTACAGTTTTATTGGTAATTTTATAAATTTATTTTCGTAATTGTATTCTACTATTTTGAAAGGTTATTTTACAAAAAAAAAAACTGTAATTTTACAACAAAAATTTTATTACGAGGAATTATAGTTGATTTACAAAAAAACTGTTATTTTACAAAAATATTGTTATTTAAAAAAAAACAATTTTTTTTTTTAAATTTTCTATTTTTTTTAAAAAAATCCCGGACAATTTTTTTTTTATTAAAAATTTTGAAAAAAAATGTTGACAAAATTTTGAAAATTTTATTACGAGGATTGTAGTTAAATTACAAAAAAAATGTTTTTTTACAAAAACGATTTTATTACGAGGATTAATGTTGTTTAACAAACAATATTAGACAGTTTTCCTTGTTTTTTAACAAATAATTTTCGATTGAAATTTATTTTTTTTGGTAATTTTACAGTTTTTTTTTGTAATTTTACAAATTTTCAAGGTTGTTTACAAAAAGAAAATTCTAGTAAATTTACGAGAATTCCTTGTAAGTTTTATTTCGCCAAAAAAGTTGTAAATTTACAATTTTATGGGTAAAAAGCTTGTAAAATTACTAAAAAACTCGTAATTTTTACTAGAAATTCTCGTAAAATAGGAGGTAGCAAAAAAACTAGTAGAGTCACAAAACTTCCTTGCAAAATCTTTTTTACATTGTGGAGTGTAGAAAATTGTTTTGCAAGGCCGAATTTAAATTTGTTACTTGTTTTTAAATCCTTTGTATTTGTTATGTTATATCTGATCTAGGGGCTAATCACGTAAAACGAAAACCATTGACGATGAATAAACGACATCAAGATACAAATTGTTTTGAAGAAAAAATTAAAAGCTTTTCTTAATTATATTATTAATGAGCGTTGTATTTTCCAGAAACTTTAAAAAATTTGTAAACATTTTGTTTAGTTTACGAGCAACAAGACTCCGAAAATCGACGATAGTCAACTATCGTTTTACGTGATCACAGTCCTAATTTCAGAATTCTATAATCTGTATTGTTAACAGAGTCTCGATTGGGGTCTATCTTTAATTAGATACACTCAAAAAATTATGTTAGTAAAATCAACTGAAAATGTCAGTTAAAATAACTACTTTGTAAGTTGTTTTGGGGTCAACTACTTTTTCAGTTAAATCAACTAACAATGTTAGTTATTTTAACTGACCAAAAAAAACTGACTTATGTAGTAAAAACTACTTACATTAGTAGTCAAAACAACTAAAATGTAGTAAAAATAAAATAATCAATATAAAATTTTTGCTTTTCAAAAAAAATTTCAGAAAAAAAAATTGAGGACCATTTTTTTCAAGTTTTTTTTTTTTTTTTTTTAAAGTTGTGAAAAATGAAAAAAAAAACGAAAATTTGTTTTTATTTTTTGGAAAAAACTTTGAAAATTTTTCAGAGATAAAAAAAATTAAATTAACTACTTTAAATAACTGTTACTACATTACAGTACTTTTTGGTTAGTTATTAAAAAAAACGACTTAAAATAACTAACAGAAATAGTTGTTTGATATTTTTCATACAAAAACAACTGACTTTGTAGTTGAAAACAACTAACTACTGTAAAATATACAAACAACTAACATGTAGTAACTTACATAATTTTCTGAGTGTAATTAAACTAAGGATACTAATAATTAAAATTTTCATAATTTATACAAAATTAATTGTTATAAAACAAATACTAATTTTTAGTTAAATATGTAGACAAATTCGAGGAAATAGATATTTAGTTTTTAAATCAAATTAATTTGAATACGAATTTCAATGGTATGTAATTCGTCATACATATTGGATACGGAATGTACGTTGTGTATATTGAAATAACAGAGATATATTTTTTAAATAAACAGGAGTCATCTATTCCTATTGTTGTGCTTTTGTTTTAAATAAATCACATTTTTTTCTCTTATTTAAAACAAGTTGTTATTCTTGTTTTATTTGTCTTTCAACCGTTATATTATAATTAAAAATATATTTGAAGGTTGAACCACACCATAGAATAAATAAAAAAAAAGTATAATGAGGAGTTTTTTAAAACAAAAAAAAAGAAGACACCAACGAATTCAGGCAGGTTTGGTTTTTTTGTGAGGACGTGTGCATGGATTAAGCCAGTTTATTTCATTTCTAAATTTAAAAACTATTTTTTTTTTTTTAAATGATTTATGTTTACTTCCGATATTTATGATAAAAACAACATAAGAATGTTGTATGAACAATTAGAAAACTATTGAAAGTATAGAATTCATTTTCTATTAAGAACTTTTCAAATTATCTTATTTAATTCTGTCATAATAATCGTTATCACAAAATATATTAAATATAGCATTCGAAAGAATGCTTTCAAGATGGGTCATCAATTTACAGATAAGCCATCGATTTAAAGAATAATGCTGTCCTGAATTTCATGAAATTATTTTAAATTTTAACTGGTTTATTTATTAATATAAAAATTTGAGCGTTATTAATTTGTACTGTTTAAAGTGTTGAGATATTTTAATTATAAACCACAAAATAATGAAGATTTATTTATTTACTTATTTTTAAACAGACAAATTAATCCTTGACTGCATAAAACTCCGTGTTTTAGTAAAAGTTATATTTTTTTGTAGAAAAAAAAGGTTGCTTGTCGATTTTAAGTTTTCACTTATTATTTATCGTTTTGTTCAGAAGAATAGTAAATATGTTACACAAAAATTATCACTCAAGTCGCCCTATTTTTTTTATCCTGCACAGGACCGTCTTAAGGTATGGCGGTCCATTATGCAAACCATAGATGGGAATTTTTAATTACCATTGAAATTTAATTACCATTGGTTGATATCAATGGTAATGAAAAAACTTTCATTAACATTTAATGGTAATTAAATTTTTTTAATTGAAAAAATAATTACTAATGGTAATGAAATGTACCAATTGTTGAAAAACACCAATTATAATTGGTTTCAAAACCATTGGTTTGCACATTTTTGTTTTTTTTTGAAAAGTTAAAAATTTAAACATCAAAGTATGTTTTTACAAAAAAAATTTGAAAATGTTAAAGACAAAAAACGAAAAGCAAATAAAAATTTCAAATATTGAGTTATACAAAGGCAATCAACGTGTGTTTGGTTTATAAAATGTGAAAAACTAAAACACCATATAACAAAAAACAACGGATATTTCCAAATATTAACGATTTTGACAATATTGTGACGACTTTTACTAATGGTAATTATTTTTTTTAAATGATGCCATACCAATGGTAATTATTTTTTTTTTAATTTTCATTAGTAATTAAATTGATAAGTAATTTAATTGGTACAATTGATACAACCAATGGTAACGAAAAAAATTTCATTACCATTGACATCAATTAAATGGTAATGAAACCATCAATTAATTGGTCCCTTTAATTAATTAGTCCCATCTATGATGCAAACACGAATTTGGGGCCCGCTAAAATCTAAAAAGTCGCAGGTCAAGAAAATTTTCCGTTATGATTTTATATTTATTAAGGGCCCATCAGATGACAGACAAATCTTACAATTTGTCTAACAACCGCGCATTTTTTTTCTGAAAATATTTGCGAACACACATCTGAACGCATGCTACTATTGACGCCATTTGCATTCGGTCATTAGACAAATTGTAAGATTTGTCTGTCGTCTGATTGGCGCTTTATGGTTATGGGTTACGTTTTCTATGTGAAAATTTTTCACTGAAAAATATCTTAGAATTTTAAACTTTTTCAACAAGAAAAATGTGTCAAACATGTGACTTGCCAAACTTGTGACTATATGCAATGTGGCAAATCCTGAGACATTTTCTATACGAAAAATGTATCAGAATCTAAGACCTTTTCTTTCAAAAATTGTCTCAAGATCTAGGACTTTTTCTACGGAAAAATGGTTTTAAGAATCTTATACTTTTTCTGATTTTGAGACATTAATGTCTCTGAATCTGAAACTTTTTCTATACGAAGAATGTCTCGGGATCTTAGACTATTTCTATCCGAAAAATGTGTTTTTGTATACGAAAAATGTCTGAGAATCTAAAACTTTTTCTATACGAAAAATGTCTCAGAATCTGACTCTTTTTGTATTCGAAAAATGTCTCAGCATCTGACACTTTTTCTTTACAGGGAAGTTTCCCTGGTGTCAGCCTCCGATCTTCATGAAAATCGGTGGAGTTGGTGGGGGACACCTGTACCCCCGCTTTATATGTTTACAAATAACCAAAAGGGGGCAGCCTGAAAAACATTGAATTTCCTAACCCCCGTGGTCCAAGCGCAGGTCTATGAACATAATATGGCATACAAATGTTACATATGTTGAGCAAAAATAAAAAAAAAATCGTAAAACTATTGTATTTTTCAGGGGTCGTTTTAGTTCTTCAAGGGGGAACTTTTTTCCCCCTGGTCCGATTTTGCCCATCTTCGAACTTAGCCTTACCAGTAACATAAGAGATATTCTTGCCAAATTTCAAGGGTCTAGCTCTTTTTGTTTGGACTGCATCGTTATTTCTACAGACGGACGGACGGACATTGCTAGAATGTCTTAGATTCTATCATGGATCAATATTATTTATACTTTGTGGGGTTCCCGACCGATATTTCGATATGTTACACACGGAATGACAAAGTGAGTATATTCCCATACTGTGGTTGAAATAAAATTAAAAGCTGGTTTTAAATATATTTAATTTTTCTATGGTAAGGCTGTTAGTCTCTCTCTATACGAAAAATATCTCAGAATCTGAGATATTTTTTTCTTTACTAAAAATGTGTCTAAATCTGAGGCTTTTAATGTGAGAAAAATTTATTTGAATTTGTTACTTTTTATGTCTCAGAATCTGAAATTTTCAGACTAAGAGCCTTTTCCACTAGGTAAAATGTGTAATAATGTGAGACTTTTTTTCTACACTAAAAAAAAACTTTGTAAAATGACAAGAAGAGCTTATTTTTTTTTGCTACGTCCTATGTGACGAGAATTACTGGTAATTTTTTTCCAATAATTTTGGAATGTTACAAGATTTTTACCAATAAAATTGTAAATTTACAACTTTTTTGACGCGATGAAATTCACAAGGAATTCTCGTGACGTAACTAGATTTTTTGCTACCTCCTATTTAACAAGAATTCCTAGTAAAAATTACGAACTTGTTTTGCAATTTTACAAGCTTTATAACAAAAAAATTGTAAATTTACAAACTTTTTGATGCGATTATACTTAAAAAAAATTCTCATGACTTAACTAGATTTTTTTTTTTAAATTACCTTGGAAATTTGGTCATTTACGAAAAAAAATGTAAAATAACAAAAAAAATTTAATCTTCGATCGAAATTTTTTTTTTTTGTTAAAAAACGAGGAAAACTGTCAAATATTGGTAAAATGGAATTACGGGGCTTTTTCTAGTAATTTGACAAAGTTTTTTTTTTTTTGAGAGAATGGAAAATTGAAACCCTTAATATCTCAAGAACGAACCCATCGTGATAGACGAATTCTAAGGCATCAGTGCATTAAAAACTATTAAACATTTATTGTGGTGGCAATGTTTCAAAAAATTGGACAGGGTTACTAGAATCATTTTCTCTTAACCGATATATCATTTTGGACCTCGATGAAATATTTGTTTGAAGGCGTTCTTACACGTTGCTAGAGTCATACTGTGAGGTCTAACCTTGATTTAAATTAAATTTGAAGAATAAATACACAATCGACACAAATTTTCCGATTTATTTGATAATTGGTAATTTTAAATTATTAGAACAGTTGATAAACCAAAATTAATCGGTTAACCGATAAACGGTTCATTGCACAATTCGAAATCGAATAAATAACTAATTTTTGTTATTAATAAAAGTTAAACAAAATTTTTTTATTTATAAAAAATTATTGTCTTAAAGATTCGGACACGAAAGGATTAATATACATTAAAATATATTTATTACTCATACATATGGCATTTAAATTTTTTTTTTCTTATTTCAGCGTTTTAACAAAAAAAAATCATCTCTTTATATTTTAGGACAAATAGAAAGACACATGAATCTTAAAAAAAGAGAAATGGGCTTATTTGGAGATAAATGCAGATTAATTTTAAATTTTAAAAATTTTAGCAGAAAAAACACTTAATTTGTTGACTTTGCCGTTATTCGGCTTACAATAAGTATTTAAAAGCAATTTAGAAAATTTGCTTGCGAAACATTCTTTTACTTGACCTAACGTTCGCCGATAAATTTGCCTCTATAAAAATTTTAAATAAATAGGCGTGATTGAGCAAAGATGTCCAATCAAAGATTTTTTTCGGCGTACGGACATAGCGCCCAAGTGCATATCGCCCAATTTAAAAAAGTCATTCTACCCAAAAAAAATGTGTGTTAGTTGTTGTTGCAAAATTTTTTGGACGATATGGCCATAATTTTTGGGTATTTTAACAATTTTCTTTAAATTAATATAAATTATCAAAAATGTCATATTACCCAAATATCAAAATGTTGAATTTATAAAATGTCATAGCACCCAAAAAAATAATCAATTAGCACAATATTTTAAAGTTTTTATGCGTGGACGGCCTTCGGCCGGTCTTAGGGATTACAAAATCCATGCATTAAAGCAAAGTAAAGTTTCTACACTCAAAAAAATAAAACTGTAAAGTTAGCAAAAAATTTAGTTAAATTTAACTAAAAAAACACCTGATTTTGAACCTACTAAATTTCTAGTTAATTTAACTAAAAATATTTAGTTAACTTTTCGTAGAATGAATGTAGCAAAAAAAACGTAACTTTAACTAAAAATTCAGCTGAAAATTTGGTAATATTTTTATGTATGTATTAACAAAAAAATTAGTTAAATTCAGCTAAACTTTTTGTAAAAAAATTGTAAGTTTGTTAAATATTAATTTTATACACTAACACTTCACTTATTTTTTCTTTTTTTCACAGCATTAAGTTCAGCTTAAGTAGAACTTATGAGATTTGCATAGGAGGCTACACAAGAAATTTCTAACATTTTTTCACTCGACAAATATGTTACTAGAAATCAGCAAATTAATTAATAAAAATTCGTAAACACAGTTTTAAAGTCAACAAAAAAAAATTAATTCAAAATTTGTTCAAAACTAGTATTTTCGTAAATTGAACTTGACTAAAAAAAGTAGTTAATACGCTGGTTTTAACTAAAAATTTGCTAAAAAGCCAGTAAACTCGAGTTAACAAAAAAAAATTTGTTAACTATACAGTTTTATTTTTTTGAGTGTAGCGTAGCAGGCCTTTACGCTATGAAATTGGTTATGCCTCAAAAAGGCCTGATAACCAAAATAGCTTTGGTTTGAAGAGAGGGTGGGTTTATTGCATGGAGTATGTAATCCCTAAGCCCGGCCGAAGGCCGGCTACGCAGAAAACCTTTATTACAAAAAACCAAATCATAGAAGTCGTAATTTCGACATTTCGCCCAAAAAAAATATTTTGGATTTTTTGACAATTTTGTTTTGGGAGAAATAACATTTTTAGACCTATCATTTTGGGTTATATGTCGTAGCTTGGGCGATATGACATTTACGGTGTTGGGCGATAAGACCTTGGGCGCTATGTCCGTACGCCATTTTTTTCTCGATAAATATTGTTGGCACTAATTAAATATGTTTTTATTCGACCTTCGCATTTATAAATAAAAATGGTTTTATTTCGAGCTCGAGGCCAGTAGTAAACACTGTGAAAATTATTTTAAAATTCAGTATAGCCGAATATATTCGGCTTTTACTTATTTTTTTTTTGCGTAAATACAATTTTGTTGTAGTTTTTGGGCACTATACTAACAAGGAAGGTCTTTTATAGGGCACCCACCGATTGTCCTGAAACTTGAATATGGGAATGAGGGGGAAAAATAAGAGTAACCTGTTTTTTTAGCTGCCCAATCTCAAATTTAAAAAAGGGTTGCCACCTTGTAAAAAAATAAGGGCTTTCGGGGAAATCCATATAAAAGCCGAACTAGCAGAAATTTCGCCAAACGAAAAAATACGGGTCTGCTTAATTTAGATAGAGATTATTATATATGGTTTTGGTGGTCATACTTATAAAATATCTCCATATAAACTACCCCAACGATTTCACATTTTTGACAATAACGAACTTAACGAAAACGAATTTGGACACGACCGGTGCACCATTGGATAGGCCTTCAAAAAACCTTTCGACCTGTATAAAATGTTTATATAGTTTCTTTTGAAGGAATGGGAAAAATCCTCAAAAAACGAAAAAAAAAATCCCATTTTCCCACTCCCCTTAGACTCGCTAAATGTGAGATTGGGCAGCTATAAAAAGCAGGTGACTCTTATTTTGCTCCCCTCATTCCCATATGCAATAGGGGTGGGATAGTGCACGAGTTTTCGATTTCGACACGCTAGAACCGCTTATTTTGTGAGGTTCGTAAAAAAAATGCATGAGCCAAAAAATAGGGCAGGTCGGATAGGATCTAGGGGTCGCTCATCGGGGTCAAAGTTGGGCATAGAGGGGAAAAAATCCCCAAAAAACCCTACAGCTCTCTTGGTTTTGCCCCAAGGGGGGTCAAATGTGAGACAGACCCCCATTATTTTTTCCCCCCAAACACTTTTCCTAAACACACCTAAGCCCTATCTCTATTCCCTAAGGGGGCTCCCCTACAAAGGTTCAATTTTTAAAAATATTTGCTCCTACCTCTTTAGATGTCTCAGAAGTGACCCTTGAGGAATCAAATGTATGACCGACCCCCAATATTTTTTCAACCCCAACATTTTCTTAGAACATACCTACCCTCTATCTTCAACCCTTAGGGTGGTCCCCATACATTCTTTTTATTTTTTTTTAATTTGTTTTTTTTCATCAGCTCCTACCGGTCTAATGGTGCCTCCTAGAGGGGTCATTATCAAGACCGACCCCCATTTATTTTCCACCCCCAACATTTCTTCTGAATATACCACTTCCCTATCTCTAATTCCTAAGGGGTCTCCCACACAAAATGACATTTTTATAAAATTTGCTCCTATCGCTCTAACTGGCGCAGGGGTGACCCTAGAGAAGTTAAATGTATGAGTGACCCCCAATATTTTTTCAGCCCTAACATTTTCCCCAAACAAACCTACCCTCTATTTTTAAGCCTTAAGGGGGTCCCCACACATTTTTTTATATTTTTTATAAAATCAGATGTTATCGCTCCCATGGTGCCTCTTAGGGATAGGGAATACAGACTTACCCCCATTAGTTTTTGCCCCCCACATTTTTTCCGAACATACCTACAGCGTATTTCCACTTTATAAGCGTGCTCCCCTTAGGAAAACCAAATTCGTAATGGTACTGGAACCCAACGTTGGAGTATTTAGAATTTTCAAAAGTACAATAATTAGCAACACTTTTATTTATAAATTCAGCTCTTACCGCTCCCATAGTGCCTCTTAGGGACGGGAAATGCAAACTGACCCCCTATATCTGCCATGCAAACATCATATTAATGAACTTCAATTAAAAGAAGTGTTTGAAACCAAATTCGGCAAAATGTCTGGACCAGGAGTTCCAATGTTTGAGCGTTTTAAAGAGTAATGGGAAAATATAAAAGACAAACCATACAGTCCTGGCATAGAAGATTAGAAAGTGGCAGGCAACATACCAGCTCTAGTCCAACCTGCATCAAGTTGTTTTATTGGGCTCAAATAAAGGAAAAGCGACCCAGAGACGACTTCAAGGAGTTTCTCGAAATTGTTGTATTATACCTTGGTGAAAATATTCCTAATAATCATTTTAGCCCACTAGGACCCATCAGTCATGCTCGATGGATTACCTAAAAAGGTTTTAGGTTTGACCAAAAACCATTTACGTGAAATTTTGGTTTAGCGCCACTAAAGCAATAGAACCTCCATATAATGATTTGAATTTTTTTTAAAGCGATTGCTAATTATGCTTCAATTAATAAGATGTATCAACGGTTGGAGAAGAGATTCTCTGACATCTTTGGTATCTCAGTCGTGAAGCTGTTGCACTATTTGATCCGAATATCTCTTGTGAAATAAAATGAAAAATGGCAAATGCAAGGAGGAAGAGTTATCTGACAGCGAAGATAAATAAGACGATGATACCGGGGAAGATTATGACTCGGGGGATAGCGGCGAAGGTGGCAACAAAGATCGTGACCATCCAGCACACGTGGTTGGATTCGAAGGTGTGAAAATAATTAACATGGAATCGAAACAAGTAAATCCAGAACTCATAATATAAAGAATGATTTAAGCCACTACGTCACAGCTGAGACACCAACATTTTTTTCACGCTTCGGATTAACAACAAATTTCATTGGTTCCGGTCCAAACACTTGGGAAAATTGTGAGGACTTCCAGCAAGCGCTGCAAATATTACTTCAATTACATGTTTTCAACGACGCTGCCGAAAGAGGTGTAAAATTAATAGAGGACTATAACAACGTGTTGTGCCGTAATGGAGAGGAAAAAATATTACCCTAACAAAGTCTAAATACGGCGTAGGTATGTTGGGACAAAAAGTAGGGGGAAAATATTATTGGGGGTCAGTCTGCATTTCCCGTTCCTAAGAGGCACCATGGGAGCGGTAAGAGGTGATTTTATAAATAAAAATTATAAAAAATGTGTGGGAACCCCCTTAAGACTTAAAAATAAGAAGTAGGTTTGTTTGGGGAAAATGTTAGGGCTAAAAAAATATTGGGGGTCAGTATAAGATCTGATTTTATAAAAAAATAAAAAAAAATGTGTGGGGACCCCCTTAAAAATAGAGGGTAGGCTTGTTTGGGGAAAATGTTGGGGCTGAAAAAATATTGGGGGTCAGTCATACATTTAAATTCTCTAGGGTCATCCCTGCCCCAGTTAGAGCGGTGGGAGCAAATTTTATAAAAATGTCATTTTGTGTGGGAGACCCCTTAGGAATTGGAGATAGGGAGTTAGTATGTTCAGATGAAATGTTGGGGACTAAAAATAAATGGGGGTCGGTCTTACTAATGACCCCTCTAGGAAGCACCTTTGGACCGGTAGGAGGTGATTTAATAAAAAAAATTAAGGAAAAATAAAAAAAATGTATGGGGACCACCCTAACGGTTGAAGATACCGGGTAGGTATGTTATAAGAAAATGTTGAGGATGAAAAAATATTGTGGGTCGGTCATATATTTAATTCCTCTAGGGTCACTTCTAGGACAGCTAGAGAGGTAGGAGCAAATATGTTTTAACATTCAACCTTTGTATGGGAGCCCCCTTAAGGAGAGGAGATAGGGCTTAGGTATATTTGGCAAAAGTGTTTGGGGCGAAAAAATAATGGGGGCCGGTCTCACATTTGACCCCTCTAGTGGAAAAACCAGGGGAGTTGTGGGGCTTTTTGTGGATTTTTTCCCATGTACGCCCAACTTTGACCCCGATGAGCGACCCCTAGGTCCTATCCGACCTCCCCCATTTTTTGGCTCATACACTTTTTTTACGAACCTCACAAAATGAGGGGTTCTAGCGATTCCAAATACTGCTGCTTAAAATCTCACACAACACTATCCCACCCTTAATATGCAAGTTTCAGGACAACGGTGGGTGCCCTGTGAAAGACCTTCCTTGTAAGTCTTGCCTAAAATAACCAACTTTTTGATACAAAATAAAATTTTCTTTGAAAATTGTTGCTGCCAAAGAAATTTATTAAAAATTGTTGCTATGACAACATCATAATATTGATTAATATTAAAAAATAGCATCAATCTAGAATAATATTTGGTATTATATTAGCACTTGTATACAAAATTTATGACATGATTTGTTCAAATTTTAAAAGTACTAAGCAAATAACTGGTTAAAATCTTAATTTTTCCTTCATATTTCTTGATTTTAAGCTAAATTGTTTACTTAGATAATAAATGTCATTTACATTTTTTTTGTAATAATTCTTGATAACAGCTAAAAAACTTGTAAATAAATGCCTTAAAAATGAAAGTGCTTTAAATTTAAAAATAAATAAATCTTCATCCAGTTGGAATAACTGCATTATTGAAGATCGAAGGGAATAACAAAATAACCCGTTTTTATCTTATAATACTAAACTTACATACCTGAGTAGAAGATCGTATATCCTTTAGTCATGATGCTTAAATTACCGCAGATGAGTCATAGTATTGCAAAATTCTTATAAAAAAACAGCAATTTTGCAACTTTAACTATAAATAGTATGTTTAGCATCATATTTACCTACTGTGTGAACTATTTAAAATCTACCTCGGTAGTTCATTTTCAAGGTTATATTCCTTATATATGCTTCCTTAGGTTGGAAAAAAGAGGCAAAATAAGGAAATGCTACATAATGCATCAGTGATGATATGTCAACAAAATGTTTTGACAGTAAAATACTATTCACATAAAGTTAATAATTAAAAAAAGGTAAAACAGAATGTGTAAAACACGCATACTTAAAAAGGAAATTTATGTCATAAATATTAATCAAATCCCGGTATGATAATTTGTTTAATCATTGAACTCGACAAAAAGTTTTTATTGTAAATATGACCTTAAAAAATTGGTTCGTTTGCATATGTTATAGAATATTTAGTTATGACTCTCAAAAATTTAGGTTTCACTCAAAACTATTTTTAAATTTTTCTTCAGAATGTTTTTTACATTTTTTTTCTCACAAGGAAGTTATTCCACGATATACACTCCGATTCTTCTTCGATTTATAAATGTTAAATAGCACTGACATCTTATTTCGGCATTTTTAAAACGGGCCTTATAAGAATATATACACGCAGAAAAAAAACATGGTTGCGGTGATCATGATTTAAGAGCGTCATATTATGATTGGAAATATGATTGTAGCAATAATGTTAATATGATTGAAGGCAACAAGGAATGTTAATCATTATATGATTACGGCAATAATGGCTTAAATGTTATATAATTATCATAATATATAATTCCAGTTTATTATACATATTTTTTTTTTTAATTGAGAAAATATATTATGCTTAAATACCACACGTTTTTAGAAATTCTTCATTACTTTTTTTTTTTGATAAAGTTCACACCAATAATTTATTTTTTGTTTTTAAATGTTGTTTTTATAAATATGAAACCATTTTTATTAATTTTGGTTCAATTTAGTGGCAACCTGCGTTTTACATTAATGATGCGCAATAAACTTATGGCATTTTTCTAAAAAATTTCATCAACTATAACATTTTTGTCAGCTAACATTGAATGATTGTATAAATCATTAAGTTATTGACAAAATCATAACATATTTGCTGCAATCATAACGTATTTGTTACAAAATTAAAATTATTTTCAGCAATTATAACACATTCAGTAAACAAAAAATGCACAAAAAACACTTTAATATTTTCGATTTGAAGTTTTTATTTAAAATGGAAAGTTATTTTTAAACCGCACAAAAAATAAATTATATAAAGTAGCTTTTTGTATTTCATTTCCTTCTGCGTTGATCCAATTTTTTAACTCAAATTGCCTTAAATTTTTTAAAGTACTAATTGGCGTCTTTGCGACTAACTGCTTGCTGGCAAAACACTAAACTGATGAATAAACCTGACAATGTTTGCAAAAATCAATTTTCATTAAGTTGTGATTATCTAATGATTGTTATAATCATGTTATGTTCAAATTTTAGGTGTGTCGAGAATATAATTAACTATAACATTGTTACAACAACCATATTGTACTTTTGAATATTGCAATTATTTTATCATGATTGAAGCGACCATTAAATGTCTAAAACAAGCATATAAATGATTAAATACAATTTTAAAAACAATAACTTGATTGCTGCAATCATAACTGGGTTTAGAGATCATAGTATAGTTGCTGCGATCATGTCGCAACCATATTTTTTCTCTGCGTGTAGTAGAATGACAGCGAAATGTGAGGGCGATTTTTTTTTAATTGAAGCTCACCAACATTCAAAAATAAAAAAATAAAAAATAAAAAAAAAAAATTTTTGCTTTAATGGAATTTTTTTTTACCTCAATGGGGCACGGGTTAGAGTTATCCGATTTGAATAAAATTTTGTACACATAACTTTTAGACCATGTGGCACAATATTCCGACCCGACAAGGTTAAAAATCCAAATGAAGTTTCGCTGCCACCCTAATATATAGTCTTTCGGGAATGCAAAAACTCGTGCCGGATTTGTCTTAATAGAGATTATTATATACACACTGGGGTGGCCCAAAATTCGCCAAAGGTCAACGTACCTAAAAGAATTAAATAGGGCATCGTAACGAATTTATGATGACTGAAAGGGGACGCTAACTGATCATATGTGTTTGCAAGCTCCGAAAAAATCTTAAAATTGTTTTATAGTATTTTGCAATACAAAAAATGACTATATGGAATGGTAACGTTACAAGAGCACAAAAGTCACATGTGGCCATTTGTCCTAAGATTGTTTACAAAGGACAAAAAGACCTCTTAGTTTCAAATAAGGAAGAAACAAAAAAGAATATTACTTTAAATGCCCCATTCATACACTCAAAAAATTATGTAAGTTACTACATGTTAGTTGTTTGTATATTTTACAGTAGTTAGTTGTTTTCAACTACAAAGTCAGTTGTTTTTGTATGAAAAATATCAAACAACTATTTCTGTTAGTTATTTTAAGTCGTTTTTTTGAACAACTAACAAAAAAGTACTGTGATGTAGTCACAGTTATTTAAAGTAGTTAATTTTATTTTTTTATCTCTGAAAAATTTTCAAAGTTTTTTTTCCAAAAAATTAAAATAAATTTTAGTTTTTTTTTCACTTGAAAAAAAAAACTTGAAAAAAAAAAAAAATTTGGTCTTCAACTTTTTTTCTGAAAAATTTTTTGAAAAAAAAAATACATATTGATTTTTTTTACTACATTTTAGTTGTTTTGACTACAAATGTAAGTAGTTTTTACTACATAAGTCAGTTGTTTTTTGTCAGTTAAAATAACTAACATTGTTAGTTGATTTAACTGAAAAAGTAGTTGACCCCAAAACAACTTACAAAGTAGATATTTTAACTGACATTTTCAGTTGATTTTACTAACATAATTTTTTGAGTGTATTTTTTGACAGCGGATATGGAAAGTATTTTTATTTCCTTTCAAGTGAATTTTATCGCAACTTAATGCTCCAGATAGCTTTTGAGCTATAGCGGTTTTAGTGAAATGGAGGTTTCCCGTTATTAATATCTAAATATTTAATATCTTGTAAAACAATGTGACTTTTGTGCTCTTTCATATAGTTACTTTAAGCATTGCAAAAAAAAAATAAAAATTTAAAATTTCTTTAGTGGTTGCAAATGGTGACAGGACATAATCCGCACGGACATTATCCCCATTACGGAAATGGGGAATACACTCAGAAAATTATGTAAGTTACTACATGTTAGTTGTTTGTATATTTTACAGTAGTTAGTAGTTTTCAACTACAAAGTCAGTTATTTTTGTATGAAAAATATCAAATAACTATTTTTGTTAGTTATTTTAAGTCGTTTTTTTGAATAACTACCAAAAAAGTACTGTAATGTAGTAACAGTTATTTAAAGTAGTTAATTTTATTTTTTTTTTCTCTGAAAAATTTTCAAAGTTTTTTTCTAAAAAAAAAAATCGTTTTTTTATTATTCACAACTTTAAAAAAATTCGTTTTTTTATTTTTCACAACTTTAAAAAAAAAGAAAAAAAAAACTTAGAAAAAATTTGGTCTTAATTTTTTTTTTCTGAAAAATTTTTTGAAAAAAATATATATTGTTTATTTTATTTTTACTACATTTTAGTTGTTTTGACTACAAATGTTAGTAATTTTTACTACACAAGTCAGTTGTTTTTTGTCAGTTAAAATAACTAACATTGTTAGTTGATTTAACTAAAAAAGTAGTTGACCCCAAAACAACTTACAAAGTAGTTATTTTAACTGACATTTTCAGTTGATTTTACTAACATAATTTTTTGAGTGTATGACCTAAAACATCGCGGTCATAATCCCCATAATAGTTGTGGGGACTATGACCATTTTCACACGGTCATAATCCCAATGGGGATTATATCCGTTCCCTGTTGGGATTACGACCGAAATTTTTTCGGTATAACCCCCATTCATATTATGGGGACTCAGTCCAAAGCAATTTTGGTCACAAACCCTGTTTCTTGCCGAGAGGGTGGAGTGGTTATTGCATCGAGTTTGTAATCCCTAGCCAGCCGAAGGCCGGCTACGCACAAAAACTTGTCAAACAACAACAAAAACTAAAATTTTTGGGATAATGACAAGTATAGTAGACAAAATCACTGCAATGTGGATTATGGCCATTTGTTGCGTGGTCATTATCCCAATAAATCTGAGAATCATGCCCAATTTTTATTGGGATTGTGTCCTAATTTTTTTTTGGTCATAGTCCCCACAACCAAAACGGGGATAATGACCGAAATAATTTTGGTCATAATCCCCACAACTGAAATGGGGATTAAGTCCGTGGGGATTATGACATGTCATCATTTCAAACACATGTGATCAGTTAGCATCCCCTTCCAATCGTCGTAGGGTGCTGAAATTTGACGCAAGTTGCTCGTTTGGTATTTTGGTATTTTCCCATATGTTGATGGGTCACACTAGTGAGCGTACGTGATTCAAAATTAACTCACGCGCCGTTCTCTAACATTACCCTTCTGTCACCCATTTTAAGGGCTATTTTTTGTGCTTTTTAATTGTTACAATATTATATTTTCTGCGTCAAATTTTACTGGGGTTAGTCAAAAGTGTTTAGTTTGTGCGGTATAAGTAAAATACTGTGGTACAGAGTATAATGAGTTTTTGCTGATGTTCGTAAATACCCGATATATTGGTCTTAGACCTACCTTCAAGCATACCGATCGACTCAGAATAACTTTTTGAGTTGATTTAGCGATGTCCGTCTGTCCGTCCGTCTGTCCATCTAACGGTTTAAGCACGATACAGGTCGCAATTTTTAATCAAGGACGAAGCCTATTGAAATTGGAAAAAGTCCCCATACAAACCACCCTCCCGATATTCATATAATTCCCTCAAAATTCATAAAAATTACAAATATTTTATTAAAATTTTGTTTATAGGTATTAAATGTGTACTTTGGTAACCTAATCGAATCTGAATATAATTGGACTACTTCCCCCATATGAACATTCAGTTAAATCGGTCTACTGGCAACAAAAATAAATCAATTCCTCTAAAATTTTGTATATATGTGTTTTCTTCACTAATTAAAGATCTAACAAAAGATTGATCAAATCGGTCAATGTTTGGACTTCGGACCCATTTTCCGGGAAGTACTGGTGTAGGGTATAACTTGGTCGGTCTTGAACGACTTTAATTTTCTTACTTGTTTAATTTTGGAAAACATTGAAAATATATTTTAATAGGAAAACTGACCAAGTGTAACTCATTAGTGTATTTACATAAATTATTTTACTTATTCCACACGCCTTTGAGAAAACTTCAGTGGGCCATAAATAAAACTGAAAGTACGTTTGGGGTTTGTGGTGTACTATTGGGAAGCTTAAATTGTTTTTTGGTCCAAAAGTAAGGTCCTAGCCCACTGACCATGCAAAAGGCCCATGGCGCGTTTGCGCAACATTTGCCATCACTGCGTAAGTAGTTGTTGCACTACGTGTTCTTTGTTCTTGAAATGTCAGATGTGTTGATATGATTTTCTGCGAACTATTATTTTTTTTTAAGAATTTATAAATTGTTTTTGTCCTTGAAAGTTACATTTCTTAAATAAAAATTCTGTCAAGAACTTTAAATATATATATTTTTTTAATTTTTGTGTGAGTTTAAGGAAAATTTTGAGATTGTTTGTTGAGTGTGATAATGTGAAATTTATCAAGACTTGTTTCACTAGATACAGCTAAATTAAGGTATCATAAATTACACTAGTTAACAAAATCGAAATTTTTGCAAAAAATTCTTGAATACATTTTATAAAGTACTTTTTCGTCGATTTTTAAAAGTATTAAGCCAATAACAGGTTAAAACTCAAATTTGTGTGAATATTTCTTGAGTATCAACTTAATTTTGTTTGCTTAGACAAAAAATTTTATTTGCATTTATTTATTTTTATAAGTATTCTTGACAACAGTTAACAAACTTGTGAATGCCTTAAAAATGAAAGTGCTTTAAATTTAAAAATAAATAAATCTTCATCCAGTTGAAATAACTGCATTATTGAAAATTTTGTGGGGAACCAAAAATAACCCGTTTTTTTGTCATATAATACTTAACTGACATACCTGAGTAGAAGCTTGTATATCCTTTTGTCAAGATGCATGAATTACACTGTCCAACAAACTGTCCATGAGACACTTTCTAATTGAAAAATGTCATAAAATCAGAGACTTACGAAGTGAAAAAAGTCTCACAATATCTAAATCTTCGATAGGATATAATTATCAGAACATGATATTTTTTTTTCAGAAGCTGAGAAATTTTCTTTGTGAGACCTACATTAGAAAAATTTGCAGTATCATTATTTGTTTTTATATATATCGGCCATTCCAGGAAAGACCGGCCAAAAATGGGCATTTTTTGACCTTGGGTCGTCTGAATATCACAAAACTTTTTTTGTAGGAACTCTAAGGAGCCATTAAGAGAATTTAGTTTTCAGTTTATAAAAATTTAAAAAATACTCGATTTTACTCGCGTTTTTAATTTTTTGAAATATCAAAAAATTGGAAAATGTTGTTAACTTTGTAAATTAATATCTCAGCCAATTCTTTATGGATTTTTATCGTTTAAAACGAGTTTAATTGCCAATATCGTCTACTTTTACAATATTTTAGTAGAAAAAAAATTTTAAACTGCATAATGCATTTTTTATGCAATTACATTTTTAAAATGCATTTTTTAAGTCTAAGGGCCTCTTCGATTTTTTTCATCTTTCATGTTAATTAAAATATAATATTTTTACTAAAGACCTGCATTTATAGTATTTTGGGTCTCGCGGTTAAAATATTTAAATTATATTTTTTAAGAATCACTTAATTTTTTTCCATACAAAACTTGAAATTTTTTCACAATATTTCGATTTTTTTAATTTTTTTTTAAATTGGATTGTATAAGTTATACCAGCAAGGTAAACCAAATTCGAGTATGCTAAATTTAATAATTTGTTAGCCGCGACTTTTGCAATTTGTCTGCTAAAGTGCCATAAAAACGATATTTTTATACTTTTCAAATTTAAAAAACTCGAATAAATATATTTAACATTAAAAGATGCTGTATTTTTTTTTTTTAAGAAAAAATAATTTTTTTTGAAATTTTTTTTCTGTCATCTTTCGTATTTTAAACATTTTCAAACATAAATATCAAAATTAAAAAAATACAATAAAAAAATTTCGCTAAAAATCAAATTTCCGCAAATAAAAATTACAGTGTTATACTGTTATTCTACATTTAAAAAATGTAAAAAGGTTCTGACCCAGAAACCAGATCCACTAATTTTTATATATTTTGACCTCCTGTATTCGCCATCAGAATGGAATTCTATCGTTGGGGTTTCCTGTAATTTACAGGGAAAGTCCGCAAAGTGTACCTACATAAAAAAGGTGAGGCTCATAAGGCCTGCCTCAGACTCAAAGAATCAAATTGGTTCAAGTTTCGCAACTTTGGACACAGTAACATGAACAATATAAATAGTATTGACTCGGATTACATAGTGCCCAAACTATTTTTCGACCGGAAATATGAAGTAAAATTTCCGACTCGAGAATATTGGTCTAACTGGCAGGACACCCCTGCAAACACCATGAATATATTTACCGATGGATCGAAACAAACACATGGAGTGGGAGCTGGTTTTACAAACGTGGAGCTAAACCAGAACTTTTCGTTTAATCTGCCTTTGGACTCGAGCATATTTCAAGCTGAAATAGTTGCAATAACTAAGGCTGTGGAACATATCGAGGAAACCAGGGGAGCAACCATAAATTTTTACGTGGATAGCCAGGCCGCTTTAAAGGCGCTTCAAGGTTATTATATCAAATCTAAAATAGTTTTACAATGTTACGAGAACTTGCAGACGTTGTGTCAACACAACCAGGTTAATTTATTATGGGTACCAGGACACAACGGAATACAGGGAAATGAAAGGGCAGACGAACTCGCGAAACTTGGAGCTGATGGTGTAGGTACCACGGTGCTAGTTTTACCATCGCTCCAACACTTCAAAAAAAGACGGGATTCCATAAATGTTGCAGTAGCGAACAGGAAGTGGGGACAACTAACAATATGCAAAATCAGCAGAACTTTATGGCCAACTTATGACCAAGGGAAAACTAAATACCTTTTATCACTTACGAGAAGGGAATGTCGAGCTCTGACGGGAATAATAACTGGTCACTGTCTCATCGGCATTCATGCTAAGAATATTAGACTCATCCCGGACGCCAGTTGTAAAAGATGCGGCTCACCAGGAGTGGATGAAACGATAGAACACATACTTTGTCACTGTACACCCAAAAAAAAACGTGGGTATTCAATACTAAAAATTTTACTAATGAACTAATTTTTTAGTCCAAAATGATCTAGTGCAGGCGTTGGTAATCAATACTAAAATTTTTTACTAATATTATTCAAAACCAGTAAAAATTACTAAATTTAGTACTTTGAAGATACTAAAAAACTACCGTACTACTGGTAATTAGTAAATTATTAGTAGATTTTGGTACCAAATCATTTACTAATATTTTTACTGCAGAATTATTTTGAGTGTACAGCGGTGGCAAGAAGTCGCCGATCGATTACTGGTCAGATAAGCTTTAATACTTTGGAGGATATAACGCGAATGGATCTTAGAATATTAAAGAGATTCGCAATGACTTTGAACGTGTTTAACTTGCGCCGCTAGCGAAAAAGAAAAAAGTTTTGTGGTATCGCTATGGACCAAAAGGTCTATGCGAGGTGTAAATCGTACACCGCCACCCTAACCTAACCTGTACCTACATAATTTGTTAATTTGACCAAGTTAAAAATTTTTTTTGCGAATACGTAGTAATTTTGCTGTTAGATGTCGTAAATTCAAATCTAAAAAAAAAAACTTCACATAAAAATATATTTTTCGGGAAAAAAGTTATTCTGCAAGTGAAAATTACAGTGTTTTATTACACCGTCCGACACACTTTTGTACACAGGGACTAGACCGAAAAATTCTGACAGTAGAGCTGAACATAAAATACACGTGTCTCAAGTTTTTATAGATCAATTCGCGTTTTCGCGAAAAATGCCAATAAAAAAGTTGTGTTTTTCCAAAATAGTGTGAAATTAGTTGAAAAATTTATTAAATCTACTTGTGAGCTAAATAATGTTTAAACATGTCTTTAGTCAATTTTTTTACAACAAAAAAGTTATTTTTTTTGAAAATGCACTAAGATTGCAATCTTTAGCTGCTGGTAGCCAACTGCTTTTTTTGTCCAAAATGGTTTTTGTTATTTTTCCCGTAAAAGGGTCATGATCCCCACAATTTAGGGGGCAAGCATTTTCAAATTTGAAAAAAGCCGAATTCGGGACGCGCAAGTGGTCAGCTTGTTAAAAAAAGTTTAAGATACAAACACAGTGTGCATTTGTGTGAAAAAAATCTAAGCGTTTTCTTTAAAAAAATTTTAAAAATATGAAAAATGCAAGACCCAAAATAATATAAATACAGGTCTTTAGTAAAAACTTCATATTTTATTAAATACAAAACAGAGAATAAATCTAAGAGGCCCTTTGACCGAAAAAATGCATTTAGAAAATGCAATTGCATACAAAATGCATTTTTGAATTTAAAATATTTTTTGTAAAACAATATTGTAAAATAATACAATATTGCCTTTCAAACTTATTTTCAATAAGAAAGATCCATTAAGAATTTCCCAAGATATGCATCTACAAAGTTGACCATTTTTTTAAGTTTTTTGATTTTTCAAAATATGAAAATCGCGAATAAAATCGAATGTTTTCAGAATTTTTCTAAACCGCAAACTAAGATCTCTTCATGGCTCCTTAGAGTTCTTGAAAAAAAAGTTTTATAAAAATCGGATGACCCGAGGTCAAATTTTGGCCGTTCTTTCATGGAATGGCCGATATATATATATATGTCCTTTATTTATTTAAATACAATATAGATACAGCGATGTAACATAAAAATACTTAAATAAATTGTTCACGAAGAACATAGGGCGTCGAACTCGTATGATTACAGAAACGTCAACAAATTTGTTTTTATTTATTTATGTCTCTGGACATAATTCTTTTTAAATCGATAAATTGATATAAAATATGTGTAAGGAATGACTCTGAAATTAACGCGGTTTTCTTTTAGAAACCAGAATTTTTAAATTTTTTAAATAATTTTTTGGGATAAATTTTCTTATAATTTAATTTTACTGAAACAGTTACATTCAGTTTCAGAGACATAATTGAAAAATTTCTCTGTATCAGTTTCATTGTGTTTTAGAGGCAAAGCGTTGAGAACCAATTGTAAAAATGAACTGATTGTGAGATGAATTAGAATAAATGATGAATTTGTATTATTAAAACAGAAAAAGCGATGTGAAATAAAAAAAAATGCTTTTAAAAGACTTCGACATATTTGGGCCGTTTTTTTTTATAAAAACTGTGTAACAAAAAATTCAATAAGGGTTCAAGTTGAAAAAATGCAGAAGAAAAATTGAATTTCTAAAAATTAAAGACATTTCTGGTATTTCCTATACCGGTTTCAAACACCCCAGTTAGTGTCATCATCAGTAGGATTTTAAATGTCGGTTTGTCTTGTTAATGAAAACTGTTTTTTATATATGTGAATATTTATAGTTTCTACAGAATAAATTTTGACAGTTTCCAACACTACAATTCTATTTCTAGCAATCTCAACCTCACTTCATACTTTCTTTCAACTTTTTTGTCTCTTACATTATTTTGCAAACTTTTTTTTTTTTGTTTTAAAGGTACTAATAAACATTATAAATAGTGTAATCGCATTCAGAAGGTTTTTATATATTTTTTTGACAAAAAATTTGGGTTTTTAGTTTTTGCGGGAATTCCCGGGATCCCGGGAAATTTAAAAATGAATCCCGCTTTCCCGGGAAATGAAAAACTCCGGGAAAAGAAAAACTCTAATTGTGTTTCACCAAAGTCTTGTGAAATAAATCGAAAAAAGTGATAATAGATGTATTTAGTAAACTTTAATGGCGATTCTTTTCTTAAAACAAATAAACCCTCTTTTTCCATTTTTAGGGGTTATTTTAGTCCGTTTTTCAAATATCCTCAAAAAACACAACTTAAACTCCAGTGGGCCGTATAGAAAATTTGAACAAAGAAAAAGAGTTTATTCTGATTCGAGGCCTTTTCATGTTCCCCATTATGAATCACCATAACAAGTACTTATGTTAACTCTACTTTCTTTATTAGGATATTCTCCCAATAAATACTCATAGACAGAGATGCCAACTATTTAAGAGCAAAACGCGCACAAAAATTTTATAAACGGGTAAAAACGCGTAAATTTGGTTGAAAAAAAGGGTAAAAAAGCACTGGACTGTTTTTTAAATAGATAAAAAAATAATATTTTTTTTCAAACAAAATTTTTGATAAGTTTGTTGGTTTAACTTTTAAGCAACCGATATAAAGCATTGTACAATTTTACATGGTCTGCATTTCCGCTTCAAAAGCCAAATTTAGTCTTTGAACTTCAACTAGAACAGAATTCAAATATTAAACCAAAATACAAAAAAAAACCTACAAAGAATGGCATATTTTTAGAGGTTGGTTTAGTTCTTCAAGGGAAAACATTTTACCCTTAGTCTGATTTTACCCTTTTTCCGAACTTAATACGACCAATGGTTATTGACCATAATAATAAATTCGTTCCAAATTTCAGGGGTCTAGCTCTAAGTTTAAACCGCATATTTCTTTCTACAAATAGATAGACGGACATTCAAAAAATGTCTTTGAATCGATCAAAAATCAATAAAATATATACTTTGTGAAGTATCCAACTAATATTTCGATGCGTTACACTCGAAATAACAAACTTAGTATACCGCCATACTTTATTTCGAGGCTATACAAATTTATTTTAAAAAGCACTAAAAGCACCAACTAAAAATTTGAAAAGCACCAAGTTAGTGCGTTTTTCTAATTTGGCACTAGGTCAAAAATTTTCGCGTTTTGACACATCAAAAAGCACTAGATCTAGCGCGAAAAGCACTAAGTTGTCATTCCTGCTCATAGAGTTTCTTGCTTTCAATGAGTATTTAATTTTATATTAATTTTGAGTAAATAGACGTAAATCGTAAAAAAACTGAAAAATCATACAAATCGACCACCGTAAAAATGGGTGACATCAGGGAGGCTCTCCTTGTTAGTGTTTATTGGTCCCATTTAAGATTCAAAATCGTGCTGCACAGTGTTACAGCAGATGAGTCACAGGTATTTAAATTATGTGTTATTGTAAAATTCTTTATATAAAAGCAGCAATCTTGCAACATTAACAATGCATACTAGGTACGGTATCATATTTACCCACTGTATGAATTACATATTTATAATCTTCATTGTGGCCTCGATAGTTCATTTTCAAGGTAATATTCCTTACACATGCTTCCTTAGGTTGGAAAAAGAGGCAAACTAAGGAGTTTACATGCCGCATCTGTGATGGTATTTTAGTTTTTTTTAGTAATCCACTATTTGCATAATATTGATAAATAAAAAAAGAGGTAAAAACGTATGCAAAAATATGCTAATTTAAAAAATAAATGTTTGGCATTATTTTTTATCATACCCCGGTTTGAATAATATCTAAAATTATAAAATTGGGTTAACAATTTTTAGTGAAAACTATATACAACCAACCCTTTAAAGGGTTGGTTGTATATAGTTTTGACTCTCAAAAAATTTGGTTTTCACTCAAAACTATTTTATTTTACACAAAAAGTTTTTTTTTTTTACATAATTAAAAAATCTTTTTTCCATTCAAAAAATCTGTTCAAAATTATTTGTCAAAGTGAATTTTAAATTTTTTAAAACTAGTTTTATTAATTTAAAATTATATTATAAATTAAAAATTAAAGCTCTGGACCACTGCCCCTAAAAAGGTCCCATGGCACTATTGCGCCTTATTTGCCATCTCTGCCTGAAATCGTTTGCAAACAACTGCGTAAATAGTTGTTGCAGTACGAGTTCTTAAAATGTCGGATTTTTTGATATGTTTTTCTGCGAACTATTATTTTTTAACGTTTTTGTAATTTATTTTTGTCCTTGAAAATGAATACTTACTTACATTTCTTAAACAACAGTTATGTTAAGAACTTTATATATATGGGGCATTCCAGGACAAATCTCACAGTTTCGAACACAACCGCCTTCAATTTTACTAATGTTTTCATATATTTTTTGAATAATAGATTTTTCAAAATGGCGATTTAAAAAAAAAAAATAAAGAAATTTAAACTTTTAATTAATGTTGACTAGTAAAAAATATCGATATCTTAAAAAAGTTGGACAACATGTTGCTGGTATTTAAATGTAGTTTTAGAAAAAAAAAATGAAAAAATTATTCAAAGTAATTATGACTTAATTTCAATGTTGGCAATCGATACCTTTTCAATACCGTTATCCGTTTCAAAATCCTTTAAATTGAATACCGGTACCAATACCAATACCGAAACTCAGTTTAGGTATCGGATACCGGTATCCAAAAACCTTTTCCTTCGGTATCGGTACGTACCGGTATTGAAACGGTTTTTCTTAAAAACCATGTTTTAAAAAAAAATTAATAGAAAGTTTGTTAATTTTTTGGTTTTTGTAAATAAAAAATCGTACTCCAAATGCCTCACCGAAGTCTCATAAAAATCAAAAAAATTTTTTGGCACCCACATCCTAAATTAAATAAAAATTTCAAAAAATCCACACTTAAACCGCGATGCGAGAGCAAAAGAAAATTATTGAATTTCACAAAATTTTTATGGATTTATTTTGACTCCCAATAGAAACTTTCTGGACCCCTTTTGTATAGTATAGTTTTTTGGGGATTTTTATTTAATACGTAATGTGGGTGTCCAAGGAGTTTTTTGATATTTACAGGACTTCGAGGAAGGAAAGAGGTTTTCCACCATAGCATAATTTTTTGAAGTGGCTTAACTCGTAGAAATCGTCCATAAAGGTCCCATAATTCGCGAAAAAATTGTTTGCAATATTTTTGAATGTGATCTTGTCTAGACAGGGAATACCTATTTTCCAAATAGATAACACCAACAAAAAAACTTGGTTGCCTAGAAATAAGATAAAATATGTAATTTGTTTGGGTTCTTACTTTAACCGCGATGCGGGAGGGAAATATATTTTATGGAAACATTTTGACACCCAATAGAAACTTATTGGACCCTTTTCAGCTCAAACAAAAAATAAAGGTAAAAATCTATACGGCCTTATATTTATGTACTAAAGACATAGGAAAATGTCCTGCAAAAGCGGTCCAGTGCTTCAAAAATTATGAGCAAAAGACTGAATTTCGGCAACGGTTTTTAGTGAATTTTCAAGATAAAAAACACGCTAACTTTCGAAAGGCATTCCTGAGGATGCTGAAGATTGGCATATATATTTTCCGTTCCCCTGGCCTGGTTCGTATTGAATTTCAGCCAAATCGGTACAGTGGTTCAAAAGTTATTAAGAAAACCATGATTTCAGATTGGTTTCACCCTAAATTCACTTGTTAAAAAAACCGTTAAACCAGCTTTAAAAAAATTTATGAGTCAGGAAAATATTTTACAAAGTATTCTTGTCGCAAACAAAAATTTTTGTACTAATACTATGTTTAGACCAAACAAAAACTAACTTGTTTTTGTCAAAAATTGATTTTTAAAAACCAAACCGTTTACACCGAATAAATAGAGTTTTTGTTTGTCAAATCAAATTAATTATTTTCTAAATTCACTAAAAAACACAAAATTACAATAGCCACACGTTATTAAAAAAATTAAATTACATATTTATTAACTTTTTTAACAGATTGGTATAATAATTTCACATTCGTGTTAAGCAAAAGAAAACTGAAAAAAATATTCACACAGAATGATTAGCTAGTAGTGAACACAACCAAAACTCTAGTTTTTGTTTAGTTTTGGTTGGCAACGCAGTTTTTAAATTGTATGGAAAAACTATATGGTTTTTGCCAAAAACCAAAAAAATATTCAAAAACAAGTTGTTTTCGTTGGAGTAAATACCATATAAAACAAAAAAAACTTACACTCGAAAAAAAATTTACACTCAAAAAAAATGTTGCCAATTTATTTTTTTTTCAAAAATGACTAAAAAAAAGTTTTTTACTCAAAATAAAATATTTCTAATCAAAATTGTTAATTTGATTCACGTTAGAAAATTAACTATCAATTTTGAAGGCCATTGTGGAGGGTGTTGATGGATTCGTCCAAGTCTAATTTAACTTTACTACTTGTTTTTACAAATTTTTTTAAAGTTTTTATACGTTTTTTTTATTTTTTTAGCATTTTTTCGATAATACCGGTACGTACCGGTATTGACGTTTCGGTATCGGTAATACCGTAACCGATTCAACTGAAATACCGTAACCGATACCGATACCGAAATAAATAAAAAAACGATACCAATACCGATATCGATACCGTTATTCGTTTCGATTGCCAACCTTGCTTAATTTTGAACGTTTATAAATTAAAATCGACTTTTTGAAAACGTCCGAAACCTTCGATTAAAAAAAAAAAAATTAAATTCTACTCTAAATTACGCAACTTTTAAGCCATTATGCGAGATGTGATCCCAATTCGTTCTATTTTTTTAGAATAAAATTGAAAATTGTACCTTTTTTGTTTTTGACTCTGATTTATTTAATATGGTGCTTCAAAAAAATTAAGTTGTTAGATATTGACCGTAAAATAATTGTTTGCTACCTCCTATTTAAGGAGATTTTTTAGTAAAAATTACAAAGAAAAATTAAAATTTCGATCGAAAATTTTTTGTTAAAAAACAAGGAAATCTGTCAAATATTGGTAAAAAGGGATTACGGGACTTTTTATAGTAATTTGACAAGGTATTTTTCTTAATTTTTACAAAAAAAAAAAAAATCGCCATTTTGAAAAATCGATTAGTTAAACTAACTTGGAATAAAAAGCTGAAAAGTGGTGTGCAAGTTGCATTTAATACGTAAGTACTAAAACATATAAAAAATTGTGCGATTTGACATGGAATGCCCCATATATTTTTTTTTAATTTTTGCCTATAATTTATTTTTGTCCTTGGAAATTAATACTTAATTTTTTTTTAATAAAAATTCTTTAAGGAACTGTAAATATATCGCTCATTTACTTGTATAGTGTCACAACTCAAAATATTTGATTTTGCAGAAAACACGTTTAAAGTTTACTATTGAAACTGGTTTTTAATTGAAAAAGGCCGGTACATAGAAAATGTAATAATGGCGTGTACTCTTCTCAAACGGTAAGTTTAAAAGATATTAATACGAATTTTTGACACAATATAAAGAATGATATAACGAATAATTCTGCATCATTAAAGCTTGATTTACACGTTAACTACCCTTGACTACCCTTATCTACTATTTCCCAGTATTGGAGGATAGCAATTGTCAAATTCAAATAATTTTTCATATAAAATTATTTAAACCCGGCAAACCGTATCACCAATACTGGGAAATAGTAGATAAGGGTGGTCAAGGGTAGTTAACGTGTAAATTGCCCTTAACTCAAAAAATGCATTTTTTGAGTTATGCCACTGTACAAGTAAAGGAGCGATATATTTTTTGAGTTTTATGTGAGTTTAAGGAACAATTTGAGTTTATTTGTTTATTTATCGCAATGGATGAGTGGAGTTGTGTAAAATTTAGCAGTATTTGTTTTTTTTTTTTTAAATGAAAAAAAATTGTTTACATAAAAACTTTTTTTTTAGTATAGACTTTAAAAAAAAATAATTTCCTGTAAAATCAGCAATATAACTGATTTTTTAGTTTTGTTAATTATTAGTCCCAATGGTTTTAATTGTATAACAAGCAAAAAAATAATTGACACTTTGAAAAAAAAAAACTTAAGAAAGTTTTCTTGGAAAAAGGAATGACAGCAAACTATTTCTGTAAAATTACAAAATAATCTGCTAAAAATATGTTTAAAAATATCGTTTCGATTGCATAAAAAAACAAAAAAAAAAAATAAAACTTTAAAAAAAACTTAGAAAATTTTTTTGAAAAAAGTATGAAGGCAAATTATTTCTGTACAATTAAAAAGTAATCTGCTAAAAATATGTTCAAAAACAGAATCAGTAAAAACGCAGTAAAATTTCTGTTATTTTAATACTGATTGTAATACTGAATGACAGAGATTTTAGTAAAAATATCCATTACAACAGAAAAATCCATTATAACAGAAAAATCCATTTTACCTAAGAGATTAAAAAATGATTGTCTTAGTTTTTTTTTGAATTCTTATTTAGTTTATAGTTTTTTGTATATGTATATGAAAGTTTCAAATCGTCTTTATGAAATCTTTCCATGTCTTTAAGCGACGAACCTGAATCAAATTACGTCGCGTAAGGCATAACGCCCAATAATTTTTCGTTTATAATATTTAAATGTTGGGTACCTAAATCAAACGGACGTAAAAATTTAAAATTTCATGTGTTTGTTTTTTTTACGCGACACAATTTGATTCTAGTTCGACCCTAAGACATAAATATTGGGGTTTTCGGTGACATGACATAATCCCCACGGACATAATCCCCATTTCCGTTATGGGAATTATGACCAAATTCATTTCGGTCATAATCCCCATAATGGTAGTGGGGACTATTGGACATAATCCCAATAAAAAACGGACATAATTCCCAGATTTATGGGGATAATGACCACGTAACAAATGGCCATAATCCCCATTATAGGGATTACGTCCACTATACTAGTTGGTCATAATCCCAAAAATTTTATTTTTTTTGTGTTAAAAAGTTTCTCTGCGTAGCAGGCCTTCGGCCGGACTTAGGGAATACAAACTCCATAAATTAATTTAGCGGCATCGCTAAACCCACCCTCTCTGCAGAAAACGGGGATTATGACCAATATTACTTTGGACTTACTCCCCATAATGTGAATGGGGGTTATGACCAAAAAAAGTTCGGTCGTAATCCCAACAGCGAACAGACATAATCCCAATTGGGATTGTGACCGTTTTGGAAACGGTCATAGTCCCCACAACTATTATGAGGATTATAACCGTAATAAATTCGGTTATAATCCCCATTTCCGTTATGGGGGTAATGTCCGTGGGGATTATGTCCTGTCACCGGGGTCTTCGTGTCAACTGACACAACTTTTGAAACCGATGTCTTCCGATCGGGATGAAATTTGCACCACGGTTAGTTCTATAGGATAGTAGTTCAGACACATTTTTTTTAACGAGATCGGTCAAGGACTCTCTGAGTTAGTGGTTGTCGAAATTTGACATTTTGGCCAAAGAGGTGTTTATTCTCATCCATGTAACTTCGTACCTATTATTTTTAGTAAAATGTGTCCCAAATATTTTAGATCACAGTACAGACTAGTATGCAAACATTGGTGCTAATTGCGTACTTTCCAATATGGTGGTATTGTTTTTAGTACAGAATGATCATCGCTGCCTAGTATATGTGTGCCTGTACGTGTGAGCTTTTGTGCATGTATTTATGATGTTTGTTTACGTTTTGTATGAAACGTCAAAAGTTACACCGTGTGCTATCACTAATACTTACAGCCATCAGATGCAACTCTGTGATACTACTACTCATGTACTGTGGTTTAGATATCTATTTCATCAATCAAAAAAAAAAATTTAAAAAAAAAAAAAAAAAAATTTGGTTGGATTTTTATTTTAAATCCAAAACTTCTTTGACTTTTTCGTCATATGTTTTTTTTTTGACTCAAAAGAAAGCTTAGGTCTTTTCCTTCAAGAGCTATGGGGTCGCTTAGAGGGATGCGAGTGGGATATCTATGAAAAAATTTGTTGTAACTTTGGAACACAAAAAACGCTTTTTTACTTTTTAGCATAAGCAATATTAGGCGTGGGATAGTTAACCAGCTTTCGATTTCAATCCGCGACACCCTCTAATTTTTATAAGTTCGAAAAAGAAAGCATGAGCCAAAAAATGAGGGCGGTGGGGTGGGGCCATATGACGTCTCGTCGGTTCATATTTTTTTAACAATTTTTAATTTATTTTAATAATACCGGTACGTAACGGTATTGCCGCTTTGGTACCGTTAGTACCGTTACAGAATCGATCTGAATACCGATACCGTTATCGAAAAAAAATATAAAAATTTTTACCGTTACCCTTACTGTTAGTCGTTTCGGTAACCAACATCGTTTTTTTGTTATTTAAAAAAAAAGAAAGTCGGTAATCGCGATTTTTTTTTAAACTCTATAAACGGTAAATGGGATTGTTTAAATGGCTCTATAGACTATCTAAAACTGTAATGAAAAAAATCTAAAGACCCAAGGTCAAAAAATACCCTTTTTCTCGAGCTTTTTAATGAAAAAGACGTTATTTTACTTTATATATCCACGCCCACAATAGGCAGAGGACCAAATACTTGTATTTCTAATGAATTTAATAAACACAAACTTCATGAAATAAAAACGCTATATTTGTTAAACAAAATTAAAAAAAAAACTGTAAGACTTAATCGGTCAAATTTCAGGGGCAGCTATTTTGATTTGGACTACAACTTGATTTCCATAGACATAAGGACGGGTTTAATTGCTACGTATAATAAACTTAAAGTAAAATTTAAAATATAAAAAAAAAATTGTAAACATTTTGATTATTACCTAAAAATCAGGGTACAATACATTATTTTCTTATTTTATTTAATAAATCATTGCCAAATAATACAATAGAGTAAAGTTGAAGGAATGAACTCTGTTGTCACCATCATGCAAATACATTATTACCGTTGACATTTTAAAATTTAATTTGTTTTATATCCATACATATATTTGTTTCTTTGAACTTTAAAAAGTAAAATTTTGTAGATGTTTAATTGATAATTTAAAGAAATTAAAGCAATACTTGTTTCATGCTATAAATGTGCTAAATAAATTGAATCAGAATGAACACATCAAAAAAACCCAAAAAAATATTTTTGACTCAAGTGAAATCAAGTGAATAAAAAATTATATTGTGTGCTTGATAGGGGTCACTTAAGTTCACTGCCCACAACGTGTTTATTTTTTTGTGGTTAATAAAATTAACGGTATTAACAAAAGTCCTGTTGAAATAAAATTGTGTTTTTTCTCATTAAAGTTAGAATTTTTAAATAATGGCATTCGATATCGGATATTTTACTATCGAAGAGGCACTTGCCAAAAATTTATTTCGGGGGCCCAAACATTTTTTGTTTGAATATCCTGTTTTTCTCTTCAATGCTTTTGAGCCTTCTTTTTTGTTTTACATTAAAAAAAAAAATAATTGTATTCAATCTTAGATAAAAAGTATTAAAAATATTTCAGACTCTGAGATATTTTTTGTATACTCTTCTATAAAGTCGGTTGAACAGGGTATAATGATTTTGTGCTGATGTTTGTAACTACCCGATATGTTCAATCAATTTTCTTGAAATTTTTAACTTCATTTGGTTGGATTATATTAAAATTTGAAAAGGTCGGTCCATGTTAAGGCTTAACCCCCATACAAACGCACACTTTGAATTTAAATTAAAGGACATATGAACCGATTATTATGAAAGTGAGGTAAGTCCACATGGTTTCAAAACGAGATATTGAAGGGTTTGCGTTTTTAAGTCTTTAAAAATCTGGGTACTTTATATTGATTAAATTTTAATCTAGGTGTTATCTCAGGTACCTAAATTTACTTATTGAGTATTATTTTGTTAAGATTTAATTAAACCCGTCATTTCTCACTATATAAAAGGGACTTATTTTTTAAATTAACTTTTTATAGCTTTTAAAAATTAAATTTTTATAGCTGATAAGGTATATCGGTAGTGTTTTAACACTTAAATCGCCCTATAGTTTGATCATAAACTAAATTTGTTACAGAACTTTGAGATGAGCTAAAAAAATTTTACTAGTAAACGATTTATCAAAAATGTTAATTTTGAAAGTGAGGCTAGTCCACACAAAATTTTTTTGTAGTGTTAAAAATAACCTAATAATCGCTGATACAGTAAAACATTGATGATTTTTATTCTTTAATAACTCCATAATTTAATCCTTAACTAACTTTAATACAAAATTCTGAGATGTTCTGAACAAAATTTTACTAGTAAACGATTTATGAAAAATGTTAATTTTGAAAGTGGTGTTAGTCCACATTTTTTTTTGTAGTGTTAAAAACAACCTTATAATCGCTGATAGAGTAAAACATTGATGATTTTTATTCTTAAATAACTCCATAATTTAATCCTAAACTAACTTTGTTACAGAATTCAGAGATGAGCTAAACAAAATTTTACTAGTTAACGATTTATCAAAAACATTAATTTTGAAAGTGGTGTTAGTCCACATTTTTTTTGTAATGTATAAAATAACCTTTATATCTCTGACAAAGAATATCCGTAGCGTTTTTAACTCTAAAATAGCACTATTGCTTAGTCCTAAACTAATTTTGTTACAGAATTGTAAGATGAGCTAAAAAAAATTTTACTAGTAAACGATTTATCAAAAATGTTAATTTTGAAAGTGAGGCTAGTCCACACAAAATATTTTTGTAGTGTTAAAAATAACCTAATAATCGCTGAAAGAGTAAAACATTGATGATTTTTATTCTTTAATAACTCCATAATTTAATCCTTAACTAACTTTAATACAAAATTCTGAGATGTTCTGAACAAAATTTTACTAGTAAACGATTTATGAAAAATGTTAATTTTGAAAGTGGTGTTAGTCCACATTTTTTTTGTAGGTTTAAAAATAACCTTATAATCGCTGATAGAGTAAAACTTTGATGATTTTTATTCTTAAATAACTCCATAATTTAATCCTAAACTAACTTTGGTACAGAATTCTGAGATGAGCTAAACAAAATTTTACTAGTTAACGATTTATGAAAAATGTTAATTTTGAAAGTGGTGTTAGTCCACATTTTTTTTGTAGTGTTAAAAATAACCTTATAATCGCTGATAGAGTAAAACATTGATGATTTTTATTCTTAAATAACTCCATAATTTAATCCTAAACTAACTTTGGTACAAAATTCTGAGATGAGCTAAACAAAATTTTACTAGTTAACGATTTATCAAAAACATTAATTTTGAAAGTGGGGTTAGTCCACATTTTTTTTGTTTACCAGTAAAACTTTGTTTAGCTCATCTCACAATTCCGTAGCAAGGATAGTTAAAGTTTAAATTATAGGACTATTTAAGAATTAAATCACTAAGTATATACTATATCAGCGATAAAAATATTATTTTATGCACTACAAGAAAATTGTGGACTAACCCCACTTTCAAAATTAATGTTTTTGATAAATCGTTAACTAGTAAAATTTTGTTTAGCTCATCTCAGAATTCTGTACCAAAGTTAGTTTAGGATTAAATTATGGAGTTATTTAAGAATAAAAATCATCAATGTTTTACTTTATCAGCGATAATTAGGTTATTTTTAACACTACAAAAAAATTTTGTGTGGACTAGCCTCACTTTCAAAATTAACATTTTTGATAAATCGTTTACTAGTAAAATTTTTTTTAGCTCATCTTACAATTCTGTAACAAAATTAGTTTGGGACTAAGCAATAGGGCTATTTTAGAGTTAAAAACGCTAAGGATATTCTTTGTCAGAGATATAAAGGTTATTTTATACATTACAAATAAAATGTGGACTAACACCACTTTCAAAATTAATGTTTTTGATAAATCGTTAACTAGTAAAATTTTGTTTAGCTCATCTCAGAATTCTGTACCAAAGTTAGTTTAGGATTAAATTATGGAGTTATTTAAGAATAAAAATCATCAATGTTTTACTCTATCAGCGATTATAAGGTTATTTTTAACACTACAAAAAAAATGTGGACTAACACCACTTTCAAAATTAACATTTTTCATAAATCGTTTACTAGTAAAATTTTGTTCAGAACATCTCAGAATTTTGTATTAAAGTTAGTTTAGGATTAAATTATGGAGTTATTTAAGAATAAAAATCATCAATGTTTTACTCTATCAGCGATTATAAGGTTATTTTTAACACTACAAAAAAAATGTGGACTAACACCACTTTCAAAATTAACATTTTTCATAAATCGTTTACTAGTAAAATTTTGTTCAGAACATCTCAGAATTTTGTATTAAAGTTAGTTTAGGATTAAATTTTGGAGTTATTTAAGAATAAAAATCATCAATGTTTTACTCTATCAGCGATAATTAGGTTATTTTTAATACTACAAAAAAATTTTGTGTGGACTAGCCTCACTTTCAAAATTAACATTTTTGATAAATCGTTTACTAGTATAATTTTTTTTATCTCATCTTACAATTCTTTAACAAAATTAGTAGAGGACAAGGCAATAGGGCTATTTTAGAGTTAAAAACTCTACGGATATTCTTTATCAGAGATATAAAGGTTATTTTATGCATTACAAAAAAAATGTGGACTAACACCACTTTCAAAATTAATGTTTTTGATAAATCGTTAACTAGTAAAATTTTGTTTAGCTCATCTCAGAATTCTGTACCAAAGTTAGTTTAGGATTAAATTATGGAGTTATTTAAGAATAAAAATCATCAATGTTTTACTCTATCAGCGATTATAAGGTTATTTTTAACACTACAAAAAAAATGTGGACTAACACCACTTTCAAAATTAACATTTTTCATAAATCGTTAACTAGTAAAATTTTGTTTAGCTCATCTCAGAATTCTGTACCATAGTTAGTTTAGGATTAAATTATGGAGTTATTGAAGAACAAAAATCATCAAAGTTTTACTCTATCAGCGATTATAAGGTTATTTTTAACACTACAAAAAAAATGTGGACTAACACCACTTTCAAAATTAACATTTTTCATAAATCGTTTACTAGTAAAATTTTGTTCAGAACATCTCAGAATTTTGTATTAAAGTTAGTTAAGGATTAAATTATGGAGTTATTAAAGAATAAAAATCATCAATGTTTTACTCTTTCAGCGATTATTAGGTTATTTTTAACACTACAAAAATATTTTGTGTGGACTAGCCTCACTTTCAAAATTAACATTTTTGATAAATCGTTTACTAGTAAAATTTTTTTTAGCTCATCTTACAATTCTGTAACAAAATTAGTTTAGGACTAAGCAATAGTGCTATTTTAGAGTTAAAAACGCTACGGATATTCTTTGTCAGAGATATAAAGGTTATTTTATACATTACAAAAAAAATGTGGACTAACACCACTTTCAAAATTAATCTTTTTGATAAATCGTTAACTAGTAAAATTTTGTTCAGCTCATCTCAGAATTCTGAAGAAAAGTAGTTAAGGATTTAACTATAGAGTTATTTAATAGTAAAAAACACCAAAGTGTTATTCAATCAGCCATTATTTGGTTATTTTTAACGCTACAAAAAAATTGTGGACTAACCTCACTTTCAAAATTAACGTTTTTGAGAAATCGTTAACTAGCAAAACTTCTCTCATAAAATTCTCAGACGTTTTTAAAGTTTTCTTTGAACTTTTTTTTTTAATCGAAAGATACCATTAAATTGTATCCAAATCTATCGTTAACTAAGTTTTTTTGAAAATGTGACTTACCCCACTATCATAATAAATGGTTCATATTTGGACTAACACGGCACCCACCCTGAAACTTGCATATGGCATTTTTTTAAACTGCCCAATCTCAAATTTAAAAAAAATGTTGTTACCTTCTAAAAAAAATGTCGTCTATCGGAAAAATTAAAATAAAAGCCGAACTAGCAGGAATTTCGCCAAACGCAAAAATACGGGTCAGCTAAACTACCCCAAAGTTTTTACATTTTTGAAAATATGAACTTAACGAAGCCGAGTTCGGAAAAGACCGATACGCCACTGGATTGGCTTTCAATTACAAACATCAGCGTAAACTCATATAGTTTCTTCTGAAAAATTTGAAAAATTCTTAAAAAAAACAAAAAAAATCCCGTTTTTCCCCCTCCCCTTTGACCCGCTAAATGTGAGATTGGGCAGCTAAGAAAAAAAAATAGCTCTTACTTACTCTTCTCTTCTCTTTCCTTTATGCAAGTTTCAAGACCATCGGTGCCCTCTGAAAGACACCCCTCGTAAATCCAAAAATGTTCATTTAGTTTTCCACACTAACAAAAGATCTAACGAAAGATAGATCCAATCTGTCCATTTTTTTACTTGGGAACCATTTTACGAAAACACTTGTGTAGGGTATCATATGGACCGTCTTAACCGCCCAGGCAGAAAAATACGAACGGGAGAGTGCTGGCAAAGTACCTTTTATGGTCGCTTGTGTGCTGGGAAAGCATCACAGTTTAGTACTCTCCCAGCGTCCAAAATGATAACCGCGGTAAACGGTATGCCGTTGCTATTTTAAAGCCCTTGGAAAGCGCTTTACAAACAAAAAATATGGTACTTTTATAGCACTTTTAGAACAAAAAAATGGGATGTATCTAAATTGTATTCATAAGTCCATAAGACACAACTTTTTTTGGTGTTTATTTGAATAAAGAAATTTATTAAATTAGGATAAAAAATTTATTGACTCATTTATTAGGATAAAAAAATTTTGAACAATTTTCTAAGTCCCGGGAAAAATTTGTTTGCAGTTTTCTTTGCGTTTTGGAATAACAAATTTAGTAAAAATGCTTTTAGGAAAAAATTTGAAAAAGTCCCGAAAAAAAGTGGTGTATTGAACCGAAACGTGTATATATCCGGAGCTTAAGGGTGATGTATCGGGAGTTTAAGACACTTCCTCACGAAAGAAACAGGTGTTTTTATATAAAAGGTGTCAAGTTTGTAATATGTAGGTCTATAAGTGACACATCATGAGAACTATTAAGGACCGGTCACTTATCCTGCAGGGAAATAAAAAATATTCCAATTGTTATGAAAATTAATATATTTTAATAAAAAATGTATACTTTGAACGGATTTAAATAGAAAAAACATTGGCAAAGCGCTTGGAAAGCACTTTTTCGAATTCATACTACCTTCTACACAAAAAATAAAGTGCTTTGCCGAGACTTTTTCTTTGGAACGGTTGGCAGTTTCTGCCTGGGCGACCTTAATTTTCTAACTTGTTTATATTGAATAATTCTCAGATTGAGACACATTTTCCGTAAAAACAAACTTTTATATTCTGGTAAATATTTTTAAAGATAATTCTAAGATTTTGAGATATTTCTTGTTTTGAAAAATTTTCAAATTTTAAGACATTTTTCGTTAAGAAAAATTTTCAGATTGTGACACATTTTCGTATTGACAAATTCTCAGATTCTGAATTGAAAGATTCGTATTGACAAATTCTCTAATTTTTAGTTGAAATTAGCATGTTTGCAAATATGTCTTGTAAACATAATTAAGCGCATTAGCAATTTTAAGCAAACTTTGTACTATTTTTTTGAAAAAGTTGATCTCTATTGTTAGAAAATTCGAAAAGAGGATCGAAATGGGTTAAATGTGTTTTTTTTAACTTAAAAGCCCACATCTCAGACAATTTTAATCCAATTCTCAATTTTTGTGCTGTGCTTAAAAGGTGAGACTCGTACTTGCTTTTCAAATAAAATCCAATAATAGAAAAACCGTTATGATTTTTTGAACTTTATCTTAAAGAATTTAGATAGAGAAAACCTATGTGTATTTCTGTAATCTATGGACTCCAACCAACTCAAATGTTTATATGAGAACCCCTACATTTTTTTTGGTGTAGCACATTGTAATTTAAAATGATTCACATTTAAGTCCTTTTTAATATTCATATTGCAAAAAAAAATTATCTTTATCACATTTATTTGTCATCCAAAGGTCGAAGAGTTGATTTGCTTTTTTTTTAATATTTGGTAATAATTTTAATCATCATTTAGCAAAAAAAAAAAAAAACTTGTTTACATTGCTGTAGAAGATTGAAAGAAAATCACCAAAACGTCTTTGGATTTATATAAATGTGTATAAAAACAAAAACAATCTTCTATGTACATACGCAATGAAATCGAATTCATTGAATTTAATAAACCAATTTAAAGCCAATTTATTACTTTTAAAAAAATTTTAAAATTAAAATACGAGTTTTATCAATTTTAATTTTTTTCCTTCCATATTTTTAGTTTTTGTAGCTTTTTTTTGTGTAGGTAAATTTAATTGTTTTAGTAGTGGTTTTAACATTTTTTAATTTTTTTTTTTTATATTTGTAGTTTAATATCTGCAAAATATCTGCAATTGTTTTTGCTTTTACTATCCTTTTTAGTTTAATTTACAGGCAAAATTCCTTGAGTGTATAAATACCTTAAAAGCAGCGTGTTGCATTTATTTGCATTTATATAGTTTTTATATATTGGTGACCGCAAAAACAGACATGACCGATTTTTTTTTATTAAATATTTAGAAGGATTCCATTGCTTTAATATTTTAACCCATTAAAGACGGCACCTAAATTCTGGTGCTCATGAATTATTATACTATTTGTAGCAAAATTGTGGGGTTTTTAATTTGCCTCAATTTTATTTTTGGATCACAAATGCACTTTTAAAAATTTTAAAAACCTCCACATATATTATTACGTATAATAAACAATTTCCATTAACAACACAAACCGACATTTAAAATACTACTGATGATAACACTAATTGAAGTGTTTGAAACCGCACGGTGAGCCTCAGCGATATTGTGGTTCAACTTTAGTGTCGACGAAAAGTGTGAAAGCAGTTCGATTTCTAGTTGATTAAATGTCACAAAACTGTTAACAGCGAAATCGTAGCTGCTCGCAATCGCCAGATATCGCGAAATTAGTGTTTTTTGTATTTTCTAAAATTTTGACAATGAAGTTTTTTTAAATATCTTTAAAAACTAAGTATGCAGTTTTAATTGTATTTATGTACAGGTCACAAAACAGTTAACATCGGAATCATATCTTCTAAATTTTGCGAGAAATCGAAAATTTAAAAAAAAATTTAAAAAAATTTTATTTTTCGCGTAAATTAGCAGCCAAGATATTGATTTGAGCAGTTTTTTGCAATTTCTCGGGATATTGAACATCTAAAATTTTTCTGCTTGCAGTTTTGTCAACTTAAATAACCACGAATTCAAACTGCATACCACATTTTTGTCGTTAATTGAAGGAAATGTTTTTAAAGACCAAAAATAACACGAAGTAATGAATAAATAGTAGTTTAGCGAGTTTTTTTAGCGATATCTCGAAGAATTGAGCAGCTAGAATTTAAATGTTAACAGCCGTATCACCTTTAATCAATTGCAAACCAAACTGCATTTCGTGTTTTTCAACAATGTTAAAGAAACTTCTTTTATTAATCAAAACAGAAATACCCACAAAAAGCTGTTTTCGCTATTTCTCGCGAAAGTGAGCAGCTGTAATTTTTTGTGGGCAGTTTTAATTTCTTCCAACATGTCCAAATCAAACTGCATACCAATTTTTTTTTTATTTCAAAAGGACCGGTTTTAAAATATAAATAAATAATAAAAAAATATATATATAATTACGCGATATCTCGCGAAATTTAACACCTACAATTTCGATGTCAACAGCTGTGTGACCTTTGATCAAGCACAAGTAAAACTGCATACCATGTTTTTGCGAAATTTTAAAGAAACCTATCTAAATATATAAAACTAAAACAAAAACACCAAAAAATTAATTTCGCGATTTCTCGCGAACTAAAGAAAATAGGATTGTATCTGCAATTCCAGATCATGTTGGTAACCTTTGCGAAATAATGTAAGAGACAAAAAAGTTGAAAGAAAGTATGAGGTGAGGGAATACCGGGATTACCGGTAGCACGGTACTGATCGTAGGCATTAACAAAACCCCTCAGATTTTAGATTTTTTCCACATAACTCACCTTAAATAAATTGTTTAATTGTAGTAGTAAAATAAAATAAATTGTTTAATTGTAGTAGTAAAAATTTCTATCATGTATCAGGTAAGAGTTTGTGATATACTCATACAATTTGTTACTCAATCTTGTGCAATACTAAATTTTCGCTCATGTACACAATACATTGAATAAGAAATTTTTCAACACATATGAATGAATATTAAATTATTGACGTGTAGGGCGTTAATGCGTAAATTACATTTAATTTATATGTTTTATTAATAATGAGTAACACTTAAGGTCATTAATATCATTAATTCAATCAAAGTATTTTATTGAAAAAATATATTTTTTGTTGTTTTACAAAATACATTATATCGAATTCTATATTTAGAAAAAACAAAACAAGTCATGGCATGAATGAATTTTTTTTAAATAAATGAATCTGTGAAATATATAATGCATTTAGGATTATTTTAACCTTTACCTGAATGTATGTCTAGATTTTAATTGTTATTAATATATGGAGTTAGTCCTTTTGGCAGATAGAGGTATTTCGAAATCACAAATTATCATTTCAATTAAAAAAGGAATTGGAACCTTATCAAATATGAAAATCTAGATTTTAATGGTTATTAAAATATATTGGAATAATCATACGCCCCCATGTACAATATTAATACACATTTAAATTAGGGATGTCGCGAATATTCGTCACTATTCGGTATTCGGCATATTCGGCATGTTCTTTTGAATATTCGGTTAAATAAATATTCGGTAACAGTTTGCCGAATATTCGGCAAAATTTAAATTAGTTAAAAAACACTTTTTATTAACGTTTGACTCTTGTTTTGTAGTCATTTCAGTATGTTTTTATACAAAAAAACTTGAGCACATGATTAAAACTCGAATTGTTAAGGTAACAGAAAAAATAGTGTCAAAAACAGCGTTGTTGTCTTTTAGTCAGTACATTTTTTTTTAATTTTTTACATAGGTAAAATACAGCCGTATGAATAATTAAATTATTCGGCAATATTCGTATTCGGTTCAAACCGAATACCGAATCGTAAATATTCGGTAAACTGCCGAATACACTATTCGCGACATCCCTAATTTAAATTCATTTTGGCCACGGGTGCGTATGATTATTTCCAAAAATATAGTTTCCCGAGTAAAAATAAACATATATTACAATATATAACTTGATACAAACATAATAAATTATATATGATTATACATCCGTGAGATATTTTCTAAATTTTTTTAATGCAGTCATATGTAGTAATATATAATTTAATCATGATTCCCCGAATAAAAAAAAGTTATATGACGCAATATTTACTTATATATGAACAGATATGCTTTTATGTAAATCCATATTAATTTTGATCCGAAAATTGGCGGATCGAATATTATACGATTATATCAAATTCTATTATTTTTGATAAAATAATATCAAATTTGATTAAGTTTGATCCCAAAAATGGGTCTATCTAATTGTATTAAATCATATCTTATCTGTTAAAATTAGATAAATTTTTATATAATTAGATGAAATCTGGTGAGTTTTTTTGGAATTTTAAACGTGAAATTAGAAATTATTTTATCAGATTGGATACATTATCAATTAGAAGAGTTTTTTTGCATTCTTCGGAATTTTTTCGGGACTTAGCAAATTATTAAAAATTTGTAATTTTTTTTCTAAAATCATTTTTAAGGGATTTAAAAATTCCAAAAAATGTTTGTGTCTTAGAAAATTTAAAAAACATTTTTTCGGAACTTAAAAATTTTTCAAAAAAATAAAATTTCTCCTAAAAACATTTTCAATGATTTTTTACTCCAAATGACTTTTTTACTCCGGGACTTTGGAAAATTTTCATAAAATTTTTTAATTTTTATTTAATTGTCCGGGACTTAGAAAATTTTGAAAATTTTTTTCGGGATATAATTATAAATAAAATCATATATCTTTTTATCTGCCATATCCAAAAATTCCCGACATTATATGTCATATCTAATTTCATATAGATCGGTATGTAAATAGACATGAATATGTATGTTATCATATTAAAAAATAAGGAAAAATACAATCTATATATATAAAAGAGTGTGGTGACTGACTGACTGATTGACTGACTGACTGACTGATTGGCAATAATCATCGCCCAGCCCAAACGGCTGAAGGTAGAGACTTGAAATTTGGAATATAGGTTCGGCTCCCGACAAAACCACCCACTAAGAAGGGATTTTTGGAAATTCCGATTCTAAGGGGGGCAAAAGGGGGAAAATAGGGCCCTTTGGGGGATTTTGTATCTTTTGAACTAATAGTCCTAGAAACTTCAAATTTGAACTCTAGGATCCTCTTGCGGAAATAAAATTTCGGAAAAATTTTTTTTGGAAAATTCCGCCTCCAAGGGGGGAAAAAGGGGAAAATAGGGCAAATTGGTACATTTTTTATATTCTAAACACATGGTCCCAGAAACTTGAAATTTGAAGTCTAGGACCCTCTCGCGGAAATAACATTTTGGAAAAAGTAATATTTTGAAAATTCCGTTTCTAAGGTGGGGGGAGGGGGAAAATAGGGCAAGTTGGTACATTTTGTATCTTCTGAACTAATGGTCCTACAATCTTGAAATTTTGAATATAGGATACTCTCGCGGAAATAACATTTTGAAAAAAGTACTTTTTTGAAAATTCCGGTTTTAAGGGGGCCAAAAAGGGGGAAAATAGGGCAATTTGGTGAATTTTCAATTAATGGTCCTAGAAACTAGATATTTGAACTATAGTATCCTCTCGGGGCAAAAACATTTTTTTACTAAAATTTTTTCACTCAAAATTTTTTTTCACTCAAAATTTTTTTTTCACTCAAAATTTTTTTTTTTTACAAATTTTTTTTTTTTTACAAATTTTTTTTTTTTTACAAATTTTTTTTCACTCAAAATTTTTTTTTACTCAAAATTTTTTTTCACTCAAAATTTTTTTTTAATTAAAATTTTTTTTCACTCAAAATTTTTTTTTTTACAAATTTTTTTCACTCAAATTTTTTTTTACTCAAAATTTTTTTTTACTCAAAATTTGTTTTTACTCAATTTTTTTTTAATAAAAATTTTTTTCACTCAATTGTATTTTATTCTTCAGTTTTTTTACTCATTTTTTTTATAAAATTTTTTACTTGGAAGGTGTTTTCACCCAAATTTTTTTTACTCAAAATATTTTTCGCTTAATTTTTTGACTCAAATTTTTTACTCAATTTTTTTTTCTCATTTATTTTTTAATTTTTGGGAATTTATTGATTTAATCACTTAAATTTAGGGGGAAATAGGACAATTTTAAACATTTCGATCTTCTGAACTAATGGCCCCAGTAACCTAAAATTTGGACTATAGGATCCTCTCGCAGAAATAATACTCTAATAAAAGTATTTTTTTAAATGAAATAAGAAGGGGAAATGGGGAAAAAGGGCAATTTGGTACATGTTCTATCTTCTGACTTAATGGTCCTAGAAACTTAAAGTTTGGACTATAAGATCCTCTAGCGGAAAAAACATTCTGAAACAAAGTTTTTTTAATTCTGATTCTGATTTAAAGGGGGAAAGTAGGATAATTTGGTACATTTTGTATCTTCTGAACTAATGGTCCTAGAAACTTAAAAATTTGGACTATATGATCCTCTCGCGGAAATTATGTTCTGAAGAAAGTATTTTTGGAAAATTTCTCATTCAAATTTGGGGGGGAAATAGAACGATTTTGAACATTTTCTATATTGTGAACTAATGGTCCCAGAAACCTGAAATTTGGACTATAGGATCCTCTCGCGGAAATAATATTCTGAAGAAAGTACTTTTTTAAAAAGGAACTTCTAAGAAGGGGAAAAGGGGGAAAATTGGGCAATTTGGTACATTTTCTTTTCTCTGACCTAATGGTCCCAGAATCTTAAAGTTTGGACTATAAGATCCTCTCGCGGAAAAAACATTCCGAAACAAAGTTTTTTTTCAATTCCGCTTCTAGGGTGGTAAAAAGGGGGATAATAGGACAATTTGGTACACTTTGTATGTTCTGAAATAATTTTCCGAGAAACTTAAAAATTTTGACTATGGGATCCTTCGCGGAAATAACATTGTGAAGAAAGTTCTATTTTGAAAATTTCGCTTCTAAGGGGGAAAAGGGGAAAGTAGGGTAATTTTGTGTCTGCTGAGGTAATGGTCGTAGATCCTTGAAATTTGGGATGTACGATCCTCTCGCGGAAATAACTTTCTGAAAGAAGTACTTTTTGAAAATTCCGGTTTGTATCTGCTAAAAAAATAGGACTGCACGATCCTCTCGCGGAAATAACATTCTGAAAAAAGTACTTTTTTGAAAATTCCGCTTTAAAGGGGGAAAAAGAGGAAGGTAGGGCAATTTTGTATCTGCTGAAAATATGGTCCTAGATACTTGAAATTTGGAGTGAACGAACCTCTCGCGGAAATAACATTCTAAAGGAAGTACTTTTTCAAAATTCTGGGGGGAAATCGGGAAAGTAGGGCAATTTTGAATCTTCTAAACTAATGGTACTTAATACTTGAAATTTAAACTGTACGATCCTTTCGCAAAAATAACATTCTTAAAGAAGAACTTTTCAAAAAATCCGCTTCTACGGGGAAAAAGGGGAAAAGTAGGGCAATTTTGTATCTGCTGAACTAATGGTCCTAGATACTTGAAATTTGAACTGTACAATCCTCTCGCGGAAATAATATTCTAAAGGAAGTACTTTTTGAAAATTCCGTGGGAAAAAGGGGGTGAGTGGGGTAATTTTGAATCTGCTGAACTCATGGTCCTAGATACTTGAAATTTCAACTGTACGATCCTCTCGCGGAAATAACATTGTTAAAGAAATACTTTTTTAAAAATTATGCTTCTACGGGAAAAAGGGGGAAAGTAGGGCAATTTTGTATGTGCTGAACTAATGGTCCTAGATACTTAAAATTTGAACTATTCAATCCTATCCCGAAAATAACATTCTAAAAGAAGTACATTTTTGAAAATTCGTTTTTAAAGCTAAGTACTCTGTTCGGTTTCACGGGAAAAAATCTGTCAAACTCCATATAAAAAAAAAAAAATTGGCAACGCGAGGAATTAAGGGGAAATTGTTAAAAAAGTTTTCACTCATTTTTATTATACAAGACAATTTAAATTGCCGTGAAAAAGTGACATTTCAGTTTTGTTATGATCGTTTCTTTCTTATCATTGTCAAAAGTTCTTGATTTTTAAATGTTTTATTGCAATTTGAGGCGTTTAAAGTTTAAGTGAAATTTTCACCGTAAGAAACAGAGTACTTAGCTTAAAGGGGGAAAAATGGGGAAAGAAGGGCAATTTCGTATCAGCTGAACGAATGGTCCCAAAAACTTGAAATTTTAACTCTACTCTCGCGGAAAAAACATTTTGTAAAAAGTAATATTTTGTAAAATCCTTTTATAAGGGTGGGGTGGTGGTTAGAAGGGGTTTAATAGGGCAATTTTGTATCTTCTGAAAAATATCTTTTGAAAAATATACTTTTTTTGAGAATTTTGGTTTTAAGGAGGCCCAAAAGGGGGAAAATAGGGCAATTTGCTAAACTTTAAATTAATGGTCTTAGAAACAACATTTGGAATATGGGATCATATCGCGGCAATAATATTCTAAAAGAAGTACTTTTTTGAAAATTTCGCTTTTAAGGGGGAGAAAGGGGGAAAGTAGTGCAATTTTGTATATGCTAAAGTAATGGTCCTAGATACTTGAAAATTGGACTGTACGATCCTCCCGCGGAAATAACATTCGGAAAGGAATACTTTTTTAAAAATTCCTCTTTTAAGGGGAAAAAGAGGGGAAAATAGAACAATTTTGAATCTGCTGAACTAATGGTCCTAGATACTTGAAAATTGGACTGTACGATCCTCCCGCGGAAATAGCATTCGGAAAGAAATACTTTTTTAAAAATTCTTCTTTAAGGGGGAAAAAGGGGGAAGTAGGCCAATTTTGTATCTGCTGAACAAATAGTCCTAGATACTTGAAATTGGACTGCACAATCCTCTCGCGGAAATAAAATTCGAATGGAGCACTTTTTGAAAAATAGCATTCTGAAAGAAGTACTTTTTTAAATATTCCGATTTTGAGTGGGAAAAAGGGGAAAAGTAGGGCAATTTTGTATCTGCTGAAATAATGGTCCTATATACTTGAAATTTGGACTGTACGATCCTCTCGCGGAAATAACATTCTCAAAGAAAAAGTAATATTTTGAAAACTCTACTTTTATGGGGGGAAAATGGGGAAGGTAGGGCAATTTTGTATCTGCTGAACTAATGGTCCTCGATACTTAAAATTTAACTGTACGATCCTCTCGCGGATATAACATTCTAAAAGAAGTACTTTTTTTAAAAGTCTGCTTCTACGGGGGGAAAAGGGAGAAAGTAGGGCAATTTTGAATCTGCTAACTAATAGTCCTACATACTTGAAGTTTGGACTGTACGATCCTCTCGCGGAAAGAACATTCTAGAAGAAGTACTTTTTTGAAAGTTCTCCTTCTAAAGGGGGAAAAGGTGGAAAGTAGGGCAATTCTGTATCTGCTGAACTAATGATCCTAGATACTTAAAATTTGAACTGTACGATCCTCTTGCGGAAAAAGTACTTATTGTGGAAAGTTCCGCTTCTAAGGGGGAAAAGGCGGAAAGTAGGGCAATTTTGTATCTGCTGAACTACTGGTCCTAGATACTTAAAATTTAGACTGCACGATCCTCTCTCTTGGAATTAACATTCTGAAAGAAGTACTTTTTTTGAAAATTCCGATTTCAAAGGGGAAAACGGGGAAGGTAGGGCAATTTTGTATCTACTGAACTAATGGTTCTAGATACTTGAAATTTGGCTGAACGATACTCTCGCGGAAATAACATTCTTAAGAAGTACTTTTCAAAATTCTGGGGGAAAAAGGGGGAAAGATGGGCAATTTTGAATCTGCTGAACTAATGGTCCTAGATTCTTGAAATTTGAACTGAATGATCCTTTCGCAAAAATAACATACTTAAAGAACTTAAAGAACTTTTTTAAAAATTCCACTTCTAAGGGGGGAAAAGGGGAAAATAGGGCCCTTTGGGGGATTTTGTATTTTTGAACTAATAGTTTTAGAAACTTGAAATTTGGACTCTATAATTCTCTCGCGAAAAAAAAAACTAAAAAAATATTTTTTGGAAAATTCCGCCTCCAAGGTGGGGAAAATAGAGCAAATTGGTACATTTTTTATCTTCTGGACAAATGGTCCCAGAAACTTGAAATTTGGACTCTAGGATCCTCTCGCAGAATTAACATGCGGAAAACAAAATTTTTTGAAAATTCCGCCTCCAAGGGTGGGAAAATAGGGAAAATCGGTGAATTTTTTATCTTTATCTTATGAACAAATGGTCCCAGAAACGTGAAGTTTGGTCTTTAGGATCCTCTCGCGGAAATAACATTCCGAAAAAAATATTGTTTAAAAATTCCTCCTTCACGGTGGGAAAGGGGGGGGGGGGGGGAAAGAGAGAAAATCGGTACATTATTTATGTTTTAAACAAATGGTCCCAGAAACTTGAAATTTGAACTCTAGGTTCATCTCGCAAAAAAAACATCTTGAAAAAAGTAGAAGGGGGAAAATAGGGCAATTTTGTATCTTCTGAACTAAAACTTTAAGTTCTGATCCTCTCGCGGAAATAATTTTTTGAAAACTACACTTTTTGAAAATTTTGGTTTTAAGGAGGGCCAAGAGGGGCAAAATAGGGCAATTTGGTAAATTTTAAACAAATGGTCTTAAAAACATGACATTTGCAACATAGGATCATCACGCGGAATAACATATTGAAAGAAGTACTTTTTTGAAAATTACTTTTTAAAGGGGGAAAGAAGGGCAATTTTGTATCTGCTGAGCTAATGATCCTAGATATTGAAGTTTGGACTGTACGATCCTCTCGCGGAAATAACATTCTGGAAGAAGTACGTTTTTGGAAAAATCTGCTTCTATAGGGGGAAAAAGAGGGAAGTAGGGCAAATTTGAAATTTGAATCCTCTTGCGGAAACAACATTCTAATTGAAGTACTTTTTTGAAAATTTCGCTTCTAAGGGGAAATTAGGGCAATTTTGTATCTACGGAACTAACGGTCCTAGATACTTGAAATTTGGAGTGTACGATCCTCTCGCGGAAAAAACATTCTGAAAGAAGTACTTTTTTGAAAATTTTGTTTTATAGGTGGAAAAGGGGGAAAAGTAGGGACATTTTGTATCTGCTGAACTAATGGTCCTAGATACTTGAATTTTTAACTGTTTTGTATCTGCTGAACTAATGGTTCTAGATACTTGAAGTTTGGACTGTACGATCCTCTAGCGGAAATAACATTCTGGAAGAAGCACTTTTTTAGTAAATTATGCTTCTAAGGGGGAAAATGGGGAAAGTAGGGCAATTTTGTATCTGCTGAATTAATGGTCCTAAATACTTGAAATTTGGACTGTACGATCCTTTCGCGGAAATAAGATTCTAAAATAAGTACTTTTATGAAAATTCTGCTTCTATTGGGGAAAAGAGAGAAAGTAGAGATACTTAAAATTGGTACTTTACGATCCACTCGCGGAAATTACATTCTGGGAAAATAAATTTTTGAATTTTCACCTCAATTTGGTACATATTGTTCCTTATGCACTAATGTTCCTTGAAACTTAAAGTTTGAACTATGGGATCGTTTCGCCAGAATAAAGTTTTTTGCAACTTTAAATCTACTCAAAATATAATATTTTAAAGGTCGAAACTAACAATTTTTATGTTTAATTAAAAATTAATAAGAATTTGAAGTAATAAAGTTGTTTTTTTTTTACAGCTAACCGGTAACGAAGTACCGGGCGAGTTAGCTAGTGCTATATATAAACTTATATGTCCATATCAATGTTCATGCATAACCATATATAAATATAAATAATTATATAATAGCATATATGATTATATCAGATCTTTTTTACTCGGGTCGGATTAAAAGGTGTACGGTTGATATAATTATATAAAATTATATGAGGGTCAATACAAAATTTGTTTTTCTGTATAATTTAACATAACATTATATATAGCTTATTCTGTTCCATATAAAACTATATATATTTCCAATTAATAAAAAATTTTCTAAGTTTTTTTTTATAAAAAAAATTTTAAAATGTTCCTAAACATTTCCTTGTTAGGGTTATGTATATCACCTATCTGGTTCGAAGCGTACCCAAACATTTTTTTTGTTTTTGAAAATTATATGTTTGGTGAATGTATCGTTGACCTGTGGTGTATCTCAACCCAAACCAAAAAACACCAGGATTTTATATGTTTTTGTGCAATTAGATCTAATTAGATCCATTAATATATGGCAATGTCTGGTCAAAACTCGGATGAAATCAAATCATATTTTATACAAGTAGATCTTTTTTAATGCAAAAACATCCACCATTATTCGGATTAAATTGCGTATAAATATATATTGTGTCATATATCATTATATATTGCATCATATAAAAATTTTTACTCGGGTTGAATCCGCTAATGTTTTAATTGTTAGTCCATTATTAAAAAATGTTTTAACGAGCTTTTATCGAATTCGAATCTTTACCGATTGATTCCATTTAAAACTAGATTTAAAATTAGATTACTTTTAAAAACACCCGAGTAAAAATAAACATATATTACAATATATAACTTGATACAAACATAATAAATTATATATGATTATACATCCCTGAGATATTTTCAAAATTTTTTTAATGCAGTCATATGTAGTAATATATAATTGAATCATGATTCGGATTAAAAGGTGTACGGTTGATATAATTATATAAAATTATATGAGGGTCAATACAAAATTTCTTTTTCTGTATAATTTAACTTAAAATTATATATAGCTTATGCTGTTCCATATAAACCTATATATGTTTACAATTAACCAAAAATGTTCTAAGTTTTTTAGGCAAAGTATAAGAAACTTTTTAAAATGTTCCTAAACATTTCTTGTTAGGGTTATGTATATCACCTATCTGGTTCGAAGCGTACCCAAACATTTTTTTTGTTTTTGAAAATTATATGTTTGGTGAATGTATCGTTGACCTGTGGTGTATCTCAACCCAAACCAAAAAACACCAGGATTTTATATGTTTTTGTGCAATTAGATCTAATTAGATCCACCAATATAAGGCAATGTCTGGTCAAAACTCGGATGAAATCAAATCATATTTTATACAAGTAGATCTTTTTTAATGCAAAAACATCCACCATTATTCGGATCAAATTGCGTATTAATATATATTGTGTCATATATCATTATATATTGCATCATATAAAAATTTTTACTCGGGCATTAAAGTTTTTTCAGAATTAAATTTTTTTTTGCTTAAAAATCAAAAATTAAATACAATTTGTAATCACGCACACAGGGCCAGCATGATCCAATTCCGGCCAAAAGTTTTTATCGTTGTTGGATCCGTCTGAAAATGTGCTTCTTGAGGAATTCGAGGTCACTGATTTCAAAATTTAGCTAAAAACCAAAAAAATCAAAATGGCGGATCCAATATGGCGGACAATTTTTTTTTTTAATTGTCCGATTGAACTCAAATTTTGTTTTATGCGGGTCTTGGAGTCACTGAATAAGAATTGCTACTCCGAATTTTGAAAAACAAAATGGCGGACTTAATATGCTTCTTAAAGTTTAAAGAATGATCCAACTCCGGCCAAAAGTCTTCATCGTTGTTGCATCCGGCTGAAAATGTGCTTCTAGAGTATTTCGGGGTCGCTGATTTCAAAATTTAACTAAAAACTAAAAAAATCAAAATGGCGCATCCAGTATGGCGGACAAATTTTTTTAATAATTGTCCGATTTAACTCAAATTTTGTTTTAAGGGGGCCTTGGAGTTACTGAATCTGAATTACTGGCGTGAATTTTGAAAAACAAAATGGCGGACTAAATATGCTTAGTAAAGTTTGTTACAAGTAATTAAAAACAGTTATATTCCTTTTCTTTGTTGAAGTTAGCTGAAAGTGTGACGTAGTAAATTTGCGGGTCTGTTATCTTAAAATCGAATTGATAAAATTCAATATGGCGGAAACAATATGGCGGCTAGATTTTTTAACTTTGTCTGATCTAACTAAAAATAAGTTTTAAGAGTATTAAGAGTGCCTGAAGTTAAATCTACGTACATAATTTTTAAATATATTTTTTTTATTTTTGATATAAATATGGAAATGGTGTAAATGACTTACTTAGTTTCAGAAAAGCTTTTGGAAATGGTGACGACAAATTATTCACTTTTTTTCTTTATTTTGGAAATTCAACAAAAAATCTTTGAATTTAATTGGAAATGGTGTAACTGATATTTTCCCTAATTCTACAAAAAAACTAGAAATGTAGATATTTTTTTTCCTACAATTAAGGCACTCTCTGACGATAAAAAAAACTATTCAAGCCGTAAAACATTATTTTGGGTTCAATTATTTTTTTAAAAACAAATCTCGGACCACTGCATATATAGCTGTAATTTCGCCATTTATCATTTCGAGCAAGTTTGGGCAACTTTTTTCGAAAGATATGGATCCATTCTATATCAAAAAAAAAAATATAGACCGATTGTATCGAACTGAGGATCGCTGAGGATTTTTTCGGCGCGAGGTAAATAGCAAAAAAATTATAACTTTTTTCACAAAAAACGCGAATTGCTGCCAGGCAGATGAGTTATATTTGTCCATGTTATTTTCGTTATAAAGGCTTCTATATAAGGTTGATCCACACAAACAAAAAGTTAAACATTTGCAATAGAAGTTTGGAAAAAAAATTAAAAAAGTATCTCAACTTTTAAATTTTTTTTACCAACTTTTTTAACTTTGAAGACCTGTCAAAGGAAAGGGTGTAATTGGATCATAAAGATAAGTTCAGAAAACCTGCTTCTATATATGCCCAACAAACTGGTAAACATTTTTTTGAGAATTTACAAATAAGGACTTTTGGCCGGAAATCGATCTGTCTGGCCCTCTGTGTCACGTGTTGAAAAATGCTTATGTGGCAAAAACTTTTTGAGGAGTGGTTTTGTCATTAAAAAAATTTTACACACAAAAAAAATAATTAATGAATTCGGCCAATTCAGATTTAATTATTTTTTTTTATACTGACCCCCCTATTCTTAATAAATTGTTATCTGCAACAAATGACAAAATTATAACAAGGACAATTTTCTACGTAAGGATCCTTGCAATTAGCCAATTTTGCCAAACATTTTATGTGACAAAGGCTTTGCCAAATTGTACACTCAAAATATTTTTTAGACACAAACAAATGAAAAACACATTTAAAACAAGGAATAAAACAATTGAAAGCCAACCCTGTAATTATTCATTTGTTTTAACAAATATCAACATTTTTTTTTACTGTTAACCCATTTCGATCCTCTGTTCGATTTTTCGAACAGTACAGAAAAACTTTTTCAAAATAATATTTATGTATGAAAACACTGAAATCATGGTTACGAATGTTAAGTCTCATCATTCTCCAATTGAAAAAAAAATATCACCACTTGACCAGAAATTGTTTCAAGCAAAAATTATAATTCAGCATTTTTTAATTTTCGGCTTTTAATTTTTTTGATTAATTTTAATTTTTTTTAGATTTAACTTATTATCAAATTCCACTAATTTGAATTATTTTGAAACAATTTATTTTGAAAATAATGAAATAAATTAATAAAATAGCAAATTAATCCAAATATTAAAATTTTATAAAAAGTTTAAATGCAGTCTTTTCTGGGATAACGGCACATTGAAATTTTTTTTGACAAGATTTTTGAGATCAGCGATTGCTAATTACCCCAAAAAAGTATTTTTTTTCCAAAAAAGAAAAATAAAATTGAATCTTGGTCCAAAATGGGTTAATAAAATTTTCTAAAATAAATAACATTGAACATTAATAAATAATGTTTTTTTACCAACAAATTCAAAAAAAAATAACCTACGAAAACATTAAAAATTAATGATTGTTGTGTTATTTTTAAGTCACTTGATACAAACATATTTATATAAATATTTTTTTGAGTTTTTTTTTCATAAAAAAATAACCCACTCAAGTAGGTAAAAACTAATGATTTCTCTTTAAAAAATGCCAACAATTTAAAAAAAAAATTACGTACACAAACCATTTAAAATTAAAGAAGAATCACTTGTTTTTACTTACAGAACAAAAATAAATGGCTTTAAAAATTAAAGAAGAATCATTTTTACTTACAGAACATAAATAAATGACTTTAAAAATTGAATGCTTAAGAAAGTCTTTATTTTTTATTTTGTTATTTTTGAAACAAAAAACAGAAATAGTCATTTAAAAAAACTGAATGCTAAACAAATGGTTTTTTTTTTTAAAAATGACAAAACGTAAAACTTTTTAAATAAACTACAAACAGTTAATGACATAATTTTTTGAGTGTATTTACACTTTTTTTATCATTTAAAATTATTAATATCGCGGGAAATCAAAATACAAAATTCAATTACAAATTGTTATAATTACAATGTTTTCTAGAATAGGGGGGTGAAACATTATTTTTTTTGTGACAAAACTACGATGTAAAATGTTTTTGTCAAAAAACCATTATTTAACACGTGAGTACAAATGTTATTAAGTTTTTGATTTTAAATTAAAAAAAAAAAAATAAAATCCTAAATCAAATTTTAAAACGGAAGTTTTTAGTTATTTCGGTTTGAGTCCATATTAATTATTTCTGAGAAATAATTATTTTTGTTGTACAATGAGAAAATCTAAAAAAAAATAATTGACAACACAGGCTTAGTGGAGATGTCGACAGCTTTCGGAAGAAGCCACCCTTCCTTCGCCAGCACTCTTCTGTTGTCACTGTAGGTGTATAAGATTAAAATCAGCTATTTAAACGAACATTAAGGTGAAAAAGATGACGGGAATTATATCACATTTCATTACCCATATGTTACGTTTAGCACGAACTTAATCAATCTATTTTTAACTTTTTAATATAATTCCCGTCATCTTTTTCAACTTAATGTTCGCTGATTTTAATCTTACACACCTACAGTGTCAATCGAAGAGTACTGACGATGGAAGGGTGGCTTCTTCCGAAAGCTGTCACCATCTCCACTTAGCCTGTGTTGTCAATTAATTTTTTCAGATTTTCTCATTGTACAACAAAAATTATTATTTCTCAGAAATAATTAATATGGACTCAAACCGAAATAAATAAATACTTCAGTTATAAAATATAAAGTCCAACAATATATAAAAACAGAATTAAAAAAATTTAAAATTTCTTTAAGTAGTTTAACCCAGCAAAACTTAGATTACCAAATAAGGTATAAAATAAGGTATAGGATCTCTTATTTTATACATTGCAGCATTGATGATTTTAACAGGCGATGAGACTCAAAGTAATGCATCCACATTATCACAAAGAATACCAGTAAGGTATAAAATAAGTCATAAATTTATAACGAAGAATACGAGTAAGGTGTAAAATATATGATATTTTATAGGTTACGAGAAATGAAATAATATAGCATACCAGAAGATAATATATAAGGTGTTACGAGTAGTGAAAAAGTAATTTTGTATTAAATTTACTCACGTGATTGTAAGTGAGTGTAAGTAGATGAAATATGCTCGTGAGTGTGGTTCGTTAGAAATTTCCTGTCGTGAGCCCATCTCTACTTTAAACTTATGCATTTTTTATAAAATAATTATTTTTTTATGTTATTGTAATGCATTATGCATCCAATTATAAATAATGCATTATTTCAAACTTTCAAATAGTACATAATGTGACCAAATATAAGTCATCCATGATTTAATGTTTAGAAATAATAAATATGAAATACATTTTTTCCAATAATCATGCATTACGTAGCAAATTATTAGTAATGCATTATTTTTCACTTGAAAATAATACGCTGTGGAACAAATGTTTGGTAAGACATCCCAAAATAATGCTACAAATAAGGTATATACATTACCTGGTAATGTGTTATATAATCACTACCTATTACCAAAGTTTTGCTGGGAATTTATGAAAATTTCAGATAGAATCAATCGGTAAAGATTCTAATTTGATAAAAGCTCGTTTAAATATTTTTTTATGATGGACTAACAATTACAAGATGATTAGCGGATTCCAACTATATTTTTTGATATAATCATACGCACCCCTGGCTAAAATGTTTATAAATTTGTATAAATATTGTACATTGTATCCCCATCTATATATATAATTTCCCTATTTGTGTGTTCCTCTTTTTTTGTCTATCCAGAGCTTTTTGAAGCCCACTGATGAGCTACAAAGCTGAAAGTTGGCATACTTATAGTAAAACACCTGGGGCAATCCTAACGTAGCCGGATTTTCGATTTTTTGCCTGTGGGCGGAGAAATAAGCGGGAAAGTGGGCGTGGCAAAGTGCAATTTTTTGACGTTTTTGCTTAATTTAAAGCCCCCAAATGACTTAGGAATCTCAAAATTTCCTAGAATATAGTCCTAACGATGCCGCATATCCCCAAGTAGTCGGATTTAAAATTTTCGCAATGTGGGCGGAGAATTGAGGGGAAAAGTGGAGTGGCAAAATTTAGATTTTTTTAACATTTTTACTTCTTTTGAAGCCCCTAAATGACTTAGGAAGCTGAAAATTTCCTAGAATATAGTCCTAACGATGGCGCATATCCCCAAGTAGTCGGATTCAAAATTTTCGTAATGTAGGCGGAGAATTGAGGGAAAAGTGGCGTGGAAAAATTGGGATTTTTTAAAATTTTTACTGCTTTTGAAGCCCCAAATGACTTAGGAAGCGGAAAATTGCATAGCATTTAGTTCTAACAATGAATCATATCCTGAAGAAATTGGATTTAAATTTTTTAAACTGTGGAAGGAGAATTAAGAGAAAAATGGGGCGTGGCAAAATTGTGTTTTTTAATATTTAATTTGAAGGCGCCCATGGATATATGAAGATGAAAATTGGCATTTTTGCTTATTTTAAAGTCCTCTAATGACTTAGGAAGCTGAAAATTTTCTAGCGTATAGTCCTATCGATGAAGCATATCCTGAAGTAGTCAAATTTTAAATTTTTGGACTGTGGGCTGAGAATTGAAAGGAAAATGGGGAGTGACAAAATTGAGATTTTTAATATTTTAACTTCTTTTGAAGCCCCCAAAGGAAGCGGAAAATGCACAGAATTGGCATGTATATAGAAGATTTCATGTGGAAGATCAATACGAGCCTGGATTTTTGATATCCAGTGTATGGGTGGAGAATAAGAAAGGCAAGGGGCGTGGTAAATTTATTTCCATCTATTTTCTGAATATATATTTTATTTTTTTGTGTTTCTCTTATTTTTTGTGTATCCAGCGCCTTTTAAATCTCATTGATGGACTTAAAAGCTTAAAATTGGCATGTATATAATAAAACACCAGGGACAGATTCTTACGAAGTCAGATTTTTTGTCTGTGGCCGGCGAATTACGAGAAAAAGGGGACTTGGCAAAATTATTTTTTTTTTTACATTTTAGAGTATTTTTAAGCTCAGCCCCAATGAATACGGAAGCTGAAAATCCCTAAAATGTAGTCCTTACTATGAAGTATATTCTAAAGTAGTCCGATTTAACATTTTTGGAATGTAGATGGAGAGTTGAGAGGAAAAAGGGGCAAGGCAATATTGTGTTTTATTTTTTTTAATTTTACTAACTTTAAAGCCCTTATGACCTACGCAGCCGAAAATTGCAAGCATATTGTCCTGACACTGGAGCATATCCTTAAGTAGTCAGATTTAAAATTTTTAGACTGTGGACGGAGAATTGAGAGGGAAAAGGGGCGTGGATACGAGTATAGTACTAACGATGGAGCTTATCATAAAGTAGTCAGATTTAAAAATTTTGGAATACACAGAAAAAACAGTTTAATTGTGCCAGCCGAATTAAGAGCCAACTGCATGGTTTAATTACAACAACTGAAATTTTCAGTTGCGATTAACGAAATTTATTTGGACCAACAGAAGTTAAATTTTCAAAACAAATTTTGGTTACAACTAAACTGTTCTCTCTGTGTAGGGACGGAGAATAAAGAGAAGAAATGGGAGTGGAAAAATTCTGTTTTTACATCTTACCTAATTTTGAAGACACCTTATGACCTTGAAAGATGAAAATTAGAATACATATGGTACGGACTATGGCAAAGATCAACTCTGACCTGGATATCCAGTGAAAAGGCGGAAATACAAAAAATCCGTTGTGAATTTTGTTCAGTTTGTATATATAATCTGTAACGTAGCCGAATTTTCGGCCTTTAAGTCATGGGGAGTGGCGGAAGACGGCGAAATTTAGTTTTTAAATATTTAAACTATTTCTGAAACCCCTAATGACTAACGAAGCTGAAAATTGTAAATCATAAAGTATTGACAATGGATCACATCCTTATGAAGTCAGATTTAATATTTAAACTGTGTACGGAGAATTATAAGGAAAAATTTAAGTGGAAAAATGTTTGTGTTTTTTAACATTTTAACTAATTTTAAAACACTTCATGATAAAAAGAAAGATAAAAATTGCCATCCCGAGTAAAAAGGAATTTATATAAATGTATATTATTTTACATGTTTTCATAAAACCATATACAACTATATGAGTCAAAGTATAAAATTATATCTCACTTTGAAATTTTCCAATTTTTTTAAATGATGTCATATAAAATCATATCTAATTATATTGTTCATAATATATTAATATAAATGGTAGATGTAATCATACGTTGCACATAAAACTTAATCCGTTTTCATACATTATTATACGTGACGTTATATATAATTATGTATAGGACTTTACTAAACAAAAATCCAGTATCAATTTATGTATAATTATATATGACTAATATAATACCATTTAAAACTATATATGGTTATATGTGTCTTAAACGATAACATATCTGTGTTTGTATGGTACTATATATACGCAAATTTCGTCTAAACTCAATATATATTTATAAATGGTCGCATATGTAATGGAATATATATTTTGATATAATCATGTATAAAAAAAATATATTTTTGACCAAACAACTAGCCATATATAATTATATATGCCAGTATTTCAAAATTTATTTTTGTGTGTCAACATATATGGTTATACAAAACTTTTTATTGTATCATATAAGATTACATATGATTTTTGGAAACCCGAGTTCGATTCCCGGCCCAGTCGAGAAAAAATAATTTTTTTTTTTTTTTTTTTTAAATAGAAAACACTTTTTTATTGCGTTTAATTTTTTTAGAACTAAAAAATTTTCATTTTTGGAATTTTTGCAAGCATTTTAAAAAATTATTTTTCTTTTATACAGTTATATATAACTATATTTGATTTATTATAAAATTATATAGAATTTTTCGGAACCCGAGTTCGATTCCAGAAAAAAATATATTTTTTTTATTTTTTTTAAATAGAAAACACTTTTTTATTGCATTTATTTTTTTTAGAACTAAAAATTTTTCCTTTTTGAATTTTTGCAATCATTTTTAAAAAAATTATTTTTCTTTTATATAGTTATATATAACTATATTTGATTTATTATAAAATTATCTATAATTTTTGGGAACCCGAGTTCGATTCCAGAAAAAAAATATATTTTTTTTTAAATAGAAAACACTTTTTTATTGCATTTATTTTTTTTAGAACTAACAATTTTTCTTTTTTTTTTGAATTTTTGCAATCATTTTTAAAAAATCATATTGCTTTTATATAGTTATATATAACAATATTTAATTTATTATAAAATTATCTATCATTTTTGGGAACTCGAGTTCGATTCCAGAAAAAAATATATTTTTTTATTTTTTTTTTAAATAGATAACACTTTTTTATTGCATTTGTTTTTTTAAGAACTTAAAAAATTTTACTTTTTTAATTTTTGCAAGCATTTTTAAAAATTTATATTGCATTTTTATAGTTAATAATAGCTATATTTGGTTTAAATGATCAAATTATCAATGATTTTTGGAACCCGATCTCAAATCTAATTCTTATTTCCTGATTCCATGAAAAATTTCAAACTTATAAGCCAAAGTCTTATTTCGCTTTGGAAGCCTGCGACTTGGAAATAAGGCATGCCGCTACATTAAAAATATTGTTTAAGCTTACCATGGAAGCCCCTAATAGCGCTGTATGTCATTCCAATTTTTTTTTTTTTGCAAATTTTATTAAAAATTTTCTAAGTCTTTTGGAAAATTGTGTACAAGTGAATAACATATTTAATTGGATATAATCATATATTACTATATGTTAGATCAATTTGATATGATTAGATACGATCAATTTATTTAAAACTAAGTGTTTTAAAGTTGTCATTTGCTAACAACGTCCGCTGGTCTAGAGGGTAGAGATTGCGATTACAAAACGGAAGACTTGTGGTTCTAATCCCCGTCCGTTCAAAGTTTTTTTTTTTTATTTATTTTCAGTTTGACATTATTAGATCTAAAAATAAATCTAAAAACAGAAACATTTTTTGGATAAAAATGTATCCAATAATTTTTTTATAAAATCAAGATATCAGATATTATAAGATAACTTTGGCGCGGCCAAATTTCGGATGAAATTATATTATATAATATCCAATTTAATATAAAATCATGATATTGGATATTTTAAGATAACTTTGGCGCGGCCAATTTCCGGATGAAATTACATCATATCATATAATATTTAATACAAAATCATGATAATAGATAATTTGGGATAACTTTGGCGCGGCCAATTTCCGGATGAAATCACATACAGTCAAATATTAAACTGTAACTTCATATATTATAAGATGTTATGAGATAACTTTGGCGCGGCCAATTTTCGGATGAAATTTAGCAAAATCAGATCCAATAAATTATGTATAATTTTATAAGATAACATGTTTTACCATACAATTATTTTTACTCGGGATGTATATAGGAGTGACCATGGGACAGATCCACACGATGGATTTTTGATATCCGGTTTATGGACGGAGAGACGAAATGGGCGTGCTAAATTTAGTTCTAAAGTTTTATCAATAAAACCTTTTATACTCATTAAATTTTTTTCCAGTTTGGGAAATATGTATATTGATGTAACTCAATCTAGCAATATTAAATTTGTGAAGCACAAACATAATTTTTTATAAAGTTTGGTAAAATATTAGATCTATTGAGAAAAGTGATTTGGTGTTCCGCCTGGCAGGGACAGGCTATTCGACTAGTATATTAATAAAAACTTAAAATCCAGATTTGCCGATTTGATAAAGTTTTATAATTTGGAATGATGATTTGTGATAACTAGGGATGAGATTTTTATGCACTAAAAAATCGAAAATATGCGCTTAAAATATGCGCTTAAATACTCAAAATATGCACTAAAAAACCTAAAAATATGCAATATAAAATAAAATGAGTGCAATAAAAAACTTGTTTTCATAGTACCATATTAAACTTTAAGTAAGAAAGATTTTTTTTAGAAAATAAGACAATCTATAAAAAAAAATTAAAAAGAAAAAAAATAATTTTTCATATTTTCAAAATGAATTTTTAGAATTTAAAATAGTTTTTGAAACAAATAAATTTTAATTTGTGTTTTTACTAATTTATGCCAAAATATGCAAAAATATGCACTAAAAATTTGTAAATATGCACAAAATATGCATTTGAAACCAAAATATGCAAAAATATGCATTTTCACTAAAATATGCAAAAATATGCAAAAACAAATCGATGCCATTTGAACGGAAATTTCTTGATTCGGAAAGATAATTGTTCGATATCGTTTTTAGACTATCGACAAAAAAAATGCATTTGCATGGAAATCTTATCTCATAGTGATAACGTTGTTAAATCCATTAACCTGGTTATCATTAATTTTCTCAAACCATTACCATGTTTTTGCTGGGTAGTTAATAGCTTTTATATAATTTTACTTTAAAGATGAAAATAAATATTTCAATTGCCGAATAGCTAAGCATCAGCTAAATTTATTTACCTTGTATTTCACCGGAAACTTTTGCATTATGCTAATTAATAATTTATTAAATTTACACTATTTAAATGATTTAAATTGTATCGCATACACAAATATACACCAATATTTCATGTTATAACAAATATTTTTGCTATTAAATGAGTTTTAAATCTATGGAGATTAACACTTATTAATTAGCACACTATTGTATATCATCATCATAAGATTTTCAGAATTCAGTCAGAATTAGTAATTCATACTTTAATGTATGAAAATATGTCTGTGTAAAATTTGTATTATAGATTCCAATAAAATCCAAATATGAGGCATTATTTTCCAATTGTACACCTTAAGAACACATAAAATGTACATCATCATAATCATGAAAAACACCTGCTACTTGACAGTTGAGTTTTAGTATATGAGGCTTTATTTTCCAATTGTACACCTTAAGAAACACACAAAATGTACATTATCATAATCATGAAAATCACCTGCTATTTGACAGTTGAGTTTTAGTATGTTTTTATTACCTTACTCTACTGAACACATTTTTTAATGGATGTTTCTAAATACGGGAATTATATAAAATAACTTTATAGATTTTTTTTGTTGAGTCAGAACACATTTTACTGGTTTATTTTATTGCCAAAATATCAAATTTTTTTAATAAATTAGCTAATGTATTTTGTTAAGTATTTCCATTTAAGAGAAATTCTAATCTCAATAGACACAAAAAAACACATTTTTTTTTACTTCACCACCTTAGATTTTTATAAAATTTCGTACACATATTATTTAACAGATTAAGAAGAAATCTGTTTTTTCTTTTTGCAAAGTTAGATATAGTTTGCGATTTATCACTGTTCAAAGATCTGATTTTTCAGTAAAACTATAAAAGTTCATGAACTTTAGAATCGCACAACGCTTTCGTTAGGTATAATCTTCTAAAGTTCATGTATTTTAATAGTTTTACTGAAAAATCATATTTTCAAACAATGATAGAACGCGAACTTCATCTTATTAAAAAAAAAAAATAATTTGTTAACAATTGTCTAGAGAATTTATGCACTAAATTTTACAATTTTTAAAGGACGAGTGGTAAAGTGGTGTGACTATGGATTTTGTTTTTGTTCTCAATCATAACTTTATTGATAATTCCAACCAAAATCTAAAAAAAAGTACGTTTTCTGTAATATTTATCTGCATTCACTGAACATTAGTGAATCTGATTTTCAAATGTCTGGTAATACTTTGCAATTAATATCTATTTGGTACCACAACCTTTTTTACAACTGTTCAATTAGAGATTATTGCCTCATATCTGTGTATTTTAATAGTATTAATATTTAGATATTAAACAAGTACACTGATTGTAAGTTGTATCAATGAAGTTCCTGGATTAAGAACTTGTAAACAAATCATTGCGGAGTAAAATAAAGTGATTAAAAATATAATGTCAAATATTTTTTTTTAAATCAATATGTATAATACACTGTACGACAAAATTCAACTTTTGGTTGCACCCATGATCGGGACCAAAAAATTCTGAAAATAGAGGTAAAAAAAAGATACCCGTGTCTCCCAGTTTTTCTAGATCAATTCGTTTTCGCGTTTTATTACCAAATCAATATTTTGAATATATTCGAGTTTCAATCACTTGTGGAAGTGAGGATTACACCCGCAACAGTTAATCGTGGTAGCTTAAATTTTTTGCTGAAATACTTGAAATTAGTGCCAGATAAAATGTGCAAAACATGAGGAAGATCAGTACACGGGTTTAAAAGTTATGCAGAAATCTTTCAAATTTTGATGTATTTTTACATGTTTTTATACCTTCTATTTAGTGATATAGGGTTCAAAATACTCTAACTTTTGAAAGACAATTTGGATGCTCCTAAAGTTTGGCATATATATTTGTTATTTACCTGGCCAGGTTGGTATTGAATTTCGAGGAAATCGATCCAGGGTTTCAGAAGTTATGATCAAAAGCGTGGTTTCATCTTGAATTCCCTCGTTCAAAAAAAACCGAAATGCCCTTTTAAAATATTGGTATGCCACAAATATATTTTACAAAGTAATTTTATCGCTAAAAAAATGTTTACAATCGAAAAAAAAAATACACTTAAAAAAATTTTACGCTAAAAAAAATTTACACTCAAAAAAATAATATATTATTCTCAAATTTTTTTTTTTTACAAAAATTATAAAAAAAAGAGTTTTTTAATCCAAATAATTTTGTTTTCACGTTAGAAAAATTACTATCACTTAAAAGCGGCTAATGGAGGGTATGCATGGATTCGTCCAAGTCGTGTTTAACTGTTGTTTGTTAGTGGCAATTCTAAAGAAAATTGTGGCAACTCTGGGAAAGTTTTAAACATCTTTTTGCAATGCATCTTATTTTTGTTGCCATCATAGACAATTTGGATGGCCAAAAATGTTTGAGTGTAAAATTTTTTTGAGTGTACTTTTTTTTCCGTGTAAAATTTTTTTGAGTGTATTTTTTTTTTGAGCGATAAAATTACTTTGTAAAATTTTTTTATGGCATAGCAATATTTTTAAAGAGCATTTAAATGTTTTTTGAAAGAGGGAATTCAAGATGATTTCTATTCGAAATTCACGGTTTTGATCATAACTTCTGAAACACTGGATCGATTTTCTCGAAATTCAATACCAACCTGACCAGGGAAATAACAATTATATATGCCAAACTTGAGGAGCATCCAAACTGTCTTTCAAAAGTTACCGTATTTTTAACCCTCTATCATTTAAAATAGGGTATAAAAACACGTGAAAAATCGTCCAAATTTGATAAATTTCCTCATAACTTTTAAACCCATTGACCGATTTTCCTCATGTTTGGCACATTTTATCTGATACTATTTGCAAGTATTTCAGCTTAATTTAAGCCATCACGATTAACTGTTGCGCGCGTAATCCTCACTTCCCCAAGTGATTAAAAGTGGAATATATACAAAATATTGATTTGCTAATAAAACGCGAAAACGAATTGATCTAGAAAAACTGGGAGACACGGGTATCTTTTTTACCTCTATTTTCAGAATTTTTTGGTCCCGATCATGGGTGCAAAATCGTGTCGTACAGTGATATGTATAATTTTTTTTAAATTAAAAAAACGTGCTTTAAAACTAAGACATATTTATTTGTGTGGTTTTGTATTTGTTAATGCAGATACGTAGCCAATAATTTTTATAACACAATTCATGATAGAGTGTAGCAAAGTTTATGTTTTTTCCGAATTTCCAAATCGTTGGGGTCGAAAAAGTTGCCTTTTCGGGTCAATATTGGCAAAAAATATTGCACCTGTAAGGTCCAATATAGCTATTCTGTAGCGGGAAATTTGGTGTGGAATGCTTCATATATGGATTTTGATTTTTTTTTAAATTATTCAAAATTTACTATGTAAAAAACATTAAGTAAAAAATAATAAAATTCAAAATTCTTACTCGGACATAAAAGATGGCGCACCCTGTATATACCTTAGAGTGTCCCTTATTTTGGAAATGTTGGAAATCTTGAGACGGTACCCGCTCATTTTTTTCCTTTTGACTTAAAAATAACTCAGGAAAAATTTTACGCCCCTAGGACCACGCCTTCCCTACGCGACGGGCCCTTAAAGAGCGGGGCCTAAAAAATCATTTTTCCATACAAACCAAAAAATTTTTTTTTTGATTTTTAATTTTTTTGTTATTATTTATTATATTACTTGGTTTGCTTATTCACAACAAAAAATTTGATTTTGGTGGGATAAATCTTTCAGCGCTAAAAAATTTTTCGCAAAAAAAAATTTTGAGCCGCCGGGGTCCTACAGTAAAAAATTTTTAAAAAATATTTTTTTTTAGTTTTGACCAGCAACGGTTTTAGCTGCTATGTTGCTTTAAATGATATATATTCATAAAAAAATATTTTTTGTATCTGTGACATCTTAATCGTGTTCTAAAAAAGGGTAAAAAATGCATTGATGATTTTTTTCGATACACGATAAAATGTCACAAATATGAATAATATTTTTTTTGGAATATATATCATTAAAAACAACATAAAAACTAAAACCATTGCTTTTCAAAACTAAAAAAAAATATTTTTTAAAAATTTTTTACCGTAGGATTCCTACGGCTCAAAATTTTTTTTTTCGAAAAAGATAAAGATGTCACAGATATGAATAATTTTTTTTTTGGAATATATATCATTTAAAGCAACATAGCAACTAAAACCGTTGCTGGTCAAAACTAAAAAAAAATATTTTTTAAAAATTTTTTACTGTAGGACCCCGGCCGCCCAAATTTTTTTTTTGCGAAAAATTTTTTAGCGCTGAAAGACTTATCCCTCCAAAATCAAATTTTTTGTCGTGAATAAGCAAACCAAGTAATATAATAATTAATAACAAAAAAATTAAAAATAAAAAAAAAATTTTTTTGGTTTGTATGGAAAAATGATTTTTTAGGCCCCGCTCTTTAAGGCCCCGTCGCGTAGGGAAGGCGTGGTTCTAGGGGCGTAAAATTTTTCCTGAGTTATTTTTAAGTCAAAAGGAAAAAAATGAGCGGGTACCGTCTCAAGATTTCCAACATTTCCAAAATAAGGGACACTCTAATATACCTATATTAATGATCTATTATTAGTTTCACGATATTTCGTCTTCAGAAACCGCGAATCAGCCCAAACTAAACGAGCAAGCTGTTTAAGTTTGTTAATAGTGCTTTAAGTAAAATAAATTAAACGTCTTCCCTTTCAACCCAAACGCTGAATACGCGCCTGCTTAATCTGATACTAAAACAATAAACACATTCATAAAACAAAAAAATTAAGAAGATAACTAAAACTAGAAAGACTTGAAGCTTTAGTATAGGAAATTCATTAAAATATTGAATTATTCTATTTAGAATTTAACTGGTTGTTTGGTGATTTTTAAAAGAATAAAGATTTATATATTTTAAATTGAAAAAGAAAACACAAACATATTCAGTTGATTGGAAATTTAATTTTATATACAGATTTAAGATTTATAAGATTTATATATTTAAAATTGAAAAAGAAAACACAAACATATTCAGTTGATTGGAAATTTGATTTTATATACAAGCGCGACATTGGAGGAAATAAAAGTGGTTCGAACTTTTGCTTATTCAAAAAGAATGTTTAATTCCTTTGAGACCTCCATCAGTTTCCAACTACACTAAAAAAAAACTGTAATGTTAGCAAAAAAAGCTTGTAAACCTACAAGAAAATTTGATGATTTTGAACCCACAATTTTTTTGCTAAAGTTAGCAAAAATGTTTTGCCAAAAATTAGTTAACTGAATTTTTTTTATTTAAACTTAATTCATACACATTTGAGGACCCCATTGGTTTCGGACCCGACAGGTCCAGACCCCGATGGGCCTAGACCTAGTTGGGTTTCTTAAAAATCGTCATTGTTTTTGATCCAAAATTTGTGTCCGTTTCGCTCTACCTTGCTTTTCGGGAATGCTAACTTTTTTGGATCCAAAGTTACGTTCCATTAGGGTCCACACATGTGAAGAGGACCGGCGATACTATATAGAGCCCGAGAACCAAAAATGGCCTCCATTTTTCTCTACCTGGCTTAGTTTCCGAGATAGCGTCATTTTAAGTTTTCTGAAAATAAAAAAAAATTTACCATTTATTTTTGCTAATATTAACAAAAAAGCTTGTAAAAATTTGGTCAACTCAATTTTAAATTTAGCAAAAAAAAATAGTTCAAATTTTGTTTAAAATTGCTAATGCGCTAAATGAAGTTTACAAGATATTTTGCTAACATGCTAATCTCAACAAAAAATTTGCTAAAAGTTAGCTAACCAGCAATAGCAAAAAAAAAAAAAATAGTAAATCTACTAATGTATTTTTTTGAGTGTATGTTAATTTATATTTTATTTTGTTAAGACCTGAATCTTCATTCCTATTATCATTTTCTATAATGTAATATTTACGCTTAATAATTATACAAGTTCATCATTATTTTTTTTTGACAAATTTTTGCCTGTTTAATAGGCTATTGGAACTTTGTCTGATGTTTGATGTGCCATTGAACATTACGACCTCTTGCATCGAGTGGTAAAAAAATTACAGTAATTTTTCCGAGCAGAGAAGATTGGGGTTACCTAGAAGATATACTCGTAAATTACACTGACACTTCTTACACTGTTGGGTCTAGTACTTTAAACCATTTCTTACTGGCGTGTGTTTGAATTCACGCTATTAATTTTTTAAAAAAATACAAAACACTGGAAAATATTAATAAATATTTATTTTTTTGTTGTTTTTATTATAGACTAGTCTGATTAATCACAAGTCTGCCCTTCACAAGGATATCAAGTTACTTAGTTAGTTTTTGGGTATAAAGTACCAAGTAATCCAATTAGGAATGAGTACTCATTACCTAATTTTTGCTGGGACGCGACACGATGCCTGTGCTCGTCTCATAACGAGATTGGTAGTCTTAGCAGACCCCTTGTGTTTAGCTTGTCTTAAGATGAGGACACACCAGAACACTACGTCTGCTGCTGTCTAGCGTTCCCATTTTTATACCCTCCAACTACAGTATGGGGGTATACCCACTTTGTCATTCCGTGTGTAACGGATCAAAATATCGGTCTAGGACCCCATAATATATATATATTTATGATCAGTGATCGATTCTAAGACATTCTAGCGATGTCCGTCCGTCCGTCTGTCCGTCTGTGGTTAACACGATGCAGTAGAAAATAAAAGAGCTAGACTCCCGACATTTGGCACGAATATGTCTTATGTTCCTAGGCAGGTTAAGTTCGTAAATGAGCAAAATCGGACCAGGGGAAAAAAGTTCCCCTTGAAGAACTAAACCAACCTCAGAAAAATCCCTTTTTTTTACATGATTTTTTGGGGTTTTTGATTAACAAATGCAACATTTTTATGCTACATGAAGTTCAAAGTCCTGCATTTGGACCCAAAATATTAGAAAATGCAGTTTTTTTCGGTCCGCCCCCCTTTTATGGGCGTGGAAATTTTTTTTTTAAATATTGATAAACTTGTATTTCTTTAGCGCAAAAAGCATAAGAATGAATTTTTAAACACATATTCGAAAGGAAATTTGCCCCCACCCCAAAAAAAAAACCCTTGCATTTTTTTTTTATTTTTTTGCATGTTGGAGGGTATAAAAGATTCGGCTCAGCCGAATTTAACACTCTTACTTGTTTCTTTTTTTGATATTCTGTCATTGGACATGATTAATGGACTTCTCTTGTCTGATTTTCTTAAATTTGTAAAAGCAACTGAGAAATTCTGAGCAATCACTTTTTACTTTCTTTAAACTATTTTTTATCCTTTACTAATACACTTTCTAGGGTACAGTAAAACTATTTTAAATCTGAGCGCCATGGACTTGCCTATTTCTCTTGTTATAGGCATGTACAAACAACCCCCAGCTTAACTCAACTCAATAGTCATGTATAGGGATGTGATTTCCATGCAAATGCATGCTTTTTGTCAATAGTCTAAATACGATATCGACCAATAATTTTTCCGAATCAAGAAATTTGCGTTAAAATGGCATCGATTTGTTTTTGCATATTTTGGTGAAAACGCATATTTTTGCATATCATAGTTTTAAATGCATATTTTGTGCATATTTCCAACTTTTAAGTGCATATTTTTGCATATTTTGGAATAAATTAGCAAAAACACAAATTGAAATTTATTTGTTCCAAAAACTGTTTAAAATTTGAAAATTTATTTTGAAAATAAGAAAATTTTTTTTTTATTATTTAAAACTTTTTTATAGATTGTTTTAATTTCTAAAAAATCTTGCTTAAATAAATTTTTAAATGTTAATTTTCAAACCCGAAGTTATTTTTAAATTTTTTAGACGTTTTTCGCATGAAAACAAGATTTTTATGGCACAAATTTTATTTTTTAGTGCATATTTTAAGGTTTTTTAGTGCATATTTGACTTTTTTAGCGCATATTTTAAGCGCATATTTTTTTTTAGTGCATGAAAATCTCATCCTTAGTCATGTAGTTTCTGCAGGGTAAGTGCATTGATGCTTATGTTAAAAACATCGAAACCGAAAAAATGCAGAGTTTGTCGAAAACACTCTAAAATGCAAGATGGCTAATACGTCCTATTTGAAATTTTTTTTTTTGGTGCAAAAGCTTTTCGCGAAGTCACAGATATCGGGTCCAGGTTCAGCGTGACCTTAAGTAAGCCATATGAATCTTAATTTTTTGCTAACCTTGTAATTCTGTTAACTTATATATGATAGAGTTTCAGTTTTCGGCACAGTGACAACATGATATTCTTTAAAACTCGTAAAATATTTTTTCCAGACAAAACACACTGTCGACTTAATATGCGTGTAAGTTGTACATTAGGGTTATTACTTTTTGCATTTTTTTTTGCAAATAGCAGAAAGCTCATCTCATACTGAGACTCATAACCGTATAGACCATAAAAAAATATTAAGAAATGATATATAACTTTTTTTCGCGATCGGTAAAAAAGTTCACTCACGAATATAAGTTTTTCTTTTAAGTAAAGCGTGATCCATTTCGAGGTTCCCAACTTTTTTAAAGAAAAAAAAAAACACAGAAAATTCAAATTTAATGGGGAATGTTTATTATAATTTGAAAGAACATTCTTTGGCATTTATTTTTTGAAGATTATGTCTATAATAAGAAGTGACGCCGTCTTGCTGAAACAAAATGTCGCCGAGATCACGAGCTTCAATTTCAGGCATCAAATAGTCGGTTATCATGGCACGATAACGGTCGCCATTGACGGTTACGTTCGCACCGGCATCATTTTTAAAAAAATATGGACCGATGATTTCACCGGGCCACAAACCACACCAACCCGTTGTTTTTTCTGGAATCTCTTCAGGTTGCTCTTCGTCCCAAATGCGGGAATTTTGTTTGTTTACATACCCATTGAGCCAGAAATGGGCCTCATCGCTGAACAAAATTGGCACGAAACACATTCCTCACAGAACGTGAATTTCGTAATAAAGTTGAACGATTTGTAAACGTTGTTCAGGCGTAAAGCCTGAATTACTTTAAACGTGCGTGAAACATAGACTCTTTAACAAAATTCAATAAGTATAAAAAGTACAGAACATTTTTATTTATGTTTTGTTTTTGTCTAACGCATTGTATTTTTTGTCACGTTGAAACGTAGAGAAATTCTATTTTCAACAGAATTTCTCTACGTTTTGACTTGACAAAAAATACATGCGTCAGACACAAACAAAACATAAATAAAAATGTTCTGTACTATTTTGACTTACTGAATTTTGTTTAAGAGTCAACGTTTTATGGACGTTTAAAGTAATTCAGGCTTAAGTCTTTCCATTATGAAATGCCAAACAATACTAAACAAAAATAACATGACAGCATGACACGACTCACACGTGATCTGTCAAAAAAAGGCTATTGAAAAAAGTATCTCTACTTGAATCACCCATTACAAACAACATTAAATTTAATTGCAAAATATTTAGGATTTCATTAAAATCAAAATAAAATCTTAGCAAATTGGATGGAGGGTGCGAAAAAATCCCAATATTACGACGCTACAATCCAAAAAAATAAAATTACAAGAAAAACTTTTAACTTTTAATTTTTTGCTTCCTCCTATTTGACAAGAATTTCCTGTAATTTTAAAAGCTTCTTACCAAAAAATCTTAGCAAATTGGATGGAGGGTGCGAAAAAATCCCAATATTACGACGCTACAATAAAAAAAAAAAAAATAATATTACAAGAAAAACTTGTAACTTTTAATTTTTTGCTTCCTCCTATTTGACAAGAACTTCCTGTAATTTTAAAAGCTTCTTGCCAATAATTTTGCAATTTTACAAGCTTTTTACCAATAAAATTGTAAATTTACAATTTTTTGACGCGATAAAACTCGTGACTGTACTAGATTTTTTTGTAAAAAAAAGTTAGAAATTTGTAAAATTACAAAAAAAAAATTGTAAAATTACAAAGTGTAAATTTCGATTGAAAGTTGTTTTTAGAAACAAGGAAAACTGTCAAATATTGGTAAAATGTGATTACGAGACTTTTTCTAGTAATTTGACACGGTCTTTTTTGAGTGTATAATAATTAAAAAAAATCGATTGGAGCGACCCGACCATAAATAAGGTGTAACCTATGTCAATTTCGACTATTCCGCGAAGAAATTAGTCTGCGATGAATAAATTTTTTTTGGAGTTGGATTTTGGAGTTGAAATTCCTGGATACGTCGCTGATTTGAAGGCAATATATAAGGTAAAAAAAATTAAAAAAATCTTGGGGAAGATTTAGAATTTGCATACGATGCGTGAACTTTTTTCACAAAAACTACTAAAAAAATTATTTTTAATACTTTTTTTTATCAAAAAAAGTTATAACCCTATTGTACATATGTTGTTATTTGATTGATAAGTACAAATTAATAATAATGATAAGACAGGGGTAGTTTCCTTACAAATATTTTTTTTTTTTTTAAATATAATTTTTGAAAAGATTAAGAAGGTTTTGTCTACAGTTATATTATTATTTTTTTTTTTGTTTGTTTGACTTTAAATCAAAACCCATCAAATTGCTTTTGACTTTTTCACAATTTTGTTAACAGAGAGTTTAACAAACGATTATAATAATGAAGAAGAGAGAGCAAAACCCACACCCAGCTCACCATTTACTATATGTCTGGTTGTACACGTATAAGGTAAGCAGATGCTGTTATTCCGACCGCTATAGCAGATACTCTTCGTTGATCACGTCACAACGCATCTCGTGCTGTTAGTGTGTGTCTGTCTGTTTTTGTTAAATAATTCTTTGTTTTCGCCAACAAGACCAGACGACGCTTGCGCACAAACGTTGTTTATATTGCAAAGTTTACGACGGATCTTCTTCAGTTCTCACAGATCGATCAAAACGGTACGGTCTCAAGTAAATTATTTAGTTTATATATTTTGCTCTAATAAATTGTAATTTTATTAAAATCATAATTTAAATGCTTTTTAATTAAAACAAAAAAAAAAAAATTAAACAAATTATCGCAAATATTATTTAAATATAATTAAAGGATAAAGGAACATTTGAATATTGACATTTAAAAAGACTATGCTTATACAAAAAAAGCTTAAATAAACTTAAAAAAATTAAAAGTGCAAATAATTAAAAAATAAATTGTTAAAAATATATATTTTTTTTGTTTTTTTTTCTTCAAGATTAATTAATTGGATCTCTTGAACGTTAATCAATTTTATTTAAAAAAGCTGTGATTACTGTTGAAATAAAAATTATTGAAAATGGCGCGTGCAGTTTTTTGCATGGTGAGTGTTTGAAAAATATACTGTTTAAAAACTATAAAAGAGAATATAAATAATTAAAAAACTACTATAAAGTAATAAAATAAAAGAACATAAATAAATTATGAATACTGAGTGTCATACAGAATTACAAGTTAAGCAATTGTAATACAATATTTGTTCAAAATGCAGTGTGCCTTCATTTACACATGGATTTTTACGATTAAAAATTGTTTATTTGTAATAGAGATGTTGCTGGGCATTACCCACGTATTGAATTTACATGTTAATTAGTATCTACTTAATATTATCAATAAATCTGTCATAAAAGTACGTTTAACATACATGGTTTTGTGGTGGTCGTACGGTCGGTCGGTCACACTTTAAGTGCCTAAGTAAACACTTGTCTGCCGTTACAAAGTCTAAAATTTATGAAGCTAAAGATTTCAAATGTTTACATTTTAATTAATTTGAAAGCAAGATTTCTTTATAGAAATTGTTAAACTAAAATGTCATCATTTCGAAAATAAATTCTAATTTGTTAACAAAAAATTTACCGTTAAAATTGTGTTAGTCAATTTAAAAATTCCAAACTTTGGCAAACAAAATTTCAGATATTAAAATTTTAAATTTAAAAAAAGCTTTATCACGAAAGCATTTTTTAATTATATGAAATAAAAAAATAAAACACTTTCATTTTCATGCAAATTCACTTTTAACAATAAAACATTCATGGATCTTTGATCTTAAAGAGTTAAGCCCAGTAACGATTTTTATATTCAAATAATAGATGCTATCAAACTATTAAATTAAAAAGTATTTGTATTTTACGAAAAAAAAAAAGAAATTCATAAATATTTTAAACAAATCTTAATCAATATTTTTAACGTTATTTTGCAAATCCGGTTTTAAAACACAAAAGTTAAAAAAAAAAAAATAATAAACAAATACTCCTAATATTTGTACAGTTTCTTTTAATATTCATGCAAGAGATGGGCGCGTGACACGAATTATTATTATTATGCGTATTGGTGTGAAAAATTAATTTTAATTAATTAGCTGGCTTGAAACAGTTATAGTATATGTAACACAAATATTTTATTTTTAAGATCAAAAGCAGCGCCACTTAAACCATTAGTGTGATAAAACCAATTTCATTTTCTATATTCCAGAATTCTACATGACGTATATTTTTATACCCTTAACCATACTAAATTTATCATTCTATGTGTAAGACATCGAAATATCGGTTGGGAACCCTTAATATATTAAGACAGTCCTTATTTGTTTTATATTCCAAAATCGAAGGCCAGTTTTGTCTGATGTTAAGCTACAACAAACAATTTTTAAATTACAAATAATAACAAAATTATATCAAATTGGAACGAAGAATAATACGTCTTGCGATACATCATATTTATTAATTTAATGGGCTGAATACAAATATAAAAAAAAAGTTAAAATCGGTCGAACAGTTTTCAAGATATTGCTGAAATTTGCAAATAAAAATTACGGGGTTTTCCTACTTTCAAGAAATTAAAAAATTTTTCCCCAATTTCGTCTCCAAAACTTTAATGCGCCTTCGGCACAATCAAGCGATCGAGCTTATATTTTTATAAAATTTTATTTTGATCCAAACAGAAAAGATTTCAATTTTCCGATACATTAACCCCCAGTCTCTGTAACACGAACGTCACTCGTTCGTGACGAATTTGTGTGTATTTTGTTATTGTAACAAAAACAAAATACATGCAAATTCGTCGCTGACGAATGGCGTTCGTATTACAGGAACTGGGGGTAAGTGTCAACCTTAGTATAATTGTAAAAAATTGATAAGCCCCATTTAGTTTTTTTAGTTTAGTTTTTCTCAAACCGTAAGAAAGAGTATTTAGAGTATTAAAGTCGTATTCTCCAATCTTTATATATTTTCTCAAAACATAGAACAAGAAAAATTAAAATGTAAAACATCAAGTTTTTACAATAACCTTCATTTATATTATTGATCCATGAGATCGAAACTAAGACATTCTATGAATGCCCTTCTGTCTGTCTCTAGATAACACAAAGCAGTCAAAAATAAAAGTTTTGACTTCTGTCTAATGGCCATAGGCAGGTTTAGTTCGAAAATGGGCAAAATCGTATGAAGGGAAAAAAGTTTCCCCTTGAAGAACTAAGCTAGCCTCTGAAATACGAAACTTTTTTTTTATTGTATTTTTGTTAAACAAGTGAAAGATTTTTATGCTAGAATAATTTCACAGTTCTGCACTTTAGACCCAAGGGATTAGAAAATGTAGCTTTTTCGAAAATTTAAACAATTTTGTAATTATATGATAATCATACGCACCCATGTACAATTTTAACGAGTATTGAGATTTTGACAACGGGTGAGTATGATTGATTATCAGCATAAATTAATGGTTGAATCCGCATTTGATTCCATTGAGCTTGACTGAAATTTAAATTGTCCTATCAAAAATATTTTTTTTTGAATCAGTTCTGCTTATTCCCGAAATCGCTTGAACTAAAATTTTTGGCGATGTTTCTGAATGATCGATTTTTGAACTCAGTGAATATGAAGTACAACGAAGTTTTTTATCTTTTCCTTACTCTCCTTGTACTGGAATAATGCCTTATTTTATTTATTTAATTAAGCTTTCTCATTATTAAAATAACAAATAACATCAACATTAAACTTCATTTGCTGACATTAGTGCATTTTGGTAAGAGAGAGAAAGAGAGCAAGGTCTAGATAAAAAATGTAGCAGTGCTTCAAAATTAAGAATTTTTGAGTTCGTTCGAATTTCAGATATATTTAGTTTTTAACAATAAGCGCTTTATATATACTAAGCTAGACCCTCAATGTATGGAAAAATATTAATCTCGTTATATACTTAACTAAACAGCCTTAGGACAAAATTCCCTCTAAAGGCGGACATACACTATACTGCATGCTGTTCAATTTGCTGGATGAAAATGCGATTTTGATCGTGTATGGGCTTATTGGACGACCATTACAAAAACAAAATGCACACGTCCATCTGGCAAGTTGTACAACCATACTGCAAGTGTATGGGCACCTTTATAAAACTGACACCAGCAAAAAAATACGTAATAAACTTTCGTGAATAACTCTAATTTTAATGCGAGGTACCTCCAACAAACGCACGCAAAAGTTTCAAATTTAATGTTGTTTATTTTTTGTTTACGTAAAGCGCAAGGTAATTTTTGATTCTGGTTCGACCCTTAAATAGTTTTCAATAAAACTTTTTTCTACTGCGTCCCCTGGCGGAGATAAATGGAGTAAACGTCCTTTAATGTTTTTTTGCTTAGACCATTTCTACGCTATTTCAAAATATTTATTATTTTTCTCTTTATCATTTGTCAATTTTCAATACATGTAACGGCATCAGAGTGACATATTTTTAACTTTTATCTTTCCGGACAAAGTTTTATTCTAATAAAAAAAAAATAAAAATATGTCTTTTAATACATCATAATTTATTAATTTTAATCTGCTGAACATGAATATAAAAAAAAAAATTTAAATTGGTCAACCGGTTTTCAAGATATCGCTATTTGTCAGCCTTAATTGGTGGCGGTATTTTATATTAAAGTAAAAATGGGTGATAAAATGTTAGCTGTCCCGAGGAAGCCTTGCTTGTTAGAAAAAAATTTCGTAATGTAATACTTGGTCCATATGCATCAGAAGGGGAACCTTACTTTTTCTAGACCAGTAAAAAAATTAGATCTAATTTGTTTGGATCTTTATTTTATAATTGTATCTGATTAGTTCCATTTGATTCGAGATTTGTCCCTACATGGATGGACTATGATTGATAAACTTTATCACAACATGATTGTAGCGATCATATTATGACCTTCTTATAATTGTTGATGATCATAAGTAGTTTATATGATCAAATGGATCAACCATACTATGTTGCCTCGCCATTATGGGTGATTTGGTATGCTGCAGTCATGTTCGATCATATGGTTGCGTATAAAATGATACAGACCTTATGATCTAAATCTCGTTCGAACGATATTTCACCTCAGGTGTGAATAGGCCTTCATCAGATTATACCAGATCTAAAAAACTTTTTCACGGGAACAATTTTTTTTATATATTTACGAAAACTTTACCTTTAAAAAATTTAAATCATTAAAGTTTATTTCTATAGAAACATTTATCTATATTTTCTTTTATTAGTCCTCAATATAACGGTATTTGTATTATATTTGAAATACTCACTTGTCCATCACTAATATGTAAATAAGCATAATATTAATATTTATACAATAAATTTACATACCCAGTTGGTACCTAGAGTCTTTGAGCCATATTCAGTGACAATGCGTTCACATGTCACAGTCACTTTTCTGCCGCCCACAAAAAACTCCGATATACCTAAGTGAGATAAGTGTAATATGTTTGCTAACGCATAACGTCAGCACTTATAAAAACGAGAAGACAAATTTATATGTCATTAGGACATGCTGACATCTTTGTCTTTGGGACCGGTTTAGAGAAATGTTTGAGTAACCATGACGTAAAAAACTGTCAACCTCCATATAAAAAAAAAAAAACAAAAATTTCACACTGGCTTTACAAAAACGTAAAAGTTTCGCTGAAGAGGTATTCTTTTCCATGATGAAGAACCCGTAAAATAACCCGGTATATGTTACATCCATACTCATCAACACCATTAGCAACATTTTGTAAAATTGTACAGACCATTTAAAAAGCGATGAAATTTGATATTCAGAAATTAAATGATGCTTTTATAAGTTGTTTACACTGTAAACATTAATTATTTTAGATAAATGGACAAAAATTACAAAAAAATTGAAAATTAACCCATTTTAGACCAAAATTCAATTTTATTTTTATTTTTTGGAAAAAGGTACTTTTTTTAGGGTAATTAGCACCCAATGATCTCAAAAATAATGTCAAAAATTTTTCAATGTTCCGCCATCCCAGAAAAACCTGCATTTCAACTTTTTATGCAATTTTAATATATGTATTTATTTGCTATTTTATTAATTTATTTAATTTTTTTCAAAATAAATAGTTTCAAAATAACTCAAATTATTGAAATTTGAATTAATTACAAAAATTAAAAGCCGAAAAGAGGGGCCCCTGTAGGCTAGTTGGTAGCGTGCTAGCCTTTGAAACTGGGGGTCGTGGGTTCGATTCCCACCAGAACCCTTAGTTTTTTCGCTACAACGAGACGACGGTCATTGTAACCAGTTCTCGCTTAGGTTGAAGTTATTAAAAAAATGTATTGTTATTAAATGTAAAAAAAAATTAAATAAAATACTTGATCAAAGGATCAAAATTATTATTATTATATTAAAAAGCCGAAAATTAAAAAAAATTCTGAATTTTAGTTTTTTCTTGAAACAATTTCTGTGCTGATGCACATTGCATTTAATGCACATATAAATAGCTGTGGCCAAGGGGCAGAGCTTCGAAGGATTTCATTCCTTAATTCGATTTGCCATTCTGAGTGAAAATTTAGTGATTGCGTTCCCCAATCACATTTTAGCGAATTGAATGAATTCATTTTAGACTCATTCGATTTATAAATACCGAATGCATTTGTTTTATTTTTCATTCGACTTTCAAAAATCGAATGCATTCGATTTTTTTTCATTCGTGATGTGATTGCGTTCCCCAATCACATTTTAGCGAATTGAATGAATTCATTTTAGACTCATTCGATTTATAAATATCGAATGCATTTGTTTTATTTTTCATTCGACTTTTAAAAATCGAATGCATTCACTTGCGAATGCAATCGATTTTCTTTTCATTCAATTTGATAAATCGAATGGCTTATTCATTCATTGCATAAAAAACTTAAAAAAACTAACCAGGATAGAGCAAAACGGAGCCAATTTTTTGTCCATAGTATCGCTAACACTCTTCACATTTTTTTGTCGTATAGGCAGTTAATATTTGTAATTTTTAAAATTTTCGGGAACACCAATTTTTTTGGATTCAAAATTAGAACCCATTGGGGTCATCATATGTAAAGAGAGTAGGCGATACTATGGACCAAAATTTGGCTTCGTTTTGGTCTATATATTTAAAAAATCGATTGCATTCGCAGGGGAATGGTAAAAAATCGAATGCATTCGATATTTCTAAATCGAGTGAACAAGAAATCGAATGCATTCATTTTTGTTCATTCAATCGAATGAATTCCAAGGACTGCATTCAACGTTGATTTATGAAATCGAATGCTTTCACTGACTATGAAATTGAATGGATTTTTTTGAGAATTTATTCGAAAAGGATTTCATTCTTCAAAGCTCTGCCAAGGGGAGATATTTATTTTCAAATCCAGAATGATGAAACTTAACATTCGTTACAAAATTTTCCTGAAATTGCACCATTTTCATACATAAATATTATTTTAAAAAATGATATCTCTTGAATTCGAAAAATCGAACATTTTTTGACCGGTGAACAACTTACAGGCCTTAAGTGATGAGCAGGGAAACCAAAAATATGCAGTATCATGTTTTTTCCTGCGCGTTGTATTGATAAATGGGTAAGGCATTTATCCGTTTCAGAAGATTTTAGGAAATCTGGCATCGATTTGTTACAGCATATTTTTGCATATTTTAGCCTTAAGAGCATATTTTAGCAGTTTTTAGGTTTAAGAGCATATTTTAACATAAGAGCATATTCTTAGAGCATTTTTTTAATTTTTAGAACATTTTTTCACTTTTTAGAGCATTTTTTTAAGTTTTTAGAGCATTTTTTAAATTTTGGAGAATTTTTTTCCAATTTTTTATAACAACACTTAATTTTAAAAATTTTTTAATTTTTGTGGTATGTTTTTTTTTTTTAATTTTGTAAGTGGATTGAAATGTTTGTTTTTTTTCCAAAATAACGGGGTTCTGACGATTGATTACGCTTTGGCCTGTTCTTGCTTCATATTAACCCTCTAACTACCCCACATAACGGTATCTTTGGGTCTATTCTGTAAAAAATTGTAAAAAAAATACCTCGAAAATGGCGACATAATTTTTTTAAGAGCATATTTTTATTGTTTTTAGAGCATATTTTCCGTTTTTAAGGGCATTTTTTAAGCGCATAAAACGTGTTTTTTAGAGCATATTTTTGGTTTCCCTGGTGATGAGATTTGCTTCACGCCCTTGTGCGTTTTTTTATTGTTTTTTTCTTTTTTTTTCTGTAATTTTTGTTGTTTTTGAAAATGTAGTTAAGTACAACAAAAATAACAGAAGGAACAAGAAAAGAACGCACAAGCGTTTTTTTCTACTCCAGAAGTCATACAAATTTTTTTTTTTTACTCGGAACATAAAACTAAAAGTCCTTTGCTATAAAATTTATTTTTAATATTTATGTACTTACACAAACACACATTTATCTTCAAGGTCTTTTCATAGACAATGTGAATTAGCTTCCAAAAATAAAGTGTTAACATCATTCTAATGGAATTGCTGTTATTATTATTATTATTTTTTCTTCACTAATGTGCCAAATAAACAAAAACTTCGTTTGTGCCAAAATTATAATACGTTAATAATTTAACACAAATATTTAATCAAACACTGACTCAGATTAATGATAGCAAAAAGAAATTTTATTTTTTGCATGGCTACCGGCAAGATTGTCATGTTAGCACTTTAAGTGCTATTTCTAGCACCCTTTTTTAGAGATTTGGCATTCAAATTTTGGAAACGGGTGCTTAATAAAAATTTAAATGACAATTAAAATTTATCTTGTTGAAGATTAAACTTCTTTGCTCTTCCATCAGATACAAAATTTAATAATGAAAAATGCATAGTTTAGTCTATAGAATATAACATTGATTTATCAGTTCCATCATCAAAAATAATTTAATATTGGTTAGCTACTAGTAAAAAATATTGATTAAAACAAAAAAAATAACAAAAATTTTGTGGGAATTTTATAAAAAAATATGTTGGCCTAACCCATCACCGAGGCGTGATATAGAAAAAAAAATATTTAAATAATCAGTAAAAAGATGAAGAAGCTAGCAGCCTTGAACATTAATATTAGTGCTAATTTTTTTTTTTTTGTATTATTATTATTCTTCCATACTTATTAGTTTTGTTTTAATACAAAAGAAATATTGAATTCCAATTTAATAAAAGGCCATATTTTAAAGACAATAAATAAATAAATAATACAATACAATACTATACAATACATAAATAAGATATTATTAATGTGATATTGTCACTAGTTACCATAGCAAATTTTTTTTCTTTAAACAATATAAATAAGAAATAGAAAAAACTTGCTACAAATCTTTCAAAAATCATAAATTTAAGAAGCTTTTATTATGCAAAACTCACGTTTTGATGATATTAACAAAAAACAAAATATTTTTTTGTTGTTTTCTTGTTGTTTTCTTCATTTTTTTTTTTATCTATTTGTTTATTTATTTTTAGTTAGTTATTTTTTTTAAGACTTATTTATGTAAATGATTTTTTTTCGGTTGTTAAACGTTGAATATGGTTTCACTTTTAATAATGTATTTTAAATAAAAACGAAATTTGTGGAAGATTGTTAAAAAAAAAAAATATATAAAAATTGTTTTTAAATAAAATTTTCTTAAAAAATTTAAATGATGTCATTATAATTGTTTGTTATTGATAAAAATTTAAATGTTAAAATTAGATCTGTTGCAAGATAAAAAAAATATAACAGTTTTCATACCCGTTAAAAAATGTACACACATAAAAATATATTTCCAACTGAATGTTTTAGTTTCACCAATTTAAAATTCGGTTGCTGTTACTAGATTCGGCTGTGACAGCCGGATTTTATGGTTGTTTCAACTAAAACCCAGTTATATCAACCGAAATTAGTCATTACTACTGATATTCAATTGTGATAACCTATATGCAAATGCATCAAACGAACTATGGCAGCATCAACTGAATTTCGGTTGGAAATTATCAAATTTGTTTTTTGTGTGTAGGTTTTGTTAGTATAAACAACATAGTTTACAGAGATTTTGACCCACTACATAAAGTAAATTCTATTGTTAATTTCAAAATAAAAAAAAATTTAATTCATTTCTAAGCTTGCAGATCAAGTCTGATCCATAACGGAGAAAAAAAGGGAGTTTCTTAAAGGCCTATTCACAACTGAGGTGAAATCTCGTTCGAACGAGATTTCGATCATATGGTCTGTATCATTTTATACACAACAATATCATCGTAATCTCGTTTGAACCAGATTCAGGTATAATTTCAATCTATACTAATATTATAAAGAGGTAATGTTTGTTTTTTTGTTTGTTTGTTTGTTTGTAGAAAGTAATCTCCGGAACTACTCATCCGATTTCGAAAAAAGTTTTCAGCAATATTTAGAGTGTTCTTCCAGGACGGACATAGGCTAGGTTTCATCGACCACGCCCACTTCTACGACCACTTTTTTCCAAAAAACGTAAAATTTAAAAATCTCCAAAACTACTAAACCGATTTCAAAAATTTTTTCACAAATATATACTTGGAATGGTCCTTCATGATGAAAATATGCTTGGTTTCATCGACCACGCCCACTTCTACGCCCACTTTTGGCGAAAAACCTTAAAATTTAAATATCTATGAAACTACTCACCCGATTTCAAAAATGTTTTCACCAATATTAAGAGTGTTTCTCCAGGGTGGATATAAGCTAGGATTCATCGACCACGCCCACTTCTACGCCCACTTTTTGACAAAAAACGTAAAATTTAAAAATCTCTAAAGCTACTAAACCGATTTAAATTTTTTTTTTACTAATATATACTTGAAATGGTCCTTCATGATGGAAATATGATTGGTTTCGTCGATCACGCCCACTTATACGCCCCCTTTTGGAACAAAAACTGGAAATCTTAATATCTATAAAACAATTCATCCGATTTCAAAAATATTTTCACCAATATTTAGAGTGTTCCTCCAGGGTGGATATAGGCTAAGATGCATCGACCACAACCACTTCTAGACCCACTTTTTGGCCAAAAAACCTAAAATTTTAAAATCTCCAAAATTACTAATTCGTTTTCCAAAATTTTTCCATTAACTAGAAATGGTAATTCAGAGTGGAAATATGCTGGGTTTCATTGACCACGCCCATTTCTACGCCCACTTTTGGCAAGAAAAACGGAATATTTAAATATGATCAAACTACTCATCCGATTTCAAAAATTTCATCACCAATATATATTAAGAAATGGTATTTCAGGGTGGACATGGGCTAGCTTTCATCGACCACACCCCTTCTACCCCCAGTTATGGCCAGAAAAACGTAAAATTTCAAAATCTCCGAAACTGCTCATTCGATTTTAAAAAAATGTTTTCTCTAATATTAAGAATGGTCCTTCAGGTTCGTCATAGGCTACGGTTTATAAGCGTAAAATTTTAAAATATACGAAACTATGAGGTTTCAAAAATGATTTAACCAATATTTAGAATTCTCCTTCAGGGTGAGTTAGGGTAAGTTTCATTGACCGCACCCATTTTAAATATCACTTTGAGTCAAAGGCCATACAAATTAAAAACCTCTGAAACTACTCATCCGATTTCAAAACGATTTTGAAAAATGCCCTTTTTGGAAATTCCGATTTTAATGGAGCAAATAGGTGCAAAATATGAAACTTTGTAACCTTTTCTATCTTCTGAAATATTGGTCATAGAAACTTGAAACTTCAAATGTGGGTACCTTCAGCCCAAAAAATCATTATAAAAAAGTACATTCCGGAAATTTACATTTAAATGGTAAATTATTGTACTGTGGTACTTAACTATCCCCTGAAATCCTCCAGCAGAATGAACAATGAAGAGAAGAACATATTTTGAAATTAAAATTGTTAAGGGTTAAAAGGAGTAAACAATTGGTTAAGGTAGGGTAATATGGTACTTTTTATATCATTTGAGATAACGACCCAAAAATGTTTTTATTTCTTTAACACATGTTATACAGAAAGGATAGAAGCCTACATGGCACGAAATGAATTGAAATTCAATGAATTGAAATGAATAGAACAGGGAACAAATTGGAATAGAACGGGGAACGAAATGAAATGATTTCAATAATTACGATCGAAAATTTCAAGATAGTTTTTTTACCGTAACGAACATGATTCCAGGCTAAACGGGGCTGTTTTAATTTTATAATAAAAATTTAATAATGAAGGGGAAGAATTTAAGAAATGGGGAATCTAATCCTGATCATTCTTAAATACGGTATTTAATATTACCGGTAACAAAGTTCCGGGCGGGCCTGCTAGTTTAAAATAAAGCAAGTAAAAAAGTTAAATTCGGCCTTGCCGAATGTAGTGATACCCTCCACAATTTCAAAAAGATTATTCCAAAAAACTTTTTTTTAAAAGGAAATTACTTTTGAAAAAAAATTTTTGTAAAAAAAATCCGCGATTTTTTTCTTTTTTTGTCAAAAAATATGTTCGTACTTGTTTAAATACCATTTGATGTTCAATTATGTTCACATATGTCAACCAGAAGCCGAATTAAAGCATTTTGTATTTTTAGGTTATGTTGAATGTACTGAAATTTTTGAGGTGTGCTTACATTTTCGTTCATAACTTTTGAACCGCTGAACCGATATCGCTCAAATGCAATAGCAAACTTGTCGGGAGAACTTCTAATAAATATGTTAAGTTTCAGTCATCTCTGTGCAATATTTTGTCCGTGATAGCATTTTCCACAGACAGACAGACGGACAGACGGACATCGCTAGAATGTCTTAAAATCGATCGGGCATCATGAATATATATACTTTATGGGGTCCCAGACCGATATTTCGATGAGTTACAAACGGAATGACAAACTTATATATACCCTCAATCACTAAGTGGAGGGTATAAAAAAGTGGATTTACACAAATAAAAATATCTTCGAAAAAATCGGAGGATTTTAATTTTTTACTTTTAAATTAAAGCTAATTATATACTTTATCAATTCTGTATAAAATATTTTTTAATCTGGTTATCGCCTTAGAGTCTATTTATCGATATATCAACACTTTTACTTCAATTTAAAAGAAATTTAGAAACAAAAAAATCTATTGTAAATTTGACTAACAACGGAAGTATCTCAACCCTTATGAACCGATTTGCCTATAACTTAAAATATATATAAAAAAGACGATATTAAGGTTGGGGTGTCTCGACTTATCGGCCATATCAGTGTTTAAAAATTTCGTTGTCCCCTTATGAAACAATGTGGACCTTCTGGAAAATTTCGATAACTCCCGGACTAACAGGAATATCGTATCAAGCAAAAATGCATGTCGACTTAAATTTAATAAAGATTATTTCGTATTCATATGGATATCGTAGGTCTATGTCTTGACATTAATAAAAATCCCGCAAAAAAAAGTTTAATGCGTTTGAACAAAAATTAATTAATTCAGTTTTTGTTTATTTCGGGTGTGCTGTTTGTTAGGACACGCAAAAACAACTGTATTTGTATTAAAACTGAATTTCTGAATTTTTACTAATGAATGCATTTTTTTTTATTTTTAACGGATTTTTTTAAAACCCTCTTTTTTCGTAATGAATCAGTTTTGAACTGTTAAGAAAATCGTAATTCGCATACTCTCTTGTAAGATCTATAAAAATTCGAAAAGAATCAATTGTAATGCGTAAAAGATTAAGTGGATCAACTGGAATTCGTAAAAGATTAATTGTAATTTGAAAAAGATTAATTAAAATGCAAAAAAAAAATCATTGATATTCAAAAAATATCATTTGTAATTCAAAGATTCTTATTGTATTTCGTAAACGATCAATTTTAATTTGTAAAACATCAATAAAATTCAAAAATATCAACTGTAATTCGAAAAAGATCAATTGTAATTCGTAAAAGATCAATTGTAATTCGAAATAGATCAATTGAAATTCGTAAAAAAATCAATTGTAATTCGTCAAAAATTAATTGAAATTCAAAACAGATCAATTGTGATTTGCAAAAAACAAATTCATTGATATTCGAAAAAGATCATTTGTAATTCAAAGATTCTTATTGTATTTTGTAAACGATTTGTAAAACATCAACAAAATTCAAAAATATTTCGAAAAAGGTCAATTGTAATTCGTAAAAGATCAATTGTAATTATTGAAAGACCAATTTTAATTTAAAAATATCAATTGTGATTCCAAAAATACCAATTGTTATTCTTGAAAAATAAATTGTAAAAGATCTTTTACGAAATTTAATTGATATTTTATGAAAAACAATTAAAATTTTTGAATTACAACTGCAATCTTCGAATTACAACTGGAATCTTTTCCGAGATTTAAGGTAGAATCTTTGAATTATAACTGCAATTTACGAATTACAAATAAAATATTCGCATTACAGTTGATCTTTAACGAATTATATCTGAAAATGTTGTGGATTTGGGATTTTCACCTTTAGGGAATTACATAAATCGATTTTATATTTATTTTTTTAAATAAATAAAAATTCTTTGAGCTCGAGGCCAGTTTGTGAATTTGTGTTTATACAAATTCACTAAATCCCCTGATGATGATCCTCAAAGAGTATCGTAAAATTGGAATGGAACAAAATAATGTTTATTTACAAGAAAAAAAACTGGCCTCGAGCTTGAAGATTTTTTTTTTAATTTAATTGGAAAGGTTGAATAATAACAACTTTAGTTTAAAGAACTTTAACTTTTAATGTATTTGGTATTCACAATTCTTTAATACAAAATTTAAAGGAATTGGTCAAAATTTACTTATAGTCCCCATACTCAATACCCATGAAAATGAGATTAAAATGTTGTTTGTTTGTGTTACTTTGGAAACCTAATTTAATCGCCACATATAAATTCTTCCCGATATATAGGTACTTAAATCTATCTATTGGTAACAAAGCCGATTTCACTCAAACTTGGTTTGCATGTATTTTTGACAACAAATTCAAATCCGATCGGCCCATGTTTTCACTGGGGACCAATATCCGTCAAATCTAGCGTAGAGTATTGTAAGGTTGGTCTTGGCTGAAATCTTATTAGTTCGTATTATTAGGGCTTGCCACGCAATTCCGTACTTCACCCCATCTTCTGGAGTAGAAACGAATGCACGTGCAAATTGTTAATGTTTTTCTGGTTATGTTTGTCATATTTTCTGCTAGTTTTGAGTGCTCTAGTTAGAAGTTTATTGTTGGATAATATTAAATTTGGTGACAAAATAAATTTGTAACAAAATCATTTTAATATTTTTGCTCAGGTTATTAAATGTTCTAAATGGCAAAGGATCCAACCAAATATTTTATTTTTTGTTTGTCTTTGTTTTTTGACATTTAACAAATATTTAATTAGCTTTTTGAAATCATTTTAATTGTCATATAAAAATAAATTTATTTATTTAAACCGTTAAAAGTGGTGGTTGTAGTTTTTTTTTCAAAAAAGTTGTTGTCTTTTTGTTATCGTAAATTTAGTTAGCATGATGGTGTTAGCATACCAAACAGTGACAGTGAAGATGGATGAGACCAATGAATATAGAACATCATAAATTAAATTTAAATGACCCTTAAGTGGAACAACCCATAAAGAACGACAACAATGTTAACCAAAAAGTAGAAAACAAAAAAAGTAAAAATGCTAGAAAACCCCAAAATACGTTAGCAAAAAAAAAATTGATAATTGGATGTTAGATAAAGATAAAACTGTACGAATAGTTTAGAAAATTAGCACGCAAGATAGTTATAAATTTTTTGGCCAAGTTCAACAACACCTTAACAATTTAATTGTGTAATAAATAGATTTTTTGTTTTGTAAGATAATTTCTTTTCAAACGGATGTACATCAAAAGAACATTTTGAGTTTTTTTTTTTTTTTTAAATTAAAACAAATTATTTGTTATTTATTGTCCAAATAAATAATATTAAATCCAGCACAAATATTTTTGGAAAAACTGAAATAGATTAGATAGTTTTTGTATGAGAGCGTTAGATAGGGTGACATCACCCTGTGCTAAGTTTAGCAAAATCTAGTTTGATAATTAAATAATAATAATTTTAAAACCTGACTTGTGGTCAAATATTGGCATTTCTTGTTTTTATTTATAAAAAAAAAAATAAAAAAAACTACTATACTACAAAAACATATTTTAAATTTTGATGATCTTAGCAATGCGGATATAAAATTATTGCTTGACTTAAAAGATAATACAGAAAACATGCAAAACAATAAAACTAGTATGACCAAAAGTCTTCGAGGCCTAATTTAATTAATGATAATAAATTCGATTATAATTCGCAAGCGTTATTTTAAATTTGATGTTTTTAAACATAAAACACAAAACAAATAACATAATAAATATTAAAATTAGTTAATTAAAAATCAAAAACACTTGTCTGTTTATGTCACTCAGAATTCTAACTTGTATTCTTAAATTGATTTCAATCAAAAATAATTAAATAAATATTTTTTTTCTTCTTTCTTTTTAGGTGAGTAACATTTGCAATTAAAAAAAAAAGGTTTGATAAAATAAACAACAGGTATAATAAATATTTACTTATTTCATAAAAACGTTTTTATAAAACTGAAATACAGCTGTTGTAAGAAATGAAGCTTAAAAATTTGATTCATAATCGAAAAGACCAGCCAATATTACAAAAAATTAAGCATTCCATGGTAAATGTCTACTAACATTAAAAATATAGCGTGGGGAATAATGCAGACAAATTTATCTATAAATTGCAAATGGGAATGTTAACTATTTTATCAAAGTATACTTTCTTCATTGATCAGTATTTTTCGTAAAAAATTACTTAAATAGTAATGTTTAACAAATTTTTTGTTGATTTAGAACTTCTTCCAGCAGAAATTTTGATGAACTGGAAGCAGCTTTTGGAAAGGAATTACGAGTCAAAGAGCGCATCCAAATCACCTGAATTCATGAATGATTTTTGTGGGCGGGTGTCACAGTTCAGACTCTTTGGTAACACTGATAAGGCGCTATTAAGACGTAGTGAAATAATGTATCTTTTTAGCGCTGATTGAAGCTCTCTTTGTAGCGTCTATTTAAGAGATAAGTTTATAAAAATATCTTAAACAAAAATTAAAAATTGTCTCTCTTACTTTTACTGCATCCTCAAGAGCGCTCTTTTAATGCGCTATGGTATGCTATAAAAAGAAGCTGTGCTGCCAAAATCTGGATTTATTTTTGCTGCACTCTTATTGTTAGTAGGGATTCCAATCGGGAATCCCGGGTTTTAGGATTGACTAACAATTTTCGGGATCCCAATTTCGGGATCCCTACGTGTCGATTGGTATGCTTGGAGGTATGGTAGGACCAATATTTTGGGTACCCGAGTAAAAAAAAAACTTTTTTGATCTAATTTGATCTCAAAATTGGCTGTATCAAGTTGTATCAAATTATTATCTAATTGTATTATTTTAGATACACAAATATAAAAAATTATACAATTAGATCCGAATTTTGGTCACATCCAGATAAATCCAGTTGATCTTATTTTATATAAATAAATGTAGATTTATATAATTGTATTAAGTCATATATATTTATGTATGACCACAGATAAGAAAATGGAGCCATATAAAATCTTTCATATAATTAGATCTGAAAATATAAAAACTCATATATATTTTAATATGATTGTATCACATTATATATTATTATATCAAAACTTTTTTACTAGGGTAGTTATAAACATCAGCACAAATTTATTATAACCGGTACAACAGAGTGATGTAGGGTATAAATATTGAGAAAAATCGTTATCCCGAAGGTTCCAATATCAAAAATCAGAAATCTGGAGATTCGGGATTCACCTAATCCCGAAAATTCGGTGATACACCTAATCCGGAAAATTCGGTAATTTTTGGGATTAGAAGCCCAAGCTCTTAGTATTCCGAAAATCCGAAGAATTCCGTGATCGGAATTTCGCTATTGGAAGCCTTAGCTCCTTAATTAGAAAAGAAGCCTCAAATTTAGTTTCTACACTAAATAGAAATAAACCGAAAGATAAAAAAGTTTAAACTTAGTTTTACATAGTCTTAATCACGGATGTTGCCTGCGAAATGTGGTTTATATTTCTTTATATCAATAAAGACCAATATTTCCAGCTAAATTTCTAAATAAAACCACCTGCTTTATTTCTATCTAAACCAATTTTGGTAATTTTTGGTCCCATTGTTTATGAACAATTTTAAAACATATTTAATTGATTGAGTCACTTAATAAGACTCTAACAAATTGTATGTTTAATTGAATTTAACGATTTGGCTAATGCACCGATAGGTCTTCAAAAGAGTTTTTTTTTTGACACCCAATTAACAATTTTCGTATGCTAAATTAAGAATTCGCCAAATTGGTGGACTCCCATCCAACCTTACCTAACCTTCTTATGCTACTTTGAAGGAAATTGGAGGATTTATTTAAAGAAATTATTAATAATAAAAGGACATTTTTACTTTGAAGGAAATTGGAGAATATATTTAAAGAAATTTTTAAAAATTTATCAAGGTTTGGTATCTAAACGATTTCGATATTGCAAACGGTATTAATTATTTCGGCATTAATAACGAATACTCGTATTGGCCGCGATATCATATCGGTAATGTGTGAATAACGGATCTTAATCGGTAACGCTATAATACGTACAGCGGTAACGGTATTTCAGATGTAACAGTATTCGAATACTTAAACGATAGGTTATTTGAAAGTTTCAAACGGTAATTGGTACCAAATCTTGAGAAAATATTATTAATTCTATAAATATTTATCCAGATTTGAAATATATTCATATATTTTTATTAAACTTTCCATAAAGTTTTTTTTCAACAGTTTCTTGTAGATTTTGTATTCTAAAATCAGATCGTTCATGATTTCTGAGAAACTTCTCCAGAGTTAAACAAAAAAAAAAATACAAGAGAACAAATTCGCAATATAAAAAAATGTTTTAAGTAATTTTTTTTACCATCAAGGTAGACTTCTACGACCCACTATTTGAAAAGCGTTGCTTTAGAAAGTCTAAACTGAAATGAGGTATTGATTCTGTAAAATTATTTAAACTCTTTCCGGAGCACGAAATGTGCTAAATGGAGTCCGACACTTTTGACACTATCAAAGCATACGTACACCTTCTGCGATTAAAATATTAAAATTTTATTATTTAACGCACTTGATATAGCTTCTTTTTTGAAGATATATGCCTTAAATCACCTATAAAATTTTTATTTAAACCACGTCAGTCAACAAAACATTAGAAACTCGTAAAAATAAAGTGGTATAGTTTTTATACCACCACCCCGGAGAGAGTTAACAGGGAATTGTAATCCGTATATTCCAATTGAAATTCGAAACTAATTTTTAAAAGGGATTATGAAATTTAATGAAATTTTTAATATTTTTGGTTTATCAATTTATGTTTATGCCGGTTGATTTTTGCAATATGGGCCAATACCGTTATAATACTGTTTGAAACGGTCTTTATAACGGTATTGTCACATAATTTAAAATTAATTAATTAAAAATATGTATTTGAAATTTTATCACATTTAAAAATTTTCATAATTGGCTTTTTTTCAAGGATCGATTATCAACTTTTAATTGTAATTCTTATTCGTAAGAATCCAATAAAATTCAGCTTAATATATATTTTTTTTAATTTTAATTAAAATTACAATGATGAAATTACAAGATAAATTACAATTGTAATCTTCGAATTGCAATTGATATTTTTCGAGTTAAGATTCACCTTTAACAAATTACAATTGATCATTATCGAATTTAAATTCATGTTTATCGCATTGCAATTGATATTCTTCGAATTTCAGTTTATCTTTTACGAATTTTTAATTGAGGAGGTCGATAACAAAACGCAACAATTCCACTTTTTAAGTTTTTGAGATAAACGAATAAATTTAAATAAAGTCAGTGGTGGATAGCAGTGTAGTCAGTGAGCCTTGGGATGTTTCATAATTAAAGTCAGTAGTGAATTACAGTGTAATTATTGAGCTTTGGGATGATTCAAAATATTGGAATTGTTGCGTTTTGTTATGGACCTCCTCAATTGATCTTTTGCGAATCAAAATTGAAATTTTCGAATTTCAAATGGAGATTTTGATTTTTTTTCCAATTTATTTCAAAAATAATTCATTACATTATGGTGCCTCAGCGCCTTATAGGCATTGTAGAGGCAAGTAGAATTTTGAAATTAAAATTGGAATTCATGAATCACTATTGAAATTTTGTAAAATTTCAATGTGATTTATTGTTGAAACAAAAATAATTCACACAGAATTTTTGCCTTTTATAAAGTCAGGTGGTTAATTTTTCACGAATTACATCTGTAAATGGTGTAGATCCACACAAAGTGTGAAGTTTAATAAAATTATTTTTTTGTAACTGTAAATTAAATATGGAATTGTCTGTATGTTTTTAATAAAACACCTTTAAAGGTTTATAATTTTGCGGAGACACTCGATGTTATAAAACTTACCAAAAAATTTTTTTTTTCGTTTATGAAGATTCAGATGCCTGTTGTTTTCTAGATAAACAAAAGGAAAGGACTATAAAATACATATGTACGTGTGTACATTGACAATTTAAGTCTATAGACATAAAATATGCATGCATGTTAACTTCAGGCTCCAATACTTTATAACGAGTGTTGCATTTAACTTTAAATGACCTTCAAAAGTGCATATTTAAGGTTTTGTTTAAGCTGTTTGTGTGTATATTTTCAACAAAAAAAAGTAATATTTCTTTAAAACCAGTTTTTAATTAAAACAAACCAAAAAAACAGAAGATTTTTTTTTTGTAGTATACGAAAATGTAAGTACATTCATCCTATTTGTTATACTGTTTCGTTCTTAAATTTAAGTTTCGATTACATTTTTTTTTTTGTGAGTCACTCAATTTTAAGATTTACAGGAATTGATTAAAAACGTTTAATTTTAAAACCAATCTGAAAGAAATTTAAATGTTCTGTTGTACGAGGGATGGATGTTAAAATTGTGTCAAACTATAAAATATTGAAAGTAAGAATAACATTTTAAAATTTTGAATACACAAAGCAGTGAGTTTTGCTTAATTTGGTAGTTGTTTGAAGATTATTCTACTTAGTTTCTCTTTTCTAGAATATTTTTGTATTTTTTTTTCAAAACTATTCGTTTGATCATTAACATGAATTCAAATTCGAATCGATAAATTCTCATGATTCTTAAACAACTAAATATTTTTTATACATGTCATACAGTCAAAAAGAAAAATGTTGGCTGGTTGACCTTCTCAAAAAGGCACAACAACGTTAATATTCTGATAAATTTATAAGTGCGTAAAATGATGGTCAAGTGAGCTTGAATTTCAAACATTTATAAGTATGTATGGACGTTCGCTCGTTCATACACAGAAACATTTATATCTATGTGAATGAATAAATAAAATCGATGCCAGTGATATATGTAGACAACATTTGTGTTGCTGATGATGTTCTTGGTAGTTATATAACTATTTTTTTTCTTAAATGTGTTCTGGGAGTTTAAAACAAGTTATGATAATTTTTGATTTTTTTTTTTTTGTAATTTTTACTTAGGGTAAAATCATAAATATGTAAAATGTACATCAAAGATGTAGTAGATGTAGGCATGTAACCCCATTGATGTGGTGTACTCATATACTATTCATATTATAGTTGTTTTTTTTTTTGTTTTGCCAAATTATTTAAATGTCATTTAGACGTCATTATTATGAATGTAGTTTTTATTTTATAAATGCGAGTATTTTTTTTTTTTAAATTATATCCCAGCAAAGAAAAAATGGAGTTTTGCAGGCCTATTCTCAGTTATGACTGGATATGACTATTTTCTATAAATCGGCCCCTTATTGTTCTAAAAACTGTGTGTTTTTATAACTACGTGATCGATTCTAAGATATACCCTCCATCCGACTGTCTGTATAATACACGATGCAGTCCAAAACAAATGAACTAAAAACTTTAAGTTTGGCTCGATTTTGTCTTTTGGTCAAAGAAAGCCTATGTTCTTAAATAGGCAAAATCTTCCTAAGGGGAAAAAGTTCCCATTGAAGAACCAAACCAACCTCTTAAAACACAATGTTTACATCAAACAAGTTTGGCACAAATTAGTGCGAATTCTCCTCTCTGATTTATTATCAATAGTGACACAAAGACAAGTACAAATATGCAATTTTACTCCATTTGATCTCTTTATTGGACGTATATAATCCGGTTCATGTTTAATATTGGCTGTTGGACAGTATTTTAAGTGTCGAAAGAGAGAGCAAACGGTGCATCACTAAAACGGTGTTCGCATTCATTTTTAACTAGTTTAATTATTGGTTTTCCCCAAACAATTTAAACGTCAAAATTGAACACATAATTAAACTAGTTGAAATGAATGCGAATATGGTATTACTTCACTTCATCCGATCACTTTACTATTTATTTTTACTATTCCCGTTATTTTAATAACCTTATCAAATCTTTTTATAAGATAAAAATTTTGCCCGATTTGCAGTTAAATCGGTCAATGTGCAAAAAAAAGTCTTTTTCATTAAAATTCGATTTGAGTGTGCTTTCTACAGTAATTAAATATCTTGCAAAAAAAGATCACATCAGTCCATGTTTGGATTTCGGACCCATTTTCCGGCAAACACAGGCGTAAAATATTATATAGTCTATCTTAACCGACTACAATTTTCTTACATGTTTTTTATGATTTTTTGTATTTTTGTTTAACAAATGAAACTATTTTGTGTCAGAAAATTACATGTTTTGGTCCTCCCCATTTTGTGGGCGTGGTTTAAAAAAATCAATCTAAATAATGATAGAATTCAATTACTTAAGTCGAAAAAACATAATAAATGAATTTGTAAGCACTTATCGCGTGAGGAAAAGTGCCTTCCAACTTCGCCCGATGGTCTTTCCGCGGTCCCCTTCCAAAACGATACTGTCATTTTACATATTTAAGGGAATAAAAGATATGAAGGAATCAGTTTTTGAGTTGATTTATTCAATAAATTAGCCTGAAATTTTAAATTTAAGCTTGCCTTAATCCAAGCACGAAGCATAATAAAATTGAAAAAATCGGCCTAGCCCCCAATATTCACGCCCTCATTAAATTTGGCTTAAATGACTCTAATTTAAATAGGTTTACGTAGAACTGTAGTGCGATTCAGTAACTTTATTACCGATATTATCGATATCGGTAACTAACGAGAATTATCGGTTGTTTTAACGAATATGTGATTCTATAAATTTTTTAATTGACGACAAGAATTTACAACAAAAATAGTTAATTTGAATTTTATATATTTTGAAATTGAGCGGAGAACCGAAAAATTTCGTTAACTTATACTTCAACAATTTTTTTTTTGTTGATAAGTGAACGATTTTATGTAACGACAAAATTCGATAGAAAAATTTTATAGAATCACTTTTAACGACAATTGTCGATTATTTACGAATTTTGACAATATAACTACCGATTTTTGTCTTTAACATTATGATTGTCACAATCATCTTTCTTTTCTGCGTGTATGAATATGAAGTGCTGCAAAATTAAATTTACCACATGTTCAATTAAGGTATTAGTAAGACAGTACACTAAGAAAAAAAAATTTTCAAATCAAGCAAAAACAATCTCAAATTAAAAAGAAAACAGTGACAAAAGTCAACAAACTTTGTTTTTGCTTAATTTGAAAATGTTTATTTTCATTTTTAAAATGAACGAATAAAATCTTACGTTTTAAAATCAAAGTTGCTTCATTTTTAATTTAAAATTGGGAAATTTTTGATTTAAGGTTGATATAACTTTATTTTTATGTTGTTCCATTTTATTTTATTAATTAAAACAATTTTTTTTTTTAATATTAAACTAAACAATTTATTTATGCAGTTTTTATATGCAGTTTTGTATAAGATTTGTGTTTTTTTTTATGTGCAAAACAGTCAATGTAGCCTGGTAAAATGATAAACTCTGTTATCACTATATTGACTGTGGTAAAAACTTATATTAATTAAAAATTTAACTATTATACTAAACCTCTTAAACTTAATTATTTTATTATTTTCCTCTCCGGGAATTGATTTATAAAGTTATTTTATAATTATCATCAATTATTTTTTCCACGACAACGCTTTTAAACCAAAGAAGCCCCTAAACCAAAGAAGAACAAAATCGTGTTAGATATACAAAAAAACATATTTAACTTTATAACTTACCATCAATTATCGATATTTTCTACAAACTTAATTTTTTGCAGATATATTTCTCAGGGATTATTCCTTTTTTAACAAAAATTTCCTTTTTTTTGCAAAAATCACGCCATGACGCAATACATTTCTTTAAAAATGAACATGTTCAAATTGAAAATGTTTTCATCTTAAAATTTGACATATGATTTCGAAATGTCAATTCACAACTAAAATTAAAATTGTTTAACATCAAATTGAAAATTAAACAATATTGTTTTTAAAATGAAAATTTGAATTGACAACAATTCAAATTTGTAACGATTTTTTACTGCAGCATAATAAATTTAAGATTATTCATTTTTAAATTGCGAGGATAACAACTTTAAAACAAAAATATTTATTTTTAAATCAACATACTTCAGTATCAATAATAAAATTTTTGGAAAATAATGTAGTATTTTTAAATGAAAAATGGAAATTTTTTATTTAAGTATGCTTTTTTCCCTCAGTGTATGTTCTTATAAACAACTACTTTAAATAACTGTTACTGCTGTACAATACTTTTGTGTTAAGTTTTTTAAAACAACTAGAAAAGTGGTTGTATGATATTTGCTTTAGAAAAGGCACTAAGAAACCAACTACAGTTTTCTGACTAGCAAACTTCAAATCATAACAGTACATTTACTGATCAAATCAGTACAAATATTTCCATCGCAAGGTTTTGTTTTAAATTATTAATTATAACTTAAAGTTTTGCTGGGACTTTTTTGAAAATCTATTCACATATAAAATATATATGATGGACATTAAGTAACACACTTTTCAGCATCAAATATAACAAATATTTAAATACGGGTACATTAAATATTGATTTCGGTAGAATTACGTACTTAAAAGCACTAACACTAACAGCAAACTAACACTAACTGAAACTGTATTTATCTATATATAGTAAATTAACAAAAAATAGCTTTAACTTTAAAACCGGAGTACGTAATTTTGTCGAAATGGATTTTAATTGCCACACATTTACATAATTTTTAAATTAACCTAATTCTAAAAAGAGCAATAAATTAAACTAAATTCTTAAAAAAAAGCTAACAAAAACATTTTGCTGTTACTTTAATTTAAAATGGGTTAAAATTAATGACTTCTTTCTTCTTAAATTTTTTTTTAGGAATTTCCAAAGATTTATGCTCATTTTTTAACTAAAAATTATGTTAAAAATGACATTCAAAAAAAAACACACACCTTGTGTTAAAGCCTTGCTTAGATTCTCTTAAATTCCAATCAATCAAATCTGTACAAGAGTATTAAAAACAAATTACAAAGAACAAAAAATTTACCTCCACCTTTAAAATAAAATAATTATATTTGTTTGTATATTTAACGCGAGGAATATGTATAATACAATGAGTAGGCATTATAGTATAATTTTTTGCGTTAAGTGCATTTATTATGTTTAATAGAGATGGTAGCGTGAGTTAGTTTTAACTCACGATTAAAAATATTTACAACCCTAGTAAAATTTTGTATATATATTATTATTTATCACATCTGATCCGAAATTTGGTACTGACACAAGTAAGATCAGTATTGATCTGATTGTGAGTAAGATCAGTACAGATCCGAGATTTGATCCGAGGTTTAAATCACGACATGTGTTGCCTTACCTTGTGTTCGAATGCAAGATATCCAGGTTTAAGAGCTGCTTAACAACTGCACCTTCACCAATCAAATTTTTAATTATCTGGGATATTTTTACAGCAATTTTAACAATTGTTCTACTGAATCAACCAATCAGCCATTAGGTTGAATACCATCAGTTTTATTAAATATTTTATGTAAAATTTCTTGTGAACTGCTAAAATTAATTAACTTATATATTTGCAATTCATACAATTACACATATACTACATGTAATTATAATTCAGCATTTCGGAAATGCAGATTAAAGTCGGTCTGTCTGTACATTTGACAACCTGTAGAATTTCATAATTGAAAAACCATCACATAAAACTTAAGCATCGATATTGTGAATAATAACAAAAATGTCAGTTATTTCATTATATAACATTAAGTAGATTTTTTTTTTAAGAAAATGTCATGCGTTTTATATATGCACGATTATATATTCATACATACATACATATGTGTATGTTTAGTGTTCATGTAGTTTTAACGCACGCATAATACTTGTAACACTTTTTTTGACGCTCTTTTATGTTCAATCATTTTTGATTGTATGCATGTGGTATGTAGTATTAGGGAGGTTCATAAGCATTGGAAAAACCCTTTCTATTACACTCTAATTAAAATGATTTCAGTTTCCTACTATAAATTGGGTAAATTTACACAAAATGTGTAGTTTTACCAAAAAATGATTGGAAATTTACACATTTGTAGAAGCATATTATTTGAATTTGTTGAAATTTACCCAATTTATAGTAGGAAACTGGACTCATTTGTTTAGAATGTACCTATAAATGTTAAAAATTTAATGTTTAATTATTTTTGCATTTTAAGTAGTAGTACAATTTTATAATAATTTAAATTAATGTTTTATATCCGCGCCTACAAAAAGGGCGGGTCGATAAAAATTATCACTTTATTTCGTTTTCGGTCCAAGGGCACGATTTTGAACTTAATCTGACACAAGAGTGTGTCATTTGTTTAACAAAAGTAAAAAAAAATTGAAAAATTGGCGTTTTTCGGAGGTTGGTTTAGTTCTAAAATTTTTCCCGTTCTCCTCCAAAGACGAACGGAAATTCATAAAACGTCTTAAAATCGATCATGGATCAATAATATATTGTGAAAACTAGCTATATGCATTGTTATAGCAGATAGCAAATTTTGAAGATTCGTCCGTGATATATACTTTATAAGATCCTAGGACGGATTGAAAAAGTGGGTATTTTATTATAAATTTAAATCAAATGATTATTAGCACAAAGGATGGTGAAGCCAGCCTTATACCTTCACTGTCTAAGGACCGCCTTCTGATCCTACAAATTGAGATGCATTCGCACAATATGTGCTGCATTGTTTACACATATTCAAGTCATAATTTACTTTATAATGTTTGGTAAGAAAACTTGTCACTTAACCTAATGTCACTTTTGTCACTATCCATATGATAGTGGCGCGATTTGTACTTTGGATTGTCGTAGGCCTCCGTAATTCTCCCACAAGTTTAAGAATTCTGTCCTCTCCAAACCCCTAATCATGGTCGAGAAGATGGACCAATTCACCCCACAGGCGAACCATCTAGTGAAACTTCTAGTGTCCACAGATGGTCCACCTTAATCCCAATCTGGTCTACTCGGTATCACGATCTAAAACTTAGCGAACCTCAGAGTTTATCCCAGCTGATGGCATATCCAAGTTTTACCTAATTCCTATTGAAGAAAGGATATTGGAGTAACCGCTCAAGTTGCGAGAGTCAGAGTAATCGCATAGCCATAGTTGCCGAAGATCTGATGAAAATTTCGAGAGGTGTGAGACCAAAAATGGCTGCTTGGGCCAATGTTGGGAACACTCACCCTCATAATGTGGTTACAAGTTGGCTTAACAGCCAACTTAGCATTTCCTTCTAAAGCGACCGTATCAAGGCAGTTAATAGTATAAGAGGATCAGAGGGTTCAAACCTTGGCGGCTACTATCTGTTAATAATTTTCACATATAGTAGAGTACCATTGACTGTTAACTGAATAAATTTGACGTAACAAGTTTTCTGATGATTATATTAACTGGATTATATGAAACTATTAAAAACGAAACATTATTTTAAGAAAAATTAAATTTTTCTTTCACACTTTCTCAAATCAAAAACCATATATCACAAATCAAAAATTATAATACAAAATTATAATTAGAGTCTGAGCTCAACTGTCTTTACAGAAAAAAATTTCCTCATAATAGTTAATGAATTTTCTTAAAATTTAGTAAAATTTAACTAAATAATAGGGAATTTTTCTAACTATGAGGAAAACAATTTTAGTTCATATAAGTATCAACAGTTCATAGTGTTTTTTAAATTAAGAAATTTTTCCCAAATCTAAGAAACCTATCTTTAATTATAAGACATGCATCTCAAAACTATGTTTACACAAATTGTATTTCAAAAGTGTTCAAACTTAGTTCAAACTTACTTGCAATAAGTTCATTATATTTATCTTCTAAGAATTGAAAAAGTGTACTTCTTAGAATTTCTTCAAAACTCAAAATAGCAATGTCTCAAAAACAAATAGGGATAGAGCATAACGGCTAATATTAAAAAAAATGCTATTTAGGAAATGTGGAATAGCCTAGCGCTACATATCTAGGGACCACATTGGGCCTTAATTTTGAATACAAAATTTTGGCATACCAGAGATTTTATAAATGCATATATCATGATGGTAAATACTGTTGACACGTAGAACAATACCACAAGAAGCCCAAAATCCCTTTTAGTAAAAGTATTTGAAATTTCCAGTTCTCCTAAATTCCCGTATCTCAAAAACTAAGCAACGTAGAGCGAAGCAAACAAAAGTTTTGAATACAAACCTATGGCGATTTTTAAAAGACCCAATGTGTTCTAAATCAAATGGGGTCTGGACACATGGGGTCTGAACCCAATAGTATCTGGACTCAATCTTGTCCTCAAATGTGTATGAATAATGTTTTTCCCATAATATTAAAATTTGATAATGAGATTTGATATTGAGATTAATGAAAAACTATTAGGATTTAATGTTTCGACAGAGAAAATAATTAAACTTTTAGATTACACTGTCCAACAGCAAATATTAAATATTAACCGGATGATATACGTCTTAAAGTACAAATCAAATGAAGTAAAACTGCATTTATAGTTTTTCATATTGTGATCCTGACTTAAAAGTTTTAAAAGACACATTTTGTAAAATATTTTTGAAATATTTGTATTTTGTTGAAAACTTTAAATGATATTGAAGAATAAAGTTTTGAAAGGACGTTACTTACATAATTTTTGCTGATATGTAAAAATAATAAAATAGGAAAATTAGGGAGATCCTCCTCTTTCATTTGCTATCAATAGTGACATCCTACGACAATTAAAAATAATAAAATAATATTTTATAAAATTTAATCTTCTAAAACTTTGAAGTCCTTTTATAAGGAAACAGGATCACGAAAAGGAAAACTGTAAATGCAGTTTTACTACATTCAATCTCTAGTTTCAAACGTATATTATCCAGTTCGTGTTTAACGACTCTTTTTCATTTTTGTCTCACGTTGTTATAAACCACCCTAATGTATTATTTTATGAAGTAAGATGTTTGCTCAAGAGGTATTTGTTTTCTGCACTTAACTGGTTCTTATTAAACATGACTAATATAAATACATGGAAACGGGGGGTAATCAATTCTTTTTCTACACACATCATACACTCGACAAATGACCTATGAAAACACACAACTAAAAAAATAAACGTGATGTTTGTTAATCTCAAACCACGTTTATATCAAGGGGCGTTCGAACATGCCTCAGCTTCCCAAGTAGTAGTTAAATATATTGATTTACAATGTATGTGGTAGTATAGATAGTTATGTAGATTAATAGTATTTATTGTAGCGATTTGTTAAGCCTGTCGTTTTGACATGTTCCAAATACAAAAAAAAAACAAATACTAAACTTACAAGTGTATATATAATATGTACTTACCCCCAAGGGGACATGTATTATATATGATGGGAATATTTTAGAATTTGAGAATGATATGCCATTATGAAAAATTAAATGATTTTTTTTTTTCAAATGTAGAATCTCCTATTTCGTAAGATATTACTTGTATTATACAGATTATAAAAGTTTATTCAACTTAAACCCTTAGAGCTTTTTTGTGTTTATGTTTTTTAATTGTTTGATTATAAATCAATTATCTTTAATCGAATCAAGTTCGTAGCTTAATTTGACAAGTTTTCTGTAGCCATCTGCCTGCCTGCCGTAAGCCCTATAATTAAAGACATAAAAACTTTTAGTCAAATTGACTTCCGTATTTTTATTTTTTGATAATTTATAGTTAAATAAATGTTTAACTATGGTTGCCTAAATGTATAAAGTGTGTTATTGAAGAGTTATTAGATGGAAGAAAAAAAAATAGTTGTAAAACACAGCTGGAAGGAAAACCAATTATTAATAATCTAACCTTAACCTACCCGTTTTTTTATGGTTTAATTGCAACAAAATACCAACAAGACTTATAACACGCCCTTTATAAACAAAAAAATATTTAAAAATATTAAAAACAAAAAACAAAAATAAATACAAATCAGAAAGAAGAAGAGGCAATTGCTATTTTTTGTATCTATTTTGTATCTAACAACAATACGAGTAGTCACTCAAAGTTTGGCATTTATTTTATTTTTTTGGTTTTATGCTGTTATGGTGTCATAAATGCAAAGTTTTTCATTGTTAAGTTTTTGTTTTTTTGTTATTTTTTTTTTGAAGAATTTTGACAGTTGATTAATTAAACAATAGCTGTCAAATTATAATAAAATGTTGATATTTATAAGCATAAAAATCATATAAAATTATTTGTGCATTACTTTAATTTGTTAATAAAATTTATATTTTTTTTTTACAAGATTTAAACAAAATTTTTATTGAAAAAGACTTGAATTCAAGGTAAACATTTAAATATGTATTTTCAAGTTTATTCTGTAGATTTTAAAATTTTTTAAACGAAATGTGATCCTCTAAAAAAAGAAGATGCACGATTTTGAAGAGAAGTGATTTATTAACAAAAATTAAATGCAAAAATATTTGATTTAAAATATGATTGTGATTTCTTTTTAAATAATATAAAATAGTGACCCAATTTGCCGGTTCTCAGTATTTCCGCGAATACCGGTAATCCCGGTTCTGGTACCGGTGGCATCCAAATTTGAGAGGTTTCCTATCCAGAATCCCGAAGTTCCTTCTTCTGAAAATGTTTTTTCGAATCTGAGAAACCTGAGGAAAATTCCAAGAAAAAATTCCAGAATCTAAGAACCTTTCTCATGGAAAATTTTTTCAAAATCAGATAAAACAAGTACAAAAGCGAAATTCGATTTGGTTCAATCTAATCTCGCAAAATTTCCCCTTTAAAATAATTGCTTCCAGAAAGCATTATATAACCCAGCAATCGGTTCTACTTAACGTCCCAGACCCGATAACTTTTGTTTAAAATTGTCACAAAAGCACCCGTTTGTAAAAACAATATTTTTTTCTTTTAAAAATTATTACACATTGAAAATTTTGTTGTGATTAATTAGAATATTTTGCTATAGGAATCTGTTCCGAACAATTTTTCTGAGATGAATAGTCTCGCGATGCCCCTTTTAAGTGGTAGTAGTTTTTATAACGTTGAACCAAATTTGTTTAAAAATTTTAAATAGAAATAATTTTTTTTTTTTTGAGAAACATCTTTATTTAGTAATTTTACGTAAAAAAATATATTTTTTTGAGTGTGTTTTTTTTTTGGCTTTAAAAATATTTTTGTTAACTCGATTTGGCTGAAACTCAATACTAACCTCGACAACTGACAAATACATAAGCCAGAGTTGTCTTTCGAAAATTCTTTCGTTGGCCGAACAAGTCGTGTGTGGAAAAGGCTTCCCGCATATGTCTTTCCCGACACTTGTAACACTGCAAATTCAAGTCAAATATTAACAAATACTACTCCCTCTTTTCTCCTTCCCATACCTATATTTCCTGATTTCAACACAATGCAATGCATTTATAGGGGCCTTCCCCTGAGTGTTGGTAAAAAAAAAACAAAGCTTAAAGAATTTTCTGTTGAAAAGAGAAATGTTCTCATAAAGTAAGAAGGAAACCGTTATGATAATTTATCGGCATACATATGACACTATTTTCATACAAAAATTAAAAACAAACGGGAATTTAGGAAAACCCAATAAAAAACGCTTATATAGTTCATGGGAGTTCATCTTATCCGAGTTCTACTGCATTAGTTATTATTAGGGATGAGATTTCCATGCAAATGCATGTTTTTTGTCGATAGTCTAAAAACGATATAGACCAATTATCTTTCCGAATCAAGAAATTTGCGTTAAAATAGTTGTTGATTTGTTTTTGCATATTTTTGCATATTTTGGTGAAAATGCATATTTTTGCATATTTTGGGTTTAAATGAATATTTTGTGGATATTTCCAACTTTTAAGTGCATATTTTTGCATATTTGGGCATAAATTAGCAAAAACCCAAAATTGATATTTATTTGTTTCAAAAACTATTTTAAATTTTAAAAATTTATTTTGGAAATAAGAAAAATTTTGTTTTTTTTTTTAATTTTTTTTATAGATTGTGTTAATTTCTAAAAAATCTTGCTTATATAAAATTTTAAATGTTACTATTTACACCCGGCGTTACTTTTTGCAATTTAAGAAGTTTTTCCTATGAAAACAAGATTTTTATTGCAGACAATTTATTTTTTAGTGCATATTTTAAGGTTTTTTAGTGCATATTTTAAATTTTTTAGCGCATATTTTCGATTTTTTAGTGCATAAAAATCTCATCCCTAGTTATTATCATGCATTTCATGCAAATGCATGCTTTTCCCCGTTAGTCTTAGAACAGCATAAACCAAATATCATTACAAATCAAAGAATTTTATTTGAAGGGGCAACGATTTGTTAGCGCATATTTTTGCATATATTGTTAAAAATGCATATTTGTGCATATTTTGTTTAAAATTTAATAAGAATTTGATTTGAAGGGGCAACGATTTGTTAGTGCATATTTTTGCATATATTGTTTAAAATGCATATTTCTGCTTTTTTTCGATTTTTAATGAATTTTTTTTGGACATCGTTAATTTTTTTCGAGGTCAATTTTGGAGCCGAAATACTTATCCAATCAATATGAAAAATTATTAAAAAAAATTAAAAATCAAAATGAAATTTTTGAATAATGTGGAAAGTTTTGTTCTTTAAAGTAAAAATGCACCATTTTTTTAATTTTTAGTGCATGTTTTTATTGTTTTTAGTGCATATTTTAAGGTTTTTCAATATATATTTTTAGGAGCCTAAAACAAAGTTTTTTAGTGCATGAATCCTGTCCCTGGTTATTATGTAATTCATGCAAATTATCGTTCAAAATTGAATTTAATTTGAAGTTATTTTTTAAAGTAAAATGTCATTTACGCACATGCGTTATTAAAGATTCCTATACAGACAACATGTATTTAACATTTTGCTTACGTATTAGATATTTTAAGTATTTGCTTAATACATACAGGTGACACTAGAATTATGTAAATTTTTTATGTCTTGCATAATAAGCGAATGCAGTAAGTCAAACTCTACCCTACAAACCCCCACCCTTTTTAATTTGGATATAAAATTCCGCAACCATAATTTACCCACAGATTTTTGTGTCAATACCTAACTACTGGTGGAGGGGAATACTACAGTCAATACCTAACTACTGGTGGAGGGGAATACTACAAAGAAGCATTCTTCCTCTACAGGAATATCATGGAATGTGTATTTACTTTAGGGTGTCGTTTTTTTAAACATTAGGTTTTCTCCAGACATATGTTTTCCCACTATTTCTATAAAATACGTGGTCTAAATTTTAGGTCGATCGGCAAATTTTGCTTAAAAATTTAAGATTTTTTTAAATTAAATAAAAAACCGAACCTCTTTGATGAGACTTTACCATTCAAAAACAGTCACAGTTTTGCAGTGATTTTTAATGAAAACGATATTACCCAGCAAATTTTGGCATTACTAGTAATGAGTATAGTAATTAGTAATAATTATTGGTATGTACTTACTCATCGCATGAAACACTACTTATTCTATAAAAGCCGTGAGACAAAAATAATTAGTGCCTACAAGCTTACGAGTAGGGAGATAAATAACTACTTACCTATAACGAGTGAAATAAGTAGTTACTTATAAGGAATAAAATAAATAGTTGCACACAGAGTTTGAAATAACTTTTTATTATTTGATTATTCGTTTTCGCGAAACTAAGCTAAAAAGTTAAAACAAATATTGTTTTCTTCTGATTGGACTTAATTTTCCAAGTGAACTTGCAACTAAGTATTTATTTTTAACATTCTCAATAAATTATTATTTATATTATTGCAAATAAGTACTTACATATTACAATATAAGCCACTAGTTGCTTTTTGGACTAAAGTAATGCAGTGGGTAATGAGTAGTTGTTATAAGTAATGTAATTGACAGTCATTACTTTCCACAACACATTACCTAGTTTTTGCTGGGTAACACCTCTACAACAACTTCCATTAAAATTGATTTAACTGACAAATTTGTTTCAGTTTGTTTACAAACACTAAAAATAGTTTGTTTAAAATCAAAAACACTCACAGTTTTGCAGTGATTTTTACTGAAAACGATATTAACACCTCTAAAACAACTACCATTTAAATTGATTACACTGACAAATTTATTTCAGTTTGTTTACAAACACTGAAACAGGTTTTTTAAAATCATAATGGAAGTGTTGGTTATAAAATTAAAAATTATGAAAAATTTGCACTACTTCCGTTGTTTTACCTCTCTCAGTCATACCAATCGAGGGTTACCTGTATTGTCAAAAAGACGAATTGAAATGATGCCGTACCAAAAGAGCTTTTAGATAATTAAAAATATTATGAAGGCAAAAAATAAAATAAATCGAGTGCATTTGACATTTAGAAACAAAATCGTTATTTGAACCGGATCGAAATAACTGGAAACTTTTAATACACACAAAGAAAATAAAAACAAATAAAAAATTGCTTAAAGAGAAGAATGTCATTAATTGGTCATTGTTTAATATTTTTATTTTTTTATTTTTAATATTAACTTCCAAAAATACCAAAAAAAAAAAAAAAACTGAATGAGTTAATATTTCTTTCCTCTTTGTTATTTGGTTAGAGATTGTATCTAATATGTATAGATATTTATGATGATGTCAATATGTTTTTAACTATAGCAAAAATATTCTGCTTTAATTTTTATTATACTATATAAACGTGAAGACTTCCTCAAAATCACTGTCACTTTTATAAAGAAAGGCCACAGCAAAAGTTGATATTTTTTTTTTTGGAAAACGTGGGTGCAACATATATGAGTAACTTAAAATTTGGTTAGATAATAATAATGGCCAGCAGTTACTTAATATATATAAATTTGGTAATACCATTATCTAAAATTAAAAAAAAAATATATTTTAAGCCTGATTACACCATCCGACAAAAAAAAAAGAAGAAAAATCGTTAAAGACGAACTGGATAATATGTATACGTTTGAAACAAGAGACTAAACGTAGTAAAACTGCATAACAGTTTTTCATTTTGTGATCCGGTTTCCTTTTAAAAGGACTTTGAAGTTTTAGAGGATTAAATTTTTGTAAACATTTTTTTTTTAATAATTATACTTGTCTAAGAATGTCACTAGTGATGGCAAAGGAAAGAGGAGGATCTCCGCTTAGTTTTCCATTTTATTATTTTGACAAATCAGGAAAAAAGGAGGTAAGTAATGTCCTTTCAAAACTTTATCCTTCAATATCATTAAAAAATTTTTAACAAAATAATTTAATAAAGTTTTGAAAAGACATTACTTACATCTTTTTTCTTAATATGGCAAAATAAAAAAAAAAAGATGGAAAAATTAGCAAAGATTCTTTTCTTTCCTCCTTGTCACCAATAGTGACATTATAAGACAAGTACAAATATTTAAGAAATGTTCAAAATATAATCCCTTAAAACATTAAAGTCCTTTTAAAAGGAAACGGGATCAGTTTTACTTAATTTGATCTCTTCATTCAGACGTATATCATCCGGTTCGACTTTATTATTAGCTGTGGGATGGTGTTATAAAACAACTTAATAATTTAATTATGTTTTTTTTTTTTTTCTTTACAGGTCGTCGCTTGCATATTGTTGCAATGCGCGTTCTCTGTCAAATTAGACGCAGAGAATCGTCGTTTGATTCTTGATATTAAAGATCAAAAAACTACCAATAATCAGTACTATTCGTCAAACTTTGACACAAGTAAGTAAACGTTTTTCCTTTAATGTGCTCTCTCATTTACTTTACATAATCCATAAATAACTCTCTTTCCACTTAGAAATTCTTTTGACATATTTGTTTAGATTTTTTTTCTATCCTTTCTACTGTTGACTACTTACTCTATTTTCTCATCTCCTCCTCTAAAAAAAAAAAAACTCAGTTAGTTACTTCTCTGTGTTGTTTGCATTTCATTATCCCAAACTCTGTGCAGGATGTTTTTGATGAAATATCTGGTTTGAAATTGCAGTTGGAAATTTTAAACAAATCTCTGCAAAAAAGTCATTACCACTTTCTAGGGAAGTGCTTTAAAATTATAAAAAAATGCCATCAAATAACAAAAAAACATAAGAAAAAACGCACAGGCATTCTTTTCTATTCCAGAATTCATAGATATTCAGCTATTAACTCATTACCTTTGGCGACACCTTTATACAAAAGTGGATAAGAAATACTCCGGTAAGTAGTTGGAAATTGTTCTAAACCTAAGAGAACTTCTTATCTACTAAACACACCGTCCGACAGCTAATATAGAACAATTGGAGTAAAACTGCATTATTAATTTTTCATTTCGTGATCCTGTATTACTTAAAAGACTTAAAAATTTTGAAGGACTACTTTGTTTAAAATATTTTTTTTATATATTTGTTATTGTCTTATAATGTCACTAATGATGGCAAATGAAAGAAGAGAATTTTCGTTAAATTTTCCATTGTTTAATTTTGTCATATCAGGAGAATGGACGTGAATAATGTTTTTTCAAAGCTTTATCAAAATATTTTGTTAAAATAGTTTAGCTATATTTAAGGATAAAGTTTTGTAAGGACATTACTTACCTCTTTTTTTGTCAAGATAATTAAATGGTAAAAGTAGCGGAGATCCTCCTCTTTCATTTGCCATCACTAGTGGCATGCTAGGACTAGTACATATATTTGAAAAATATTTTTAAATTTTATCCTCTAAAATATTTTCCAAAAAATGTAATCCTATAAAACTTTAGAGCCCTTTTAAAAGGAAACAGGATCATGAAATGAAAAACTGTAAATGCAGTTTAACTACATTTAATATCTAGTTTCAAACGTTTGTTATCAAGTTCTTGTTTAAAGATTTTTTTGCTTTTGTCGAACGGTGATATCTATTACTTTTGTATGGGACTGTCGCGAAAAGTAAGGACTAACATGCTGAATATAAATTTTATATGGAGTGGAATGGAACACCTGCGCGTTTTTTCTTATGTGTTTTGTTGTATTTGATTACCTTTGTTGTAGTTTTAAAGCACTTCAAATAGAAGTAGTTCGCACTTTTTTTGCTGTGATATTTTATGACATCCTGCATTATCATCACTTTTATTTTTTTGTTTCCTTAAACAATTCAAAATTTGTTTCCTTAGTATTTGGTTCGTAAACATTTAAAGAACAAAATTCATTAAAAGATATTTAAAAAAACAAAAAAAAAAAACTAATAAACTTAACTAATACCTTTGTAGTTTGTTGTTGTTAATTTTTTTTTATTAAATTAAAAAAAAAAAATCTTAATAGTATTCTAGTTTATCTAAATAGTATTTTGTTTTGTCTTTAGACTATAAAAAGTACAAATTATTTAATATTTGATAATTTAAAACAAAAAAAGATAATTTATTTATTAACGTAGCGTGCTGTAGCCTAAACACAAATAAAAAAAAAATTTACATAAAAAACCGTTTTAATATCGATCTAATCTGATTTCGTAGCTAAATATTGTAGTGTTTAGTATGCAAAAAAAAAAATGCCCAAAAACAAAAAAGTAAAAAATTTCCTACTATTTACATAACCTGTAGCTTCACTACTAAAAACTAAAAATTAAATCAGTAAACAACCAGCAAACAGCCAATCAAACAAAACAAAAAAACAACCAACTAAATAAACCAAATGCAGTAGTAATCAGTTCTATCAACAGTACATCTAATACTGATCGTCTCAAACTCTCGACTTGTAAATATTCTCAAAAAAACAGCCAAAAAACAATCAATCAAACAAGCCACAATATCAATCCACACACTATTTTTTTTTTTTTTAAATAACTATTGTATGTATTGTATATGTTAGTGGAAGTTCGTAGTACATAATCAGCTTCGCATACTCATCCCCCCTTTTACCATCTATTCGAAAACAATTAAATAATTAAAACTAAGAAACAACAAACAGTGATACGAGCATACGATACTTCTTAGAATTTAATCCCACCATCCAACTCTACTACTTTTTCTTATCCTCCTCTTGACCGCACATCTATGTAGAAGAATCTGACGTTAACGCTGATGATGCTGATGATGATAAATGATCTGGAATCGTTTGTTATCGCTAGTAATCGAATTGATAAACTGTAACCATCCTCCTACTATTCCTTACCTTCTATAATCCTTTGCTTTTTCCTTCATGTCTATGCGAGCGGTGTTAACTTACCGCTCTTCCTTTCACATACTATGCCAGCTTTATTTTCTTTTTCCTACGTCCATCTTTGGTCGTGTCCCACAACCCCACAATTGTGTGTTAGATCTAGGTTAGCTTAGGACATGTTTATTATTAGACCAGCCGAAGGAACTTTTGTACATAATAATATTTTATTTAAAAAAAAACCAACAAATTTCCACTACATTACAACAACCAAAAAAAAAAAAAACTTTACCTATTCCCCATGCTAAGATGCCTACCGTTACGGTTACGACATTGGTAAGACCGGTAATTTCCATCACGAAACTCGTGGTCCCGATAGTGTCACTTACGGCTGTTACGGTCACATCGATCCCTACAATGTTTTGCGTGCTACTCATTATGTTGCCGACAATCACGGTTATCGTACTGTCGAACCTGAGAAGCCCGTAGTTACATTCCCCTTACCCGACGATCCAGCAACTGGCAAAGGCACCGGCGTTCTCCTACAATGGCACGAGTTATATTTCCCCATTGGTTGCGGAAAATTCGAAGGCGGTGTCCGTCCAGACATACCCTTGATCTACGTTGAAGATGTAGGTTTTTGAAGTAGTAAACTCTTAGATTAGATTTTAATTTGAGCATGTATTCTAGAATAAACAAAAGGAGGGTGGATCTACTGGATTCTCCAAATTCCCTCAAATAGTTCTCAAAGGTTCGGCCGATAAAAGTCCTCAAATCCATACATACGGTGACAATACAAGTAAGCGCGTTAGTGGCGGCACTGGTCTCTTTGATACTGGCAAAGGTCACACTTATGAAGGCACCCCCGGAGTACAGTCCCCATCCTCTCATTCGGTAGCAGCATTGAGACCTAGTGGCAGTGGAAACAACAATAGTGAGCGAATTTAAACTTAAATAGATGGGACGAACCAGTGCTACCCCACACTTTGATTTTGTGTTTCAGATGAAGCTTCAGGCCAATACAACCAAGGTGGACATGGTGGTTTCGGTGGAAATGGAGGTAGTGGCGGTAGTGGTGACAATGGAGGCAACGGAGGATTTGGTGGTTACGCCCCTTCAGGTCCAAAGGGTCCTAATGGACCCCCAGGACCTAATGGCCCCAACGGACCACCCGGTCCTCCCGGCTTCAATGGACCAACTAGCCCAGGACCTTACGGCCCCAACGGACCACCTGGACCCGATGCATCCGGAAAATATGGAGGAAATGCCGGACCTGGATCCTCAGGAAAACCTGGTAAATACAACGGAGGCGGAAGCTCTGGACAATATAATGCTGGAAGTGATGCCGAATACAATCATGTTGAGGGACTCATAGTGTCAGGTTTTCCTGGGGCCGTCGGATACACAGAAGGTTAGCAAACTCTTTTTCATTATCGGAGCTTGGACTACGCGCACAAATATCATCGAATTCATATGAAGCTCCATATGCCTTTGCATATAGTATCTTTTCCTTACGAATGTGTTCTCAAAATCAGAATGTTTCATTGCTTGTCGGAACCTATATCTAAATGCACATTTGAAATACGAAATATATATTTACATATATTCATTACTTTCAATATTGGACAATATCTAGTCCTTTCTTAATCTATCCTCTTAAAATCAAAGCATTTCACAATCAAACGTCCCACAAATACCGCACTAACCACACTTCAGAATAATATCAAAAAGTAAACATTTCAACTGTCAAAACTCAATGACATCTACTATATATAATACAAACACATTTGCACGTACCTATGTATGTTTGTGTGCATCCAAGCTCCTTGTTTTTTTTTTTTATCAGAGATCATGTGATCCGTAATATCGTTAATTTTTATTTTATATACATAAATTAAGTTTTTTTCTTGAATTTCTCGCAATAATATATCATCATATGCTAATTATTTCTTATTTATATTTTTAAGAATCTATTTTTTAATTTCAGCAGATTATGAAAAAAAAGTTTAGTTTACTTATGTGAGAAACTTTAATGACCGTAATCGTAACAGCACTTTAGGAGAACAAATAATGGTTACTCCAATGAAACATTGAACTTAGCTTAGGGATTTTTTTTCAAGGCACTGCAACTTTTTGCTCAAGCACTCTCTCGCATTTGAATACAGTCTACCTTGCTCTCTTTCGCTCTTTCTGTCTATCTCACTTTTTCTCAGTCTTTTTTTAACGAATGAAAATGTTACACCGCTCTCTCTCTCTCTTTCTCTCTCTCTATTTTTTTTTGTCAACTTTCTTCTTAAAAAAAGACACACAAGAAACATTTTGTATATATAAAAGCACCAGAACTTTTGGTTCGCACCCCTCATATGCATTCTCACTGACACTGCAATATCGCACCATACACACACACACACACGCACACCCACGCATAAACAAATCACTTTCAACAAACACATACATACATTCGCTTAATGAGTATGTGATAATCGAACATTTAACTTGAAGTATTAACGACATCCCGCATTAATTGGTATAACGGTTTTGTGCATTGTGTTGTCCCAATACTCTTGAAAGTAGAATTTAAGGCTTTTACTAAAATATTTTGTTTTTGGTTGGCTTTTGGTGATGGGCTTAAGCTTAAAGCTTTTTAGTTGTATGTATTATGTAAATATCTATGTATCTATTGTATTTGAGTACGTAACGTAAATTTGAAATCGTAGTTTATTTCGAGTTAGCGTAGTTAAAGACGTATATGTGTATTAGAACGTGTATCTAAACGTAGTGTATTTAAATGTAGTTTATATTTTAATAACCGTCAGCTAATATAAATGTATTTTTCTAATCATATTTTTTTGTAATATTCTTTTGTACAGGAAATGGTAAATATGAAAATTATGATGATGGTAGATATAAAGGTGAGTTACTCTTGATCGATTATGGTTCGAATTGAATTTAACTGGAATATGTTTCGTTTGTCTAAAGGTATTCAGGAGGGTAAATACTATCATGATGATTCTGGCAAATATGTTCATATTGAAGGTCCCACTGGTCCACCAGCACCCCCATATGTACATATCGTAGGACCCAACGGAGGTAACGGCGGAGAAGGCGGATACGGAGGCAACGGAAATGGAGGTGGTGTAGGACCCAACGGTCCCAACGGACCTAATGGTCCCAACGGCCCCAATGGACCTAATGGACCCAATGGTAATTAACAAACATCATTTATATATATATTTTTTTGTATTAACTCCAACAATTTTGACAATTTTAGGACCTCCTGGACCTCCCGGACCCAAGGGCCCACCCGGTCCTCCTGGACCAACTGGCCCCGGACCCAAGGGACCGAAGGGACCTTTCGGACCTCCTGGACCTAATGGTCCAGACGCACCTGGCCCAAAGGGTCCATATGGACCTCCAGGTCCAAATGCTCCAGGACCCAAAGGCCCCTTCGGACCCCCTGGTCCAGATGCTCCAGGTCCACATGGTCCCCCCGGCCCATACAAACCAGGCCCACACGGACCACCCGGTCCATACCGACCAGGCCCACCAGGACCTCCCGGACCAAGCCGCCCAGGACCATCACCACCATCAAAGAATCCCAAAGATCCAAGAGATTCTGACTTGTCGGTTCCCGGCTACTTGCCACCTCATCAGAAAAATGGTAAAATAAATCAAATTAATAACACTAATTCATACCAAGTAGATAGAGTTCCACCAACGACTACCAATACGCAGACGTCTTTTGTGTCCAATTATCATCAAAATAATGAGAACGCACAAAAGAAGGTCACTACAACTACTACCACCACTTCCACAAACACAATCAATAGCAATAAGAACAATAATTATAATAATTATGATGATAAAAATTTTAATACTAAACTAACATATATTCCTCCTTCTTCTTCCTCCCTCACTCCCAAACCCCAACAATTCCAACAACAACAAAAAATCACAACCAACACATACACTCAAACGAAACCCGGATCTTACCAGGCCCAGGATATCACTACTGAGAAGGACAAACCCTACAAGACCTTCACAACAACGACGACAACAAATCAAAATTATGGTAATAACAACCCAGGTTTGAATATTGAAAAGACAGTAGTAACGACCCATACGAACACCAACACGAACACTTACACACGACCTCATATCGAAGAGAAAGTAACGACGACCAATACATATATACCACCACAAAAAGTCGACAAATTTGTTACGACCAATACATATATACCACCACAAAAGGTTGAAAAATTGGTTACCGTTAACACCAATACCTACACAAAACCAAAGGAACCAGAGACTAGGGACCAAGTAGTCACGACACATACAGGCTCGTACGTTGAACCCATTACCAAGGAAAAAACTATAACTACAACTACCACATATACAGGACAGCAACCACAGCCTTTTAGTCACAACAACAAAGAGAAGGTTATTGAAAAGATTACCAGTACGTACGTGAGTAACAATGACTATGGCAACAGAAAGCCAGAACAGAAGACAGTAACGAAAACAGAGACAAATACCAACACACACTACAACCAACATAATGTAATTCCCAGTCCCCCCTCTTCCCCCTTCCATGAACAGAAAACTGAAAACTATTGCCCGTGCCTCGCTGATAAGGCTCATTCATCCAAAACCTCAACTTCCTCCACCTCTTCCTTTTCCACCAATGGTTTCTCTACATCGCAGCACAACAATCCTTCCTCCTTCAACTCAAACTCCAACAATTTCCAACAACAATTCACAACGGCCGGCGGTTTAAGCGGCCAGGCTCACTTTGGCAGTATTATGAATTCGATGGCACTATTGCAACAAATCCCAGTTGTACCTCAAGTACCAGGCTATCCAGCCTTCTATGCCCCCGACAAGATTCCTAAGGGTGCTATTGTTGCCTTTATGCCTGTCATTATATTGCCAGAAGCTGCTTATGCCAATTGCGACGAGAACTTAAATAAGCATTCAAGCGAAAAGATTAAGGAAAGCTTTGAACCACTACCTGTAGGCGTACAACCTGCGCCCATTCCCTATGGGTTTAGCCTTAACTCGATCTTCCCCGGTGGTGCCAAGAAGGATCAGTGCATGTGCCCCTGCTCGTGTACCCAAAATATTCCCGATCATCAGCACGCAAAACGCGAGGCGGACATCGGAGATGTACCAGCTGTAGAAGCCGCATCAACTATCAGCACCGCTGACTCCATCACCACCCCAGATCAAAAGGTAGAAGAGACTAAAGTTGTTAGCCAAGTGAGTGAAGAGGATACAGCTGAGACAAAGGAAGTAAAGGTAGCGATCGATACGACTGCATCGAAAACAGCAACGGAAGCCGAACCCATAGCGGTGGCTGTCGTTTAAAAAGACGAGAAAATAGATTAATCGACATTTGAGTGACAACGTTCTTGTTGAAGAACTATCCTTCCCGAAATCCAATTCCCGATTCCCGTCTTTTGCATCCCGATCCCGTACCGCTACCGATCCTGCTCCTCATATCCCAATGCGATCCTGTACTAACTCAATTGATAATAGCAAAATGCTCGCTTTGTATATGTTTTCTTTATTCCTACGTTCTTTATTAATTAATTAACTAATTAATTCCTTATTTGTTACTAAATTTTGTTGTAAGTTCTCCAAGGAGCAAAACGCTTCAGCAAAGAGGTGCCCGTCGGAGAATAATGATAATATTGTCTATGTACTACTAAATTTTATTTTATTATGTATTTGACATGTTGTATTTATGTATGTGAAATGTTGTTCATTATTGTGTACTTTTATGTATTTTTAAATATTATTTTTATTTTGTTTTATGCTCACATTATCATTTAATTTTTTTTTTTTTAATTTCTAGTTGATAGTTTTTATTTAATGCAAAAAACAAAAGATAAAAAAACCCTTAATTAATAATGAAAACGGAACATTTTTTTGTTGACTTAAATTTAAAAGAAATCAAATTTCTTTTAAAATGTATTGAAAACGAACAAAAAAAAAAATATTAAAGTTAAAATTTATCAAAATTTAAAAAAAAAAAAATAAATGCACAATTGACTTTTATTGGGAAAACTTATGATGGATCAGTTACATATTAGTAAAAATATTTGAAAAAAAAAAAGTTTTTGAAAAATAAAGAGTATTTGAAAAAAATAGAAAAATTATAGTCGGTCAATACCGACTTAATAATACCGACTTCACTGGTGCTAACCGAAAAATATGTCCCCAGTTAAAATATGGACCGATATTATATACATACATGCATTTGGTCAGATATTTAAGAGTAACATAATTTTAATAGTGCTCAATTTTTAAAAATTTTATATTCTTTCGAATTTTAAATAAGTTCTTTTAATTATTAAAGACAAGGAGTGAGATCATAAAAATGTTAACAAACATAAAATTAAATAAAAAACAAGTAGAAAAGTTAAATTCGACTTTGCCGAATCTATGAATACCCTCCACAATGCATTTTTTTAAAGGGTAGTACATTTTTTAACGTGAAAAAATTAACAATTTTGGTTAGAAATATTTTATTTTGAGTAAAAAACTCTTTTTTTGTAATTTTTTAAAAAAAAAAAAAGAAAAATTACTATTTTTTTTTTGAGTGTAAAATTTTTTTCGAGTGTAATGTTTTTTTTACTGTAAAAATATTTCTGAGTGAATGCACGTACGTATGTACACAAAATATTGTAATTTTTGTAATAAAAAAAACAAATTTTTTTTTGTGTACATTTTTTTTTGAGTGTAAAATTTTTTTTTGAGTGTAAAATTTTTTTTGAGTGTAAAATTTTTTTCGAGTGTGGTATTTAAGTTACCAATGCTTTTAAAACTAAACAAGTTTAAAAAGCATTGCTTAAAATTTAAACAAGTTTGAAAAGCATTGTTTAGTTACCACCAATGCCTTTAAAACTTGTTAAAACACGTGGCATTTTAGATGAAACTAATTTGAAATTCAGGGTTTTGCTTATAACTTTTGAACCACTGGACCGATTGAGCTGAAATTTAAAACCAAACAGACCCGGGGAACGGCAAAGATACGTGACAAGCTTCAGTAGTCTCATTGTTGTCTTTCGAAAGTTATCGTGTTTTTTATCTCGTAAATTCGCGAAACACCCTTGCCGAAATTTACTCGTTTGCTCATAACTTTTGAACCACTGGACCGATTTGGCTGGATTGCAATACCAACCTGACCAGGTAAATGACAAACATATATGCCAAACTTCAGTAGCCTCTGTAAAGTCTTTCAAAAGTTAGCGTGTTTTCTACGGACAGACAGACAGACGGACGGACGGACGGACGGACGGACATCGCTAGATCGACTTAAAATCGATCGAGGATCATTAATATATACTTTATGGGGTCCTAGACCAATATTTCGAGGTGTTACAAACGGAATGACAAACTTATATATACCCTCTATCACTAGAGTGGAGGGTATAAACAAGTAGAAAAGCTAAATTCGACTTGGCCGAATCTATGAATACCCTCCACAATGCCCATTTTAAGTGATAGTAAATTTTCTAACGTGAAAAATATAACAGTTACGATTAGAAATATTTTATTTTGTGTAAAATTTTTTTTTTAGTAATTTTTGAAAAAAAAAAAAAATATGCTAATTTTTTTTTTGAGTGTGAAATTTTTTTTGAGTGTAAAATTTTTTCGAATTTTACATTAAAAAAAAAATTTACTAATTTTTTTTTTGAGTGTAAAATTTTTTTTGAATGTAAAATTTTTTTTGAGTGTAAAATTTTTTTCGAGTGTGTTTTTTCTTTGTTTTGGTATAAAAATATTTTTGAGTGACAAAAATATGTTTTAAAATATTTTTGTGACTTACCAATGGTTTTAAAACAGGTTCAACGGGTTTTCACCACGTGAATTTTGGTGAAGCTAATCTGATATTCACGGTTTTGCTAATAACTTTTGATCCACTGGACCGATTTGGGTGAAATTCAATACGAACTAGGCTGGAGGAACGCAAAATATATATGGCAAGCTTCAGCATCCTCAGAATTGATTTTCGAAAGTTAAAGTGCTTTTTATCTCATAAATTCACGAAAAACCCTTGCCGAAATTCAGTCTTTTGCTCATAACTTTTGAACCACTGGACCGATTTCGCTGGATTGCAATACCAACCTGACCAGGTAAATGGCCAACATATATGCCAAACTTCAGGAGCCTCCGTAAAGTCTTTCAAAAGTTAGCGTGTTTTCAACAGACAGACAGACAGACAGACGGACGGACGGACGGACGGACGGACATCGCTAGATCGTCTTAAAATCGATCAAGGATCATGAATATATATACTTTATGGGGTCCTAGACCAATATTTCGAGGTGTTACAAACAAAATGACAAACTTATATATACCCTCTATCACTAGAGTGGAGGGTATAACAAACCACTGAAATTTAAGACTTTAAACTAAATTTTTATTAAATAAAATTTAATACAAAACAAGAAAGAATTTTAAATTCGGCTCTGTCGAATCTTTTATACCCTCCAACACGAAAAAACAAAAAAATGGCAGGGGCGTCGTGTTTTTGGGAGGGGGGGCGGGGGGGTAATCGAAGTTGGTGAGGGACAACTTTCCCCTCGCGATAAATCTTTAATAATTCATTTATTATGATTTTTGCACTATAGTTATACAATTTTAGCATTATTTTAATTATTGTTGTTTATCCACGCCCACAAAAGGGGAGTGGACTAAAACAAAGAAAATTTTCTTGTCCCCTGAATCGAACTTTAGGACTATGAACTTCTTCTGATACAAAAATGTTTCATTTACTTAGCAAAGTTACAAAAAATCCATTGAAAAATTTCGTTTTCTTAGTGGTTGATTTAGATCCTTAAGGGGAAACTTTTTTCTCCCTCATCCGATTTTGCCCATTTTCGAATTTAACCAAATTTCAAGAGCCTAGCTCTTTTATTTGGCCTGTATCGTGTCTTCCACTGACAATGCTAGAATGTCTTAGAATCGATTACTGATCAATAATATATATACTTTGTGGGGTACTAGACCTATATTTCGATGCGTTACACACGGAATGACAAAGTGAGTATACCTCCATACTGTGGTTGGAGGGTATAAAAAACCGCATGGAATTCTAACTACTACGAATAAAGCTATGCACTTTTTCCGGAAACCCTTCCATTAAGGCTGTTGTGGTAGTTTCTGCCACCTTTTAAGAGCAGGTGGTACATCTACGTTTGACATCTTGTATGTCCTGGGAGACCTTTTTTGTGCCCTTTAATTCTCTTTTAACAAGAGCCCAATATCTCTGAACTGGCCTGAGCTCCGGGCAATTTGGTGGATTTGCCTCTCTTGGTACAAAAACTACATTATTATCGTTATACCATTCCAGCGCTGTCTTGCTGTAATGAAAAGATGCTAAATCGGGCCAAAAGTAAGTGGATACATTGTGCTGACTCAAGAATGGAAGTAGTCTCTTCTGCAGACACTCCTTGATATAAATTTGCTGTTTATAGAGCAAAATGTCACAAATGACTGGCTTCTTTGGCCGCAGCTACATATGGCTTGCCATACTAGGAATCTTTTAGGGAATTTCTTTTGCTTTTCCGACCCAATTTTTCCGCAATATTTCCTCGAACATCGGAAACATAAAATTCTTGACCAGGGAGCTGCGAAAAATCAGCCAGGACATAAGTTTCGTCCTACATTACACAACAGTCTCTTGTTTGTTCTTTTTCCCAATCCAAACATTAGAAAGTTCAACATATTGCAAGCTGAGGCCGTCTGAAAGAAAATAATATATCTCAAAAACCGAAGAAAACCGAAACAAAAAATAACAAGTAAGAAAGTCTATACACTCAAAAAAAAAAAACTTGTAAAGTTACCAATAAATCTCGTGATTTTACGAGGCTATTCTCGTAAAATATGACGTAGGTAAAATTCTCGTAAAATTACAAGGATTTCCTCGTAATTTTGAATGCACCAAAAATTGGTAAAAAACCAATTTTATTGGTAAAAATATTGTTTTAAAACCGGAAAAATAAAAAAAAAAAAATGGTAAACTTACAAGAAAAAATGGTAAATATGTTTAAAAAAATGGTAAATTTACAAACCAAAATGGTAAATTTACAAAAAAAAATGTTTGTTAACAACATAAATCCTCGTAATAAAAAATTTTTTTGTAAAATAACTGTTTTTTTTTTGTAAATTAACTACTCCTCCTTAAATTAATCCTCGTAATAAATTTTTCAAAATTTTGTCAACTTTTTTTTTTAAATATTTTTCAATAAAAAAAAATACAAAAAAAATTTTTTTTTTGTTTAACAACATAAATCATCGTATAACATAATTTTTGTAAAATATTTTTTTTTTATAATTCAACTAGAATCCTCGTAATAAAAACTTTGTTGTAAAATTACAGTTTTTTTTTTGTAAAATAACCTTTCAAAATGGTAGAATACAATTACGAAAATAAACTTGTAAAATTACCAATAAAACTGTAGTTCTCGTTTGAGCAAAGTACAAGATTTTTTGTTAAAAAACAAGGAAAATTGTTAAATATTGGTAGAACGGGATTACAAGGCATTTCACCAGGCGTTTTACCAGTTTATTTTTTTGAGTGTAGTTATACCCTACACCAGTGTTTTCCGGAAAATGGGTCCCAAGTCCAAACATGGACCGATTGTATCTGTCTTTTGTTAGATCTTTATTAAGTGCAGAAAACACACACAGATCAAATTTTAGTGGAATTGGTTTATTTTTTGTCAATATTTTTTTTTTGTGGTGGACTAACAATAAGTCCAAAAATGGTCCAATTATATTCCGATTTGATTTGGTTACTGAAGTAAACGTTTAACACCTAAAAATAAAATTATTATCAAATATTTCCATTTTTATGAAATGGAAATATTTGATTACGAGGATTTCCTCGTAATTTTGAATGCACCAAAAATTGGTAAAATAACCAATTTTATTGGTAAAAATATTGTTTCAAAACCGGAAAAATACAAACAAAAAAAAATGGTAAAATTACAAGAAAAAATGGTAACAACATAAATCCTCGTAATAAAATCATTTTTTGTAAATTAACTACTCCTCCCTAAATTAATCCTCGTAATAAATTTTTCAAAATTTTGTCAACTTTTTTTTTAATATTTTTGAATAAAAAAAAAATGCCAAAAATAAGTTTTTGTGTTAAACAACATAAATCGTCGTATAACATAATTTTTGTAAAATAAAGTTTTTTTTTTTTGTAATTCAACTAGAATCCTCGTAATAAAAACTTTGTTGTAAAATTACAGTTTTTTTTTGTAAAATAACCTTTCAAAATGGTAGAATACAATTACGAAAATAAACTTGTAAAATTACAAATAAAACTGTAGTTCTCGTTTGAGCAAAGTACAAGATTTTTTGTTAAAAAACAAGGAAAATTGTTAAATATTGGTAGAACGGGATTACAAGGCATTTTACCAGGCGTTTTACCAGTTTATTTTTTTGAGTGTAGGTCTTAACATGGACCAATTTTCTTCAATTTCAATAGGCTTCGTCCTTGGACCAAAAGATGCTTAAGTTTCAAATGTCAAGTCAATTGATGAAAAATTGTGGCCTGTATCGTGCTTAAACCGATAGATGGACAGACGGACGGACGGACATTGCTAAATCGACTCAAAAAGTAATTCTGAGTCGATCGGTATGCTTGAAGGTAGGTCTAGGACAAATATTACGGGTTTTTTTTTTTTTACCACGCCCAACATTACTAAAAGCTTATGCGAAGTTTATATTTAAGGAAAAAGTCATTATTTTAGGTTAAGTAAGAATGACACGTTTTGTTAAAAAAGCAATAACGTCCACCAAAATATTTTGTTATTTTGTTATTTAAAAATCGTTTGAATTTGTATAAAATTACGTGTTTTATGCACTTTGCTTGCAAATGCCAAATTCGACTGCCCGGCAATCAGCTTATATTTGTATTACCTTTTTGTTTGTTTACCTTTTTAGCTTAAAGTTTCGCGAAAATGAATAATCTAATGATAAATAGTTATTTCAAACTCTGTTTGAACATAACATAAATTAAATATCTATCCGAATCAATAAATTTGCAATAAAATGGCATCGATTTGTAGTTGCATATTTTTGCATATTTTGGTATAAATGCATATTTTTGCATATTTTCATATAAATTGGACATTTTTTAATTTTTACTAATATTTTTTCAAAACGTCCTTAAAAAAAAAAATCGAAACATTCTTATAGAGAAATATATTTATTTGTAGAAATCATATTCTGAGAATTTTTTTATAGAAAATTGATTGTGGAAGTATAATTTTTAGATTCTGAGAAATGTTTCCTATAAAAATGTTCCTATTCTGAGACATTTTACTAATCGTAGAGAAAAAAATGTTTTTAAATTAAAGAGTTTTCTACAGGAAAATTGCATTTTTTTATTTCGTTTTGAGGGTGGGGTTTTTTGCTTTTGAATTCATTTTCTGACTCGAAAATCGTAAAATTCAGAAAAAAGAAAAAAAATTAAAAAAAACAATTTTTTTAGAAAAAAAAAAATAAAAATTACTTGTTCTAGAAAAATATTGTGGTGACAGGACATAATCCCCACGGACATTATCCCCATAATGGAAATGGGGATTATGACCCAATGCATTACGGACATAATCCCCATATTAGTTGTGGGGATTATGACCATTTCAAAAACGGTCATAATCCCAATGGGGATTATATCCCTTCCCTGTTGGGATTACGACCGAAAGTTTTTCGGTCATAACCCCCAATCATATTATGGGGACTTAGCCCAAAACAATTTCGGTCATAATCCCTTTATTTTGCGAAGAGGGTGGGTTTAATGCATGGAGTTTGTAACCCCTATCCACTACCGTTATGGGGATTATGACTGAATTCGTTTTGGTCATAATCCCCATAACGGAAATGGGGGTTATGTCCGTGGGGATTATTTCATGTCACCAAATATTGTACTTTTATAATTTTTTTTTATAAAATTTTTTTGCTCCAGAAATATTTCGTGACTTAAAGAAAAAAACTTCCAAAGTAAATTTGTTCAATTAAAAATATTTTCATGACAAAATGTGTCTATGAAAAAATATTTTACTAATAAAAAATTGTTTCCACTCAAAAAACAGTTGTTAAGAATTGTCGGGGGCCTTAAAGTATTTTACAAAGCATAATTTATGTTGGCAAACATATTTCTTGATAAAAACACTCATTTTTAAATGCATATTTTTAAAGTTTTTAGTGCATATTTTGGATTTTTAGACGCAAATTATAGGCACATATTTTCGATTTTTAGGTGCATGAAAGTACTTGCCCTACTTATAAGTAACTACTTATTTTACTTGTTATAGTCTATTTTATAAAATTCCAGAATTTCCCGGAAAAAATTTCAAAAATTCCAGGGATTGTCTTCCCGGGAATTCCCAGGAAATCCGACCCGGGAATTCCCAGACACCAAACACTAGTCACAACGCATTATAGAGACTGTGTTTTTCCTTCCCATACCATATTTTCCTGAACAATTTGTGATTTTAATCACAGATCACAAATTTGGTCTTAAGGATACATCTTTGAAAATCAATTTTGTTAATTTCTTTTAAACAATATGCAATTTTTTTTTCTTTAGGAATATATATGAGGCATTCCACACCAACTGTTCCACTACAGAAAAACCATAGTGGTTTCAATGGGCTATCATTTGCGAAGTATTCGCCCTTAGGGTACTATTAAATAACAAAAATAAAATTTAAGATTTTTCAAATAGTGGGCCTTGGAGGCATGTTCAAAAATTGAAAAATTCAGAATTTTTTGCTTAAGTATCTTTATTTCAATATTTATGCCAATGAAATGAAATACAGTGATGTCTTTAAAGTAAAAGTTTTTTATAGATTTTTGTATGGGCTATCGATTAAAAAAATAAAAATTGAAAAATTTTCAGAAGAAGTTCTGAATATTTAAAATTTAAATTTAAACTTTTTATATCAAAAAACATGCCACAATTTTATTTTTTTTTACATGTTCAAAAAATAGTTAAGGTGTATATCTGTTATATATCTGTTCTGAAATTTTCAGAGAGGCTTTTTGCCTTGTTTTCGAGAAAAAAAATGTTGAACATTGCACTATGCTTTTAATTTACAATAATGGGGTATATTACGTATGCGAATGAGTAATATTAACTCTTTAAAAACATTTAAAATAAAGATGTGATCGTGGGTAAGTTTTTTTTTACCATCACGAACTCTCACCAAGGAAATTATTTTAATCACGCATGATCATTAATTTTGCTCACGCTCAGTCACGCTCACGTGAGTATCGTGCCCGTGACAACATTTTTTTCTACTCACGTGAGCGTACGTGAACGTGAGGAAAATGAAAAATCGTGCGTGACTAAAACTTTTCCTTCGTGACCGTACGTGATCGTCAAAAAAAACTCACCCACGAAAACATCTCTATTTTAAATGTTTTTTAAGAGTTAATATTTCTCATACGCATACGTAATCAGTGATTAAAAAACTGCAATTCATTACACATTTTTAATTTTCACTTCCAGTCAAGTTGTCAATAATTAAAAAAAAAAATACTGCAACCCACAAGTTCAGTTTACATTTCTAACAAAACAGTCCAGTCAATTTTTTGCTGCTGAACTTTTTTGTGTTGTGCTGATGGTGGTTGATTAAAAAAAAAAACAAATACTGACAAACCAGCAACAGTAAAAAAAATAGGCAGCACACAAACAGCACAAACGTTGTTTTGAGAAATTCACTGCAAGTTACAATTCAAAAAGTGGTGAGCTGCTGACAAGCAAATAAATATACACGAAAATAAACTCGTACATTGTAACGAGAGAACTTCTTGTATACATAAGAAGAAAAAAGGTTCAATAAATAAAAAAAATGCAAGGTTCATTTAAAAAAATCTTTTTAATTCAATTAATTTATATCAGTAAAAAATCAATATTTTTTATATTAAATGAATAAATAAATTAATGCGTAGTTGAAAAAATTATAAAAAATAAACTTCAAGTCTAAAATAATAGTACAGTAGGTATTCTAAAGTTCAAATAAAAAAAAATTGTTGAAATATTTTTAGAGTTACAGAGATGGAAAGTTTTCATTTTTATGCACCGATCATTTCATTTTTATGCACAGATCATTTGGTTGAATTTTTATTGACACTTTGATGCGATAAAAATTTATTTTAAAAAACGAATTTTAAAGGATTTTTGACGACCTTTTCAATTGCATTGTTGGTTTTTTAAAAAAATATAAATTTGACCTTAAAATTCAAGGTCAAATTATTAAAAATATGTATCTTATAAAGCGCCTATTTTGATATTATTTTAACTGAGGTTTTACATTTAAAAATAATTGTTTTGTATAAAATAACACTCAAAAAGTACGAATACCGCGTGTATAAAAACAAATAAAAAAATATTTTCGCAATAAGGAACACTCGATCCATTTTTTAAAAATGTTTTTAAATGAAAAAAACGTCAGGCTTTTTAAAAAAAAATCTCAAAATAGGCGCTTTATAAGATAATTTTTTTTTAATAATTTGACCTTGAAATTTAAGTTAAAATGTTTATTTTTTTAAAAAACCACCAATGCCAGTGAAAAGGTCGTCAAAAATACTTTAAAATTCGTTTTTTAAAAATAAACTTTTATCGCATCAAAGTGTAAATAAAAATTCAACCAAATATGATCTTTGCAAAAAAATTAAAACTTCCCATCTCTATAACTCTAAAAATATTTCAAAAAAAAAATTTTTATTTGCACTTATTTATTCTAATATTTTGGCATAATTATATCTAAATCGGTTTTTTGGTGTGACCGTTAACGCGTTTCAGCCCATATTTAACTTTTTGTTTTCATCATATTAGTTTTCGTTAGTTAGTAAAAAACAATTGTGTCTGACACTTATTTTAAAAAAATTTATGGAACTTGGAATTTTTGATCTGTTAATAAAACACTTAACTTCAAACCAAATTTTCAAAAAATTTTCTTAATAAAGTAAAAAAAAAAATTTGTGTTTTAAAAAAATTTTCAAATAAAAATTTTGGCACTTAAATTTTTTTTTATTTGTTTACTTCAAATATTTTCCAAAAAATTTTGGAACCTAAAATTTTTTTTAAGCATTTTTAATGAAACTTTATACCGTTAAAACTTACTTAGAACTTAGAAAATTTTAAAACTTTTTTTTAAAATAATTTTTAGTTAAATTTAAAAAAATTTCAAAACATTAGAAAAATTTCTTAACATTTTTGTTAAAGCATTATCTTTACGTTTGAAACATTATTCTTAATTATATAATACAACATGCCATTACTTGTACAAAGAAATATCTACTTATAAGTACGTTCATTTAATTTTCAGCAGCCAAATAAAAAAAATTTCATGCTGACGAGTCGAGTTCAATTTTTATTTTCCATGCTGCAAGTCCCGTACAACAAACATAACTTGTGCAGCGCAGTAACCAGACAATTCAGTCGTGTGTGCTGTTTTTTGTTTTTCTAAACTGAAGCTGAACTGTGTGCTGGCAAGTTTGTCAATTTCAAAAAAAAAACTTTTACTGTACTGCTGCTGAAGAAAATTGACAATTTTTAACAGCTCAGTTCTTGACTGCAGTTTTGTTTTGATAATGTTTATGCTGACAAAACAGTACAAATTATGTGTTTTTGCTGAAAATCTAGGCAGTATTTTCAACACTGTACGTAATATACCCCATTATTGTAAATTATAAGCATAGTGCAATGTTCAACATTTTTTTCTCGAAAACAAGGAAAAAAACATCTCTGAAAATTTCAGAACGGATAGATATACAGCTTTACTAATTTTTAAACATTTAAAAAAGAAATAAAATTGTAGCATGTTTTTTGATAAATAAAGTTTAAGTTTAAATTTAAGAAATTCAGAACTTCTTCTGAAAATTTTCCAATTTTTATTTTTTTAATCGATAGCCCATACAAAAATCTATAAAAAACTTTTATTTTAAAGGCTTCACTGTGTTTCACTAATTTTGCATAAATATTTAAATAAAGGTACTAAGGCAAAAATTCAGATATTTTTAATATTTGACCATGCCTACAAAGCCCACTTTTTGAAAAAACTGAAATTTTATTTCTGTTATTTAATAGTGATCTAAGGGCGAATACTCTGCAATTGATTTCATATTTATATGACATCACTTTTTTTTTGCTGAACATTTGGTGTGGAATGCCTCATATGTAAATATGGTTTAAAATATTTGTAAATGTATTTACCTCCTTCAGGAACACCGTGAAGGTCAATCAGCTAAATCAATAACTTCAAAATATAATTATATAATATTTTTTGAACTATAAACTAAACTCACACTCGCATGTATTTTGTTGTGCATACATAGGATATTTACACAATAATTGCCAATTATGTGATACATATACATATTTGGCTGGTAAACAAAGACAAACACAAAGTCACTTTAGAAAAATGCCGCTCACCGATCCCAAAGATAAGTTAAACTTTCTTGTTTGTTACAAAAGCTTAATGTTTACAATTCATACAATAACAATAATAGTTGCGGTTTTTGAGCAATGAATTTACTTTTGGTTTTTCCGAAAAATAATTCAAAGGGGGCAAGGAATGTCCCATATATAAAAGTGTACTTGTTCGTTTTAATTTTGAATAAAATATTATAATATTTTAAACATTATTGGTTTAGGACACCAAAAAACTTGCTTTCAAATTATATTTGGTGTAATGCTGGTGGAACTTCGAAAATCATATTTGCTTTCTCACTAATTGTAAGTTGAGATTATTTAGAGTATGAATATTTGATGTTTGCATGCTAACAGTATTACCTAATTTTCTAAAGAATTCTGATGATGGGGGAATTGGAACACCCTCGAAACGATCGTCAATTCATTCCTGAAAATTGCCAAAATTTTTGAGAGCAAGAAACTCTATGAGTATTTAATGGGAGAATATCCTAATAAAGAAAGTAGAGTTATCATAAGTACTTGTTATGTTAATTCATAATGGGGAACATGAAAAGGCCTCGAATCAGAATAAACTCTTTTTCATTGCACAATTAAAAGGTCGAATAAATAACTAATTTTTATTATTTAATAAAAATTAAAACACACTTGATTACCGTATTTATTTAGTCATTTTAAAAATAAGCATGAAAATATTTGAAATAAGTAGAAAAAATTTTGTTCTATTTTGTCAGTGTGTTTTATTTATTTTAAAGTTGTTTCTGCTTGATTTTAATATTTTTTTTGTATATAAAATTGGTTATTTAAGTTTGAAAATACAAGGTGTTGTTGCTCAATTCAATTTATAATTAACTAAAATTAATTAAATTGGCAATAAAGTTCAATATATTTTTTTATCAAAATTTACACATGATAATGCAGCTTTCGATCAAACATTCCAACATTTATTTGAAATTGATTTACTAAGGTTAATGTAGTTTTAAAAAACGCAACTAATGTGCGTTTTAATAAGGGCGACACTTAATTAATATAAAGAATATTTTTTTCGATCTTCAACGAGTAACAAATATTTTTTTAGATTGCCATCTTCTGATTTGAAAAAACACCACTTAAACAACTTAGCCACCGAATCTTATGCGGACCGAAAAAACGACATTTCTAATTTTCTGGGTCCAACTGCAGGACTTCTTGTAGCATAAAAATTCTTTAAACCAAAACACAAAAAATCATGTAAAAAATGGTTATTTTCAGAGGTTGGTTTAGTTCTTCAAGGGGGAACTTTTTCCCCCTGGTCCGATTTTGCTCATTTACGAACTTAATAATAAGACATATTCGTGTCAAATGTCGGGACTCTAGCTCTTTTATTTTGAACTGCATCGTTTTTTCTACAGACGGACGGACGGACATCGCTAGAATGTCTTAGAATCGATCACTGATCATAAATATATATACTTTATGGGGTCATAGACCGAAATTTTGATGCATTACACACGGAATGACAAAGTGAGTAAACCCCCATACTGTAGTTGGAGGTATAAACAAATATAAAAAAACAGCTTAGCTGTCCTGGGATTCAACCATAAGAACCACTGCTTGCTTGTCTAGCACACTTCACCTAGGCTACAGTCGCTTGTTAAATTTTACAAATACTATAAAATGATACATATAAAATTTGTAATTTTCTGTGATTAAGAGTGATATGATTAAGGGAATCACAATGGGCCTTATGGCCTCCTAGTGAATTCGCCAAATCCAACCTAACCTAAGAGTTTTGAAATTATATAACGCATTTTTTGTTTATATGTATATACGAAAAATGCGTGTTATTTAAAAAAATGTTTCCAATTTATAGAAGAAAATGTACTTTTAAGAGTGTAGTTTTGAAATCGATTCCATATAATTTTCTCTTATTGTTAGTATGAACGTTTCTGTCCACAAAATTAAAAGTTTCCCTAATATTAATTGGATTAGTGTGAATTAACATAACATCAGATAATAATATACTTAGGTATATTTTGCGTTTATAAACAAATTGTGTGCTAACAAAAGAATTTTGTAAATTTATATATGAATTATTATAATTTATTAAATACGGACTGCTTATTGTTTAAATTAGTACATACTTACAATTAGTCTAAAAATAATTACAAATAGAATTTAATCAAATTCTAACAACAATTTAATTTTGCTAAAATTATTTTGTTTGTACTTATCATACATATTAAATTTATTGAAATTTATTTTGAAATTTAAAATTAACGTCTTAATATATTTTTTTTCCATGTACATAACAAATTCTGTAAACAGGGCCTTTAATACATGCATTCATAATTTCTATTAGAGATGGGCACATAAGCAGATTAGAGCGTGATTCACGCGTGAGTGTGAGTGAATGCAATTTTACTTACGTAATTGTGGGTGAGTGTTAGTGTGAGTGGAGAAAAAATTCCTTTCATACCAAAAATAGCAACAAAAAAATTGTAAAATTTGGGTTAACTCAAGATTTTATCCCGAAAAAAGCAAAAAAAAAAAAAATTTAAATTTCGCTGAACTTTAAATTTTGCCAAAAATTTTTAAAGATTTTTGAAATTTTAGTTTTTGATTATTTTTTTTTATAAATAAGAGTTTTGTGAGTGTGAGTCAACGTGAGTGTGAGTGAAGCTTGCGCGAGTGCACGCCTGTGAGTTGTATTAAATTTACTCACGTGAATGTGAGTGAGTGTGAGTAGAAAAAATATTCTCGTGAGTGAGTGTGCGTTATTCATAAATTCCTGTCGTGAGCGTGAGTGAGTGTGAGTCGAAAATCACTCAAGCTCCCATCTCTTACTTTATATACTTCAAGTTTAGGCTGTGTTCAGCAACTTTGTAGAAAATATTATAGCAAATATTTTTGTGGAACAAACTCTTTTCGGGGTGTTATTCACAATTTGTTAGAATAGAGCCAACAAATACCGTTATGAGAGGGAGTTAGGGGTTAAACATGTTCCACACAAATGTTTACCATAATAATTTCTACAAAGTTGCTAAACATACCCTACACGTCAGATAAATAAAATTCCGATGTGATCTTTTAAAACGGTGACAAACGTATATCTTTTTTAGGTCTCCTCTACCAGAATCAAACGTCGGAACCCCGTAATTTTGTAAAAAGTTTGGTACAGGGTATAAAGACTTTGTGCTGATGTTTGTAACTACCCGAAATATTGGAAATCTAGCGATTTCCGTCCGTCGGTCTGTCCGCCCGTCCATGTAAACATTGTAAACACAATACAGTGGGGGTGTTCTGTAATTTATGCGAAAAGTTTTCGCATCGAAAAGTATGAAACAAAAAATTCCATCGTTTCTCGATTCTGGAAAAAAAGCTGTTTCTGTATATCAATGCGAAAACGGCAGCATTTTTATTGGAATATTCCAAATCAGCTGTCAAAAAGGTAAACAAGGCGAGAAAATAATAAAAATCACAACAAAAAAAAAACGCAATTTCACATTTTTTTAAACAACACTCGTAACATTGGCAAACAAAAATTAAATAATAAATTAAGTTAATAAAAATAATGTGTAGTATATCATTAATAATATTAGTTGATAGTATTTTCTTAAAAAAAATAATGTTTTTTATTTATTATAACTCAAAAGTTGTTTAATTTACGAAATATCGCACCATTTTTAAATGTGAGTGATTTTGACACTTCAACTTCAAAAGTTTTCGATCAATTGGTTTACAGAAACAGTTTTTCTCGCATCTTTCCAATAATTTTGAAAAAAATCATATTTGACAGAAAGTTTCCGCATAACAAAATTACAGAAACAGTCGAATGCGAAAAGTCAGGTTTTGTGCCGATTCACGATGTTTCTGTTTCGTTTTTCATATTTCATGTGAGAAATCTTTCGATTCGAGAGTTATAGAACACCGCTACAGGTCGCAATTATCAATCGGTTTGGCCGAAATTTGAAACTTAAACTTCGTTTGGCCTATGGGCGAAGCCTATTGAAGCTGAAAAAATCGGTCCATGTTTAGATCTAGCCAACATACAAAGGTCCGCTTTAATTTTGACTTAAATGACTCTAATAAAACTGTAAGTAGGTGAAAATGACACACCAAAACGCCGAGACACGTCAACCTAATTTTTGGTCGTAAAATCCAGTGGTGTACCCCGTTTTAAAAAGTTAGCTTAAAATCACGAAATATTCCGATTTTAAATTTGTTGTAGATTTAAGACGATTTTTGATTTTATTTAAATGAAAAAACTTTAAAAACTTGATTAAAATAAATTTTTTAGTTATTTGTCAAAATTTATATCTAGAAATAATGAACGTCCATTTTAAAGCGGACATAGAACTATATTTGCTCTTATTTGGTTGAATTTTATAAATTTTTGGGATTTATTCAATTTTTACTCTTCGTTTACAACTGACCAACAGAAATCAGAAAGAATTGAGTCTTTTCTTTTTCCAGCGAAACGGTCTTCAAATGCCATTATAGTTTGATGAAATCTTTTGCCAGTTTCGTCGTTTTTTTGATTTAACAAGAGTTTTTACCAATGTTGGCAATCGATACCTTTTCAATACCGTTATCCGTTTCAACACCCTTTAAATTGAATGCCAATACCGAAACTCAGTTTTGGTATCGGATACCGGTATCCAAAAACCTTTTCCCTCGGTACCGGTACGAACCGGTATTGAAACTGTTTTTCCTAAAAACCAAAAATAATACAAAGTTTGTAATTTTTTTAGTTTTTGTAAATGAAAAATCGTACTCTAAATGACTCTCCGAAGTCTCATAAAATACAAAAAAATCTTTGGGTACCCATATCGTAGATTAAGTATAAAATTCCAAAAAAAAAGACATACTTCAATCCGCGAAGAGCAGAAGAAAATTATTGATTTTCACGAAATTTTAATGGAATCATTTTGACTCCCAATAGAAACTTTCTGAGCCCCTTTTGTATAGTATAGTTTTTTGGCGATTTTAATTTAATCCGCCATGTGGGTGCCCAAGGATTTTTTTGATATTTATAGGACTTCGAGGGAGGCACTTGGAATACTAGCAGTAGGTTTTTTACCATTGTGTAATTTTTTGAAGTGGCTTAACTCGTAGAAATCGCTAATGAAGTAACGATTTGGTAATTTTTTATTACTTAATAGTCCCATAAATCGCGAAAAAAATTTTTTTGTAATATTTTTGAATGTATACAAGATTACATTCAAAAATATTGCAAAAAATTTTTTTTCGCGATTTATGGGACTATTAAGTAATAAAAGATTACCAAATCAGTGAAGACCGATCTTTCCAAAAAGAAAACATCAACAAAAAAACTTGGTTGGTATTGAATACCAAAATCGGTTCAGTGGTTAAAAGTTATTAAGAATATCGTAAATTTCAGATTGGTTTCACCTTAAATTCACGTGTTGAAAAAAACCGTTAAACCAGCTTAAAAAAAATTGATGAGTCAGAAAAATATTTTACAAAAGTATTTTTGTCACTCACAAATATTTTTACACTAAAACAAAAAATACATACATTCGAAAAAATTGTGTCAATTTTTTTTTTCAAAAATGACTAAAAAAAGTTTTTTACTCAAAATAAAATATTTCTAATCAAAATTGTTAATTTTTTTCACGTTAAAAAATTAACTACCACTTTAAAAAGGCATTGTGGATTCGGGCAAGTCAAATTTACCTTTTCTATAAATACGTGTTCAGTATTAAAATTAAAAAGAATGTATCGTGAACCTATATTCAAAATATGCCAACTCAAATTTGACCGAAATGAGTTTCCGATGGTAAATAGCTCCCCTATGCAATACCCATCTGTGGTAAAAATTTCAGAGCAAAAAAATAATTTGTTGTCGTTTTACATCAATTTTTGTTATTCTGCTAACTCAAAGTTAGTGTTTATAAACCGGTTCACCGGTTAACCGAAAAACCGGTTTTTTCCTAAAATTTCGGGTTTTTTGCAAACCGGTTAACCGGAATTGAAGATTTCCGGTGCACCGAAAACCGGTTTTTTTCTGTCGGTTAACCGGTTTTTTTCTGTCGGTTAACCGGTTTTTTAAATACATTCAAAACGGAATATTTTCGCAAATATTAGGGTTTACACTTATTTTTTTATGATATTTTCAAAATTTCGTTGAAAACACATTAAAAATCCGCGAGAAAGAACGTCTAAAATATTTTTTGTCTTCAAGAAACAATTTTCTAAATAGGAATTTTATTCTGAAACTGATAAAAATTTGAAATACTCACCGTTGTAAGCGTTTTTTTGAACATTTCATGAAAAACTTAATAAGTGACTGTTAACCAGAAACTAAAATCCCTGTTAATGGCGAAATTGTTAATAAAAGAAAATAAAAATAAAATTCGGAACTGCAATTTACTTATAACGAATAAATGTATTTTTCTAAATAAAACCAGTACAAATTAAATTGAAGTTCTAGTGATGTTCAATTAAAGTACATTATTTAACTATCGCTTTTTTATAGCGTAATAGTTGCAAACCTTGCTGAAAGAAACAAATATGTTAACTTCAGCTATATTCGCCGAGAAACCGGTTTTCCAAAATGTCGGTTTTTTATAAACACTACTCAAAGTACATATTTTTTTGGTGAAAATAAATGTCAACTCTCATTGTAAATTTCCAAAATTTTTTTAAAAAAAATTTGACCACATATCTTATTGCAATTGCCACGCTGAGCACGATTCTGGTAAATATTTTGATATCTAATGGCCAGTTTTCGAGATATTTCCATTTTGAAAATATCGGTAAATAATGTTTGCAACAAAAAAAATTGCTTATATATATGTAACTTTCTAACTATTTATCAGATTGAAATATTTTGGGTGGGGCGAATAAAGTCAATGATATAAGCTTTCAAAATAGCTAGTTTGGAGTGACACTATTACAATACAGCGTGGGTTACAGAGTGCCAAAGTTGACCACCCCGAGATTAAAAGGCTTTTGGTGCTAGTAACTTTTAAAAATATGCAAAGATTTTTTTTTAGTTTTTGCAATTACCGTACTAAGAAAAACAAAATCAAAAAAAAAAAAAAAAATTAAAAAAATTTTTCAAAAAAAATATATTTTTATTTTCTCACAAAATATGCCAACTCTAAAAAAATATTTGTTTTTCAACATAGTAATAAATGCCATCTCTGAAAAATACGCAAACAAGTGAAAAATATGAAATTTTTGGCATAGGTAAAAATTATTTAGACTATTTTGACCATCTTATGGAAGGTACATTGTTTATTTTTACAATAATATGCGAAATAACTAGTTTTTTAGCTCTCCTGAAAAGTAAGCTTTTTAGAGTTGGCATATATTGAATATAGTTCGACGATATATTTTTTTGAGTTTTTATACGATTTTTTATGTTTAGCATTTTTTTCGATAATACCTACCTACCCATAATACCGGTATTGACGTTTCGGTATCGGTAATACGATAACCGTTTCAACTCGAATAGCATAACCGATACCGATACCGAAATAAATAAAAAACGATACCATTACCGATATCGATACCGTTATTCGTTTCGATTTCCAACCTTGGTTTTTACAGGTTTTTCAAAAATCACCTTTATTCAAGACAAATTTAAAATCGAAAAATCTTGTTATTTTGAGCTACCTTTTTCTTACAGTGTAATCGTATTAAAATAGATATCTTTTCGAAATTTGGTATGTAAACGTGTTTTGTATTTAATAATAACTTTTCTGAATTGTAAAAGAATCGAACCAGTTCTTCTTGTAGCCCCCATACATACCACTTCCCGAATTTCATAAAATTAAAAGTTTTTTTATTAAAATTGTATTTGTATGTATTTAACACGTTCTTTAATTACCTGATCAATTCTGATTATAATCGGGCCATTTTTGGACTTAGGCCCAAATTGAAAATTTCGCCCGATATTCAGTTGAAGCGGTTTATTAGCAACAAATAGAAGACACTTTTACTCAAATTTGGTTTGTGAGTGTTTTTAACATCTATCCATGTTGGAACTTCGGACCCATTTTCCGGGAAACACTGGATATTATATGGTATAACATGTAATTTTCTTACTTGTTTTTTTTTCAGAATTTTCACAAATTTTTCGAATAGAAACCATTTGATTTTTTTTCCATTAAATCAAAAAGGAATACATTCTTTAAAGCTCTGACACGCACACACCTTTCAAACAAACATTAAACATAGTTTACATTGGTATAATGCTCATTGTGTGGCTCAATTTTGAATCGTTTTAAAAACGCTTAAATATTATCTTAAAAATATAAGTACAATACAAATATGTATGTTTTTGAACAGTACACCTTATTTTTTATTTTTTTTAACAGAAATCTATATGAAAATTTAAAAAAAAAAAAAAAACAAACATGAGTAATAAACAATTTTAACTTGGCTGCCAAATAAATACTCATCAACTCATCCGGAAAACTACAAAATATAAATACAACTTCACTCTGGGAATCAGTATTATTGTAGTTCTAAACGTCTTAAGGTTCAGGTGTTTTCAGAGTTAAGCGTGTAATTTTCCATAAACTATTGTCTTATTGTGTACAATTCTAAATAACAAAAAAAAAAAAAAACAACAAAAATAATGAGTTGCAAATTAAAATTGTTGGAATTAGTGGTTAGTGCTTGAAAACAAAAAAAATATAAAAAAATAAAATGTTTTATTTAAATATTTTACCACTTTATTTGTATGTTTCGATAGTTTTTATGCTCTGTGGCTTGTTCCTGGGCCGCTACTATAAACACAGTGCAGGACAATGAGATAGAAACACCCAGCACATCCGATTTACAGGCATCTGCTACATCAGCAAAGTGTATGTATTTATTTATTATAATTGTGTCATATCGGTCATTTACTAGAATAGTGTAAAAAAAAAAAGTGATTTTTGAGTTAATGACACAAATTATTCGTGGTTTATATTGTGTCAAAAATTCGTAATAATATCTTTTAAACTCACCGTTTGAGAAGACAACACGCCATTATTAAATTTTCTATGCACCGGCCTTTTTCAATGGAATACCAGTTTCAATTGTAAACTTTAAACGAATTTTCTGCAAAATTAAATTTTTTGAGTTTAGACACTATTCTAGTAAATGAGCGATATGTTTAAATTAGAATTTGACTTTTGATCTGTGACATAACGAAACTATTATAGAAAATTACTTTAATTCAAATATTTATTAAAATTTCTAATTTGTTTCTAATTATTTACATTTATTTAGTACTTAATCTTGGAAGCTTATTTGGATATGGCAACACGGGCGGCTATAATCCTAATTACAATCGTCCCAATAATTATCCCAACACTGGGTATTATCCAAATACCGGATATTATCCAAATACAGGATATTATCCAAATACTGCTAGTTACTATCCAACAAATAATGGTTATTATCCAAATACTGGTTGGACAGGCGGAAATTATCCTACAACAAATGTTGGCAGTTATTATCCCACCAATACTTATTACCCCACCACGGGTACCGGTACAAACATACTTGGTGGAGGGAATGGAGGTTATGGCGGCTATGGAGGTAACGGTGGTTTACGCCAATATTCTGGTTACTGGGATTCTAATTATATGGGGCACCGTAATCGTGGTATCGGCTACTACCCGAGTACCGATCAATACGGCTTACCAAAAACCAACAGTGATCGTTACGGTAGTCGAGAACGAGATCGTGTGCCGTCTTCATTCAGGGGTTATGATTAAATTGCCCATAGCTTTTCATTACATTCTAACAAATGAACGTGAGAAATTGTTAACATTTTGTCAATGTAAATATGTATTGTTGTTTAAATGTATGTAAATGTGGGTGTTTATTTTTATATGTATGTACTTGTCTAATGTAATGCCTTAACAATTTATTATCTATTATTTTATATGTCTATTTATGTTAAAATTTCATATTTCTTTTTGAACGTAGCAATCGCATGCTTAATTTAATTTCCATTAAATTGTCATTTAGAATTAGTGAATTTCAATGTTGAGTAAATTCTGAAAAATGATGCAAACAAATTAATGTGTCAACTTTTAATAAGAACATGTTGAATAGACACAGACTTACACGTGTTATTATCAATCCGGGGTAATAGAGTGTTAACATCATCCCACCAAGTCTGTGGATTTTAATCAAGTAAAATATTACCAAAGTCTTAGTAATGTCAGAAAATCATAAACAAAATCAAACAAACATTTTTCAAAACAGCTGTTTGTATGAAAAAGATTGCTGATGTTATAACACACCGCCATTTTTAAAAATATTTCTTTAAATCAAAAGTCTTTTTGGATTTTATGAGAAGTCTTTATACTCCCTGGGGAGGTATTCCGATTCTTATGAACCGATTTGCCTGAAACTTAAAATATACGTATATGGGGGTTTTCGTGTCAACTGACACAACTTTTGAAACCGATGTCTTCCGATCGGGATGAAATTTTCACCAAAGTTAGTCCTATTGGATAGTAGTTCAGACACAATTTTTCAACGACATCGGTCAAGGACTCTCTGAGTTAGAGGGGGTCGAAATTTTACATTTTGGCCAAAGAGGTGTTTATTATCATCCATGTAACTTCTTACCTATTGTTTTTACCAAAATGTGTCCCAAACAGTATAGATAGCTATTTCTTCAGTCTTTTGAAAAAAATTTATAAAAAATTAAAAAAAATTTTTTTTGATTTTTTTTTTTTTAAATCCAAAACTTTTTTGACTTTTTCCTCAAATTGGGCCCTTTTTTTTTTTTTTTTTTTTTTGATTCAAAAAAAAGCTTGTTTTATTTCCTTTAAGACCTATGGGGTCGCTTAGTGGGATGCGAGTGGGATACCTATGAAAAATTTTTTTTTTTTAACTTTGGACCACAAAAAATGCTTCTTAAATTTTCACTATTAGGCGTGGGAAAGCTAAACAGTTTTGGATTTTCATTCGCGATACCCTCAAATTTTTATAGGTTCGAAAAAGAAAGCATGAGCCAAAAAATGAGGGCGGTGGGGTGGGGTCATATGGCCCCACATCGGGGTCAAAGTTAGGCGTTAAGTGGTAAAATACCTTAAAAAGCCCCACAACTGCCCTAGACACGGCCCTGGAGGGGTGCAATGTGAGACAAACCCCCAATAATTTTCAGCCCCCAACATTTTTCTTGAACATACCTAACCCCTATTTCCAATTCCTAAGGGGGCTCCCATACAAAACATTTTAAACAAAATTGTTCCTACCATTCTAACTTACCCTAAAGTGCCCCTAGTGGAGCCAAATGTATGACGGACCTCCATTATTTTATTAATTCCAACATTTTTTCCGAACATACCTACAATGTATCTTTAACCCTTAAGGTGGTCCCCATACATTTTTTTATTTTTTTATAAATTTGTTTTATTTAACCAGCTCCTACCGCCCCTACCGTGCCTCCTAGAGAGGTAAAAATTACGACCAACCCCCATTAATTTTTAGTTACCAACATTTTGTCCGAACATAATAGCACCCTATCTCCACTCCCTAAGGGGGCTCCCATACATTATAAAAACATGTATCTTTAAAAACTAATAAAAAAATAAAAATAAATGTATGGGGACCCCCTTAAGAGTTGAAAATAAAGGGTAGGTATATTCTGAGAAAATGTTGGAGTTGAAGAAATATTGGGGGTCGGTCATACATTTTACTTCTCTAGGTGCACCCTATGAAGAGTTAGAGCGGTAGGAGCAAATTTTAAAAAATGACATTTTGTATGGGAGCCCCCTTAGGAATTGGAAATAGGGGTTAGGTATGTTCAAGAAAAATGTTGGGGGCTGAAAATTATTGGGGGTTCATCTCACATTGCACCCCTCCAGGGGCGTGTGTAGGGCAGTTGTGGGGCTTTTTAAGGTATTTTACCACTTAACGCCTAACTTTGACCCCGATGTGGGGCCATATGACCCCACCCCACCGCCCCCATTTTTTGGCTCATGCTTTCTTTTTCGAACCTATAAAAATTAGAGGGTATCGCGAATGAAAATCGAAAACTGGTTAGCTTTCCCACGCCTAATAGTGCAAATTTAAGAACCGTTTTTTGTGGTCCAAAGTTAAAAAAAAATTTTTTTTATAGATATCCCACTCGCATCCCACTAAGCGACCCCATAGGTCTTAAAGGAAATACAATAAGCTTTTTTTAGAATCAAAAAAAAAAAAAAAAAAAAGGGCCCAATTTGAGGAAAAGGTGAAAAAAAGTTTTGGATTTAAAAAAAAAAAAATCAAAAAAAAAATTTTTTTAATTTTTTATAATTTTTTTCAAAAGACTGAAGAAATAGCTATCTATACTATTTGGGACACATTTTGCTAAAAACAATAGCTAAGAAGTTACATGGATGAGAATAAACACCTCTTTGGCCAAAATGTAAAATTTCGACCCCCTCTAACTCAGAAAGTCCTTGACCGATGTCGTTGAAAAATTGTGTCTGAACTACTATCCAATAGGACTAACCTTAGTGCAAATTTCATCCCGATCGGAAGACATCGGTTTCAAAAGTTGTGTCAGTTGACACGAAAACCCCCATATATATAAGAAAACATTCTAAGGATGAGGTGTTTCGGCTTATCGACCATATCGGCAATTAAGGGATTCAAAAATGTCGAAAAATCAATTTTTAGATTTTTAGACACATTTTCTTTTGGAACTATATGATATTTTCATATGAAAAGAATGGTTTTTTGAATACCTATCTAAATCGGCTTCGATAAATATTTTTTTGTGTAACTTTTGGGGGGTATTTATATGAAGAAGTAGAGCTACGATATCCATAAAAGTACGAAGAAATCTTTATTTAATTTAAGATGACACGTATTTCTAGAGTCTAGACCATATTCCTGTTAGTTCTGGAGTTATTGTTTCATTAGGTGACAACAAAATTTTTAAACACTAATATGGCCGATAAGCCGAGACTCCCCAACTATAAAATCTTTTCATTTATATATATTTTAAGTTTCAGGCAAATCGGTCAAAACGTTGGAATACTTTCCTTGTCAGTGGAATGATGTAAACAGAGCTTAAATAACACCGTGCAACAAATTTGGGGTCACCGAGTGTATTTTGAATTATACAAAAAAATTGCGAGCATACCGTTTACATTAAACTTAACTATCGTTCTTTCTTTTATGACCCACTGAAGTTAATAATTTTTTTCAAAGGCGTTTGAAGTAAGTCAAAAAATAATTTGGTTTATATGAAGACATATACCAATATCCATTGGGGTGGCACGAATAATTATTTTTTTTGAATTTTGTTAATTTCTGGGAGAATGATGCTTCGTTTTTGTCTAAAATCTCTATAAAATTTTTTTCCCCTTACAAATTTTTTTCTTTTTTTTAATTTTAGTGTTAATTACACTGTGCTTGAGTTTGACATTAATTTATGAAAAATTTTTTAACAAGCTGGGCACCCTACTGGTAAAGTTAATTCGAGTACGCTGAATTCACTGGTGCTAGCCGTTTTTCGAAGTTAGCGCTCATATTCGCGATTTAAAAAGTTGATGCTCAAGTAATATAAAAACAATATTTTTAAACTTTTCGAAGTCTGTTAAACTAACATAACAAACCATAAAACCGTGAATTTTATTCGCGAAAAATTTTTAGTTCGCGAAAAATCTTTATTTTCGTGAAAAAATTGGTTCAATACAAATATTTTTAGTTTGATTTGAATTTGCGACAGCCGTCTGGTAAAGGTAGTTCGTGTAAACTAAATCCCATTGTAATATCAGTTTTTTCAAAGTTAGCGTATGTATTAGCGATATTCGGGATTATTATTTTTTTTTTATTTTTAAGTAAAAAAACTATTTTTTTTATATTATTTAGACAATTGCTGAATGTTTATTATCTAAACTCTATTGAATATTAAAAAAAAAAATTTATTCGCAGAAATTTTATTTTTTCGCAATTTTTTTTTTCGCGAAATTTTTTTTCCAATTTTTTTTTATTTTGCTATTAATTTATGAAAATGCGTAGAATACAATACATAACAGAAACAAAATTTTTCGAAAAAAAAAAAAAAATTTCGCGGAATTTTTTTTTTCGCGAAAAAATACAATGCATTTCCTAAATTTAGATTTAAAAACTATCCCAAAATCATAAAAATTTAATTTTTGTCGTACCTAGGCTTTACAATTTTAAATCGCGAATATCGCACAACCCCAGGAAAAAACGATTTCCAACGACCTCCAATTCTTTTGACCACCAATTTTTCGTTGACAACCAGTGTAAATATTTCGTGTAGTTACAAATATTAGCACAAAGTCGTTATGCCTTTGCTGACAACCAGTGTAAATATTTCGTGTAGTTACAAATATTAGCACAAAGTCATTATGCCTTGTACACTAGGGTGTTACAAATTTTTCTTTTTTCGATTTTCAAAATCGGCAGGGTCGAAAAAGTTGCATTTTAGGGTCAATATTGACACAAAAAGATATTGGACGTGTAGGGCAATATTTCCTTTTTCGAATTAAAAATCAGAAAGCTCTAAATAAAAAATGTTTTTGTTTAATTTAAAATATTAAGTAATATATAGGGCAAAAGTTTTTTTTGTCTGTAAGAATTTTTTTTTGTTTCTGTTTTTGAAAAAAAAAAAAATATTTTTAATTATTTTTTTTATGAAAATATAGCGTTCTATTAGCATAGTTCTGAAAAGATGTATGTTTTTAATTATCGTAGTATTTTGTTTTACCTTTAATGCAAAATTTTTTAAAAGACCAAAAAAAAAATTATCATAAAAACACATTTTCAGTAATGTCCAAATATTACCTTATATCTTAAACTAAAATAAAAAATTAAAAAAAAAAATATTTTTTTGTTCACTTTGTTCGGAACTTTCCAATTTTCAAGTCAAAAAGGAGCCCTAAGATTGTCCTACAATATTTTTTTGTTTCAAAATCAACATTTCCAACCCCAAATTTGAAAGGGCTAATTTTCATATACTCCGTTGTACTAATGAATACCTTTGGTGGTATTAAACAACGTGACGTATTATTTGCTCATTTTAATTGCTGTACACTACATGTATGTTTTAACCACAAATTGATTAAAAAAAAATTGGGGATTTAAGTAGTCAAAATGGGGACATTACTCAAAATTGTTCTGGGAATTCTTTATCTGGTAATAATTATTTGGCATCTCATTGTGTGGAACGTCTTTGTTTACTCATTTTTAGGCAACTAACATTTTTCGTTGTTGTGGAATTAAGATTGATGCCTGAAAGTAGGCAGTACTTAATGTTAAATTGAGGTAAATTAACACTATTTGTACCTCATTATTACCTTGATGAAAAAAAGTCATTAACCAACAGCCCCATTTGTGTTTATAAGTTAAATTGTATATTCTCTAGTTCAGTGATATGTTCCGTAAGGTAAGTTCCTTAAGATTTGTACTAGAATAAGTTTCGTGTCCTGTCCTTAGGCGCATAAAATGTACCTAGGACAAAACCTTAATAATAATCCTTTACCGCTTAAATCGCTTACTAATTTAATGTGTTAAAATTTAACTTTTTCAAAATGCTATTTATTTTTATTTTAAGGTTATCTACGATCGCTAAAATCAACGACATCAGTCTGATGTCATACCTTCGAATTCGAAGTAACATACAAGTCATCCACTAACTACATGCATTTAATTATTTTAATATTTTTTAAATAAATTTATACAAACATTTGTTATTATAGTTTGTTTTAAGTTTTTGTTTTTTGATTTTCGAATATCAACAATTTTTAAAATGTTTTTGCATTAATAGAAATTGTAATGTTTTTTTAAATTCCAACTCTTTTCCGTGCCTTTCGGCTACTAAAAACGTGGATTTTTAAATCATTTTTCTGCGGAGCACGGCTGAACATATTGCAAATTTTATTTTACTATTTGATTCTACATCAAAATTTCGTGTTATTACAGTTTTCAACGCAAAAAAACATTTGAAGCTGAGAAGAATGTTTCAAAAATCATAATTTTAATCGCTACCCGTTAAAAAGTTGCAGGCACGAATAAGTATTATGGTCAGGTCATAAATGGGGAAAATCGAACGAGGGGGAAAGCCATGAATTTGTCTTATGGTTATCGGCTGGTTTTAAGTTCGAAGATGGGCAAAATCGGACCAGGCGGAATTTTTTTTAGAAGAATGTATTATTAAGAGAAAATAAAGACGTATTATGTAAGCTTATCAAAACTAATAAAAAAGCTAAAAAAAGCTAACAGGGAAGGTCTTTTACAGGGCACCCACCGATTGTCCTGAAACTTGAATATTGGAATGAGGGGAGAAAAATAAGAGCTACCTGTTTTTTTTAGCTACCCAATCTCAAATTTAAAAAAGGGCTGCCACCTTATGAAAAAATTAGGGAAAATCCGTATAAAACTCGAACTACCAGGAATTTCGCCAAACGAAAAATTACGGGTCAGCTTAATTTTGATAGATATTATTATATATGATTTTGTTGGTCGTACGTATATACATTAAAGGTGTCCTTACGACTAAGGTAATTTTTCAAAATAACTATTTAATACCTGGTAGGGTCCTAAATTGTAGTTTAGTATCTAAAAATGAGTGAGCCAACATTTGGGGACAATCAAATAATAACTCGTGCCAAAAATGGATTAAAGTTTTGAGACACTATTATGTGATGAAAAAAAAAATTTTTCTTGTTTTTTGAAAATTATTGGTATATGGTATTTTTTGGTAAATTTTTTGTTTAATAATATGAAAATGATAATAAATTATCTTTCTAAAAAGCTTAAAAAAACTCAAATCGGATAAAAAATAAGCATTTTACGCATACATGCCCCAGACCATTGCATAGTATTTAGGCCAAAATTTGAAAATGTTCAAAATTTTTAGGCAAAAAAATAAAAACAAATAAATTTTACTTTATAATGTTATTAAATACATGTTATAGATAAAAACTAACAAATACGGTAGTCTAGCTTTTTTTAATTTGGCGTGATTAGTGATATAATTTCCGCGGATTTCAAAGAAAATGAGTTTTTCTATGATAATTTAGCAAATATGGAAAAAAATGTTCTGTATTGTACTATACTAAATGTAAAACATAAATTCTGTAAATTTGTAGAGAATTTGTGAATCTTTAACCCCTTTTCATCGAGGTGAAATGGCAAATTTAGGACATTACATATTTCTATAATACAAGATATCTGCATATATCCAATTTCTCAAAACCTAAAGAATTTACATTTTACTCTTCGTTCCGTACAATAAAGAAAAAATTTTCCCATATTTGCTAAATTATTGTAAAAAAACGCATTTTATTTGGAATCGGCGGAAATTTTATCACTGCCGGCGAAAAATAAAAAAAAACTTGATTACCATATCTGCTATTTTTAATCGTAAACACGTTTCCAATATCATCATAAAGTAAAATTATTTTTTTTATTTTTTTGCCTACAAATTTTAAAAATTTTGAAATTCTGGCTTTAAAAACCATACACAGAGAAAAAAAATTTCCAACTGAATTTTTCAGTTGTATTAGCTCAAAATTCGGTTGCTGCTACTACATTTTGATGTGGCTAATGAATTTTATAGTTGTTTCAATTAAAATACAGTTGTAATAAAAAATTTTTGTTGTAACTACCGATATTTAGTTGTTTCAACCTTAATTCAAATGCATCTACCGATTTTTTGCTGCAACAACTGAATTTCAGTTGGAAATTGGCAAATTTGTTTTCTGTGTGTACAATGGTCTGGGGCATGTATGCGTAAAATGCTTGTTTTTTATCCGATTTTAATTTTATTAGTCTTTTTGGAAAGGTAATTTAATACCATTTTTATATTGTTTTACAAAAAAATTAACAAAAAATAACAAATACCAATATCTTTCCAAAAACTAGAAAAAGGGGGTTTCTTTCATATAAGAATGTCCCAAAATTTCAATCCATTTTCGGCACGAGTTATTTTTAGCCGATTGTCCCCAAATTTTAGCTCACTCATTTTTAGATACTCAATAACAATTTAGGACCCTACCAGGTATAAAAAGGTGATTTTCGTTTTTAAGGACACCTCTAATATACATCTCCATATAAACTACCCCAACTTTTACATATTTTTGACAATAACGAACTTAACGAAGCCGAATTCGAACACGACCGATACACCATGGATAGGCCTTCAAAAATGCTTTCGAGCTGTATAAAATGTTCATATATGCTGTGTTTTTCAAAAAGTGGATTTATTTTCAGATTAATCTTATTTTGTTTAAAAAAAATATTTTAACATACCAAAACAAAGTTGGAATATTTTTTCCGCAATCTACGATAAATTAGAAATTATAATCTGAAAAAATAATAAAAAAATTTAGAAAATGAAAAAAGTTATAATTTAATCAAAATTAATCCAAAGTGAACTTATTAAATCCTAAAATTTTTTTATTATTTTTTTCGGATTATAATTGCTAATTTATCGTAGATTACGGAAAAAAATATTCCAAATTTGTTTTGGCATGTTAAAATATTTATTTTAAACTAAATAAGATTAATCCGAAAATAAATCCACTTATTGAAAAACACAGCAATATAGTTTCTTTTGAAGAGATGTGAAAAATCCTCAAAAAACGAAAAAATTCCGTTTTCCCCCTTCCCTTTGACCCGCTAAATGTGAGATTGGGTAGCTATAAAAAAGAGGTAACTTTTATTTTGCTCCCCTCTTTTCTATGTGCAAGTTTCAGGACAATCGGTGGGTGTCTTGAGAAATACCTTCATTGTAAGTATAATAAAAATATAAAAAAAAAAATAAATAAAAATCTAACAGCCTCACCATAGAAGAAAAAAATAAAATTAAAATCGATTTTTAATTTTATTTCCATACAAATTGTTTTATACCCTCCAACCACAGTATGTGGGGTATACTCACTTTGTCATTTCGTGTGTAACGCATTGAAATATCGGTCGGGGACCTCATAATGTATATATATTATTGATCAGTGATCGATTCTAAGACATTATAGCGATGTCCGTCTGTCCGTCCGTCTGTGGAGGACACGATACACTCCAAAATAAAAGAGCTATACTCCTGAAATTGAGCACGAATATGTGTAATGGTCATAGGCTGGTTAAGTTCGGAGATGGGCAAAATCGGCCCACGGGGGAAAAAGTTCCCCCTTTAAGAACTAAGGCAACCTCTGAAAAACGGCATTTTTATAGATTTTTTGTACTTTTGCTTAGCAAACAAAACAATTTTTATGTCAGAAGAAGTTCAACTACAGGACGTAGTTGGATCCAGGAAGGTTGTCTCCCAACACCGACCCACAGTGGACCAAATGCTTAATCTAGCGTGCAAGAGAGTATAATTCGACTTTGAGAGCACCTAGAAACATGAAATTTGTAATGCACAAGGAAAATGAGATGAGCTTCTATATAGTCCAAATGTGGGCGATATTTGAAGGGGCGTGGCACTTATTGAAACATTGTCATAATAAAATATAAGTAAAGTAGAGCCAATAATAGGCAGAGAAAGTAATTTTTTTAACGTAAAAAAGATTTTTAAACAGTTTAGAAAAGAAATATTTAATTTTGAGTAAAAAAAAAATTTTTTTACTCATTTCGGTAAAAAAAAAAAAAAATTTTTAGTGAAAATTTTTTTTTGAGCTAAAATTTTTTTTTGCTTGTAAAATTTTTACATTGGGTTAAAAAATGTTTGAGAATGTCAAAAATACTCAGCAAAATATTTTTGTGGCTCATCAATGTCATTTAAAGCGTTAAGGTGTTTTTTTTTAACGTAAATTCAAGATACACCAATCTGAAATTCACGGTTTTTGCTTACAACTTCTGAACCACTAGACCGATTTAGCCGATATTCAATACCAACCTGACTAGGAAAATTGAAAATATATATGCCAAGCGTCAGCAGCAACAGAGTTGCCGTTTGAAAGTTATCGTGTTTTAAACAGACAGACGGACGGACATCGCTAGATCGACTGAAAAACAAAAACCAGCAAAAACCAGCAGCCAATTTTTTTATTATTTTGGAGCTCAATATCTATTCTTTTGAAATCATGTAAAAACCCTAGAGAAGTTGGCGGGATTAGTACCTAAATTCATTACCAAATTTCAAGTTTGCTTGAAAAATAATTCCATTGTGGACTCTCTTTTTAATTTACGTTTTTTTACAAACAACAACACAAATCAGCTTCAAATATACATTCCTTGAGGTTAAAATATAACAAATATTTTGATAAATTGCCTTAATACGGTCGTAAAATAGCATTTTAAACAATCAACACGTCTAGACAGAACTTGAAGATTTTTTTTATAAAAACTTATTACTCATGTTTGGCTGCCTACTACGATGGTGTTTTTGCAATAAACAACGAAATTTTATTAGCGTTTAGTAAGGTAGGAATAGTGCAATCATATTTGCGATACTAATTCAATATTGTGAAAACTTAATTTTTCGACCAACTGCGCACCAGATTCAACATTTGGTCCACTGTGCGACCCCCCCCCCCCCCCCCTCAAAAAAAAGACCCCACTGTTTTTTTTAAGAGTTGGAGGGTATAATAGATTCGGCACAACCGAATTTAACACTCTCACTTGTTGTTTTTAAAATCGACTTCCAAAAAATGTATGAAAATTTGAAATTTAAAATAAAACTTTTGTTAAAATAGACTTTTAATTTTTCTTTGGTACTGGCCTAAATATTTTTTTTTTTTATTGTAAGAACTTTTTTTACGACCCAAAGTTTAGGTCCCGTCCCGGTGGCGTCCTCTAAACTTCAATGAAAAAATTACGTGTTATTTTCTAATGGTGCTTAATATATGTATGTATATTCCGGGTGACCCGTATAAAAATCCAACTTTTGTTTTTATGAATCACCCCAAGGTACATTTACAACTTTTTCTGCCCATTTAAGGTAAGTCGCTCTCATAAACATACTACATGTCCTTGCTGCACCGACGAAAGCATCCAATTCATCCTAATTTTGTCCTTTTACCTTAAATATTTCTGTCATAACTTTTTGAAATAATATTAGAAATTTTCTATTTTCATATAAAAAAAAAAAACGTTAAATTACCCAATTAAGTTGTTTTTACAGTCTATTCAAAGAAATTTTAAATACACATAGTTGTTTTCGTCGGAGCAGCGATAATATGTTAATGTCAGATTGATGGAAAAATACTGTATTATATAACTTTTAAATTTGTTTGTATGCATTTTGTGCATAATTAAAAAAAAAAAAAATCATCGTTCTGTCTTATTTACATATTTCTTTTATTCACATCGTAATTATACCATTTTGATTTATATAGCAATTTGTATTACGACTATGTTTGCACATATGTTCGAGTATATTAAACTTTTACTGTCAATAAAAAGTTTTTAGCATTTTTGTACAACAGGGCTATAACCAATTTTTTGGCATAGAACAACGTAATGGTCAATATTTTATTCAGACAAGAAAAAATCATAATATTATTTAAAATTCATTAAATATTTGAAAAAAAATTTTTGATTAAATGAATTTCTCAAAAAAAATTGAAATTTATAATATGTATAAAAAAACAAAAATCTAAAATTTTAAAGAATTTTATTTATCCAAAAATAAAATTTTTACATATTCAAATGTATTTTTTTATAAATCAAACAATAAAAAATATGTTCCTTCTTTGAAGAATTTTAAATAAAATTCTAAAAAATAGTTTTAAAAAGAATTTTCAAAAATTTTATTTACTTAATTTTTTTTGGCACACCCTAGTTGAGAGTGTTGCCTGAGTGTTAAGTTATTTTTGATGGAAAACAGATTTTGGGCCTTCATAATAGTATTTCTCATTTAACTTGTGAAATATACAAAATATTATGTCTGGTTTGATGTTTGATTGACCAACAATCTTTCTCTAAAATCTGCTGAAGATTCCTTAGTGGGGATGAAACTGATCAGTACAGATATCATGAAATCTTTTTTAAATTTCAACTCACAATCAGTGAAACTGAAATAAATGTTTAAAAAATCCGGCAGTTTTTGGAATTTAGAAAAACTGTAAATGCAGTTGTGTAAACAAGACCTTGAACCATCACTGAGCAATGTTTAAGGATTACCCCACTTTATCCGTAAAAGTTACAGAGGGTTAAAGTTGAAAAATCGATAAAAATGGCTTGAAATAATCCATAGTTTTTACCTTCTTTCGCATTTTTTTATTATTTTAATGTTGGCTTGATAGATGCTTCATTGCTTGGTAAGAAGTTATAAGACGGTTAAGTTTTGAAACCAAAAATTAAGAGTTTTTAAATTTTCGAGGTTTTTTGATCAGGGATTTCGGCCTCCTCTATAAAATGAAAAAAGTTGAACTAGAGTTGGTAGCAGTTGTAATTCTTAACATTTTGGAATTAATCCCGTTAATGTGCCACGAATAGTTAAGGAGTTTCAGCAGATCAAAGTTCGAAAGAAAAAACTTAATTTTTTTAAAATACCAGTTTTTCGCGAGGCACATTCGCGGTTTCATTCGAAATTTGGTGGACTCTTGCGTAAACCGAGTTTTTTAGGAGTTTACATAAAAAAATCACTGGCGGTTTTTTAAAAATAAATTGCAAAAATATTATAGCATTTTTGAAAATTGTGCGAAATTTGCAAATCTGTTTCCAATTTTTTTTAGTAGCAACTAATGCATCATGTTCATTTTAATACACCAAAAGACGTGCCTTAACGAGTAAAACTGATTTGCTTTTTGACTTTTTACTTTAAGCCATTCTGAGCGGAAAGCGCGATGATTTTATCTAAACCTGTTTTAATCTGGCACATCCAAGGCTTTACACGAAATCGGATGAAATTTTTTTTAAATGAAAGCCCACTTGATGTGTCATCATAAAATCAGAGGCGGGTTAAAAAATTTTGATGATTATAGATTTTTTGGACCATATTAAATTTTCTTGTTATAAAAAAGAATCACCGATTTTTTTAAACACTGGTACAATGATACGATTTTCCGTGATTGTTTTTTTCAGTAAAACCAACGCGCATTGCCTAAATATGCTATAAAAAATTGTGAAACTTTTCTTTTACCGCGAATTAATCGCGATTTTAGGTACTTAGATATTTTTTTTTTTTAAATCGTTTGGTCATTAAAGGGTTAAATTTATATCATATATTTTAGAAGAAATGATATATCCTGGCATGTTTTAATAACGCATGCAACAAATGTGTAGAAAAAAAATATTTAAAATATTTTTAAGATTTTTTAAAACCGCTAAATCTTAAAACCGCCATAACTTTTGACCCCCTTGCGCGATTTAATTGACGCGAACGAATTTCTTATTCTTAAATAGCTTCTAATATTTATGCCAAATTTCATCGATGAGCCATCAAAACAAAAATCACATCTTTTTTACCTCAAAATTTAAGTCTTAGCCGGAACTCCTCACATACTATGAGATTAGTAACTTTTTTAAAGCAATAAATTAAAAATACTCTATTATGACCATGAGAAATATTTGTGGCAAACGTCAGGGGTCTAGCTCTTTTGGTTTGGACTGCATCGCGCTTTACACACACATGTCTCAGATTCGATAATATATCAGTGTCTCATATACTTCCTCAAACTTTATTTCGATGACAAAGTGAATGACAATTTGTATATCCTTTGTATAGGGTGGTCCAATAACAAGTATCTTTTTAAAACATGCAATGAAATGAACAATACTTAATAGTTTTGGAACCTTATGGCTTTATTTGAAAGAGCAAATATTCCCATTATTTATGGCAAACGACTTCATTCATGCGGGTGCCTGGGTTAGATCCGCAGTAGCTCATCCTCGGCATCAATTTTTCTAATGTTTCTGGTTCTATCTCACAAATGGCTTGAACGATATTCGTCGAAAGGTCCTAGTACATTTCTGGATTTCCCATGTTGCATGGATCTTTAACGAGACCCCTCAAAAAAATGTCTAAAGGTTTTAATCGGCAGGTCTGAAGTGATCAATTGTCACCGCGAATATGGCTAAAAACACGATTTCCGAACTAAGTGCGCAAAATATCGATTGTTTGATGGACTGAGGGACATATTGCGACATCCTTCTGAAAATAAATGTCATCCAAGTTGATATATTCTACTACGGCCAACAAAAAGTCGGTAATCATGGCTCTGTAGCGCTCATCTTTGACGAAAATGGGGTTTTCAGCTGTATTTTTGAAAATATTGTGTAATGATGCTGCTACTCAAATCTGTTGCTTCCTATAGATGAATTGGATTCTTTACAATACCATGCGAGTTTTACGATCCAAAGTTGTAGCAATTTGTTTGTTAACATAACCTCATTTGAGTGCTTTATTTCGGTTAAAAACTTGTTTTCGAAAAACGTGCAGTTTGGCAGCGCAGTACTGCGCTACAACGCGATACAGCGGAGCAAGCCGAGGACGCATCAATAAAGTGCCATAAAAAATGGGAATGTTTTCTCTTTCAAATAAAGCCATAACATTCCAAAAAAGTTGAGTATTGATCATTTTATTGCATTTTTAAAAAGATACTTGTTATTGGACCACCCCTTATATCCATAAATCTTTGGTAAGAAAATCTTTATATTCATCAAAACATTATCCTGATTTAATGATTTGTGCAATAGTAAAAAATTCACAGTAATTTTAATAACCACTCCACAGTGGTTTCACTTATATGTACAAGCGGTCAAAAATCAATATATCCAAAACTAAAAAAACTAGGGTCTTCAAGATTTTTCAGCTCATAGTTACCCAAAGAACTTAAAGTTTGCAAATTTGTAGGAAAAAATATTAACAACTGTAGCCACAGTAGATATTTGATCTTTGAAGGGTTCAATTGGCTTAAAGATCTGTTTTAAGAATTTTTTAAATAAAGTATTTAAATATGAAAATTTGTTTGTTTTAATTTCCATATTGATATTTTCGAAACTTCTAACACTATCGCGAAAACAGTTAATTATAAGGATTAAAGAATGACCTCTGTTTTGACACTTGTCAAATGGAGTGAGTAAGCTACACTTAACCCTTTAACGACCACAGGCGAGTACACTTGCCAAAGCGTTTTTGGCGATTATTTTCATCAAGTAAAAGATACGGTAAATGTATTTTGCAACTAAAACAAGATTTTACACTCAAAAAATTTTTCCGATCTAAAAAAATTTACACTCAGTTTTTTACCTAAAATAAATCATTCAATACAAAATTCGTATACACTCAAAATAATTCTACAGTAAAAGATCTAGTAAGTGATTTTGTACTTAAATCTACTAATAAACAAATTACCAGTAGTACAGTAGTTTTTCAGTATATTCAAAGTACTTAAATAAGTAATAAGCAGGGAAACCAAAAATATGCAGTATCATGTTTTTTCCTGTGCATTTTATTGATAAATGGGTAAGGTATTTATCCGTTTCAGAAGTTTTTAACAAATCTGGCATCGATTTGTTAGAGCATATTTTTGCATATTTTAGCCTTAAGAGCATAGGTTAGGTTAGGTTAGGTTGTAAGTGGCTGCTGACGTTTTACGTCAACACACGTAGACTCTGAGGTCCATTGTGATACCACGGGATCGTAATAGGTTTCCCTACTAGTCCCTGTCGTTAAACCAGTTTGAGCTTCTTATGAAACTCCTTAGATGTTGAATTTTGACATCCGACAAATCAGAAAGATCGTACAGCTCCCTAGATCCCAGTGAAGCAAGTCGCTGACCAGAAAGTGCCGGGCAATGGCAAATAAAGTGTTCGATAGTTTCCAACTCCTCTTCATCCATGCAACTTCGGCAAAAGTCATTCGACGGCACATTTAACCGCTCTGCGTGCTTCCCTATAAGACAGTGTCCGGTAATTATAGAAACCACCGTCGAAATCTCTCCTCTTGGAAGCGATATCAGCTCACTTGTGCGCCCCTGATTAAGAGAAGGCCAAATCAGTCGTGTTGTCTCACACGTCCATCCATTTGCCCATCTTTGATTAGTCTCCGTCGCAGAACAAAGCCGTAGGTTTTGCTTGCAAGTTTCTAGAGGCATACCAACACATTCCAATTCTGTTGGAACCTGTAAGGTAGTTCCTAGTCTTGCAAGCTCATCGGCTTTGCAATTCCCTGGAATGTCTCTGTGCCCTGGGACCCATATGAGTCGTATGTTAAACTGCTTGGCCATCTCATTTAAAGACGTGCGGCAGTTAAGGGCAGATCTTGTTTTCAGAAACATTGAATCCAGGGACTTGACCGCGGCTTGACTGCCTTAAGAGCATATTTTTGCATATTTTAGGTTTAAGAGCATATTTTAGCATAAGAACATATTTTTAGAGCATATTTTCAATTTTTAGAGCATTTTTCCACTTTTTAGAGCATATTTTTACATTTTTAGAGCATTTTTTTTTAATTTTTAGAGCATTCTTTTCCAATTTTTTTTATGACAACATGTATTTTTAAATTTTTTATCCAACAAGAATGTTTTTTTTCAACAATTACGGAATTGTGACGATTGATTCCCATTTGGTCTGTTCTTGCTTCATATAGGTATATGAAACTATGTTTTCTTTAGATTCAGCAACTTGGCAGAAAACATTAAGGAAAATATTTTTGTAGAACATATTTAACCCTCTTACTATCGCACATAACGGTATTTGGAGGGTCGATTCTCTAACAAATTGTAAAAAACACAACAAAAAAGGGGACATAATTTTTTTTAAGAGCATATTTTTATTGTTTTTAGAGCATATTTTCCGTTTTTAAGGGCATTTTTTAAGCGCATAAAACGTGTTTTTTAGAGCATATTTTTGGTTTCCCTGGTAATAAGTTTTGAATAATATTATTAAAAAATTTTAGTATTGATTACCAATTCCTGCACTAGGTCCTTTTGGACTAAAACATTAGAACTTTGGTTAAATTTTTAGTAATGAATACAAACTTTTTTTGAGTGTACATTTGTGTATTCCACCAAGCATACATGGGACTAATTAATTAAAGGGACCAATTAATTGATGGCTTAATTACCATTTAATTGATGTCAATGGTAATGAATTTTTTTTCATTACCATTGGTTGTATCAATTGAATCAATTTAATTACTAATGAAAATTAAAAAAAAAAATAATTACCATTGCTATGGCATCAATTAAAAAAATAATTACCATTAATAAAAGTCGTCACAATATTGTCAAATTCGTTAATATTTGAAAATAGCTGTTGTTTTTTGTTATTTGGTATTTTAATTCTTCACATTTTATGAACTAAACGCATGTTGGTTGCCCCTTCTCCCACAATATCGCGAATAACTTTTTAGATATACTTAAGTATTATTTTATGATTATGCAACGGCAATAAACACTCCCCCACTTTCAACGAACACAAACATTAAATCTAGTAAAAACAAGTAGAAAAGTTAAATTCGACTTTGCCGAATCTATGAATACCCTCCACAATGCCGTTTTTAAAGGATAGAACATTTTTAACGTGAAAAAAATAACAATTTTGATTATAAATATTTTATTTTGAGTAACAACCTCTTTTGTTGTCATTTAAAAAAAAAAAAATTACAAATTTTTTTTGAGTGTAAAACTTCATTTGAGTGTAATGTTTTTTTTACTGTAAAATTATTTCTGAGTGAATGCACGTACGTATGTACACAAAATAATGACATTTTTGTAAAAAAAAACTAAATTTTTTTTGAGTGTAAAATTTTTTTCGTGTGTAATTTTTAAGTTACCAATGCTTTTAAACCTAAACAAGTTTAAAAAACATTGCTTTAAAACTAAACAAGTTTGAAAAGCATTACTAAGTTACCACCAAGTTACCAAGTTAAACTTGTTTACCACGTGGCATTTAAGATGAACCCAATCTGAAATTCGGGGTTTTGCTTATAACTTTTGAACCACTTGACCGATCGAGCTGAAATTCAATTCCAAACAGACCTGGGGAACGGGAAAGATACATATCATGTTTCAGCAGTCCCATTATTGTCTTTCGAAAGATATCGTGTTTTTTATAACGTAAATTCGCGAAAATCCCTTACCGAAATTTACTCTTTCGCTCATAACTTTTAAACCACTGGACCGATTTGGCTGGATTGCAATACCAAGCTGACCAGGTAAATAACCAACATATATGCCAAACTTCAGTAGCGTCTGTAAAGTCTTTCGAAAGTTTGCGTGTTTTCTACGAACGGGCAGACAGACAGACGGACGGACATCGCTAGATCGACTTAAAATCGATCGAGGATCATGAATATATGTATATACTTTATGGCATCCTACACCAATATTTCGATGTGTTACAAACGGAATGACAAACTTATATATACCCTCTATCACTAGTGTGGAGGGTATAAAAAACAGAAAATTGGTAAGATTCATAAAATTTAGAGTGTTATCAATAAATTTAGTGCAATAAAGCTTAGAAAAAAAAACAAAATTTTTTGATTTTTGGCCAATGGGGGAAACCACTGTGCACTCCAATGTAAATACATAGTGTCCTTCATTATGGATTCAAACGTTAACATGACTTTATGTTTAAAAAGTGCATATGGGGCATTCCATGTGAAATCGGACACTTTGATTTTTTTTTTTTTAGATTTTCCCAATTTGTTTACAGTTTTTAGTACCCTTTGAAAACTCCTTCGTGGTAAATTTTCAGATTTTTTTGATGACCCGTTCAAAAGATATAAAATTTTTAAAAATTGGTAGTTTGTTTCTTTACTCAAACTTTTTTTACTCATAACTTCTTCAATAATGGTCCAAATTTCAATTTTTTTTTCATAATTTTTGTTTTTTTACGCACTTTAAAAAAAAAATCCCAAAAAATTCTTAAAAGCGCTCTAGTATGCGATTCTTAAAATTTAAATTAAAGTTTTAAAATTTAAATCTCATTTTTGAAAATGTTTTTACTCTTCAATTTGTTTGAAATTTTTTTGTGTAAAACTTCGATTCTACAAATTTTTTGCCCAGGAGGATCGTGGGATAACGATTATTACTATTTTTTTAAATTAAAAAAAAAAAAAATTATTGTAATTTTGGAACCTTAAAATCATTTCTACTGCTCCAAAGGTGCGTCTTAGAGGGGTCATTTATAAGACCGAACCCCATTAACTTTTACGTCTTAACATTTCTTTGGAACAAACTAATACCCTATCACCATATTTCTAAGGGGGCTCCCACACAAAACGATATTTCTTAAAATTTGCTCCAACCGCTCTAACTGCCCTAATAATGCCCTTAGAGCAAGAAAATGTATGACCGACCCACAATATTTTTTTAGTCCAAACATTTTCTCTAAACACACCTACCCTCTATCTTTAACTGTTAAGGCGGTCCCCATACAATTTTTTTTTATTTTTTGTAAATTTGTTTTATTTAATCAGCTTCTACCGGTCCAATGGTTCGTTCGAGAGGGGTCATTAGTGAGACCGACCCCCATTTATTTTTACTCTACAACATTTTTTTAAAACATGCCTACGCCCTATCTCCACTCCCTAAGTAGGCTTCCATTCAAAATTAAATTGCTATAAAAGTTGCTCCAACTGTTATTTGTATGGGAGCCTGCTTAGGGAGTAGAGATAGGGCGTAGGTATGTTTTAAAAAATGTTGTAGGGTAAAAATAAATGGGGGTCGGTCTCACTAATGACCCTTCTCGGAAGCACCATTGGACCGGTAGAAGCTGATTAAATAAAACAAATTTACAAAAAATAAAAAAAATGTATGGGGACCGCCTTAAAAATTAGAGATAGAGGGTAGGTGTGTTCAGAGAAAATGTTTGGACCAACAAAATATTGTGGGTCGGTCATACATTTTGTTGCTCTAACTGCACTATTAGGGCAGTTAGAGCGGTTGGAGCAAATTTTAAAAAATGTCGTTTTGTGTGGGAGCCCCCTTAGAAAAAAATCAAAATGGCGCATATAATATGGCGGACAATTTTTTTAATAATTATCCGATTTAACTCAAATTTTGTTTTAAAGGGGCCTTGGAGTTACTAAATCTGAATTACTGGCGTGAATTTTGAAAAACAAAATGGCGGACTAAATATGCTTAGTAAAGTTTGTTACAAGTAATTAAAAAACAGTTATATTCCTTTTCTTTGTTGAAGCTAGCGGAAAGTGTGACCTAGTAAATTTCCGGGTCTGTTATCTTAAAATCGAACTGATAAAATTCAATATGGCGGAAACAATATGGAGACTAGATTTGTTAACTTTGTCTGATCTAACTAAAAAATAGTTTTAAGAGTATTAAGAGTGTCTGAACTCAAATCTACGCACATAATTTTTATATATATATTTTTTTATTTTTGATATAAATATGGAAATGGTGTAAATGACTTATTTAGTCTCAGAAAAGCTTTTGGAAATGGTGACGACAAATTATTCACTTTTTTTCTTTATTTTGGAAATTCAATAAAAAATCTTTGAATTTAATTGGAAATGGTGTAACTGATATTTTCCATAATTCTACAAAAAAAAAACTAGAAATGTAGATTCTTTTTTTTTCCTACACTTCAGGCACGATAAAAAAACTATTCAAGCCGTAAAATATTATTTTGCGTTAAATTATTTTTTTTAAAAACCAATCTCGGACCACTGCATTTATAGCTGTAATTTCGCCATTTATCATTTCGAGCAAGTTTGGGCAACTTTTTTCGAAAGATATTGATCCATTCTATATCAAAAAAAAATATAGACCGATTGTATCGAACTGAGGATCGCTGAGGATTTTTTCGGCGCGAGGAAAATAGCTAAAAAATTATAACTTTTTTCACAAAAAACGCGAATTGCTGCCAGGCAGATGAGTTATATTTGTCCATGTTATTTTCTTTACAAAGGCTTATATATAAGGTTGAACCACTTAAACAAAAAGTTAAACATAAGCAATAGAAGTTAAGAAAAAAAAAATAAAAATGTATCTCAACTTTTAAAAATTTTTTACCAACTTTTTTAACTTTGAAGACCTGTCAAAGGAAAGGGTGTAATTGGATCAAAAATATAAGTTCAGAACACCTGCTTCTATATATGCCCAACAAACTGGTAAACATTTTTTTGAGAATTTCCAAATAAGGCCTTTTGGCCAGAAATCGATCTGTCTGGCCCTCTGTGCATTGGAGCAGTAGAAATGATTTTAAGATTGGAAAATTACAATAAATTTTTTTCAAAATATTTTAAAAAATAGTAATAATTGTTATCCCACTATCCTCCTGGGCAAAAAATTTGTAGAATCGATAGAAGTTTTACACAAAAAATTTCAAAAAAATCGAAGAGTACAAACGTTTTCAAAAATGAGATTTAAATTTTAAAACTTAAAAATCGCACACTTTTTTTTTTTAAAGTACGTAAAAAAACAAAAACTTTGAGAAAAAAAATTAAATTTGGACCATTATTGAAGAAGTTATGAGTAAAAGAAGTTTGAGTAAAGGAAAAAACTACCAATTTTTAAAAATTCGATATCTTTTGAACGGGTCATCAAAAAAATCTTAAAATTTACCACGAATGAGTTTTCAAAGGTTGCTAAAAACTGTAAACAAGTTGGGAAAATCTAAAAAAAAAAATTTCAAAGTTTCCGATTTGATATGGAATGCCCCATATGTATATGCACTCAAAATATTTTTTTTTTCTAAAATGGCTGTTAAATTTAACTTAACAGAAGTTACCCAGATTTATCTGCATAAAAATAGATTAAAGAAAAATTGTATATAAAATTAATTTTTTGCACAGTAAAAATTAAAATTTTTTTTTTCTTAAAAAAGGTTTATTTTGGTCTTGCTTAGCAGTGTTTTCTAGTTATTATGCAAAGTTATTATAATTTTCCAAAATTTCTTTATTTGTTTAATGCTATTGTTTCTTGGGTTATTGTTTGTTTGCAGTGAGTAATGTGTTTCCTTTTATTATTCTTTAATTAAAGATTGCAAAAAAATAATTAATTTGAATGTAAACCCTCACGCAAACTTTTCCATATAAAATGGTAAATACAGAAATATTTAGTTGCAAAAATTATTTAAGACAAAATTAATTTATTTTACTTCCATACATGCATGTGTGAAATAAGATAAAAATACATCAAAACAAATTACTTTACATAGTAAACGCAAAACTCATACGTAAATAAATATTTAGTACAAAAAAAACAGTTATGGCTAAATCTGTAACAAGTTTTTTTCCTAGTTCATGTCGTTGAACTATATAGTTGGAAAAATGTTTCATGGCATAGAAGTATCTATGGTAATAATTTCACAACAAAAAAAAATATTTTAAGGCTGTTTTTTTTCCCAAAATAGCTTGAGCTATGTGAAAATTTGATAAGTTAGCAATATCTCGAAAACGGTTTTAATTAACATTTTTGGACTTAATTTTCGAATTTAGCTAAAGATTTTACAAATCAATGCAATTAGATTAGATTAAAGAGGCCCTATGCACTGCGACCAGAATGATCTTTTGTGCAGCAAAAAAAAAAAAAAATCAATGCAAAATATTGTGGATCGAAAATTTCTTTAATTTGTAAACTATAGTTTAATAGTATCGTTCTAGTCTTATAATGATTAAAACTCATGTTTGATTCGTTATATTTTCTAAGCCCATGGTCCTATTTTATAAAAATAAATGTCAATTCAATTAATGTTTTTTTTGTTTTTTTTTGTGTTCACTGTAGTTCATCGTTCATTTATAAATTATGTGTTTTTGTTATTAACAGGGATTTTCTTATTGTGACACACATAAGAACAAATGCTTCTGGGAAAAGATCAAACAAGTGTAAACCGCTTTGAGTAAATACACAGAAATCCCAATAATAAACCTCTGCTGCAATGGTAAATAATAAATACAATTGTGTTACAGTTTTCATCTCAGCGAGAGAAAAACAAATTAATTTCAGCTAAATTAAAATTTCTAGCATAAGCAATATCCTTAAAAATAGTTTTTATAATGGAGGGGTTTTAGTGAACTCCCAGCTATATATTGTAGGTTAATTGTAGACTATATCCTACTACCCAGCAAAAATAAATCGAGATTTTGGCGACACAGCATCTTTTTATAGCATACCGAAGCGCATCCAAAGAGCGCTCTTGAGGATGCAGTAAAAGTAAGAGGACTCATTTTTAATTTTTTGTTAAGATTTTTCATATAAAACTTATACATAAAATTATTTTTTGATAAAATTTCACACTTGCTTTCCTTTTTAATATTTTTTTGGAAGACTTTGGGGGACACCTTCCCCTTGCGACAGATGTTTTCAAATGGATTTATTATGATTCTTGCAAATATTTAATTCAATTAAACATTATTAAAATATATTTTTTATATCCACGGCCACAAAAGGGGCGGGTCAAACTTTTTTTATCCGCTGGGTCCACATGCAGGCACGGTGCTCTGGAGAGGATTTAAATAAAATTTTGGTGTTACTCCAATTTTTAAGCGGATTATGTTTTTGGACTATAAAAGAAAGAAAATGAGCCAAAAAAGAAAAAAAAGTACTAGGCGCTTTTTTTTTTGGCGGGCAAAAAGATGAATTTCAAAAAAACAAAAAAGAATTTATTCTTTCAAATGCATTAAAATTTGTATATGCGGATGTAAATTCATCACATATTTACTTATCAGTGAGATTTAGATATATATGTGACATATTTTTCCAGATATGAGACTTAAAAGAATAATTTCACTATTAATTGAAACTAAATGAAATATGTCCTTGTAAATTATTTATAAATGTAAGTTCTTAAAAGTTTTCAGTGTACTACTCAGACGGACAGCAGAACACAAAGTTGCCTCAGTTTAAACCTTAGTGAGACATATAATTTTAAAAGAATTAATACTTTTTTGTTAAAAATGTTTTTTCAAAACTAAGAAAAATCAGAAAACGATAGTAAAAATCATTAAAAATGTGTTTCCAATGCCTAAGGAGGAGTAAAATAAAGTAAATAGTTTAAAAAGAGATACAGAAAGTGGTTTGGACTATTTGTTTGTTGCGAAACCTATGGATGGACTTAATATCCTTTTTTAATTTTATTTATTTCGCAAAAAATCCTTTGTAAATTTTGTTTGTATTGTTGGGGTTACTTTCCCCCTTTCAAAATCTAGAAACAGGATCAATATTAAATGTGAAGTAACTGCTAGAGCTAAAATTTTCATTAAATTAAAGAAGAAATTTAATTTAGTCTCACTAAATAGTGAAATTATTCTTTTAAGTCTCATATCTGAAAAAATATGTCACATATATAATTAAATCTCACTGACAAGTGAATATGTGATGAGTTTACATCTGTATAAAAATTTTTTAATGCATTTGAAAGAATAAATTCTTTTTTGTTTTTTTGAAATTCATCTTTTTGCCCGCCAAAAAAAAGCGCCTAGTACTTTTTTTTCTTTTTTTGCTCATTTTCTTTCTTTTATAGTCCAAAAACATAATCCGCTTAAAAATTAGAGTAACACCAAAATTTTATTTAAAACCTCTCCAGGGCACCGTGAGGGTCTTGAGCTGCCTCTGCAAAAAAATACCGTTTTTCAGAGGTTTGCTTGCACTCAAAAAATTATGTAGGTAAATTCCAGTGAATATTCACTTAAAACAAATGAAATTTTATTTAAAAACCATTCCACTATATTTTCATTTAAAATAAAAACATATTACAGTCAATTTTTAATGTTAATTTAATGACTATCCAAAACATTAAAAAACTAGTGAATATTCACTTATTTTGTATTGAAAAACAGTAAAACTATAGAAGAAATTTTTTACTACCGAAATTGAATGTAACAGAAAATTCAGTTTTAAGACAGTAAATTATTTTTTTTTACTACAGAAACAGTAGAAAACAAGAAATCCATAATAAAATTAATGATTTTTCTTTTAAAATAACTTTACTGATTAATTTTTAAAATAACCTACAAACAGTTAATGACATAATTTTCTTAGTGTAGTTCTCCAAGAGGGAACTTTTTTCATTTTGGTCCGATTTTGCCCATTTCCGAACTAAACCTGCCTAGGAGTATAAGACATATTTGTGCCAAACTTCGAAAGTCTAGCTCTTTTATTTGTACTGTATCGTGTCCTCAACAGACAGATAGACGGACGGACATCGCTAGAATGTCTTAGAATCGATCACTGATCAATAATATATGGGGCATTCCATGTGAAATCGGACACTTTGAAAATTTTTTTTTTTAGATTTTCCCAATTTGCTTACAGTTTTTAGTAGCCTTCGAAAACTCCTTCGTGGTAAATTTTCAGATTTTTTTGATGACCCGTTCAAAAGATATCGAATTTTTAAAAATTGGTAGTTTGTTCCTTTACTCAAACTTCTTTTACTCATAACTTCTTCAATAATGGTCTAAACTTAATTTTTTTTTTCAGAATTTTTGTTTTTTTTGCGTACTTTAAAAAAAAAAAAATCCCAAAAAAATCTTAAAAACGCTCTAGTATGCGATTTTAAGTTTTTAAATTTAAATCTCACTTTTGGAAATGTTTGTACTCTTCGATTTTTTTGAAATTTTTTTGTGTATAACTTCTATCGAATCTACAAATTTTTTGCCCAGGAAGATCGTGGGATAACGATTATCACTATTTTTTTAAATTTTTTGAAAAAAAATTTATTGTAATTTTCCAATCTTAAAAACATTTCTACTGCTCCAATGGTGCGTCATAGAGGGGTCATTTATAAGACCGACCCCCATTAATTTTTACGTCTTAACATTTCTTCGGAACAAATTAATAACCTATCTCCAATTTCAAAGGGGGCTCCCACACAAAACGACATTTTTTAAAATTTGCTCCAACCGCTCTAACTGCCCTAATAGTGCCCTTAGAGCAACAAAATGTATGACCGACCCACAATATTTTTTTAGTCCAAACATTTTCTATGAACATACCTACCCTCTATCTGTAACTGTTAAGGTGGTCCCCATACAATTTTTTTATTTTTTGTAAATTTGTTTTATTTAATCAGCTTCTACCGGTCAATGGTTCGTCCGAGAGGGGTCGTTAGTGAGACCGACCCCCATTTATTTTTACCCTCCAACATTTTTGTAAAATATACTTACGCCCTATCTCCACTCCCTAAGTAGGCTCCAATACAAATAACAGTTGGAGCAAATTTTATAAAAATGTAATTTTGAATGGAAGCCTACTTAGCGAGTGGAGATAGGGCATGTTTTACAAAAATGTTGGAGGGTAAAAATGAATCGGGGTCGGTCTCACTAATGACCCCTCTCGGACGCACCATTGGACCGGTAGAAGCTGATAAAATTTACAAAAAATAAAAAAAATGTATGGGGACCGCCTTAACAGTTACAGATAGAGGGAAGGTATGTTCATAGAAAATGTTTGGACTAAAAAATATTGTGGGTCGGTCTTACATTTTGTTGCTCTAAGGGCATTACTAGGGCAGTTAGAGCGGTTGGAGCAAATTTAAAAAAATGTCGTTTTGTGTGGGAGCCCCCTTAGAAATTGGAGATAGGGTATTAGTTTGTTCCAAAGAAATGTTAAGACGTAAAAATTAATGGGGGTCGGTCTTATAAATGAAGCCTCTATGACGCACCATCGGAGCAGTAGAAATGATTTTAAGATGGGAAAATCACGATAAAATTTTTTCACAAAATTTAAAAAAATAGTAATAATCGTTATCCCACGATCCTCCTTGGCAAAAAATTTGTAGAATTGATAGAAGTTTTACACAAAAAAATTAAAAAAAAAATCGAAGAGTACAAACATTTTCAAAAATGAGATTTAAATTTAAAAACTTAAAAATCGCATACTAGAGCGCTTTTAAGATTTTTTTGGGATTTTTTTTAAAAAGTACGCAAAAAAACAAAAATTCTGAAAAAAAAAAATTTTAGTTTGGACCATTATTGAAGAAGTTATGAGTAACAGAAGTTTGAGTAAAGGAACAAACTACCAATTTTTAAAAATTCGATATCTTTTGAACGGGTCATCAAAAAAATCTGAAAATTTACCACGAAGGAGTTTTCGAAGGCTACTAAAAAATGTAAACAAATTGGGAAAATCTAAAAAAAAATTTTTTCAAAGTGTCCGATTTCACATGGAATGCCCCATATATACTTTATGGGGTCCTAGACCGATATTTCGATGCGTTACACACGAAATGACAATGTGAGTATACCCCCATACTGTGGTTGGAGGGTATAAAAACTAGTAGAAAAGTTAAATCCCCCTAAGACAAATCCATGAATACCCACCACAATTTCTTTTGTATTTTTTGTTAAAAAAATTTACTTATTATTTTATTTTGAGTGTAAATTTTTTTTCGAATGGATTTTTTTCAGCGTAAAAATATTTTTTTATGACTAGAATATTTTGTAAAATATTTTTGTGGCTATTTTAAAGCTTCGTTTTTTCAGCAAGTAAATTTTAAGTGAAATCTATGTAAAATTCATGGTTTTGCTTATACTTATGAACCACTGGACCGATTTTTCTGAAATTGAACACCAACTAGACCAAGAAAACGGCAAACATATGTGTCAAGCTTCAGCAGCCTAAGAGATGATTTTCGAATGTTATGGTGCTTTTTTGATCGTAAATTGTGGAAAACCCCTTGCCGAAAGTCCTGTTTTGCATATAACTTTTGAACCACTGGATCGATTTCGCTAAAATGCAATACCAACCTGCCAAGTATATGTAATACATATGAGGCATTCCACACCAAATGTCCCGCTACAGAAAAACATATGTCCCGTAAATTTCTGAAAAGGTTGTTTGGATAGCCCTATATGGAACTAAGAAAATCTCGTTTTTGGTTTTTCTAATTTTCAAAAACTGGGCTTAGAAGTCATGGTCAAATATTGGAAAAATTGTCAAATTAGAGGCGAGTTGCCTTGATTAAATATTTATCACATTAAAACGGAATGCACCACAATCTTAAAAGTTTACATTCTTATATAGTTTTGTATGGGCTATCGAATAAAATTTTTTTCTTTAGAAAATTTTCAGAACCCGTTCTGAAATTTTCCATTTGTTAAAAAAGTCAATTTATCAAAAATCCGGCCACTTTTTTTTTCTTTTTTTTTAAATTTGTTTTTTAAAGTTTAGATGTTTGTCCATCCACACAAAAAAAAATCAGAAATGTATTTTTGGTTTTTTTTCGAGAAAATCGCATTTGAATTTTAAATTTCATAAAAATTTTGTAATTTGCTTGTATTTTCTTGTTTTAACGTGTCGAATGAGTAATATTCATGCAATTAATATTACTCATTCGCAACAATAAAACAAGAAAATACAAGCAAATTAGAAAATTGTTATGAAATTTAAAATTCAAATGCGATTTTCTCGAAAAAAACGAAAAATACATTTCTGATTTTTTTTGTGTGGATTAGTGCCCCCCATTTCCCGGTTCTTGGTATTCCCGGGAATACCGGTATTCCCGGTTCTGGAACCGGTTTCCCGGTTCTAGATATATTCCCGGGAATACCGGTATTCCCGATTCTGATCCTGGTACCGGTTCTCAAAAGACAAAAAAATACTATACCATAAAATATTTAAATTACACCATTTAATCTGTATTTCAGAAATATTTAATTGAGTTTGTACAATTATTTAAAAATCATGTAACTATTTTCTTCTTAAATTCATAAAAAAAATGGAAATGGTGTTTTTCACATGTTTTGTATTTTTTTTGGTAAAAGCGAAGAAAAAATTTTAATTATACAAAATTTTACAAAATATGCATACCGGTATTCCCGGGAATACCGTCAGAACCGGAACCTGGAATACCGGTATTCCCGGGAATACCGGGAATAATTCAAGAACCGGGAAACCGGTACCATTTCCCGGTAATACCGAGAACCGGGAATACCGGTATTCCCGGTACTACGGTACTGACCGCAGGCACTAGTGTGGATGGACAAACATCTAAACTTAAAAAAAAAAATATATAAAAAGGAGAAAAAAAAGTGGCCGGATTTTTGATAAATTGACTTTTTTAAAAAATGGAAAATTTCAGAACGGGTTCTGAAAATTTTTTTAAGGAAAAAAAAATTATTCTATAGCCCATACGAAACTATATAAGAATGTAAATTTTTAAGATTGTGGTGCATTCCGTTTTAATGTGATAAATATTTAATCAAGGCAACTCGCCACAAATTTTACCATTTTTCCAATATTTGACCACGCCTCCTAAGCCCAGTTTTTGAAAAATTGAAAAACCGAAAACGCAATTTTCTAAGTTCCATATAGGGCTATCCATACAAGCTATTCAGAAGTTTATGGTACACGTGTTTTTTTTCGCTGGACATTTGGTGGGGAATGCCTCATATACGGCTAACTTCAGTAGCCTGAGTAAATTCTTTCAAAAGTTGGCGTGCTTTATACAGACAGACAGAGAGACGGATATTCATCGATCGACTTAAAATCGATCAAGGATCATGAATATATATACTAGGGTGGTGCATAAAAACAAAGTTGGATTTTTGTAAGGGCCACCCGGAATATACATATATTAAGTACCGTTAGAAAATGATACGTGAATAAAAAATTAAAAAAAAAAATCGATTTTAATTTTTTTTAAATTAAGCTTGATTAGCTTATTAATGACAACAAGTTTCATTTTGGTCGGACAAGTATTTCAGTTCCAAAAGTGACCATGAAAAAAAATTAGGCTGGTTGGGACCTTATTCTAAAAATCTTTAAAATATTTTTTTTTCAGCTTTGATAAGCTTACATAATAGGGTTTTAGTTGAATTTTTAGAGCAAGACCCCAATCATAAATTTTTTTTTTTCGTGGTCACTTTTGGAACTGAAGTACTTGTCCGACCAAAATAAATCTTTTTGTCGTTAATAAGCTAATCAAACTAAATCGTGTACATTTTCTTTCAAAACCCAATGTTTAGGGCACGGTAGCGACCCATAAACCTAAATGAAAAAATTAAAAAAACGCGTGATATTTTTCAAGGTGCTTAATATATGGGTGGAATTAAAAAATATAAGTGTTTTAGAGCCAAAATTGTAGAAACAGAAAATTTGAATTTTTGTTGAATTTTTTTATTAAAATCGAAATGTTACATCCCTACTAATATAACTATAAAAAATCTCTTCTACAAATTGTGCCAAACAAATTTAACACGAGAGAATTTGTCTTTTATAAGAAGCAAAAACGTTTTAACATTCTGGGACAGAAAATATGCAGACATCTACCAAATTGCTTTCATTATGATTGGTTTGATATTGGTTATATTTCGAAATCACATTTCTTTCTAATTGTAAGTTGAAATAATTATAAATATTTAATATTTGTTCACTAAGGGCTGGTAATTTATCAAAAGCTAATTAGTACTAATTTCATATGAATTTGACGTTTGGAAACATTTAATTGTTACAGTATTATTATTATTACAGTATTATCTAATTTTCTAAAGAATACTGATGATGGTTAAATTGGAAAACCCCTGCAACGATTGTCAATTAATTTCTGACAATTTCCAGAATTTTTGAAAGCAAGAAACTCTATGATTATTAAGTGGGAGAATATCTTAATAAAGTTAGTAGTGTTAACATAAGTACTTGTTATTGTAATTTATAGTCGGGAACATGAAAAGGCTTCGAAGTCGAAAAAACTCCTGTTCATTTCACAATAAAAAGGTCGTATAAGTAACTAATTTTTGTTATTTTAAATAAAAATTAAACAAAATTGATTATAGATAAAATTTAGTTTTTCGGTCATAAAAATAGAAAGTTTTTTCTTAAAATCTATATTTTGACAGAAAACTTTGTCCAATATCCGTCGAATTGAGATAATAGTCATTTTACGTTTAAACTTACGAACAACTAACATCAGTAACTGTAATACTTTGCTGAGTGTAATATAAAGCATTTGAAATAAAAATTTAATGTTATAAATTTATTTGGTTAATTAATAAAATTAATTTTGTTAAAAAAAAAAAAGTTAATTAACACATAAAATTAAGAAAGACACGCGTGTTTGTGACTTCATTTTGGGTTATAACAAATAAATAACTGAACTGAAATCGTTAAGTTTTCATTAAATTTTAATTAAATTGTTATTTGAAGACATCAATTCAATAACAATTAATTAAAAAATTGTTTTATGGTATGTATAACAAAGTATAAGTGAGAATAATAATATAAATATACTTTAGGTCGTATCGGTTTTTACTTTTATTTTTTATTTGAGCTGAAAGGGGTCCAAAAAATTTCTATTGGGTGTCAAAATGACTCCATAAAACTTCCGTGAAAATTAAAAATTTCCTTCCCTCTTGCATGGCGGTTTAAGTAAAAATTATATATTTCATCTTATTTCTAGACATCCAAGTTTTTTGTTGTTGTTGTTATCTATTTAAAAAAAATAGGTCTTCCCTGTCTAGATATGATCACATTTAAATTTTTTTTTTGGCGAGTTATGTGACTTTTAAGTAATATGAAATCGCCAAATAGTAACTTCATTAGCGGTTCCCCTGAGTTAAGCCACTTTAAAAATTATGCTATGGTGGAAAACCTTATGCTGAAACTCCATATGCCTCTCCCGAAGTTTGAGAAAAATCAAAAAACTCTTTGGGCATTTACTCCGCGATGAGGGTGCCCAAAGACTTTTTTTGATTTTGATATGATTTCAGGAGGGGCAATTGGAATACTAGCAGAAGGTTTTCAACCATAGTATAATCTTTTAAAGTGGCTTAAGTCGGATAAATCGCTAATAAAGTTACGATTTCGCTATTTTTTATTACATACTTAAAAGTCCCCTGATTCGCGAAAATTTTTTTTGCAATATTTTCGAATGTGATCTTGTCTAGAGATGGAAGACCTATTTTTCGAAATAGATAACACCAACAATAAAAAACGGTTGCCTAAAAATTATATGAAATATGTAATTTTTTTTTATTTTACTTTAACTGCGATGCGAGAGAGTAAGAAAATTTTTGATTTTCACAAAAATTTTATGGTGTCATTTTGACACCCAACAGAAACTTTTTGGACCCCTTTCAGCTCAAACAAAAAATAAAAGTAAAAATCGATGCGGCCTAATATACATATATTTCATTCAACTTGTTGTTAATTTTCAAAAAGTATCACTTCTCTACACATTCAAATATCAATTAAATTTGCGGGAAGTTTGCAGTTTTTTTACTAGCAAGGGAAGTCTCCATAGCGTCACCCAGCTATATTTATTAACAATATATTTATGAAATATGGATGTGTTGTTAAAGATAAGAAAATTATGGCACTAATTTTTTTTTAGCGGCTCAAACTTAGACCAATTTAGTCTCGATTTGTATTGGGGAAAAAAGGATCTTGTTTAGATTTTTACATATTACCCCGACTTGAATAAAATAAAATTAGTCAAATTTTAAATTGAATTACAGGTATTTTAAAACCCTACCTCGCGGCCAGCGAGTCACGGGTGCTTTCAACGTGCTAAAAAGGCAATATTTCTCGAGGTCTTAACAAAAAAGTTCTAAAATTTTTGTGTTTTATTCAACATTTCGAAAAGTTCAGCAAGCCTTTTCAAGGACCTTTCATTTGCTATACAACAAGACTAGGTTGCTTTAAATAGAGCAATTGCCGTTTCTTCCCTCCTCACAATATACCCTTTACCACAAAGTGGTGTAGGGTATAAAAATGAGCAAAATCGAAGGGGGCGGTTCCGAAATTGTGCGATTTAGCATGCATATAAAGATACGAGTTAAAGATGTTTTACATCGTTGCTGCAGAATTTAAAATCTATGAGTTTTTAAATTCTGCACTTACCTGCATTTCAAAAAAAAATTATTACCAAAATTGGGTAAATCAGAAATCAGCATTCTTCATTTTCAGAATGTTTAAAAAAATTAAAATTAGAAGAAGTAATGGTATTTTTTAGATCACTAAATATGTATGATATAGTAAAAAAGCGACTTTTAGTTTGCTCTCAACCAGTGTTGGGCTGTGTAATCGTGGAGTGTATTTCCTTTCTTATATTTTTATTATTTTGTTTAAATTATAATTTTTTATACAGCTAAAAACGCACGTCGCTGAAGGTAAAAAGTAACAAGTAATAATTTTTGATTCCATACAAAGCAAAAAAGTTTACAGTAGCGTTTTTTTGGAAAGGCGGAAGGTTGAAGAAGCACGTGAGGGGACGGACAACTTCTTCTTATCGATATATTTTTTATACATATATCATAATTTTTGCATTTAAATACTATTATTTTAAAATTATTAAAATAATTTTTTATGTTCACGCCCATAATAGAGGTATGGTAAAAAAAATACATTTTCTAGTCCCCTGGGAACTTTCAACTTCTGCATAAATTTGAACTTCTTCTGTTTTAAAAATGTTTCATTTGTATAACCAAAGTTAAAAAAAAAATAAAAATTGCGATTTTTCAAAGGTTGGTTTAGTTAATCAAGGGTGAACTTTTTTCCCCCGATCCGATTTTTTCCATTCCAATCTTAACCACCCAATGACCATAACACATGTTCGTGGCAAACTTCCCGTCTGGGAATTCCCGGGACGCGATTTCGGGAGTTTCCTGGAATTTTCGTTTCTTTTTAATTGTTCATAATGTAACATCAATTGAATTTTTTGTTGGCGATTTTTTAGAGATATTATTAAAATACCTGATAATTGTGTGCAGGGACGTACGCAGGTAGCCGGAGGACCCAAAAGTATCTTAGGAGAGACTTACTGAATGAAAAAATGCTTCAAAATTGAATCTTTCAAGAAATAAACAATGTCTCACAATCTATATCTACGATAGGAAATATTATTCAGAACTTGATATTTTTTCGTAAGCTAAAAAATTTATTTTCTGAGACCAGTATTAAAAAAATTTGGTGTGTGACTTTTTTTAAAGAAAATTTGTCTCTTCACATGATTCTTTTTAAATCGATAAATTGAAATAAAATCTGTATTAGGAATCACTCTGAAATTACCGGGTTTTCTTTTAGACACCAGAAATTTTAAATTTTTCTTTATTCTTTTTTTATTCATATAATATCTTAAATATTGATTTTTTTTGAGTAAGAATTTAGAATTTGGTTTTTCTGAATTAGTTAAATTTAGTTTCAGAGAAAGATGATTGAAAAATTTCTAGGGATCTGAGATATCTAAATCAGTTTTGTATACAATTTTTTTTTGACCAAAAATTTCGGTTTTTAATATTTGCGGGAATTCCTGGGATTCCCACATGAATGAATCCAGCTTTCCCGGGAAATGAAAAAGTCCGGGAAAAGAAAAACTCTACTTAGAATAGATCAATTATCAAAAATATATAAATTTTATGGTGTCCAAGGTCAATAAATCGATGCGTTACCTACGGAATGACAATTTCTGTGTTTTTCAATATGTGGATTTATTTTCTGATTAATCTTATTTTGCTTAAAAAAAATATTTTAACATACTAAAACAAATTTGGAATATTTTTTTCCGTAATCTACAATAAATTTGCAATTATAATCCGAAAAAATAATGAACAAATTTGGAAAATGAAAAAAGTTATGAATAAAACAAAATTAATCCGAAACATGATTTATTAAATCCTAAAATTTAGTTGGATTTATTTTGATTTATTTATAACTTTTTTAATATTCCAGATTTTTTTATTATTTTTTCGGATAATAATTGCTTATTTATCGTAGATTATGGAAAAAAATATTCCAAATTTGTTTTGGCATTTTAATTTTTTTATTTTTAACTAAATAAGATTAATCCGAAAATAAATACACTTATTAAAAAACACAGCAAATGTGTCTATTAAGGGTGTTCTAACGACTAAGGCAATTTTTCAAAATCACTTTTTAATACCCAAAACTTCAATCCAATTTCGGCACGAGTTATTTTTTAAAATTTAAGCTCACTCATTTTTAGATACTAAAGAACAATTTAGGACCCTATCAGGTATAAAAAGGTGATTTTCGTTTTTAAGGACACCTCTAGTGTCTATACTCCCAGCACTGTGGTTAGATAGGTATAAAAACAATAAAAATTCTTTAAATTCTTTAAGATTTGTAATTCGATCAATTTATGGGTGTTTAAAAACAATTTACCTACATCATGAAATTTTTATGACAGTAAATGATATGGATACATTTTACTTTAATAAACATACATTATATTCAAAAGGGTGGCAGCAAAATGTATGGAGGATTTTATTTTTAAAATTTAATGTCACCCGGAATATTGTGCCACGTGGTGAAGATTGTGCCACATGGTGAATATTGTGCCACATGGTGAACTTTGACCTCAAAAAGGCATGTGGTTAAGGCTTTTTAAAACAGTCTAACACTATGTGGCACAATATTTCTCCCGGAAGTTGGTGACAATCCAGAGTGGAAATTTCGCTGTCAGCCTAATATTCATATATGTGTATTTTGTACACTTGAATAAACTTTACATTCTTTCAACTAGTGATGCAAAAGTTTTACACATCTAAAGTGTAATATAAACTTCAGCAAATGTAATCATATTCGAGAAAAGACTAACATAGGAAACATGATGATATTCTATTGGCAAGTTCCGAAGTGAGCTACAAAACAATGGAAACTTTTTTATAATAGATGCAATTTGTTAAAGACAAAGTTAACAATACTAAAAGTTATTATTATCAAATTAGTATTATTTTTAAAAATTTTGTGTAGGTAATTTATTAAGCTTTAATTTAAGCTTAATGGCGTCTAGATTGAGTAAATAGTAAAGGTGCTACGTGGGTCGATCTGGAAAATGAAATTATTTATAGACGTTTTTTAGAACATTTTTAAAAATATTTCAAAATCGATTTTTTCCAAGTTCAAACATTAAAAATTTAAAAAAAGGTCCAATAGATTTTATTCATTGAACGAATAATTTTTTCAACAACCCAAACAGACAGTGAAATTTTTTAAGTACAGTTGAAAAAAATACACATTTTTTGACCTCCAATTCTTTTGACCACCAATTTTTTGTAAACAAAGAAAAATTTTAATTATTTTAATATTTCATTACCATACATTTAGGTGTACCAAAATTAATAAATAATAACATATTTTCTTTGTTTACGAAAAACTGGTGGTCAAAAGAATTGGAGGTCAAAAATATGGATTTTTTCTACTAAACTTAAAAAATTTCACTGTTTGTTTGGGGGGTTCGAAAAATTATTTGATCACTGAATAAAATCTATAGGACCTTTTTTAAATGTTTAATGTTTGAACTTGGAAAAAATTGATTTGGAAATATTTTTAAAAAATGTTCCAAAAAATGTCTTTAAATAATTTCATTTTCCAGATCGACCCTCGTAGCACCTTTATTATTTACTCAATCTAAACGCCACTAAGCTTAAATTAAAGCTTAATAAATAACCTACATAACATTTTTTCAAAATAATACTCATTTGATAATAATAACGTTTAGTATTGTTAATTTTGTCTTTAACAAATTACATCTACTATAAAAAAGTTTCCAATGTTTTGTCGCCCACTGTATATATATATTGTATACAACGCATTGGGTTTTCAGCAACTTAGCACTACTTCTTATTTTTTAAGGGCTTTTCATGAAATTCAACAATTAGCTACTAAATATAGTCATATTCTGAAGAAGGATTGCATTTGCGGGACACGTTCCCTTTCGTGACATGTTTACAACTTATATACCATCCAATCTAGTGATAGAGGGTATAAATAAGTTTGTCATTCCGTTTGTAACACCTTGAAATATGGGTCTTGGACCCCTTAAAGTATATATATTCGTGATACTCTTTCGGTTTTAAGACGATCTAGCGATGTCCGTTCGTCTGTCTGTCTATTAAAAACACGCTTACTTTGAAAACATTTTACTGGGGCTGCTAAAGTTTAGCATATATGTTGGTCATTTACCGACATTTTTGCAAAAAGTGCTCAATTAAAAATTTGGTTTTTGTTGCTAATTTCTGCCTAGACATCCCAAATGCATATTAAAAAAAAAACAAGTGAGAGTGTTAAATTCGGCTGTGCCGAATCTTTTATACCCTCCAAAATGTAAAAAAAATTGTAAGGGGCTCCTGCCTAGGAGCATAAGACATATTCGTGCCAAATTGCAGGAGGTTAGCTCTTTTATTTTGGACTGCAGACAGACGGACGGACGGACGGACGGACGGACAGACGGACGGACATTCACTGAATGTCTTAGAATCAATCATGGATCAATAATATATATACTTACAATACGTTACAAACGGAATGACAAAGTGAGTATACCCCCCATACTGTGGTTGGAGGGTATAAAAAAAACTTATGGTATTTGCACTTTAAGGATAAAACAAGTATTTTACTGTGTCAACACCGCGTATGAGTAACGAGTATTTGCGAAACAAACGAATTTTCGTTACTCATACGAGGTGTTGACACAATTATATACAAGAGAATTACACAAATCCAATATTCAAATGAGATTTTCTCAAAAAATGCCCTCCTGATTTTTTTGTGTGGATAGACAAACATCTAAACTTAAAAAAAAAATTTATAATAAAATAAAAGATCAATTGAAGGGCTTACTGAAAGAACTTGATAAGCAACATTTTATTTTTTCGTGTTTTTCGCCTTCTGCTGATGTTCCATTGACAGATTTTTGGCAGAAGTCTTGCTTTAACCCTTCGTACAAATATATTGAGAATAAAAGTTCTGCAAAATTTATATTTTCTACATTATTTTAAAAGTTTTAAGACTAAAACCACCATAAAATTAAATATTGCTTATTGAGTTTTTAAAATAAGCCCTTCAATTTTAAAATCAAAAATTTCAGAACGGGTTCGGGAAATTTTCCAAAATAAAAAATTTAAATGGATATCCCTTAAGAGAATATACAAGAATGTAAACTTTTTATATTGTGGTGCATTTTGTTTTAATTTTATAAATATTTAATCAAGGGAACTCGACACAAATTTGATAATTTTTCCTATTTGAAAATTTTTTTTTTTGAAAAATTTAAAAACCAAAACCGCAATTTTCTTAGTTCCATATAAGGCTATCCATACCACCTATTCGGGCATTCATGGGACACATGTTTTTTTTTGCTGAACATTTGGTGTGGTGATTTGGTTTTGAAAAAAAAATTTGGATCAGTTGTAAGGTGTTGGACTTATATACTGTACACTAAAAAAAAAACTGTAATGCTAGCAAAAAAAGCTTGTAAATCTACAAGAAAATTTACTGATTTTGAACCCACAATTTTTTTTGGTAAAGTTAGCAAAAATGTTTTGCCAAAAATTAGTTAACTGAATTTTTTTTATTTCAACTTAGTTCATCATTTGAGGACCCCATTGGGTTTGGACCCAATAGGCACAGACCCCGATGGGCCTAGACCTAGTTGGGTTCCTTAAAAATCGTATAGTTTTTGATCCAAAATTTGTGTCCGTTTCGCTCTACCGTGCTTAGTTTTTGAGATACGTGATTTTAGGGGACCACCGGGGTTTTGAGAATTACAAAACAAGATAACTTCAAAACTATTACACGGAGAGATTTTGAATATTTTGTGGCCTTGTTCTACGTGTTGAGAGCTACAAATGCTTTTGGACTTTTTGTTGTGTCGGCAATATTTACCGAGATATGAGCATTTTAAAATTTCCGGGAATGCTAACTTTTTTGCATCCAAAGTTAGGACCAATTAGGACCGGCGATACTATGGAGAGCCCGAGAACCAAAAATGGCCTCCATTTTGCTCTATCTAGGTTAGTTTCCGAGATAGCGCCATTGTGAGTTTTCTGAAAATAAAAAAAAAATTTTCAATTTATTTTTGCTAATATTAGCAAAAAAGCTTGTAAAAACCTTGTCAACTCAATTTTAAATTTAGCAAAAAAAAAAATAGTTCAAATTTTCTTTAAAATTGCTAATGCGCTAAATGAAGTTTACAAGATATTTTTGCTTGCATGCTAATCTCAACTAAAAATTTGCTAAAAGTTAGCTTACTAGCATTAGCAAAAAAAAAATTAGTAAATCTACTAATGTATTATTTTGAGTGTAGGTTAATTTGATTAAGTTAATTTATAAAGGAAATTAGATGAAAGTAAAAAATAATGAAATTACTAACATTTTTATTGTTTTCGTACGACCCCTATCAGACATTTCCCAAAACTAACTTAAGGCAGGCGCGGATCCCCGGGGGTGGCGGGAAAGGAAATTCCCCCAAACCGAATTTGAAAGAAAAGAAAAAATGGAAAAAATCAAAAGAAAAAGAGGAGAGGAAAGGAGAGAAAAAACGCAAAGTGAAAAGGAAATAATCTGAGAATTTTTTCTCAAAAAAATGTCTAAGAATCTTAAAGTTTTTCTGAAGGAAAAATATCTCTTATTTTATTAGAGAAAAATTTGAAAAATTTTACATAGGAAAAATTAGAAAAAAAAATCTGTAGGAATAATTTAATATTGGAAAAAGCCCACAATTTTTTATAGGAAAAACCTGTACATTTTTCTATGGTATAAATCTTAGAATTTTTTTAAAGGAAAAATCTGAGAACTTTTTATTAGGAGAAATTTTATAATTCTTCTGTTGAAAAAACCTGAGAAGAAGATTGGTAAGCTGCAAGAGAAAAAAATACGAAATTATGTGATAATTTTTTTTCTAGAAAAATTGTCCAAGAATCCTAAAAATTTTTCTGTAGGAAAAATGGTTTTGAATCTTTGAATTTTTTTAAGAAAAAATCTCTGAAAAATAAGAAAATTTTCTTCGTGTCTCGGAATCTGAGATTTTTCTATTTAAAAATGTCTTAGAATTTAAGACTTTTTCTTTAGAAAAAATGTCTCAAATTCTGATATAATATCTCAGAATCTGAGATTATTTCTATTTGAAAGATGTCTCAGAATCTAAGACTTTTTAATAGGAAAAGCTGGACATTTTCTATAAAAAAAATCTTAGAATCCTAGAAGAAAATTCTCTGACTTTTTCAATTGGAAAAATGTCTCTGAATTTGTCAGTTATTATTTAAAAAAATGTTCTGGAATCTAAGAGTTTTTCTTAATTCTTTTTCTTTTAGGAAAAATATTGTAGAATCTGAGCAAATGTCTTATCTAAGATTTTTTCTGTAGGAAAATGTCTGTGACTCAGAATCGAGACTTTCTCACTTTGTAATTTAACAACAATAGTTTTGCGTAAACCAATATTTTCTTACAAATTTATAATGCGTGTGTGAGTAAGTATGTTTCTGTTTTCCTATTCAAATATATTACAATCGCCTGCAGGTACATATGTGTATGTGTTTGTATCTAGCACAACCAAAACACAAACTCATTATCGAATTACGAACTGATAAAATATTATTATTTGAATTTCGATACAGATACTGAACGAAGTATACACAGATGAATGAAATGCTCTTTTGTTTTAATTTTTTGTGGTTAAACATCAGTCGTTTATTAACATTTTCGGTGGGTAGACATGAACAAAAAAAAAAATAAATTCTTGAATAGTGAATATCAAAAGACAAGAATAAATAAACATAATTAAATATTTAATATACTAAATGTTGAATAGTGAATGTTTAATAATAAAACTATAAATATCAATAATTTTATAAACATTGTGTGGTGCGATTAAATTGTATTTTTGGAGATTAAATACGCCAATTTGTTGTTGTTAAGTGTAAAAAAATATACGAATTAACGAATAAACCAAAAACAAACAAAAAATAGGAAAATTCAATTGGAAAAATAAAATTTATTTGTGTTTGATACTAATAGAAATGTACTCTTCGTAGTAAACTGAATAAATTTGAATTGAATCAACTGGTGAATTCCTTATGTATTTAGCCTAAAATACACACACGTTATTTACTTATTTGTTTTTAGTACATACTAATTGTACAACAAATAATAAATAATTAATTGGGTTTAAATGTGTACAATTTGCACAACAGAAAAAAAAAAATAATAATTATTATAATACAAAATCTATTAAATTCACATTTTGTTGTTATTGTATGGTGATAAACAAGTTTGTATCTTAATGAAATTACAAAAAGAAAGAAATTAACTTTTCCAAAACAATTGTAATATGAAAGTAGTAAGTAAATTCCATATGGACTAGAAGTTTTCCTTAGATATTAATACTTATAACTTTTCTTGTTGCTGCTTTTATTATTAGTTTTCGCTTGTAATATCCCAGCAAAATTTTCGGTTGCCAAGAACCGATTGTGGAACAACTTATTCTTCCCTAGAACCTGTTCTAATTCTTGTGCAACACCGATTCTTTTTACAAAGGGATTGTCCCAAAACAGGCAAAATTAGAACATATTTTTGTTCCTCGGAATCGGTTCTAGAAGTGAAAATTGGAATAGAAATCAGAAATAAAAAATATTTTGAATTGCATTAATTTAATAAACAAAGATAAAGACAATCATATCACGGTGCCCTGGAAAAGATTTAAATAAAATTTTGGTGTTACTCCAATTTTTAAGCGGATTATGTTTTTGGACTATAAAAGAAAGAAAATGAGCCAAAAAAGAAAAAAAAAGTACTAAGCGCTTTTTTTTTGGCGGGCAAAAAGGTTAATTTCAAAAAAACAAAAAAGAATTTATTCTTTCAAATGCATTAAAAAATTTTTATACAGATGTAAATTCATCACATATTCACTTTTCAGTGAGATTTAAATATATATGTGACATATTTTTTCAGATATGAGACTTAAAAGAATAATTTCACTATTTAGTGAGACTAAATCAAATTTCTTCTTTAATTTAATGAAAATTTTAACTCTAGCAGTTACTTCACATTTAATATTGATCCTGTTTCTAGATTTTGAAGGGGGAAAGTACCCCAACAATACAAACAAAATTTACAAAGGATTTTTGGCAAAATAAACAAAATTAGAAAAGGATATTAAGTCTATCCATTAGTTTCACAATAAAAAAATAGTCCAAATCACTTTCTATTTCTCCTTTTAAACTATTTACTTTATTTTACTCTTCCAAAGGCATTGCAAACACATTTTTAATGATTTTAACTATCGTTTCTGATTTTTCTTAGTCTTGGAAAAACACTTTTAACAAAAAATTATTAATTCTTTTAAAATTATATGACTCACTAAGGTCTAAACTGAGGCAACTTTGTGTTCTGCTGTCCGTCTGAGTAGTACACTGAAAACTTTTAAAAATTTACAAGGACATATTTCATTTGGTTTCAATTAATAGTGAAATTATTCTTTTAAGTCTCATATCTGGAAAAATATGTTACATATATATCTAAATCTCACTGATAAGTAAATATGTGATGAATTTACATCCTTATATACAAATTTTAATGCATTTGAAAGAATAAATTTTTTTTTTTTTTTGAAATTCATCTTTTTGCCCGCCAAAAAAAAAGCGCCTAGTACTTTTTTTTCTTTTTTGGCTCATTTTCTTTCTTTTATAGTCCAAAAACATAATCCGCTTAAAAATTGGAGTAACACCAAAATTTTATTTAAATCTTCTCCAGGGCACCGTGATATATAAAATGGAATATTTACATTTTTTAACAAAAACATTTATCCTTTTTCGCCTCCAAAGTTGAATTTTGGGCCTTACAATGATGACATGCTAGAACATGGATTTTCTGCAAACAAAAATAAAAAACCTAATATTGTTAGTATTTGACCCGGCAAAGATAATGAAAATTTAATTCTTTCACCTTTGTTTCAACCATTTTCACGATTATATCCTGCTATTTTAGTAAAATTTCGTGTTTTTTCTTGGTTAACAAAAATAAATTGATATTTATTTTTTAATTTTTTTGACACATATTTTTTTTTTTTTATTCCTGAGAACCAAAATGTTATGAACTTTGATTGCAGAGAACAAGCTTCACAATAATTTACACTTAACTTGTTCTGAATAATTAAAGTGTAATAGTGTATGGTTACCGAAGAATCTGTTCTAGAACAAGTGTTGTCAGAATCGATTCTGAAAAAATTTCCTGGGATTTGTCAAACGTTTTATAAACACAGGACATGTAATTTTCATATGATCCCCTCCTTATATCTCAGAAGGTGAAAGACTTTTGTAAAACTTTTTTTTTTTGTTGTTCATTGACCTTTATCCGCATCATTTCTACTTGATTTATGCTCGTAATTTCAACGAGTAGGTAACTACGGGTGTAAAATACCTAATAGATATCTTTACCTAACCGGTAAATTAACATTGAAAATTATAGATACCTAAGAGTTAAGTTTACAAAATTTTACTAACACTGTAGATATCTATGCACTGATAGTTATCTGTTTGTTGAAATTACGGATATTAATGAAAATTTCGTGGCCTCTTGTACAAACAGTACACTCAAAATAATACATTAGTAGATTTACTAATTTTTTTTGCTAATGCTGGTTAGCTAACTTTTAGCAAATTTTTAGTTGAGATTAGCATGTTAGCAAAAATATCTTGTAAACTTCATTTAGCGCATTAGCAATTTTAAACAAAATCTGAACTAATTTTTTTTTGCTAAATTATCGCCGGTCCTCTTCACATGTGTGGACCCAAATGGGTCCTAACTTTGGATCCAAAAAAGTAAGCATTCCCGAAAATTTTAAAATGCTCATATCTCGGTAAATAGTGCCGACACAACAAAAAGTTCAAAAGCATTTTTGTAGCTCTCAACACATAGAACAAGATCGCAAAATATCCAAAAGCTTTCCGAGTAATATTTTTGAAGTTATCGAGTGTTGTAATTCTCAAAACCCCGGTGGTCCCCTAAAATCACGTATCTCAAAAACTTAGCAAGGTAGAGCGAAACGGACACAAATTTTGGATCAAAAACTATGACGATTTTTAAGGAACCCAACTAGGTCTAGGCCCATGGGGGGTCTGGACCTATCGGGTCCGAACCCAATGGGGTCCTCACATGTGTATGAACTAAGTTGAAATAAAAAAATTCAGTTAACAAATTTTTAGCAAAACGTTTTTGCTAACTTTAGCAAAAAAATTGTGGGTTCAAAATCAGCAAATTTTCTTGTAGGTTTACAAGCTTTTTTGCTAACTTTACAGTTTTTTTTTTTGAGTGTAATTAATATTTAGTTTTTTTTTCTGTATATTGATTAAATTTAAATAATTGAAATTTAATATTTATTTATGCAATGAAAAAGAGTTTATTTAAGTTCGAGGCCATTTTCATGTTCCCCATTATGAATTAACATAACAAGTAATTTAGAGCAACGGTTCTCAAACGGTGGGGGTCGCAAAGAGTTTTGTTAACATCATGATTAAACCCTTTAAATTTCTAATATATGGGAATTGTTGAAATATTAAGGGGAGTTTAATCGAAAAAACTGCCTTAATATGAGCAATTTTAAAACAGCTATAAAAAATAAATACGCAATATTTTTAAATTTTGTTTTTTTTTTTTATTTGTAAGATCTATCGTTACTTTCTTAAAATTGTATAATACAAAATTTGGTCAATTAGAATTGCCATGGTGGCCACTCAATTGATGCATGCTTGTTTTTAAGAACAAAATCAGCAGAAACTACTGAAAGGACACCCACCGATTGTCCTGAAACTCATGTGAATGAGGGGCAAAAATACGAGTTACCTGTTTTATTTTAGCTGCCCAATTTCAAGTTTAAAAAAGGTTTGCCACCTAATGAGAAAATAAGGGCTTTCGGGAAAATCCGTACAAAAGCCAAACTAACAGGAATTTCGCCAAACGAAAAAATACGGGTCTGCTTAATTTTGATAGAGATTATTATATATGATTTGGCGGTCGAACGCATATACATCTCCTTATAAACTACCCCAACGATTATTCATTTTTGACAATACGGTAATTCCAAAAATTTTTGCCCCACTGTTCGGAAACATGCCTTTGGACGCCACTGAGAATTTGGCTCATATATATCCACGTTTATATGAGATATGTTGCATTTGTGGATTTTAAAAATTTTCTGTAGTTTTCAAATTATCGCGGGTCAAAGTTCGACTTTTTTAGCAAAAGTCAGAAAAATGAATGACGTTTAACGTGCTCTAACTTTTTAACTAGTAATCCAATTATCACAAGTAATGGCTCATATGAAAGCTTAATTCTTCTTCTTTTAGGAAATATTTTCAAAAGCATACGGTTTTTTTTCAGAAGTGTTTTTTTTGCGAATATTTAAAAAAACACATCTTCGATTTTTTTTAAAAAAAGTTTGGTGATAAACAATACTGTTTTGTACAATATATCCAAAAATCAGAGTGGGATCCCAATGGGATCAAAAAATATTCTGGTTTTAGTACGAAGTTTTTAAATTTTACCTTAGAAAATTAAAATTTTATGTTTCTTCAATAAAAAAATTTAAATTTTCAAAGAAAATTATACTATTAAAATTTTGAAAAACATTCAAAACATTAGAAATTTAAGTTTTCTAAGGGAAAAATATGAGAACATCGTACTTAAAACAGAATATTTTTTGATCCCATGGAGATCTTACTCTGAATTTTGAATATGTTATACAAAACATTGTTATTTTTCACCAGAATTTAAAAAAAAAAATCGAAGATGTGTTTTTTTAAATATTTGAAAAAAAAAATGTTTTTGCATTTTTGCATCATTTCTGTAAAAAAAACTGTGTTATTTTAAAAATATTTTCTAAAAGAAGAACCCCAGCTTTCACATGAGCCTAAATTTGTGAAAATCGGGTCATTGGTTAAGAAGTTACAGCTCTTTAAACGTGATGTATTTTTCTTACTTTTGCTTAAAAAGTCAATCTTTGACCCGCCATAATTCGTTAAATACACCAAATGTAAAAAAACGATATATGGTACATATATCATATTTATAAGGGCTATCTATGTGTCAATGTTCAAATTAATCTGAGGCACCATTTCCAAAAATTACTAAAATTTAAGCTAAATTTTCTGGAATGGCCCAATAACGAACTTACCGAAGCCGAATTTGGACGCGACCGACACACCATTGGATAGGCCTTCAAAAAACCTTTCGTCCTGTATAAAATGTTCATATAGTTTCTTTTAGAGATGGGCGTGTGAGTGAATTTTGACTCACACTCACTCACGTTCACGACAGAAATTTTTGAATCACGCACACTCACTCACGAGCATATTTTTTCTACTCACACTCACTTACAATCACGTGAGTAAATTTGATAAAACTCACACTCACGTGCACTCACGCAAGCTTCACTCACACTCACGTTGACTCACACTCACGAAACACTATTTATACAAAAAAAAAATTTCAAAAACTAAAATTTGAAAAATCTTTTAAAATTTTCAGCAAAATTTATAGTTAAGCGAAATTTAAAATTTTTTTTTGCTTTTATCGGGGCGAAATATTAAATTGAGCCATATTTTACAATTTTTTGTTGCTTTTTTTGGTATAAAAGGAAATAAGAAAAGAAATAAATCACGCAAACTCACGCAAAAAAATCGTCTCACGCACACTCACTCACGCAAAAATCTTAATCACGCACACTCACTCACGCAATTTTTTTCTCCACTCACACTCACTGACAATCACGTGAGTAAAATTGAAATCAGTCACATTCACGCGTGATCACGCTTGAATCACGTTAATCACGCTCTAATCTGCTCATGTGCCCATCTCTACTAGAATGTACACAGAAAAAATTTGAAACGAATTTCAATCAACAAAAACGCAGATTCAATCAATTTTTTGATTGAAATTCCTCCAATTAAAAAAATTGTTATACCAATCATCAAATTGTAGGTGATTGATTGAAAATTTTTTCAATCAAACAATTTTTCGATTTTGATCAAAAATTTTATCGATTTTTTTATTTAAAATCAATCAAAATAATGATTGATTTAACAAATGAATTGTAAGCTTATGACAAAATTATCAAAAAATTCATCTTTTTTGCTTTCCAATATGTTGCCAACAATAAAAAAAGTAAAGCCCGATTATTTTGTATATTTTTGAATTAATTTATTCAAATAAATTAAAGCGAAAAAAAATCTGGTATGTTGAAAATTTTTAACAAAAAAAAGCAAAAATTTTAATCAAAACATTGATTGACTCATTTAAATTTTATTGATCAATACATTTAATTGAAAATTTTTGGCCAATAATTTTTTGTGTGTATTGCAGTTCATTAATCGAAGGATGAGTGTTTGAACCGCCTCTATGTCTTACTTAAAAAAAAAGGTTTTCCAACGCATCTTGGTTGAATTTTCCAAATAAAATGTAGTGGACCGAATTGTACTGATTGAAGAGATCCTTACTTAATTGTAGAAGGCCATTTATTGTCATTTTCATGCCATATATCCATTTCGCTTTTTTCACAGATGGATTATTTATTTCTTTATTTTCCAGGAATTTTATTACCAATGTCATAAAATATTATTATTATTATTATTAATATTTTACGCACAAGTAACAAACAAGATCATAAAATAATTGACTTTTTCTTTTATTTTCAAGGAATTTGATGCCTGTGTCATAAAAATGTAACATAAATATCATAAAATAATGCAATTTTTGGTAATATATTCCAGGAATTATATTTCCTTTATAACACTTGTGCACAGCACACAAGATCATAAAATTTAACTATAATACTACATAATAATGATTTATTTAAAAAAAAAAACCCTACACTCAAAATATTATGTAACCAAATTAAACAGAAAATTGTTTCAAAGAAAGAAATTTAATTTTAAGTTGAAATAAAAACATTTTTTTAGTTATTTTAGAATTTTAAAAATTTAGTGTGAAAATTATTTTTTTTTTTTTAATTTTTCAAAAAATTAAAGGTTTTTCTTTTTTTTTTCTACTTTTTGAATTGTTTTTCAATTTTTTTTTTTGGCATTTTCTCATTTTTTTAAAAAATCGTAATTTTTTTTTTCAATTTTTTAAAAAATTAAAGGTTTTTCTTTTTATTTCTTTTTTTTTATTATTTTGTGAATTGTTTTGCAATTTTTCTGACATTTTCTGATTTTTTAAAAACAATGTACTTTTTTTGTGGTAGGGGTTATTTTGTACAATACTGCCCAACATTTTATGTGGAAAACCTCATTTTTGCTTCCACTAAAATCGGTAACCCATCGGTAACCAAAATCGGTAACCTCCGCAAACTTTTTGGTAACCTTATAAAGAATTTTTTTTATTGTTGTTGGTAGGGTCAACAACAAAAGAAGTCAAAACACAACTTTAGGTGTTTCCCAAACTTGTGCGTTAACTTACATATTGCCAGTTTACATACATATTGCAAAAATTAGTATGAAAACATGTAATCCATGATAAAATTATTAAAAAAAAATATTTACAAATTAAGTATTTAAAAAGATAGAGGGTTTTGCAATCAGAAAAATTAATTGTGTAAGAGATAGAAAAAACCAAAAATTCAAAAAAAATAGCAAAAAAAAAAAAAAAATATTTTTGTGCTGAATTTTACACCATAGCTGAGGGCCGTTTTACTGAATATTTTGCCATCAAAAAGTCATTTTCGTGAAAATGGAAGATAAGATTAATCTTTAGAAGACACAATTTTCTTCTTCAATCAGAAAATCACAAACAACAAATTTAATACACTTGGCTTACGCCGAAAAAATATAATAAATGGAAGATAGTGAGGTTTGAATATAGGCCCTCGATTTTTTGTTTTAAGGGAAAGCTTTTTAAACTTTTTAAAAAATAAATTGATAAATTTTGTGTAAATTTTTACTAGACACAATTAAAAAAGCCAAAAATTTTAAGTAAAGTTTTAATTTTAGGGTTATTATAGGTTATTTATAGTAAATCTTAGATCTTAACAAACCCTCAATCAAGTCAGTCGTTTTATTTAGCCGTCGACTAAACAATCATTTTGATAAATTTGCCCAAAAAAATGGGCAAAATGACGTACCATCGTCAGGTATAGCATCACTGTTTTATCTCTTTTTTGTGATGTTCCAAAGTAATTGTAATAGATTTTTGACCACTTTACCTTCCAAAAAAATATTCAGTTTTTGGCACTCCTTTAATTTAAAAAAAAAAAGAAAAAAAAAAAACACATATTTAAAAAATCTATCTAAACTTTCAGTTATGAAAATTAAACATTTTCTCATTTATGATCTTAAAAAAGGTACAAACAGGGAATTAGAATAATTTTATGTTCCTTACAACAAACATGCAACCTAAATGTTGTTTACATATACAGTCGAACCCGGTTATAACGAACTCCGAGGGACCAGAAAAAATAGTTCGTTATAAGCGAAGTACGCTATCAGCGGGGTATATTTTTGTATCAACCTAGTTTTATATAAAAAAAATATATCCAATTTTGTTTAATTTGATGTTTTTTTCGTAAATAAACTACTTATTGAGAAGAAATCATTAAAAATATAAATACATTTTATAAAAATAAAAATCTTTTGTTAGTTTGATAAACATGATTGCCACACATTAAAAAATATTTATGGTAGTTCGTTATAAAAAGGTAAATATACCTGAAATTATGTTCGTGGGACCATAATAAGCAGTTCGTTTTAACCGAGGATTCGTTATAACCGAGTTCGTTATAAAAGAAGTATTTCGTGTGAAAATTGATGCTAAAACGTCGGGACTTTAGAATTAGTGCGTTATAACCGAGAATTCGTTATAACCAAGTTTGACTGTATAATAAAATTTACTCAACCATACAAGCGTAGATACATATAAGGCAATCCACACTAAATGCACACTAAATGCACAGCAAACAAATTAAAAAATATATATTAGGGTGGTTCTTAAAAAACAAAAGTTGGATTTTTGCACGGGACGCCCCCTCAGTTCATTAAGATTCATGAAAAAAAATTATTAAGTTATCTCCTAGCCAAATGGCGTCTATTGTCGCTCAGACATAAAAATGGGTATTTTAACCTTTAGTAAACAAGGGTTAATGATTTTATGAGTAAAAATAATTAATTGCTCAGCTTTTATGATTAAATAAAACTTTGTATTAATTACTTTCAATAATTTTTTGTAATAAAATCAAATTTCGGTTTTTGGCCACTTGGCCGTCGGTCAACATGGGTTAAAAACGTCCAGGACTAGTATCATTTGAAAGCCGTGTAATAAAGTTCAAATTGAACAATGTTCAATTGAACTTATTTTTTCCCAAAATGTCGGTGAAAGCAAAAAAAATGCATTTTCTTGAAAATCGCTAAAATTAACTCGCTACATGTGCTAAATGGAAAGAGGGAAAAATATCCAAAATTGAAAATTGATTCTCCACGATGTATTTAATAAAATTGAGCAATAAAATTTAAAGATTTTTAAATTTATGGGAACAAAATTTTTTAAACCATGAAATTGTGTCTTTGGTCATGATCTTAAAAAAGGAAATTTTTTTGACCTTACGTAGTAAAGGGTTAGCTACGTCCAAAATATCTATAAATTTTTAATTAAATACTAAGGGTCATTTTGTTAAACAAAACCGGTTTCATAATGATTTATTAATTTTTTTTTAACAATTTTTTTTTTAAAAAAATGGTCTACTGTGCTCTAGGGCCCGAACTTCAAAAGCCAGGTGCGCCCTTAAGAACATTTTCGAAAATTTTGAAAAAATTTTGGTAATTTTTTTCATGAATCTTAATAAACTAAGGGGGCGTCCCGTGCAAAAATCCAACTTTTTGTTTTTAAGAACCACCCTAATATATATCGTATCAAATTTAAACTATAATGATTACTTACAATTAGTAGTATAACACTGTACGACACGATTTTGCACCCATGATCGGGACCAACAAATTCTGAAAGTAGAGGTAAAAAAAAGATATCCGTGTTGAAATACTTGCAAATAGTATCAGATAAAATGTGCGAAACATGAGGTAAATTGGTCCACGGGTTTAGAAGTTATGAAGAAATTTCTCAAATTTGAACGGTTTTACACGTTTTTATACCCTATTTTAAATGATGTAGCGTTGAAAATACGCTAACTTTTGAAAAACAATTTGGATGCTCCTAAAGTTTGGCATATATATTTGTTTTTTCCCTGGTCGGAATTGAATTTCGAGAAAATCGATCTAATGTTTCAGAAGTTATGATCAAAACCGTGAATTTCAAATAGGTTTCATCTTGAATTCCCTCTTTCAAAAAAACTTTAAATGCTCTTTAAAAAATATTGGTATGCCACAAAAATATTTTACAAAGTAATTTTATCCTCGAAAAAAAAATACACTCAAAAAAAATTTACATGCAAAAAAAGTACACTAAAAAATTTTACACTTAAAAAATTTTGGCCATTCAAATTGTCTATGATGGCAACAAAAAGAAGAAGTGTGCATTGCAAAAAGATTTTTTAAACGTTCCCAGTGATGCCACAATTTTCTTTAGAAGAACCAGAAAAGTTAAAAACGACTTGGCCGAATCCATGCGAACCCTCTATTAGCGCCTTTAAGTGAAAGTAATTTTTCTAACTTGAAAACAAAATTGTTAAAAGTTTTGACTCGATGTTTTTGATTTGAATTAAGAAACTCTTTTTAGAATTTTTGTTTAAAAAAAATTTTGAGTGTAATATTTTTTTGGGTGTAATTTTTTTTTTGGGTGTAGCATTTTTTGAACTATAATTTTTTTTCCGATTGTAAACATTTTTTTAGCGGTAAAATTACTTTGTAAAATATATTTGTGGCATACCAATATTTTAAAAGAGCATTTAGGATTTGTTTTGAGCTAGGGAATTCATGGTGAAACCAATCTGAAATTCACGATTTTGATTATAACTTCTGAAACCCTAAATCGATTTCCTCGAAATTCAATACCAAACTGGCCAGGTAAATAACAAAAATATATACCAAACTTAAGGAGCATCCAAATGTCTTTCAAAAGTTAGAGTATTTTGAAGCCTATATCACTAAATAGATGGTATAAAAACATGTAAAAAAACATCCTAATTTGAGAAATTTCTTCATAACTTTTAAACCCTTGTGCCGATCTTCTTCGTGTTTTGCACATTTTCTCTGACACTTTTACGAGTATTTCAGCAAAATTTAAGCTCTCACGATAAACTGTTGCGGGTGTAATACTCACTTCCCCAAGTGATTGAAACTCGAATATATCCAAAATAATAGTTTGCTTATAAAACGCAAAAACGAATTGATCTAGAAAAACTGGGAATCACGGGTATCTTTATTTTAGCACTACTTTCAGAATTTTTTGGTCCCGATCATAGGTGCAACCAAAAGTTGAATTTTGTCGTACAGTGTAATTGTCACTATAAAACAATATTGCAATGTTTCAAATACTATGTTTAGGAAACCGGATTATATTATAATAAACCTAATCCTCCCTTCACTTAATATTATTATTAAATGATATGTAAACAAAATCAAAATTGGATGCTTTAGATACAACATTTTTATAGGTTGTCCTTTTAAAATGTTTTCGGAACTTTTTTTATTTTTCTTTAAAAAAAACAATTTATTAAATATTTATCGATTTTTTATAAATTTAGCTTAGGTAAGTTTACCTGAGCTAATTTCCTCTATTCATTAATTATTTTAATGAACATTAACCGAACACTTAACCGAACACTTAACCGAACCCAAAAAGGATATAACAAACTTGACACGTTTTATATAAAACAGCCTGTCACATTTGTTAGAAAATGTCTAAACCCCGTATAAAGTTATCCCCACAGAAAGAATCAATCGGATAACTTTGAATCAAAATTTGATTGAAACTTATCCGATCAAGAAAATTGTCATACCACAATAAAAAAGTTAAAAAGCTCGTATTTTGTATATTTTTTCATTTAGTGAAGTCAAACAAAAATTAAAGCGGTAAAAAAATGTGGTATGGTGAAACATTGTAAAAAATATCAAAAAGAGTTTGGAAACTTTAAAATTTTATTGACTCAATTACATTTTGTTGATCAATAGATTAAAGTGATAGTTTAAGCCACACTCAAAGAAAATGCTTCTTCATATTGATGAAAAGTTACATCAATATGACGAAATGTTACATAATTTTTCGTCCAATGTAACTTGTCATCAATATGATGGAGCGGTGTCATCAGTAACATTTTTTTATTTGAAAAATAAGAAAAAAAAAATTTTTTTTTTGTTATTTGATTTTATTTAATTTGTTTTTATTTACAATTGTTTGTTATTTTCTAATTTAAAAAAACTTACATCTTTTTTTCGTATCCACCAAGATTTGAACGCCGGACCTCTTGTTCGTTGGACTTAGCCTCTAGCCACTTGGCTACAGAATATCAACAAATAATGACTCTAAAAAGCTGTTTTGTTTGTTGTGTGCTAAATATAACGCTAAAATTTGTGTGTAACTATGCTCTGTAAAGAGCTGTGAGAGAGAAAGAGAGGGAAAGAGACAATAATAAAATGTGTGTGTCTATAAACCCCCATAAGCAAATGTGTGTGTATGTATTTAACAAAAAATGTTGAGTCTTTACATATACACATTAGCAAACGTTTAACGTTATATAAATAAGTAGTGGTGCGAGATTTTCATCTATAAGTTAATAAGTCACACGCTTTCCTAACCGATTACACGATTTTAAATTGAAACAACGTGTTCAAGTGTCAAAATGAGACTAACTCTTTTATTTTAGTTTATTTGCATCTATGTCTTACATCTATTCTTAAAATTAACTGTTCGGAATGGCGTTGCCAAATTAATGATAAATTCAATTAGGGAATTCCGAAAGAGAAAATAAAATGTTACAATTCTTTTCATATCTTTTATAATGTTTTAATTTTATATTGGGTGTTAACTATTTAATAGTATTCCAAATTGATAGTATGTGTTAACTTATAGATAGCTGAACTAGCTAATGCGTCGACAATAAATACTATAACTTGGGACCCGTGGGTTCAAGTCCCAGCCAGGGCAGGATTTTTTTAAATTTTTTTTTTTTTTTATTTTTTTTTTTAATATATTTATTTAATAGTTTTCTTTATTTTAATATTAATTTATTTATTTAAAAAAAAAACATTTGAAAGGCATATTGATGACATGATGAAATGTATCATCACTTGTTTTTTAAATTTCGATGACAATTTTTATCATATTGAAGAAAAGCTTCATCAATATAAAGGAACTTGTCATCAAAATTGATTACACCAAGTGATGAAACCGTATCATCAATATGATGAAGCATTTTTCTTTGAGTGCAATAATGTGTTGTGTGCACTCATCCTAGTCGGGTGTTGCTGCGATATTTGTTTGGTTCTTTTGACGGTTGATTCGGTGTGAAATGTCCCATATGTATTTATAATATTAATTAAGAATGTATTTAAAGCATGTTTTTTTGTACCAAAGTGAATTTCTGTGTTTGTTAAAATTTATTTTATGACATTTACCAAAATGTGTTCCTTAAGGTTATTTTTGCCGTTTGTTGAAGACTTAAAATAGTAAATATCAAAAAAATTTTAACAAACGCATCCTATGTACTTTAGGGCTATAACTTTTTAACATACTATTTAGCAAATGTTAAAATGGCCATTAATAAATAATAGTTTGGTATGCAGATTTTTTTATGTTCTTGTATTTATTTATCGAAAATATGAAAATAGTTTTTTTTTTTTATCAATATAACAACCTGTCTTGAATAAGTATTTAAAATTTGTTAAGAAATTTGTTAAGAAAAAGTTAAGAAATTCGCTTTTTTACTATTACAGAAGTACAGTGATATAATGAGGTCAGAAGGTAATATTTTATGCTGTTGTAATTTCTTTATGATTTGTATTTTAATAAAATGTTACACTCAATAAAAAAATTACAAGAAAAGTTTGTATCTTTTTTTTGCTACCTCCTATTTGACAATAATTCCTTGTAATTTTACAAACTTTTTTACAAAATTTTGTAATTTCACAAGCTTTTTACAAATTAAATTGTAAATTTAAAATTTTTTTTGGCGCGATAAAACTTACAAGTAGGTTTCGTGACTTTACTAGATTTTTTGCTACCTCCTATTTTACAAGAAGTAAAAATGACGATCTTTTTTGCAATTTTACAAGCTTTTTACCAATAAAATTTTAAATTTACAACTTTCTTTGCACAATAAAGTATACAATGAATTCTAGTAGATTTACTAGATTTTTTTTGTAAAAAAAACTTGGAAATTTGTTAAATTACAAAAAAATTGTAAAATCACCAAAAAATGTAAATTTCGAAAATTTGTTGTTAAAAAACAAGGAACACTGTCAAATATTGGTAAAATGGGATTACGAGACTTTTTCTAGTAATTTGACAAGTTTTTTTTTGTGTGTAATACAATGTACAGGAGGCGTTTGAAATGTTTCTTAATATTAATTTCTATGTGTGGAGACATTTCTCGCAGGTGAATAGGAACAATTAAAAATAAAAAAAAATAATCTTTAAATATTTACTTATTCTTACAAATATAACTTTTGTAGATATTTACCGCCAACGTTCGTTCGTTTTAATATTCTTGTAAGCTCATTAGGGTGGAAGTTATTTTTCCACTTTGGAGTTTTGCTAGTTGCAAACAAAATTTTGTAGTATTTAGTTAAAAATATTTACGGTGAGAATTTGAAGAAAGTTTGACAATTTCTTGTTGTTCAAATTTTGATAAATCGATTTGAAATCGATAAGGTAAACAACCGTTTTAAATAATGAACCACATAAAATCTTATATACAAAAATTTGTTGCAACCCTAATATTAAGGTTAGTAAATCTCCTTGCTTTTTATTACTCAAATAGAAAATGTGCTAACTTGAGTGGAAACAAATTAAGGTACTTCTTGAAAAACGAAAACAGAAACCAAATGAAAAAGTTGAAATGTAGTAAAAATGGAGATTCACTGATAACACATTTAAAAGCGTAAAAAAAATGTAATATTATTTTTTGAATGACAGTAGATTCTCGACACAGATGCTTTGGAGTACTTGAAGTTTTTTTTAGCCAGAGTATAAAACAAATTTATTTAAATTTGTTTTACTTAAAAAAGGTGATAATTGAATACATTTAGACTTAAGCGAATTTCTACTATTTATGTGTTCATAGTGCTTATGATAACGTAAGCCTACGTGAAATGGAAAGTAATCTTTGTTATGTTGAAAGTGAATTATTTAATAGTAGTAATTTATATATTTTCTATGCTACGTTGTGGAGCTTAAATCAAATATTAAGGAAATAATTTCTTATGGTCTAGTCGGAATGACACGAAAGTGTACAGTTTCACAGCATAAGTTTAGCCGATGGAACTCAGAAATCTTTGAGGAGTTCCATAAAATATTTACAGAATCCAAAATGCAAATGGCTTACAACGGCTTCCATTAAACTCAATTGCCCCTGTGCAATTAGTAGAAAATTTATTGAGATTAAGAGTGAAAAGCACAGAAGCGAGCAAATTTTTTTTATTTACCACAAGGTTAGGTTTGGTTGTAAGTGGCTGCTGACGTTTTACGTCAACACACGTAGACTCTGAGGTCCATTGTGATACCACGGGATCGTAATAGGTTTTCCTACTAGTCCCTGTCGTTAAACCAGTTTGAGCTTCTTCCCAGCAAAAAAATTCGAAGTAGTTCAAAACGAAGTAGACTTAAACTACATAAAAAGTAGCAATTAGTGAATATTTTTTGTTGCAAAAAAAGTAGTTTAAAATAACATCCAAATATGTCAATAAGAAGGACAATAATATGGATTCCACTACTTTAGAACACTATAGTCGGAATGAGTTTTTTTTTTAATATTTTTCAAACGTAATGAAAAGAACATATTTATTTAAATTTATTTAATAGAGTTTTAGTCTAAACTATAGTTTTATATATAATTGAAAGGCAAAAAGTTAATATTTGATAGGTTACAATTCCAGGAATTAAAACATTTTTTTATTTTTAATTTGTTTAATCTTAAATTTGGTGTAAACTGATTTTGTTTTTTTACCATTTAACTACAGTATAGGGGGTACACTCACTTTGTCATTCCCCATAAAGAGAATCGTCGCCTAAAATGCAAAACAAAGTGCCAACACTTTTTTTAAAATCAAGTTATTGATTGTGATGCATTGTCCCCCTATAAAATTATCAAAATTTGATTTGCTAGTTGTAATACAATTCATTAACTGAAACCATTTCCAAAAATTCAGACCTATCCGATGAAAAATGACGGACTTATGAACAAAATTAAAAAAAATGTTTCACAACGTTTTTCGCTGCTACTTTAAAAAAGCAAAATGTGTTGGATTGTTGGTGACGATATATTATATTGATCAGTGATCGATTCTGAGAAGTTCTATGAACATCCCTCCGTCTGTCTGTATGTAACACGATGTAGTCCAAAATAAAACAGCTATCCACCAGACGTTTGGTACAAATATTTTTTATAGTCCTAGGTAGGTTAAAATCGGAACGGAGGGGAAAAGTTTCACCTTGGAGAAGCGAACCAACCTCTAAAACGCAATTTTTTAGCGATCATTGTTTTTTTTGTCAAGCAAATGAAACAATTTTATGTCGGATGAAGTATAAAGTCCTGAACTTGGACCAATTTTTTGAGGTACGAACACTTATTGATGCGACTGGTCCGCGACCTTACACGGTTAATTGCAATTGTTCTACTCATCACAAATCTGGTCTCCAAACTTTTCCATCACATCAAGTTTTTGGGAAAATTGATGTCAAAGTTAAAAAAAATCGCCGTTTTGTTAATTTTTGCCAAATCATAGCGGATGAACCCGATATGATAGCGACTTAAAAATAAGTCGAGGATAAAGCTTAAACATTGCTCTTAAGGATTCTGAACTCTTTTGGTCAGTCGCCTTAACCCCTAGGGCACCAATTATCTCTCAATGACGTCTTGTTCCCAAAAAAACGATTTTTGCCGCTACAAATCATATGAAAAAAACCTTATTCGAATGGAACGCCACCTTATAGTATAAGGCTTATAAACATGATTACAATTATTCTCCTGGTCAAAAATCCGGTATCCATACTTTTTAAGGGTAAAGCTCAAACATTGCTCTTAAAGACGTATAACTTAATTCATCAGTGCTTCAACCTTTGGAGCACCAATCTTTTAATAAAGTGTTTTCCCCCAAAAACTTTTTTTTGATATGACAGCATTGAAATACAATTGGTGCCCAAAAAGTTATGGCGACTGACCAAATGAGTTCTGCATCTTAAAGAGGAAAGTTTTAGCTTAATCCAAAACGGCGATTTTTTTGAACTTTGACCACAATTTTCTCAAAAACCAGATGTGATGGAAAAGTGTGGAGACCGGATTTTTGACCAGCAGAACTAATGTAATCAAGTGTATAAGGTCACGACCCAGTCGCATTTTCGATGTTTAGTAATGTTATTAGAACATTGGCATCGTCAGAATCGCTTACTAAATCTACTTCCTAATGAATTCTAAAAATACACTTTTTAAGTAGTGCAAAAATGCTCTTAAATAGTGATCTTAAAGATGTAATTAAACTTTACATACAAAAACTTAAACTATGACAACAGTATGAGTACTACTTTATATGTACTTAAAAAATGTAAAAAAAACTACTTATTTTGCGCGACACCGCCATGTTAAATTCACTAGAGTTTCAGCAAAGTTAGAACTACTTTAGCAGCAGTTGAACTACTTTTTATTAACATTTTAGTATGTTCTTTTTTTGCTGGGTTATGAAACTCCTTAGATGTTGAATTTTGACATCCGACAAATCAGAAAGATCGTACAGCTCCCTAGATCCCAGTGAAGCAAGTCGCTGACCAGAAAGTGCCGGGCAATGGCAAATAAAGTGTTCGATAGTTTCCAACTCCTCTTCATCCATGCAACTTCGGCAAAAGTCATTCGACGGCACATTTAACCGCTCCGCGTGCTTCCCTATAAGACAGTGTCCGGTAATTATAGAAACCACCGTCGAAATCTCTCCTCTTGGAAGCGATATCAGCTCACTTGTGCGCCCCTGATTAATTTACCACAAACATTAAAAAAAATTCTGCGAAGTTTGTACTATTAGCCAAACCATTGAATTATGATAATGTTTTGTTGTATAAATAGGTGTTCTTTCCAAAGAAAACTTTTTCTTGAAAAAATAACGCAATTTTAAATTGTCATTTGTCAAAAAAAAAGTTTTTGATGAAAAAAGTTTTTAATGAAATAAGATTATTGATAATAAAATATTTGATAAAAAAAAATTGTGCCAAAAAAAAAATATTGGTAAAAAAAGAAGTAAAAAAATTGTAGGTGATCAAGACCGACCATATAATACCCTAAACATGTGTTTCCCGGAAAATGGGTCCCAAGCTCATACATGTACCGATTGAATATGTGTTTTGGCAAATTTTTAATAAGTGTAAAAATAAATCATAAACCAAACTTGAGTGAAATAATAATAATCCGATTTGTTTAGGTTATTAAAGTTTTAATAAAATATTTTGTGTTGTTATGAAATTTGAGAGATTTGTGTGAATATCGGGAAGGTGGTTTGTATGGGGGCTACAAGAAGAACTTGTCCGATTCCTTAAAAATTCGGAATGGTTATTACTGAATACAAATACACATTTACCTGTCAAATTTTGAAAGGATATCTGTTATAATACGGTTGTTAGAGTCGTTTGATCCAAAATTAAAGCGGACCTTCTTTGAATGGAGGCTAGGTCTAAACATGGATCGATTTTTTCCAATTTCAATAGGCTTCGTCCTTAGGTCAAATGAAGATAAAGTTTTAAATGTCAGCTAAAGCGATTGATAATTGCGACCTGTATGTAAAAGCTTATTTTTTTAAATAAATTATGGAAATTCATACTTTTGTTGAAATCCGCCTTTTTTCAACACCAAAGTCCAAAAAAGTCCAAACGATATTGACAAACCTCGAATTACGATCTGTCTCTGACAATGTATTCTATTCAAGTTTTTGCGACCCTGTGCGACCGTTCATAAACTTTTGATCTAGAGGCAATAAACCAAAATATGACGTTTAGAAATGCCCTAAAATGGAACTTCAAAATTTTTTTTTATATTTTTGTTTCTATTGATTTCTAATAAAAAATGTCCCACTTTGACAACATTGGCGTGATAAGTGGTAATGGGCACGTGAGTGAATTTTGACTCACGTTGACTCACGCTCACGCATAATAAACATAATTTACTGAATCGTTTTTCTTTCTCACACTTACTATTTACATGAGTAAACAAAACCCCACTCACGTGTGGCCCACGCTCACTCGTAACTCAAGATTAACATTTAAAACACGAAAAAAATTGTAAAAACTGAATCAATACAATTAAATAATTTAGACTCACGAAAAGAATTGCACTCACTACGAATCACTCACGAAAAAAATTGTCTCACTCACTTATCACTCACGAACAAAAAATTTTAATCACGCTCACTTTCGATCACGCGTAATTCACGTGACCAGCGTCCATCTCTAGTGATAAACATTAAAGCTGGTAACGCATTTAAGCGGGCATATTTTGGCAATAGAATTTTTAATATTTTTTACGAAATTGTAAGCTCGTATGATTATTTGTACATTTAGGATGGCAAATGCTAATTGGAAATAAAAAAGTTCTCTCTCAAATGAGCCACTGAATATATGAACTTTTTGACGCATTTAAAAGAGAAATATTTTATTAAAATCTTCTAATAAAAGCAAAAAGAGGGGTGTACAAAAACTTATAAATGCAAACATTGTACATTTTAAAAGCTATGTCCTAAATTTTGGATCCGCCATTTTGATTTCAAAAAATCTGAGTTCATATTCGTGTTGTGCAATCATTTCCTAGTGATATTTTGAAACATTAATCAATAATTTAAATATCTTGTCCGCCATATTGGATCCGCTATTTTGAAAATTTGATTCTAAAATCATATTTTGACGCCATATTGGATCCGGCATTTTGAATTTAAAAAATCGGAGCTCATATTCGTAATTACCGACCATAAATACATCAAAAATGACTAATTTAAGTACAATTAGCTATGAATTACAAAAGCATATTCGCCATATTGGATCCGCCATTTTGAATTTCAAATCTTTAATTCCAAAATCAGTTTTAACATCCGAAAAACCATTAAAATCGTTTTTGGCCAAAAGAGACAACATATAAAAAATCTTAAATATAAATTTGTCGCCATATTGGATCCACCATTTTAAATATTAAAAGTCTGAGCTCATATTCGTTATTAACGACCCCAAATACATCGATAATGTTTATGTTAAACACAATAAACAAAAAATTAAAAAATCATGTCCGTCATTTTGGATCCGCCATTTTGAATTTTGAATTTTTTTTTCCAGAATCGTGATCAGCGATCCTTTAACACCCATATTCAATACTTTTTTGACATATAGGTTAAGCGGTCTATTTATGGCCAAAATTCAGGGATGCTGGCCAACAGTGGAATGGAGGGACGGACAGACGGACATCTCTAGAACGACTTAAAAAGTTATTCTGAGTCGATCGGTATAATTGAAAGTGGGTCTAGGACCAATATTTTGGGTAGTTACAAACATCAGCACAAAGTCATTATACCCTGTACCACAGAGTGGTGTAGGGCAGCGGTTACCAACCTTTTTGGCTCGCGTACCCCTAATTGCAAATTTTATCTGTCGCGTACCCCCAACGAGTTTTTTGTTTTCGTTAAAAAAACTGAACATAAAAATAATAGAGTTAATTTTGAAATGATTTAGGGAAGATTAAAAGGATTAAGGGGAGCTCAAAACAATGGTGGTATTATTTTGAAAAAATGTTCGCTCCTTGGGGTGGTTCAATGCATCTGAAAACGCGAATTTTGATCTGATTTTTCTGCAGAGCAAAAACGGCTGAAAATATTGCAAATCCGATTTCACCAGTCAATTCTACCCCAAAACACCAAAAAAAAATTAAAACAACGGAGTTTTTTGAACAGGGGGCGGAAATATAATGTTTTTAATTTTTTTTTTTTTATGTTTTTTTTTTTAATACGAGAGCAGACCAATACTTTCGTGACTTTTCGAATGAAACACCCTCGTATGGTAACAAAATTTCCACTCTATCACAACCCGTCACAAAAATGCCCAAAAACGAACTTTGACATTAATTTGCTCAAAAACCTGACATCATAGAAAAATTTGGGAACCATATTCGGAATCAGCATCGAATGGTTAATCGAAAACAAGTGGTCAGATCTCAAAATATCATCCCCAAATATCGAAAAATTGCTCTCTAAATTGCACAAAAATAAGTTTTTTGTGAACTTTGACCTCAACTTTCGTAAAAACCTGAAGCCAGATGCGGAACCAGCATGGAAATGTTAATCTTAAACGAATGTCCAAATTACTAAAATTTTGTGTACCCCCGCTGACAGTTTCGCGTACCCCCTAGTGGTACGCGTACCATAGGTTGGTAACCGCTGGTGTAGGGTATTAAAAAAACTTATGACAAAAATATTGATGAATAAAAAATATAGATGAAAAAAAATTGTTGAAAACAAATATTGATGAAAAAAATATTGATGAAAAAAATATTGATGAAAAAAAATATTGGTGAAAAAAAATATTGATAAAAAAAATATTGATGAAAAAAATTATTGATGAAAAAAAAAAAAAATATTGGTGAAAAAAAAAATTGATGAAAAAAAATTTATGAAAAAATTTTGATGAAAAAAAATATTGACGAAAAAAAAAAAATGAGTTAAAAAAATATTGATCAAAAAAACTATTGACGAAAAAAAATTTTATTAAAAATAATATTGATTAAAAAAATATATTGATGAAAAACAAAGTTGATAAAAAATAATTATGTTACGTTTTATTCAAACTTAAACTCAGTTTAATAATAGACGATGAAATGGAAATAACAGAAATTTTAAAGTCGGTGTTAAATATAAATTATTTTTTACAAGCCCAGATGATGATACTCAAAGAGTATCGAAATATCGGCAACAAATAAAATTTTTTTTTTCAATACTAGCCTCGAGCTTGAAATAAAATTATTTTTATTTATTATCTACTGTAATAATACCTTTTTCCTCTTCAAGTTCTTCATGTTTTACAGACAATGACTTTGACTGGTTGTTACTCTGATTACTCTAAGTTAGGGATGATAAATGAAGTTGTACTAACTTAACACAATACTAACTTAACCCCAAATTATATAAAATCAAATAATTTTATTTTACTGTTTAACCCCACATTATACATGTAAAACCAAATGTTTTTTATAAGCAAAAATTTAGTTATACATATTTACAACATAAACAGTGTTACCATATATTTTTTTGAAAAATCTTATTTTTTCTGAAAAAAAAATCTTTTTTTTGTAAAAAAAAACTTTTTTTTTGAAAAAGTTATTAAAATCATTAAAAAACCCCACAAATTGTATTTTAAATTCAATTTTAAAATAAAAAACAAGTTACAGTATAGCGTAGAATGAAAAAATAATATTAAATTTAGAAAAAAAAACATATTTCTGAGGTAATTTGAGCTTATTTAGAAATTAAATTTTTGTTTTTACCTTTCCAAAAATCTTTTTTTCAGAAAAAAAATCTTTTTAGCACCTCAAAAAACTTGCAAAAAAAGATAAATCTTGATATATGGCAACACTGAACATAAATTAAATGTTACAGACAAATTTTATTAAATTAAGTTTTTAAAAGTTATATGTTACAGAAAATTTTTATTTTTAGGTAGGTTATTTCTGAAACAACCCCTAGTAGAAAATCACAAACAAAAATTGTTGGTACAAAAAAAAATTATAATAAAAGAAATTTGTTTATGGAAATCTTTTAAAAAAAAAAAACTATATACATTGTAGATACATTTAATGGCAAAATTTTCTTAGGGTACCAAAAAAAGTACAATTGTACCAACTTTATCAACCCTGCTCAATTTGAATGATACCAACATGTTTGATTCGAACATTTAACTAACAACTGAAAGCAAATATTACCAGATTTGCTTCTGTGTTTATAGAAAACAATTTCATACACATTTTGTTTGTGCAATAAAGAATGGAAACATTAAATATGTATGTTTAAATGTAATTTTACTACAGTTATTACCGTTATGTGGATTTTCGATTGTTGTTTACATTGTATTGGTTCATAAGGGTAGCAGCACTTTGTTTTGCACACAACATGTCATAGATTTGAATAAAATAGTTAAAAGCATTATCCTTTAGAGCAACATAATTCATGGACACCAGTTGCAAACAAGTAAGCGTTCGGTAAACACCTCAAACTTCAATGGAACGGATATTTCTGTTGTAATTTAAAAAAAAATAAAAATAACGGTTTAAAATAATTTTAATATATTTATAAAAACAAAAAACAAGTTGTGCATTTAAGACATTATTATCTATAAATAAAAAAGAGAAATGATTTCAATACGAAAGTAAGAAAAATTATACATTAAATCGTCTTTTCCGAGTTTCCCCTTTTAATTAAAAAAGTGATCCCTCGTATACATATTGTAGTGTCTTGAATTTTATATAAACTCATTAAACGATGCGTATTGGAGAGCTGATTAAGGAATAGCAGAATAAAAGTTTTTTGAATTTAATTTTTAGGTAAGTCGGCTATTCGTACTGATTTTAACGGTGCATGTTCTAATTTTAAAGTCACGTGCACTGATCTAGAAAGCATGTACTGTTTTTTTTACCGTTTGAGTTAAAACACCTCAATACAACCGACGGTTGACCTCACCCCCTCAAAATTTAATGAAATTTATTGCTGAGTTTTTCTTTAAGAAAAAAGAGTGGGGGGGGGGGGGGGAATAAAGCCATAGGCACTAAGGATATGTGGCCTTTTTTCTCAATTCATTGGGAAATAAAGCCATATGGCCTTTTTAACACAATCGAGCAATAAAGTCATATTGATTTTGCAACCAAAGTGGAAATAAAGTCATATCAATTGAAAATGTGGAAATATATTTCCACATTAATCCTGCTTCCCAAAAAAAAAATATTTATCGAAGCCGCTAAATTAATTTATGGAGTTTGTAATCCCTAAGCCGAAGGCCGGCTGCCCAGAAAAACTTTTTTTGTGTAACTATCTTTAAATTAAAAACTCACCTATACCAGGAACCTCTGAACTCAGAGGGGCCATAGGCACCAGACCTCTAAATTCTAATTTCGGTTTTTTCCTTTTTTATTCTAAAGGGTGTGGCACATTATTTAGGAGGCTGGTGCCCTTAGGACCCTCTGAGCTCAGAGGTTCCTGGTATATATGGGTTTTTAATTAAAAGATAGTTATTCGGCCGGGCTTAGGGATTACAAAATCCATTCCTCTGACGCTAATGGACAGGAATCCCCACCATCTCCGCAAAATATAATTTTTGTTAGCAGGATTTTTAATTTAAAGATTGTTTAACAAAAAACTTTTCTGCATAGCCAGCCTTTGGCCGGGCTTAGGGATTAAAATCTCCATCCCTAAGACGCCTGTTGACAGGATCCCCCACACCAGGGGAGTATCCAGGATTTTATTTCGCAGGGGGCCCAAACATTTTTTAATTTTTTTTTTAACAAAAAATTTACATAACAGCACATATTTTTAAATTTGTTTACGATCGTCTGTTTCTAGAACTAAATGTAACTAAATCAGATTATCGGGGCATTAATGAAACCATTGCGGATTGTTTTGACAGCACTTTTTCACGAAAATCAGCTGTGAGATATTTTTCTTATAGAAAAATGTATCAGAAATTGAGTCTTCATTTTTTATATTTTTTTTTTATAGAAAAAGTCGCAGATTCTGAGACATTTTTCTTAGAAAAAAAGTCTAAGACATTTTTCTTATAGAAAAAGTCTCAGATTCTGCGACATTCTTTTTAGTTTTGATAGTAATAATAGTTTTGATCACATGATCAGTTATTTTTTATTTATTCTTTCTATTTATATACATACAACTCATTTTCTATAAATTCAACCTAACCGAGAACTGGTAACAATGACCGTCGTCTCGTTGTAGCGAAAAAAAAACCAAGGGTTCTGGTGGGAATCGAACCCACGACCCCCACGTTGAAAGGCTAGCACGCTACCAACTAGACTACGGGGGCCCCCATTCTTTTTATAGAAAAAGTCTCAGATTCTGCGACATTTTTTTTATAGAAAAAGTCTCAGATTCTGCTTCATTTTTCTTATAGAAAAAGCCTCAGATTCTGGGACATTTTTCTTATAGAAAGTCTCAGATTCTGGGAGATTTTTCTTATAGAAAATGTTTCAGATTCTAAGACATTTTTATACCCTCCACTCTAGTGATAGAGGGTATATATAAGTTTGTCATTTCGTTTGTACCACATCGAAATATTGGTCTAGGACCCCATTAAGTATATATATTCATGATCCTCGATCGATTTAAAGCAGTGTTGGCTACCGTTACCCTTTCAATACCGTTACCGATTAAAAACCCTTTAATATTGACTACCGTTACCGTTACCAATACCGAAATAAAAAATTTTAAATACCGTTACCGATAAAAAACCGTTACCTTTATTCGGATTTTTACCGGTATTATATCGGTTTTGTTTCGGTTGCATTAATATTACTTATTTAAAATTTTTGTGGATTAAAAACATATTAACATATCTTTAATGTACTTAAAATAAAAAAAACTAATTTTTGGTCATTGCCAATCCAACCAATGAATACATTCGCAATTAACTAAATTCGAATATCGGTCTTGGACCTCATAAAGATTTTATGTTATTGATCAGTGATCGATTGTAAGCAACGTTCGTCTTTCCGTCTGTAGAAGACACGATACGGTCCAAAATAAACCTGTTAGTCTGCTGGTACGAATACGTCTTATGGTCATAGGCTGGTTAAGTTCCGAAATGGGAAAACCGGACCAGATGAAAAAATTTCCCTCTGAAAAACTTACAAAACCCCAGAAAAACATATTTTATTTAATTTTTTTGTCTTTTTGCTTAAAATTAAATTAATTAAATATTTTTATGCCGTGTGAAGTTTATTGACTAAGATTTGACAATGCGATTTTTTTCGGTTCGAACCTTTTGGGGGCTTGGCTATATCAATAAAATTAAATATTGATAAAATTGTATTATTTACGCGTAAATATAAATTAAATTAATTTCTTAACATCTATGGCGAGAGGAAAGGTGTCCCTCCGATACCGCCCGTCCTCCGCCTTAAAAACATCCCCTGAAACATCCTTGTCAAGTTTTTTTATACCTGCCTATTTTTTTTAACAACAGGACAAACAATTTTGATCATTTTAACAGAGAAATCTGCTGATTTCAAATAAACAGTTCAGGCTGTTTATTTGAAATCAGCAGATTTCTCTATTAAAATCAGCAGATATTTCTGCTGTCTTGACTGTTTTATCAGCATATTTTATCTGGATTATCCAGACAGAAATTTAGCAAACCGCGTCAGCTATTATCAGCAAATTTCTCAAATGGCTCAAAATGCAGATTTCTCATATGGCTCAAAATTTTTTGCTAATTGCACAAAGGTGTTTCTACGAACATGAGTTCGCATTTGTTGAATTACAAAATTGCATGTGATAATTTAATTCTGAGTTAATTCATAGTATTTAGTACTAGTACAAATATAATTATGTATCGAAAATGTACAGAATTTAGCAGTTTCTTAATTTTTAAAATTTTTATTTTTATTTTTTACGAGTTTTTAACAAATTTGCGACTTGTTAACATTTTATTTATAATACCGGTACGTACCGGTATTGATGTTTCGGTAACGGTTTACCGTTACCGAAATAATCGGAAATACCGTTACCTTTACCGTTACCGATATAAAAAATATGTAATACCAATACCGTTACCGATACCGTTATTCGTTTCGGTTGCCAACCCTGATTTAAAGTCGATTTAGCGATGTCCGTCCGTCCGTCTGTCTGTCTGTCTGTCTGTCCGTAGAAAACACGCTAACTTTAGAAGGACTTTACAGAGGCTACTGAAGTTTGGCATATATGTTGGTCATTTACCTGGTCAGGTCGGTATTACAATCCAGCCAAATCGGTCCAATGGTTCAAACGTTATGAGCAAAAGAGTAAATTTCGGCAGGGGTGTTTCGCAAATCTAAGAGATAAAAAACACGATAACTTTCAAAAGACAATAATGAGACTGCTGAAGCTTAACATGTATATTTCGAGTTCCCTCGGTCTGTTTGGTATTAAATTTCAGCTCATACGGTCCGGTGGTTCAAAAGTTATAAGCAAAACCCATAATTTCAGATTAGTTTCATCTTAAATGCCACGTTTTTAAACAAGTTTAAAAAGCATTGGTGATAACTTAACAATGCTTTTTAAACTTGTTTAGCTTTAAAGCAATGCTTTTGAAACTTGTTTAGTTTTAAAAGCATTGGTAACTTAAAAATTGCACTCGAAAAAAACTATTGTACGCAACGGTGCACAGTGGTTTATTTTTAATAATTATGCTATATATACCTTATAGCTTACGTAACTGCGAATTTAAGCTTGGACGCTGCACAGTGGAAAATTTTGGTCATTTCCGGATCAAAAATCTGTAACTTTTGATTGGATCAATATTTTTGTATGCCGTCTTTTTTGTTGAATAGGTGAGACCTTAGGCTTTAATTTGTGCTTTTAATCATAAAAATCGACTGACGAGAACTAAAGTTGTGAAGGGTTAAAAATACATTTTCGATATTTTTGTTGAATTTTAGTATAAAAGTAAAATGTTAGGACAAGTTAAATAGGTATTTTTTATATTTTCTAATTATTTTCAATTGAATTTTGCAACAGATATTTATAATAAGTAATTTTGTAGATAAATTTTTCAGAAAAGGTCAACATTTAGCTCCGTAGACTTTTAAGGGCCAAATGTTGCAATTTTTAAAAAAATTAGCGGATTCATATAGATTTTCAATGGTGTCAAATATAAAATTTAACTGATATTTTATTGTAATACGACAAAAATAAGGAAGTTATAATAAAAAAATCGTATGAAGGTTGCCAAGATAAAAAATAGTGTTAAATTCGGCTGTTGCCAAATCTTTCCAGAACCCTCCAAAAAGTGAAAAAAATAAATTGTCTTTTTTTTGGGAAATGGAGTAAGGGGGGGGGGGTTTGTCGGCGGGGACTACCTCTACCTTTTTGCAATAAATGTCTACAAACTCATTAATTATAATACGCAAAAATAACACAATTTTAGCATTTATTGTTATAGCCACGCCTCCAAACGGGGGCGGACAAAAAAAATTCCGTTTCTCAGTCTCTTTGACAAGCGCAGGTTTTTTAATTCTTATAGTAAACAACATATTGTTCAATTGTTGAACAAATATGCTAAAAAATATGCAAAAAATGTTTTTTGGGGTTGTTTTTGTTTTTTTTTTAAGGGGAAATTGTTTAACCCGAGGTCCGATTTTGCCCATTTACAAACTTAGCCAGTTATAAGTAATTTTTTTTGTCAAACTTCCGGGGTCTAGCTCTTTTGGTTTGGACTACATCGTGCTTTCCTCAGACAGACGGACAGACATCGCTAGAATATCTTAAAATTGATCATGGATCAATGTTATATGTATTTTATGTGATCCTAGACCGATATTTCGTTGCGTTACACACGAAATGGCAAATTGAGTAGGGCATAATGAGCGAAAATAATTCATAATTAAATTTTTATTTATTTTTAATTTGAGAGTTCGTCAACATTTTTGCATGCCATTTGTTTAAAGGCACGAAAAGGCAGCTAGTTTTGATATATCTTTTAGATAATAAGTTTAACTTTAATTCTATGTTATAACTAGATTGGAGGAAAACGGCGCTAACAGTTAAAACCTAGTCAAAGTTGCGTAGGTTAGCAAAAAAATAATATATACTTCAAATGAAAAAAAGTCAATTCTGCTAACAATATATACAAAGCTCATAACAAAAATTGAATCTGGACAAGTTACCCTTTCCAACATGGTATTACAATCCCAAAAAAAATAATTAGAAATATTAAAAATACGCAGTTAAATATCGTATAATTTTATCTCCCCAAATCTTTAAAGTCGAAAGTTGTGTGTTCTGTCGCCATTTTCGAATACTTCTGTTGACATAATAACTATGATTTATGAAAATAATTATTGATTGACATCTTAGCTTTACGATAGAACTTGTTTTATGGTTAATTTCAAACATTTGCAAAAATCAATTATGAGATGCATTCACCTTATATAATCCACTGTGCGCTGGTCCCTACATGTCTAAAACTAGCACCACCAGGGGCCCATAGAACATATTTAATATACAAAAACTTTAAATGCTTTAAAATCACCAAATGCATATAAAAACAAGTAAGAAAATTATAGTCGGTCAAGACCGACCATATAATACCCTACACCAGAGTTTCCCGGAAAATGGGTCCCAAGTTCGAACATGGATTGATTAGATCAATATTTTGTCAAATCTTTAATAAGTGTTAAAAGCACTCACAAATCAAATTTGAGTGGATAGGCTTCTTTTTGTTGACAATAAACCGCTTCAATTGAATATCGGGCGAAATTTTCACATGGGACCTAAGTCCAAAAATGGTCCGATGATAATCAGATTTAATAAGGTTATTAAAGTACGCGTAACCCAGTTGGCAACGTCCTCGAGCCATCCTCAGTGACGGAGCGATGACATGTCAGAGTCATACCTGACATCCACAAGACATCTCTATGTACTGGGTTGAGGACAGTTTCATACAAATTTTCAAAATGTCCTCACTTAAAGTCAGCAGTGGTCAGGGCTGACCTTCTGGGGACATGTCACCTAAGACTTCTTTGGGGAAAAGTCTGACATAGGTCATGCGAAAATACAAAAAAATTTCGTATTTCCTTTAGTTTTTACTTTTATCCATTTTCCTTTATAAATTATCTTTTTTATATTATATATAACTTTTCGCCTTTTTTAGTCCCAACTGGATTTGAACCTGGAACCTCCAGTTTATTAGTCTCACACCTAACCACTTGTTCCAAACTTTATTTTTAAAATTGTTTGTCTATTTATTACTTTTATTCTACTTTTAAGAATTTGATTTTATTTTAATTAAGTCGATAATATTGCCATCTTTTTCTTGGAAATTAAAGAGTTGCCCAGATTTAAAATTCTAATTTAATATACTGCTATTCTGAAGACATTTCCTTTTAGACGTCTTAGAGGAATTGTCCACACTCTTAAAGCAAACATTCAGTGCTGACAATGTTAGGACATGTCATCAAGGATTGCCTATGATTTGTCAGAACCTGAAAACATTTCCTTAAGGAATCACTGTGGAAATTTCCTCAGTGACACATTTTCCAACTGGGAACATACACAAACAAAATTTTAATTAAATATTTTCTTTTTTCATGAAATTTGAAAGATTTATGTGAAAATCGGGAAGGTGGTTTGTATGGGGGCTACAAGAAGAACTGGTCCGATTTCTTTAAAATTCGGAATGGTGATTTGTGTGGATGAAACATGATTACCTGATAAATTTCGAAAAGATACCTTTTAAAATGCGATTATTAGAGTCATATGAGCCAAAACTAAAGAGGGCCTTTGTATGGGGGCTAGGTCTAAATATATACCGATTTTCTCAAATTTCAATAGGCTTCGTCCTTTGGCCAAAAGAGGCTTAAGTTTCAAATTTCAAGTCAATTGATTATAAATTAAGATCTGTATCGTGTTTACACCGTTTACATGGACAGACAGACGTACGGACATCGCTAAATCGACTCAAAAAGTGTTCTAAGTCGATCTGTATACTTAAAAGTGGGTCTAGGACCAATATTTTGGGTAGTTACAAACATCAGCACAAACTTATTATACCCTGTACCACAGTGTGGTACAGGGTATAACGAGGGTATAAACAGTGTGTTTGTATGGGGGCAACAAGAAGAACTGGTCCGATTTCTTTAAAATTCGGAATGATGTGTGGATGAAACATGATTCCCTGCCAAATTTTGAAACAATACATATTATAATGCGGTTATTAGAATCATTTGAGTCAAAACTAAAGGAAACCTTTGAATGGGGGCTAGGTCTAAATATGGACCGATTTTTTCCAATTTCAATAGGCTTCGTTCTTGGGCCAAAAGAGTCCTAAAGTTCAAATTTCAAGTCATTTGATTAAAAATTGCGACCTGTATCGTGTTTACACCGTTTACATGGAGAGACAGACGGACGGACAGACGGACAGACGGACATCTCTAAATCGACTCAAAAAGTGATTCTGAGTCGATCGGTATACTTAAAGGCTCTTTAGCTCTTTTTGCTTTATTATTTGTTGATCTGACAAATGTAAAAAATATGATTTTTTTTTTCAACAAAGAAATTCAACAAACACAAATACAATTTGTTTATCCAACAATTTTTTTTCTTTAACAAAGAGAAGGCGCCCCAGAAGGCAAGTTGGTAGCTATGAGTCTGGGGGTCGTGGATTCGATTCCCACCAGAGGCCTTGGTCTGTTTCGCTACAACGAGACGAAGGTCATTTTTACCAGTTCTCGGTTAGGTAAAATTAGTGTAAGATTTGTAATTATATGGTAATTCTTAATACTAAAATAAAAATTTAACAAAGAAATTTAACAAACACAGTAAGTATTTATTCAAATGATAAAAGAATTTTAAAATAAAATTACTTGACTGACAATGAGTTTGTTGAAAATAAAATCGAAGTTTTGTATTATGGACTAACAGGAGGCCGTTCTTACTAAATGGTTTGGCCAATATCATGTTTGGTTAATTTACAATTGATGTTCGTTGACTTAAATTTGACAAATTTTGAAATTGATAAAGTTTGATTTTTTTTCTGTGCGTAGACACTGCTAGATATTTGCTTGTTTAAATTACTTGAGTTTGTAGACTAAAATACCTGCTTTCTTTTCATGTTGATACATAAACATTATTAAATTCTTTAAATTTTTTTTAGTAAATATATAAGTATGTATCTCATATAAAGCATTATTAAAGTATTTTGTAATACAATTTTATTAGATTTTTGTGTTTTTAAGAAGACATTAACTTTAATAACCATTACTTTTAATATTACAAAATTCTATTAATATTTTTTTCGAAGTTATTTTTTTTTAATGGTTTCACGGTTATTCTCTAGGGGTTCTTTGAAAATAAAATAAGTTATTAAAAAAAATTTATAAAATTTTTAAATGGATAATTTTTTATATCAACTTTATATAGTTCATTAAATGGAAGAATGAGAATGAGTTTATTTACTTTTCCAAATTTGCTAATTTTGAAGTGCTTTAGACTTAAGAAGAGCGTGTTGAAAACTGTAAAGTAGCATTGAGTTAATTTAAAATAAGGAAACAAATTAAAGCCGATCAAAATAAATGTGTAAAAAAAAATAAATGTGTAAAAAATCGGAATGGAATGAAACCAAAAGCAAATGAAAGCTGAAAGTTTACATAACAAAACTCTCAAGGCTTTTTTTTTTTTTGTTCAGCGCTAGATTTTTCTTACACGCATTTAAAGTTCTTGTTTTTAAACCATTTAAAGTTTTTGTGAACTAAACATGTCCTACTTTGGGGGCCACTAGTGGTGCCCTTATTGCACATGTGGGGTCCAGCGTCTAAACTTAAGCTCGAAATTACGTCAACTATAACCGGTATGAATTTCGCTGCAATCGTTTCAGTACCTACACTGAAAAAAAAGCTTCGTGAAAATAATGAAAATTGACATAAGCTTAATGAAAAATGACTCACGTTTTCAACCGAAGACAGGTTTCATTTCATCAATGAAACTGATGTCATTAAAGTCCCATTCAATGAAAACTTACATAAAAATAATGAAAATATTCGTAGCACTTGTTTAAAATATTTAATGAAGTTTTTCATTAAATGTATGAAAGTATGCATTGATCAAATGTGGAATAGCAGTAGGTAATTCTATATTCGCATTCATTTAAACTAGTTTAATTATTCGTTTTCCCCATACAATTCATCTGTCAAAATTAAACATCGTTTAAATTTGACATTTAAATTGTATGGGGAAAACGAAAAATTAACAAGTTTAAAAAAATGCGAATATGGTATTACTAAGAAAAATTACAACACAAAATTGAAATTAATAAAAATCAGTTATATCAATTTTTGGTGAGTCACGTGTAACCGTCACGGAAACTATAATTTAAGTTACACTTTTACATTTTATTTATAGTTTTCACTTATTTTTTTTACACAGTCTGGGCTTAAGTCAAGTTTACGTCCACCCCTCCATTTGCAACTTTAAAGTCGATGCACAAAGTTTCATCTGATTTAAAGGGGTGAGAAAAACTTGACTTAAGCCACAAAATAAACAACACACTTTCACTTTTTTATATTTCACTCAGCTTTCTCTCACTATATCCTTGAATTTTATTACACAAGTAAAATCACAAAATAATATAAAACCACTCTAATTTTATACTTAATCAATTATACATTTTATTTTAAGTTTCACAAAAAAAAACTCGTGCCGTTTTGATCAGCTGTTTTTTTTTGTATCATTTTTCGCGCCAAAAACAGACTTAGTGTCTATTCACAATACAGCAGCAAGCAGCAGACAGCAAAATTTCCCCATGTATTTCGTTGTTTGCTATATGAACAATTTTGCTGTCTGCTGCTTTCTGCTGTATTCCAAATAGACACTAAACAGACTCGACTCGACAGGCGTAAAAAAAAACAACAATAAACAAAAAAAAAAAAAACAATAAACAAAATTTAATGACATTTTTTAATGAAATTATGAAATCTAATGAAGCAAATTTTATGAAATTTGTTCCCAATATGCATGATATTTAATAAAGCTTACGAATTCCTTCATTGGTTAAATGAAAACAAAATAATGAATCCATTTCATTTATATCACGAAGGTTTTTTTCCAGTGTACTAACTATATAACCAAATTGTTAAAAATAAACCACGGTGCACCGTTGCTTATGATTGTTATTTAAAACCAATTACAAAATTAAGTATACGCCCAAGGTAAATTTATAAAAGGTATTTTCCATTAATCTAACTTTTCCTTCATAGTAAGTTTTTTGACAAATTTTAAACAATAAAATTTACGATTTTTCAAAACGAAATAAAAATATTTTGTTCGGCATAAATGACTTGAGTTCGCACTACATTGTTTGTGCTTAAAAATATTTGATTTTTTTTTTTAATTTGTGTCTTGGAAAATAAAACGATTTCGTTTGAGTTTCAATATTTTTTTATAATTTAGTTTTTTTCTAAAATTTTAAATGCTTAAAAAGGTTTTGAATTGGTTAATCTGTGCACTGAACATTTAAGTCGATTTTGCCGACTAAAATGATTTTGAAAGAAAATTGTTTTCATTTACGCCACTAACCTAATCTACCTTGTATACGCCTTATAGAGTTTTCAAGCAAATATTATTATAATTACAATAAAAGTTCACCAACTTTAAATCCGTTTATAAAATATCTAGCTCTGAACTAAAAAAACCCTTGAGTGTTTTTTTTTTGCAGTAAGTAGTATTTTATTAATACTTTTGAAAATTACATATCATTTAATAACTTTACAGAAATTTAACTCTGCTATATATTAAAATTTTTAATAAAAAATGATAATTTTTTTCTAAATGTATTGTTTTTAGTTTCGTTTTTCACATCAATTGGCATCTTGTTGTAAATGCTTAGTCCTTTATAAAATAGCGATCTTTGCATCGCGCTGGTGTTTTGTTTTGTTATAGAATATGTCAACTTTCATTTGGCTTTCTCTTTATCCCATTCTAATTTTGGTTGTTGCAGTGTGTTATTATCTATCTATCACTTTATTTTACAAAAATCATTAGGTTTGAAAACATAAAAAAAATCTTAAAAGTGTCCGATTTGTAATGGAATGTCGCATTTATAAAAACCTAGTCAGAAACCAATAAGAAACAATACTACACACAAAAAAAAAACTTTGTCAAATTACTAGGAAAAGTCTCGTAATCCCATTTTACCAATATTTGATAGATTTCCTTCTTTTTTTAACAAATCGAAATTAAAATTTTTTTTTTTGTAATTTTACATTTTTTTTTTTTTGTAATTTTGCAAATTTTCATGATAATTTTACAAAAAAAATCTAGTAAATTCACGAGAACTCCTTGTAATTTTAATTGCGCAAAAAAACTGTAAATTTACAATTTTATTGGTAAAAAGCTTGTCAAATTAAAAAATTTTTGGTAAAAAGCTTGTAAAATTACTAGGAATTCTCGTAAAATATTAGGTAGCAAAAAATATAGTAAAATTACGAATCCTCTTTGTAAATTTTATCGTGTCAAAAAAATTGTAAATTTACAATTTTATTGGTAAAAACCTTGTAAAATTACAAAATTATTGGTAAAAATCTTTGAAAATTACTAGGAATTTTCGTCAAATAGCATGTAGCATTTAACGAAACTAAAAAAAATGCGTTATTATTTTTTTTTAGAATTAATCTAAGCAGGCTTTCAAGGTCATTCAAATGTAAATAAAAGACTATTTATTCATTATTTCATCCTACGTTTCGTTGGGATTTTCCAACTTCTTCTGGGATTTTAGATTTTTTAAATATTTAATCCTTTCGTAAATTTACATTTGAAAATAAAAAACACACACGTTTTACACAACATAAAACACGAAATTGTTTAAAAATAATTAGAAATAAATCACAATTTAATTAAATATCACAGTTTTTTAACTTTAATCCTAATTATATCACAGTTGAACTACTACTGATGCGTTTTTGGTTTTTAAATTTTTCAAAAACTGGGCTTCGGAGGCTTGGTCAAATATTGGAAAAATTGTAAAATTTGTATCGAGTGGCCTTAATTAAATATTTATCAAATTAAAACGGAATGCAACACAATCTCAAAAATTTACATTCTTTTATAGTTTTGTATGGGCTATCAATTAAAGTTTTTTTTTTTGAAATTTTTCAGAATTTTTAAAAAAAGTCAATTTATCAAAAATCCGGCCACTTTTTTTTACTTTTTTTTTAAGTTTAAATGTTTGTCTCTTAATATTAAACTTTATAACAATTTTGTAATATGCTAGTATTTTCTTGTTTCAACATAGCGAATGAGTATTAAATATTTGTATAAATGTTACTTATACGCTATGTTGAAACAAGAAAATACAAGCAAATTACTAAATTGTTATGAAATTCAAAATTCAAATGCGATTTTCTAAAAAAAAATGAAAACACGTGTCTGAATTTTATTGTGTGGATAGACAAACATCTAAACTTAAAAAATAAAAAAAAAACAATAGTGGCCGGATTTTTTTATAAATTGACTTTTTTAAAAAATGGAAAATTTCAAAACGGGTTTTGAAAATTAAAAAAAAAAAAAAAATAGTCGATAGGCCATACAAAACTATACAAGAATATACATTTTTGAGATTGTTGTGCTTTCCGCTTTAATTTGATAAATATTTAAACAAAGCAACTTGACACAAATTTGTCAATTTTTCCAATATTTGACCACGCCTCCCTCCTAAGCCCAGTTTTTGAAAAATTGAAAAACCAACAACGCAATTTTCTTAGTTACATATACACTCAAATAATTATGTAGGTAAATTCCAGTGAATATTCACTTAAAACAAATGAAATTTTATTTACAAACCATTCCACTGTTTTTTCATTTAAAATAAAAACATGTTACAGTCAATTTTTAATCTTAATTTAATGACTAACCAAAACATTTAAAAACTACTGAATATTTACTTATTTTCTATTGAAAAACAGTAAATCTATAGAAGAAATTTTTGACTGCCAAAGTGAATGTAACAGAAAATTCAGTTTTGAGACAGTGAATTATTTTTTTAAACTACATAAATAGTCGAAACAAGAAATCCTTAATAAAATTAATAATTTTTTTTTAAATAACTTTACTGATTACTTTTTAAAATAACCTACAAACAGTTAATGACAAAAATTTTTTAGTGTAGGACTATTCATGCAACCTATTCAGAAATTCACGGGACATATGTTTTTCTGTAGCGGGACATTTGGTGTGGAATGCCTCACATGTACTCTCATCAGAGTACAAACATTTTTAAAATTAAGATTTAAATTTCAATACTTGCACTCAAAATATTTTGTAGGCAAAAACAAATGAAAAACACATTTAAAACCAGTGAATAAACAATTGAAAACCATCCCAGTAATTATTCATTTGTTTTAACAAACATCAACATTTATTTTTTACTGTTGACAAAATTTTCTAAAATAAATAAAATTAAACATTAAAAAAATTACGCTTTTTTTCATTCTTTTTTACCAACATATTCGAAAAAAAATAACCTACGAAAACATTAAAAATTAATGATAGTTCTGTTATTTTTCCAACAAATTCCAAAAAAATAACCTACGAAAATATTAAAAATTAATGATTTCGTAGGTTATTTTTTACAATTTTCTATTGAAATACTTTTTTTTTAATTTTTAATGAAATTTTGGGGAATTGATCCCGCAATCAACTACATTCTGGCCAGACACTCTACCCATCGTGCCAAAGTCACTTGATACAAACATGTTTTTATATTTCTATAAATAATTTTTTGATTTTTTTTTTTCTACAAAAAAATAACTGACTTGTGTTGGTAAAAACTAATGATATATCATTAAAAAATACCAACAATTAAAAAAAAAATTACTTACACAAATCATTAAAAATTTAAAGAATTATCACTTACAGAACAAAAATAAATGACTTTAAAAATTAAATGGTAATGAAAGTCTTTATTTTTTAGTGTGTTATTTTTGAAACAAAGGACAAAAGTAGTCATTAATAAAAACTGAACGTCAAAAAAAGTGTTTTCTTTAAAAAACGACTAAACGGAAAACTTTTTAAATAAACTACAAACTGTTAATGACGTAATTTTTTGAGTGTATATTAGGACACTTTTAAAATTTTTTTAGAATTTTTTTCAAAGTATATAAGTAAACAACAAAAAAAAAAAAAAACATAAAATTTGCACCATTTTCGTACACACCCAGCAAAATTTTCGGTTGCAAAGAACCGATTGAGGAACAACTTATACTTCCCTAGAACCTGTTCTAATTCTTGTGCAACACCGATTCTTTTTACAAAAGCAACAGGTGTTTGTAAGCAAAATTGGAACACATTTTTGTTCTTTGGAACCGATTATAGAAGTTAAATTTAGAACAGAAATGAGAATTAAAGAAATATTTTGAATTGCATTAATTTATTAAAAAAAGATAAAGATAATCCTATATGACATAGTATATTAATTTTTTTTAACACACATACATCCTTTATCGCCTCCAACATTGCATTTTGGGCCTTGCAATAAAGATACAACAGAACATGAATTTTCTGCAAACAAAAATTAAAATCATTATATTATTAGTATTTGTCCCGACCCAGACAATCAAAATTTAATTTACTTACCTTCGTATCAACAATTTTCAAGATAATATCCTGATATTTTCATAGAATTTCGTGTTTTTCTTGGTGAACACAAAAAAAAATTATAATTATTTTTTAATTTTTTTGACACATAATTTTTTTTTAATTCCTGAGAACCAAAATGTAATGAAACTTTGATTTCAGAGAATAAGCTTCACAATAATTTTCACTTAACTTGTTCTGAATAATTAAAGTGTAATAGTGTACGGTTACCGAAGAACCTGTTCTAGAACAAGTGTTGTCAGAATCGGTTCTGAAAAATTTTCCTGGGCACAAAAAAGGGGGAAAAAGTTGCATCAACTGGTTGAACAACTTGGTTAATCAACTGGCAGTCAGTTACAACGATCAAATTCAGTTGTGACTACCAATATTTAACTGTGACGACATATATTCAAATGTTCTAAGCGATGTTTTTTTTTTGCAATAACTGACTTTCAGATACAAATCCACAAATTCGTTTTCTGAGTGTAAAGTAACACTCTACGTAGTTTTGAAAATTCGGTTTCTAAAAAAAAGTTTTCAGGGAGTCCGATTATAATTGGAATGCTCCATTTCTTATATAAATTCATAAAACCATATGAAACAATACTAACGGCAACAATAACATTTTTCCTTATATTATACGTTGTGTATTTATCATCGTCAATTATTGCACTGTTAGTAAAAATGTCTTTTGACATATAGTTCCCCTTCTGAAGAAATACTAATAATTTCGTTTTAGATAAGAACTAGATTTTGTTAAATAACCTTGAACAAATTAATATCCAACACAATAATCCTATTACATGTGTTTTAACATTCATACTCGTATAATGCTTGTGTTAATATATCCCAGCAAAACTTTGGTAATGGGTAGTGATTATATAACACATTACCAGGTAATGTATATACCTTATTTGTAGCATTATTTTAGGATGTCTTACCAAACATTTGTTCCACAACGTATTATTTTCAAGTGAAAAATAATGCATTACTAATAATTTGCTACGTAATGCATGATTATTGGAAAAAATGTATTTCATATTTATTATTTCTACACATTAAATCATTGATGACTTATATTTGGTTACATTATGTATTATTTGAAAGTTTGAAATAATGCATTATTTATAATTGGATGCATAATGCATTACAATAATATAAAAAATAATTATTTTATTATAAAATGCATAAGTTTAAACTAGAGATGGGCTCACGACAGGAAATTTCTAACGACACACACTCACGAGCATATTTTATCTACTTACACTCACTTACAATCACGTGAGTAACCCAGCAAAACTTAGATTATCAAATAAGGTATAAAATAAGGTATAGGATCTCTTATTTTATACATTGCAGCATTGATGATTTTAACAGGCGATGAGACTCAAAGTAATGCATCCACATTATCACAAAGAATACCAGTAAGGTATAAAATAAGTCATAAATTTATAACGAAGAATACGAGTAATGTGTAAAATATATGATATTTTATAGGTTACGAGAAATGAAATAATATAGCATACCAGAAGATAATATATAAGGTGTTACGAGTAGTGAAAAAGTAATTTTGTATTAAATTTACTCACGTGATTGTAAGTGAGTGTAAGTAGATAAAATATGCTCGTGAGTGTGTGTCATTAGAAATTTCCTGTCGTGAGCCAGTTTAAACTTATGCATTTTTTTATAAAATAATTATTTTTTGTGTTATTGTAATGCATTATGCATCCAATTATAAATAATACATTATTCCAAACTTTCAAATAATACATAATGTAACCAAATATAAGTCATTCATGATTTAATGTTTAGAAATAATAAATATGAAATAAATTTTTTTCCAATAATCATGCATTACGTAGCAAATTATTAGTAATGCATTATTTTTCATTTGAAAATAATACGTTGTGGAACAAATGTTTGGTAAGTCATCATAAAATAATGCTACAAATAAGTTATATACATTACCTGGTAATGTGTTATATAATCACTACCCATTACCAAAGTTTTGCTGGGAAATTTAATACAAAATTACTTTTTCACTTCTCGTAACACCTTATATATTATCTTCTGGTATGCTATATTATTTCATTTCTTGTAACCTATAAAATATCATATATTTTACACCTTACTCGTATTCTTCGTTATAAATTTATGACTTATTTTATACCTTACTGGTATTCTTTGTGATAATGTGGATGCATTACTTTGAGTCTCATCGCCTGTTAAAATTATCAATGCTGCAATGTATAAAATAAGAGATCCTATACCTTATTTTATACCTTATTTGGTAATCTAAGTTTTGCTGGGATATATCAAATTTGCACATTTTCAAGTCCAATTTTCTTATATTGTTGGGAAATTTTAAAAGAACCGACTATTGTCCTTCAATACATAAACACAATCACATTCAAGCCTTCAGTACATAAATACACTCCGATTAGATACTCTCATTAAAAGTGTATGTTCTCGTAATGTTCGAGGCGGCAAAAATTTTGATGTTGTTTTTAAATAAAAATAAAAATGCTGATTAATTTTAATTGAAAAATAAAAATTGTTTTAGTCGACCTTTAGGATATTATATTTTGAGCAGGTTTTTGTAGCTCGAGGTCATTATTTCCTTTACTAATAATTTTCTTGAAAATTATTTTACGAGAGTATTATAGTTTCAATGAGTAAAGGAAATAATCCCAGCAAAACTTAGATTACCAAATAAGGTATAAAATAAGGTATAGGATCTCTTATTTTATACATTGCAGCATTGATGATTTTAACAGGCGATGAGACTCAAAGTAATGCATCCACATTATCACAAAGAATACCAGTAAGGTATAAAATAAGTCATAAATTTATAACGAAGAATACGAGTAAGGTGTAAAATATGTGATATTTTATAGGTTACGAGAAACGAAATAATATAGCATACCAGAAGATAATATATAAGGTGTTACGAGTAGTGAAAAAGTAATTTTGTATTAAATTTACTCACGTGATTGTAAGTGAGTGTAAGTAGATAAAATATGCTCGTGAGTGTATGTCGTTAGAAATTTTTTTGTCGTGAGCCCATCTCTAGTTTAAACTTATGCATTTTTTTATAAAATAATTATTTTTTATGTTGTTGTAATGCATTATGCATTTAATTCTAAATAATGCATTATTTCAAACTTTTAAATAATACATAATGTAACCAAATATAAATCATCCATGATATAATGTTTAGAAATAATAAATATGAAATACATTTTTCCAATAATCATGCATTACGTAGCAAATTATTAGTAATGCATTTTTTTCACTTTAAAATAATACGTTGTGGAACAAGTGTTTGGTAAGACATCCTAAAATAATGCTACAAATAAGGTATATACCTTACCTGGTAATGTGTTATATAATCACTACCCATTACCAAAGTTTTGCTGGGATGACCTCGAGCTAGAATAGACCTACTCAAAATATAAAAAAAATATAACAATATTGCAAAAAATGTCATTTCTTATAAATTAATAAAATTTACAAACCAAAAAATTGCTTAAAAAATTTAGTACGACAACATTTTTTGTAAAATTACATGTCCTTTAAAATATGTTGAAATATAATGGTCACAATATTCGATGTAATTGATAAAATCCCAAAAATATAAATAATTGAGAATTGAATAAAAATAATTAAAAAAAAAAAAAATCAAATGTGCTAAAACTGCTCCAATTAAATAAGAACATTTTCGTGTTTTATATAAAAAAAAAAAATTAAAAATTTAAAATCACTAAAATCCAATTGTAAAATTTAAGATAAATTTAATAACAACACATTTTACTAATACTTCACTAACACATATTTTGTCAGTGTGTGTTTACACTGATTCTAATATTACATTAACAGAAATTAATTTATGTTTCATTTGATTTCAGGAAAGCCATCAAAATGTCTTACACTCACGCATTGTTGTATTGGCGGTTATAAATGAGAGAAACCAAATTGAGTCTGAAACGCTGTAAGAAATCACATACATAGGCAAGTGTGTGTTGTGTGTATGTGTGCCTATTGTTAAGATTATTTCATATGAATTGGATTTTTAGCAAAATAAAAGTTATACAGTCAGTCAGACTTTTGTTCAAACAAATCACTACCTACTATATCAAGCTATTATTGGGAAACAAAGCAAAAACATTATAAGGTGACTTTAAAAACATCGTTGTCATACATTGTGATACATAAATAAAGACATAAAACGTTGTTAATACAAAGGAATGGATGAATTCCCAGTCATAAAAACACCCACTGACGATATATTGGAGGAGGAGGAATTTGGTAAGAATATGTTGCAAAAAAAAAAGAACATAAAATTCAAAAAACAAAAAAAGTGCTAGCTATTTTTGCTCTGTAAATTATAACCTCGTTAACGCCATGTTAATAAAAAAAAATTCAAATTCCAACTAAACCCTAAAAAATTTCACGTGCTCAAGAGAAGCATAAAATATTTTTGTACTTATACTTTTATAGCCTGAAAAGAAATTGTTTCTCTGTGATTTTTTTTCGACTCGAAAGTTATTTTATTATTACACACATAGTTTTTTGTTTTAAATATATGCTTTCGGTGCGTATGATTAACAAATACTTTTTGTTTAAATTAGTTAATACGTATACGCTACATTGTACATAATACCGGCATTTATTTGTATGGGAAATATTTTTTTCTTTTTAATTTTAAAATCCTTTTAACACTTATGTGGTATTAAATTGAGGCTATTCGGATAACATTAGACTATAGTGCCCGCCGATCAAAGATTTGAATTTTTAAAAATTAAAACAAATTTACAAAAATATATGTCTTACTACATAAAATTTTAATTTATTAACTGATTGAAGATTTATTGATGTTCGGAAGAAAAATATTAAAAATTTTTGTAAATTTTAACAAATTTAAAAAACAAAAAAATAATTTGGCTTAACCGAATCCTTGAAAATCTTCACAATGCCGAAAACACCCTATTTTAGTGATTTTTTTTTTAACGTAATGTAATAAAATTGTTCAAAAATTCTAACTAGAAATTTTTTCTATTGGTTCAAAAGTTATACGCAAAAGACTAAATTTCGGCAAGGGGTTTTTCGCGAATTTACGAGATAAAAATTCTGAGGCTAATTAAGCTTGGCATATATGTTTGTTATTCCCCTGGCCTAGTTAGTATTGAGTTTCAGAAAAATCGGTCTAGAGGTTCAAAAATTTATTAGAAACAAGTAAGAAAGCCATATTCGGCTGTGCCGAATCTTTAAATACCCTCCACAATGTTAACCAATGCACAAGACGCAGACGACTTTTCTTGACCAAAATTGATTTTATAGAAAATCATAAACACTTACAAACAACAGAAAACATATTTTGTTTTTGTATACACTTATTTACCGTTCAAAAGCAAATTTAGATAAAAATAAAATAAAACGTATTTTTTTAAATTTTTTCAATTATTTTTTGAGTTTAAATATAAAAAAATTCTTATAATAGGTATATTCGATTACCTAAATTTCTTACTATTTTTTACTACAACTGGAAAGTCTTGATTACTTTTTGTATTGAAAAATTCCAGCTGTAGTAAAATGAGTAAAAATTAGTAGATTGTAGTAAAGTAATCGAATTGACCTAATACTCTACATGGAAAACAAAAAAAATTATAACAATTTTAAACACAAAACCTATTTCAAACCAGAAATTTTTCCAGTTTTGTAATTTTGGCCAAGAAAAGCGATGACCGGAACCATAGTGCAATGTAAATATTTAAAAAACAAAAAAAAATAAATTTTATAAGTATGAAAATTTTATAAAAGCAACCACGTGTATGACACATACTACGTATTTTTTACTTCTATTGATACAAATAACTACTAACAAGCCAAATAAGCATCAACAACTACAAAATGGCGCGCAGCCACGTCATATCATGGAGGTTTATATTGAAACTCATCTCAATTGCTCATAGCTTCTTAACCCATTGACCGATTTTGCCATAATTGTTACCAAAATGACCAGCAAAATGTTGAGAACAATAAAATATGAACCTATTTAAAATTTTATTTGAATATGTCAACCATGAGCCAAGATAAATCATTTTAAAATTTTAGGTTAAATTTCTGGTGCCTCTCCCCATTGTGCGATTCCGCCCAAATTGTTTGTGGGTGTTCGGAATGATAAAATTACATAAAATTCCAAGTTTCGTTTTCATTCATTCAACAGGTGTCAAGTTATAGCATTTTTTTGTGTAAAATTCACCATTATTTTTGAGGTATCTTTACATTTTCACTCATATCTTTTAAAATATTTAACCGATTTCAAAAAAAAAAAATACATCAGTTTCTGCCTAGGAGAGTTACTCAACTTTTGGTACCCCAAGCGTTTAAATCGGTTCCGGATTATTGCCAAAAACGTGATTTCAACAGACAGACAGACGGACGGACAGACAGAAAGACGGACATCGCTAGATCGACTTAAAATCGATCAAGGATCATGAATATATATACTTTATGGGGTCCTAAACCAATATTTCAATGTGTTACATACGGAATGACAAACTTATATATACTAGGGCTGTCAAACGGGATCGGTTTTTTAAAATCCCGGGATTCGGGATTTGAAAATCGAAATCCCGGGATCCCGGGATTTTTCGGGATCACGGGATTTTTCGGGATCCCGGGATTTTTCGGGATTCCGGGATTTTTCAGGATTAAATTAAAAGTAAAAAAATAGTAGACTCTTTATTTTTCAATTTTATTGTGCATATGGGTCTATTTCGCTACAACGAAATTATTAAAACAAATATTTCTAATTATTCTGATTGTTTTTTAAAGGCAATTAAAAAATTAAGTATACGCCACTTATGCAGTTTCAAGTAATTATTATTATTAAATATTTAGCAATGAACTAAAAAACCTTGAGGGGTTTGTTATGGAAATTAACAACTTTTATTTGCTTTTGGTTTCATCCCATTCCAATTTTGGTTGTTGCACTGTATAATTTTAACTCTAATTTAAAGAAAATTTAAAATAATAAAACCATTTAAGGGAGAAAAGTAATAATATATAACATTAGACTTTCATTTTTTTTGTATAAAAAAGTTGTTTCTTCCAATTTTGAACGTCCGGAAAAATTTTTATTCTCTAACTCCTAAAACTTATATGGTACAAATTTGAGGCCAATCGAATTAAATTTACCCGTGGCGCCCTTCGATCAAAGTTTCGGTTTTTTTAGAAAATTTTCGCCAAAACCTGCAAACTTTGGTCAAAGGGCTTCGTGACTGTGGTTTAATGGTTAGGGCGTTGGACTTTTATTCAGCTAGCCTGGGTAGAATTCTCAGCTCAGCCAAATTCGTGGCCAGCTACGTTGAAAATTTAAAAATCTTTTAGTTTTAATTTGTTTATGTAAATGTAACAATAATTGAACAAAGTTGTATTTTTAAAAATAAATTCTCATACATTTTTAATATATCAAAAATCCCGGGATTTGAGCTTAAAAATCCCGGGATTCGGGATCCAATTTATGACAAAAATCCCGGGATTTCGGGATTCGGGATTTCGGGATTGACAGCCCTAATATATACCCTCTATCACTAGAGTGGAGGGTATAAAAACCGTGATTTTCATCTTCGTTTCACCCTAAATACACTTGTTGAAACCTCGTTAAACAAGTTTTAAAAACATGGTAGGTCACAAAAATAATTTTCAACGTATTTTTGTCACTTAAAAATATTTTTACACTACAACAAAAAACGCTAAAAAAAAATTAAATTAAAAAAAAAAATTTGTCATTTATTTTACAAAAATGACTAAAAAAAGTTTTTTATTCAAAATAAAATATTTCTAATCAAATTTGTTAAATTTATTCACGCTAGAAAATAAATTTACTATAGGGTGATGCCATGTCAAACCGCACAGAAAAATGTGATTTTCGGATTTGTCACCTCCGATTTTAATGAAATTCGCAAAAAATATTTCACATGCGTTGTTTTCATAAAATGGTTACCTAACAGGCTCCAAAAATTTTTAGTTTTCGAAATATGGCGTCTTGAAAATTGGCAAAAACGTCAAATTTTCAATAAGGTGCACATACAAAGTCACCCATAACTTTAAAACTATAAAACCCACAATTACCAAATAGGTACCATTTGAAAGCTGAAAGGATTACCTTAAAAGTGACATGCGCAATTTTTTCTTGTAATGAAAGGTCAAAGGTCATATTTCAATGTCTAATGTTCAATGACCTATATCTCAAAATCCGATATTTTTAAAATTCTCAAAAAAATATATGATAACAATCAAGTCTTTCCTTACATTTGTATCAAAATTTCAGGGTGGACACTCATATGGTTCCAAAGTTACAGAAGAAAACGTACTAGAATGCAAGGTTTTTTCTACGAGTTCATATAAAAACAAGTAAGAAAATTATAGTCGGTCAAGACCGACCATATAATACCCTACACCAGAGTTTCCCGGACCATGGGTCCCAAGTTCAAACATGGACTGATTTGATCTATATTTTGTCAAATCTTTAATAAGTGTAAAAAGCAATCACTAATCAAATTTGAGTGGAATAGGCTTCTTTTTGTTGACAATAAATCGCTTCAACTGAATATCGGGCGAAATTTCCACATGGGACCTAAGTCCAAAATGGTCCGATGATAATTAGATTTGATATGGTTATTAAAGTACGCGTTTAACATACACAAACAGAATTTTAATTAAATATTTTCTATTTTCATGAAAATTGAGAGATTTATGTGAAAATCGGGAAGGTGGTTTGTATGGGGGCTACTAGAAGAACTGGTTCGATTTCTTTAAAATTCGGAATGGTGATTTGTGTGTATAAAACATTAATTCCGGCCAAATTTTGAAAAGATACCTATTAAAATGCGACTATTAGAGTCATTTGAGCCAAAACTAAAGAGGACCTTTGTATGGGGGCTAGGTCTAAATATGGACCGATTTTTTCCAATTTCAATAGGCTTCGTCCTTGGGCCAAAAGAGGCTTAAGTTTTAAATTTCAAGTGAATTGATCGAGAATTGCGACCTGTATCGTGTTTACACCGTTTACATGGACAGACAGACGGACGGACGGACGGACGGACGGACATCGCTAAATCGACTCAAAAAGTGATTCTAAGTCGATCGGTATACTTAAAAGTGGGTCTAGGACCAATATTTTGGGTAGTTACAAACATCAGCACAAACTCATTATACCCTGTACCACAGTGTGGTGTAGGGTATAAATATTGCACAAACAAAACAATACACATAGTCGTAAACAAAGGTGCGGGCCTAGAACAAGGCTTAATACTTTTTATGTATTTTGAGTTATATTGTAGGGGGTTTCTTGTTCTTTTACAAGGAAAGTCCTCGAAAGTGAACATACCTGATTTCTTTAAAATTTATACACAAGCTAGAAAAAAGAAATCTAAAATCAACCAGTCTGAGCTTGTCGGCCTAAATTCAGGTTAAACGGGGTTAAAAATTACACATTTTCAGTTATTTTAAAGTTTAGGTAATTTATATTGATGCCACATATAACAGATCGGTTTCATTCGAAACCTATATTCTTCCATAGTAGGGAAATAGGAATTGGGTGGGGGAACCGTATGTTCAAAGCGGAAAAAAGCTCATAAACAAGAATATAATCAAGCATAAAAATGGTTTAGAAATGAAAACACTAATGTTTCGAACTTCTTTGACTTTTTGCCTTATTTTATTTTGGACACACTAATAAAGATATTTTTTTTTTTAAATTCGGATGAAATCCGACCTGTAAGAAAAACTGCCAATAAAAAATTCATGTGATTGCTTAATTTAAATAGAAAATAGTACCAACAATGATATTGTTTTACAAAAACTATATACATAGTTTAACAATAACTATACATTTTTAACAAAAACAATTATGTAACAAATAAAATGTCTCAAACAGACGCCAAAATTTTTTTTCAAATGAAACGGATCTGATATAAGTGGCATCAATGTACCTAAAAGTTAAAATTACTAAAAATCTGTCATTTTTGACTCCCGTTTAACCCTTTAAAACTAAATTAATACCAATAAGCTCAGACAGGTCGATGTTAGATATTTGTTGTCTTTCATGGGCATAAATTTCAAAGAAATTACGTATGTTTACTTTAAAGATTTTCCTTGTAAGAAAACAAGAAAACCCTACGATAAAATTTAGTTTTGATAGTGAAATCAAATTTAGGAGGTCGAAATATTAATAAATAATGGGTTCAGTTTTTAGGTCCGTCCCATTGTTTGTTTACTGCTAGCAGCATGCTAGCATGCTATGCTGCTTCGTGTGTGTAAGCTTTTGCATAAGAACTCGTAGAGAAAATCTTGACTTCAAGCACGTTTTTCTCTGTAACTTTGGAACCATATGAGTGTCCACCCTGAAATTTTGATACTAATGTAGGTAAAGACTTGATTGTTATCATATATTTTTTTGAGAATTTTAAAAATATCGGATTTTGAGATATAGGTCTTTGAACATTAGACCTTGAAATATGACCTTTGACCTTTCGTTACAAGAAAAAATTGTGCATGCCACTTATAAGGTAATCCTTTCAGCTTTCAAATGGTACCTATTTGGTAGTTGTGGGTTTTATTGTTTTAAAGTTATGGGTGACTTTGTATGTGCACCTTATTGAAAATTTGACGTTTTTGCCAATTTTCAAGACGCCATATTTTGAAAACCGAAAGGTTTTCGAGCCAGAAAGGTAATGATTTTAGGAACACTATCCATTTGCAATATATTTGTCAAATTTTATTTAAATCGAAGGTGACAAATCCGAATGCTGTGTGGTTTGAGCTGGATTTGCCCTATAATTAAAAAAGGAAATAGCAAGGGGATTTAAGAATTCGGCCAAGTAGAATTTAATTTAATTTTTTTACTTATTTTTTTCTAAAATCATTTCCCTGCAAACAATAAGGCGATATATAGCCCAAAAGATGTTGCGGCAATACATAAATTTATCATTTAAATAAAAAATCAAATCTCTATTTTTATTGTATCGCAGTTTTTACATATAAAAGATATTTTTGCGATAAACAAAAAAGATATATTGAAATTTTTTATTTCTAGTTTAATTTAAAATAAAATTATTTTTCTAACCCAACAAGAAATCTTAAGAAGAAAATTATTTTGGCCGAAAACCACATATTTGATTTTCAAGAAAAATTTTAAAATGCAGCGAATGTTGCGGATATATTGTTAACATGACTTAAATATAAATAAAAAAATATATATTTTCAGCATTAGGGAATCGATATAGCTGTATGGCCGGATTATCATTTTAGTAATATTCCGGCGATACATACAAATCTATTGTAAGAGTTCGGCACATCCTTACGAAATTAAAAAAAAAAAAAAAATTACAAGTTTTTTGATTCGATAACACCGTTCGACAGCCAATTTTAGACATGAACCGTATGAAATACGTCTGAAAGTAGAGATAAAATGGAGTAAAACTGCATTTACAGTTTTTCATTTCGTGGTCCTGTTTCCTTTTAAAATGACTTCAATGTTTTAAAGGATACATTTTGTAAAATATTTTTGAAATATTTGTAGTTTTCCTAGGATGACACTGGAGCGTAGAGTGGAATGAGTAATATTTATGCAAATATTAAATACTCATTCGCTACGTTAAAACAAGAAAATACAAGCAAATTACAAAATAGTTATGAAATTTTATATTCAAATGCGATTTTGTCTAAAAACACATGGCTGAATTTTTTTGTGTGGATTGATAAACATGTAAACTAGTGCTCCCCGGTTCTCGGTATTCCGGGAAATACCGGTATTCCCGGTTCTGATTCTGGTACCGGTTCTCAAAAACAAAAAAATACTATACCATAAAATATTTTAATTACACTATTTAATTTTTAATTAATTAATTTTTTATTTAATAGAAAAATTTACAAATTTCTTACTGCTAAGGAAACTATTAATTACACTATTTAATCAGTATTTAAGAAATATTTAATTGTGCTTGTAAAATTATTTAAAAATCATGTAACATTTTTTCTAAAATGCATAAAACAATGGAAATGGTGTTTTTTACATGTTTTGTTTTTTTTTTTGGTATACCGGTAGTATCGGGAAGACCGGCAGAACCGGAACCGGGAATAATTCAAGAACCGGGAAACAGGTACCATATCCCGATAATACCGAGAACCGGGAATACCGGTATTTTTGATAAATTGACTTTTTCAAAAAACGGAAAATTTCAGAACGGGTCTTTAATCGATAGCCCTTACAAAACTATACAAGAATGTAAATCTTTGAAATTGTGGTACATTCCACTTTAATTTGATAAATATTTAAACAAGGCAACTCGACACAAATTTTACCATTTTTTTTGTTATTTGACCACGCCTCCTAAGCCCAGTTTTTGAAAAATTGAAAATCCAAAAACGCAATTTTCTTAGTTCCATAAAGGCCTATCCATACAACCTATTCCGGAATTTACGTTACACATGTTGTTTCTCGCTGGACAATTGGTGTGGAATGCCTCATATGTAAAAATGTAAAAATTAGGGAAGAACCTCCTCTTTCATTTGCTATCAATGGTGGCATTCTAGGATAAGTACAAATATTAAAAAAATATTTTATAAAATTTAATCCTCTGAAAAAGGAAATAGGATCGCGAAACAAAAAACCGTAAATGCAGTTTTACTACATTTAGTCTATATTTTCAAACGCTTACTATCCAATTCGTGTACAAGGAGTTCTCGTGACTTTAATAGATATTTTTTGTAAAATTACCATCTCTCAGAAAATTATGTAAGTTACTACATGTCAGTTGTTTGTATATTTTACAGTAGTTAGTTGTTTTCAACTACAAAGTCAGTTGTTATACCCTACACCACACTGTGGTACAGGGTATAATGAGTTTGTGCTGATGTTTGTAACTACCCGAAATATTGGTCCTAGACCCACCTTTAAGTATACCGATCGACTCAGAATCACTTTTTGAGTCGATTTAGCGATGTCCGTCCGTCCGTCCGTCCGTCTGTCTGTCTGTCTGTCTGTCCATGTAATCGGTGTAAACACGATACAGGCAATCAATTGACTTGAAATTTGAAACTTAAGCCTCTCTTGGCCCAAGGACGAAGCCTATTGAAATTGGAAAAAATCGGTCCATATTTGAACCTAGCCATAGATGGGACTAATTAATTAAAGGGACCAATTAACTGATGGTTTAATTACCATTTAATTGGTGTCAATTGTAATGAAATTTTTTTAATTACCATTGCTTGTATCAATTGTGTCAATTTAATTACTAATCAATTTAATTACTAATGAAAATTAAAAAAATAATAATTACCATTAGTGTGGCATCAATTAAAAAAAATAATTACCATTAGTAAAAGACGTCACAATATCGTCAAAATCGTTAATATTTCAAAATATCTGTTGTTTTATGTTATTTGGTATTTTAATTTTTCACATTTTATAAACCAAACACACGTTGATTGCCTTTGTATAACACAATATTTGAGATTTTTTTTTGCGTTTTGATTTTTGTCTTTAACATTTTCATATTTTTTAAAAAACATACTTTGATGTTTAAATTTATAACTTTTCAAAACAAACAAAAAATGTGCAAACCGATGGTTTTGAAACCAATTATAATTGGTGTTTTTCAACAATTGGTGCATTTCATTACGATTAGTAATTATTTTTTTAATTAAAAATATTTAATTACCATTAAATGGTAATGAAATTTTTTTCATTATCATTGATGTCAACCAATGGTAATGAAATTTCAATGGTAATGAAAAATTCCCATCTATGAACCTAGCCCCCATACAAAGGTCCTCTTTAGTTTTGGCTCAAATGACTCTAATAACCGTATTATAACAGGTATCTTTCTGAAATTTGGAAGGTAAACATGTTTTGTCTTCACAAATCACCATTCCGAATTTCAAAGAAATCGGACCAGGTCTTCTTGTAGCCCCCATACAAACCACCTTCCCGATTTTCACACAAATGTCTCAAATTTCATGAAAATAGAAAATATTTAATTAAAATTTTGTTTGTGTATGTTAAACGCGTACTTAAATAACCTTATCAAACCTGATAATCATCGGACCAGTTTTGGACTCAGGCCCCTTGTGAAAATTTCGCCCGATATTCAGTTAAAGCGGTTTATTTTCAACAAACAGAAGCCTATTTCACTCAAATTTGAATTGTGAGTGTTTTTTACACTTATTAAAGATTTGACAACATATAGATCTAATCGGTCCATGGGACCCATTTTCCGGGAAACTCTGGTGGAGGGTATTATATGGTCGGTCTTGACCGACTATAATTTTCTTACTTGTTTTTGTATGAAAAATATCTAACAACTATTTCTATTAGTTATTTTAAGTTGTTTTTTTGCATAACTAATATAGTAACAGTTATTTAAAGTAGTAAATTTTATTTTTTTATCTCTCAAAAATTTTCAAAGTTTTTTTTTCAAAAAATAAAAATAAATTTTCGCTTTTTTTATTTTTCACAACTTTTTTTTAAAAAAAGAAAAAAAACTTGGAAAAAAATTTGTCCTCAATTTTTTTTTTTTCTGAAAAATTTAAAAAATAAATTTTCGTTTTTTTTATTTTTCACAACTTTTTTTTTTTAAAAAAAAACTTGGAAAAAATTTGGTCTTTAATTTTTTTTGTTGAAAATTAAAAAAAAAAAAATATTAAATTGATTATTTTATTTTTACTACACAATAGTCGTTTTGACTACAAGTGTAAGTAATTTTTATTACATTTTGTTTTTTTTGTCAGTTAAAATAAATTACATTGTTAGTAGATTTAAATGAAAAAGTAGTTGACCCCAAAACAACTAACAAAGTAGTTATTTTAACTGACATTTTCAGTTAATTTTACTAACATAATTTTTTGAGTGTTGGAAATTTGTACATTTAAGAAAAAATTGTTAAATTACAAAGAAAAATTTAAATTTCGATCGGGAATTTTTTGATAAATAACAAGGAAAACTGTTAAATATTGGTAGAATGAGATTTCGGTACTTTTTCTAGTAATTTGACAATGATTTTTTTTTTTGAGTGTAAGTTTTTCGATCACTTTGTTTAGTACTTTTTTTTATCTGCAGATGTGTTAAAAACCCAAAATTCATCAATTAAAGCTTCAATTAATTATAGCTTTGTTGATTTACAACAAATATGAAGCATTCCAAGCCAATTGTACCGCAACAGAAATCATGTATTGATTACGGTTTGCAATGCGGTTTTAATTGTAACCGTAACCGCGATTAATCGTACTATTTAACCGTAACCGCATAAAAAATCCTGCGGTTACGGTTAAATTAAATAAGATAAGATTTGTAAGGCAAAAGAGGTTCTTTAAAAAAAAAATAAGGAAAAAAGGTAATACAAAATTTTAAAATTTTAGATACAAAAACTGCCTTAGAGTGTGAACCTTATTCTATTTCAAAAATATTTCAGAATGTGAACATTTTTCTGTAAAATAAATACCTCAGATGTTCAGGCAGTTTCTAACGGTAATATGCCTCTAAGTCTGAGACTTTGTCTTTAGAAAATCTGCCACAGATTATGAATAATTTTCTATTGAAAGTGCCTTAGAGACTGAAACCTTTTTTTAATAAAAAAAATAATCAGAATCTACAACAGTTCTTAAAAAAATATGTCTCAGAATCTTACCAACACTCAGAAAATTATGTAAGTTACTACATGTTAGTTGTTTGTATATTTTACAGTAGTTAGTTGTTTTCAACTACAAAGTCAGTTGTATTTGTATGAAAAATATCAAACAACTATTTCTGTTAGTTATTTTAAGTATTTTTTTTGAATAACTAACAAAAAAGTACTGTTATGTAGTAACAGTTATTTAAAGTAGTTAATTTTATTTTATTTATCTCTGAAAAATTTTAAATTTTTTCCAAAAATTAAAAATAAATTTTCGTTTTTTTTTCACAACTTTTTTTAAAAAAAAAAAACTGAAAAATTTGGTCTTCAAATTTGTTTCTAAAAAATTTTTTGAAAAAAAAAAAAAAATTTTACTACATTTTAGTTGTTTTGACTACAAATGTAAGTAGTTTTTACTACATAAGCCAGTTGTTTTTTGTCAGTTAAAATAACTAACATGGTTAGTTGATTTAACTGAAAAAGTAGTTGACCCCAAAACAACTTACAAAGAAGTTATTTTAACTGACATTTTCAGTTGATTTTACTAACATAATTTTTTGAGTGAAAGAAAAATAAAATAAATTTAAAATTTACTTTTAATTTTATTTCCATAGAAATTATTATTGTTTTTTAAAATCGACTTTAAAAATTATATGCAAAATTTTAAATTTACAATAAAACTTTTGTTAAAATAGACTTTTCGTTTTTCTATGGTACGGTCCTAAGACTTTATTTATATAAAGAATATTTTAGAATCTGAGAATTTTTCTATAGACTATATTTCTGTTTTTCAACAAATAGGATTTATGACTTTTGCTATAGAAAAAATTTCTTAGCAACTGAACGTTTAATACTACTATTATTTAACCAATTGACAATTATTTAATTTTTATAGAACGTCTATATTCGGCTCCAATTGAAATAATTGCATTATTATCAATATTTTATGGCGGCATAAGCATTCTGGCAATAATTGGTAATACTCTGGTAATATGGGTCGTTGCGACTACACGACAAATGCGAACCGTTACAAATATGTATATTGCAAATTTGGCCTTTGCGGATGTTATTATCGGTGTCTTTTGTATTCCATTTCAGGTAAGTCTAACAGTGTTGTTTTGCAAAAAAAAAAAAAATATTTCAAAAACAAAAAAAAAAAATTCTTTGAAATTAGTTCATGAATCTTAATAAAATTTAGTTTAATTAAACTTAATTAATTATTATTAGTTCATAGTTTTCTTAAAATGGAGTTCTTTAAAATAAATGAAAAAAATTCTTACTTCCAAAGAAAATTTTCCCATATCTAAAAAAACTTTCTTTATTTTTAAGACCCATTTCTTAAATATATTATTTCTTAATATATAAACGGATGAAATTTTTAAGAGAAAGTCCTAAAATGAAAAATATGGAATAGCTTTGCTGTATAAATCTATGGCGGTCCCAAGCAGATAATTTAGAATCTAAAATTTGAAAATCCCAAAATTTTTTTATATGAACATATCTCGGTAAATACTGCCGACACGAGAAAAATCCCAACAGCATTTTTGTAATAGTTTTTGAAATATTCCGTTTGTAAAATTCTCAAAACCCTTTCAGGCTCCTAATTCCTGTATCTCAAGGTTGAGCGAAACGGACTTTCTAAAGTTTTATAACGCCTATAAAGTTAGATTCTGACTTGCGAATAACTTGGTTCTAATTTCAGTCAAAAGTCTTTAAATTTCTTTTTAAGAAAAAATGAAATATTCTTGTAATTAATTTTTTTTCAAAATGGCGAAATGTTAAAAAATATTTTGAGAAAAAAAAAAAACAAAATATTTTTTTTTTTGCATTATTCGAAACTTTCCGATTTTCAAGTCAAAACATAACCCATGGATGGACATTTCCGACAGTTCCAATATTTTTGCTTGTTTCGCTAAACGAAATCGAAAAAAAATTCCTCCATTTAAAATCGCTCTAGCCTAGTACATGTATGAATATAATATGCTGTAAGTTAATGTATTAACTTTTAGCAAACATCTGCGCTTCTTATTTTGTTCAACTGAAGATTCAATATTTTGATTCAGGGTTAAAACATTTTTAATCTAAAAGTTTTTTTTATATGTATGACAAATAGGTACCATCATATTTATTTAATAGATAAACATGTTGGCATGATTAAAATTAGATTTCCTTTCCACAAATTGTCAAAGTAGTAAATAAATATATTTGATTTACAATCGATTACACCCACCGTCCGATAAATAGGAAAAAAGTCGTTAAACACTAACTGGATAATATACCTACGTTTGAAACAAGAGAGTAAATGTAGTAAGACTGCATTTACAGTACAGATCCTATTAAAAAGGACTCCAAAGTTTTAGAGGATAAGTTTTTATAAAATATTTTTAAATTTTAGCACTTGTCCCAAGATGCCATTAGTGATGGATTTCCTATAATTTTCTCATTTTATTATTTTGACATATCTGGAAAAAGGAGGCAAATAATATCCTTTCAAAACTTTGTCCTTAAATATCATCTAAAATATTTAACAAAAAAATATTTTAGTAAATTTTTGAAAGGACAATATTTACATCCTTTTTCGTGATATAGCAAAATAAAAAAATGCAAAAATTAGAGAAGATTCTCCTCTTTCATTTGCAATCATGGTGACATAAATTATGACATTAAGATAAGTATAAATATTTATTTGTAACGATCTTTATTTTTTGTAGCTATTTCTTCAGTCTTTCGAAAAAAAATTATAAAAAAAATAAAAAAAAATTTTTTGATATTTTTTCTTAAAAATGCAAGACTTTTTCGGCTTTTTCCTCAAATTGGGCCTTTTTTTTTTTTTGTTTCAAAAGAAAGCTTAGGTGATTTCCTTTAAGAGCTATGGGGTCGCTTAGTGGGATGCGAGTGGGATATCTATGAAAAAATGTTTTTTTACTTTGGAACACAAAAAACGGTTCTTCAATCTGCACTATTAGGCGTGGGATAGCTCACCAGTTTTCGATTTCGATCCGGGAAAACCTCTAATGTTGATAGATTCGAAAATGAAAGCATGAGCCAAAAAATAAGGGCGGTGGGGTGGGGCTATATGGCCCCACCCATTTTTTGGCTCGTGCTTTTTCGAACCTATAAAAATTAGAGGGTATCGCGGATCGAAATCGAAAACTGGTTAGCTATTAGAGTATTCAAAACCGAAACCGAAAACCGGTTAACCGGTTTCTTCGTTTTTAGAAACTTGAGCGGTTTCGAATAGTTTTAAATTTCGAATATTCGAGAAACCGGTTTTTTTGTGTCGGTTAACCGGTTTTTATAAAAAGGTTTAATATAATGAGTTAAAATATGTTTTGACATTACACAGTTTTTTAGAAACACTCACATAACTTAGCGGTACTACCATAGTCAGTTAGTGGATATGTTGGTATGCCAATATCAATATATCAACGAGTTCTGGATCTCCGTCTCTTCCTTTAACATTGAAATCAATATATATTTTTTTTAAATTATCCTTTTGAAATTGTTGAAATCGGAATGGGCTAAATCAGCCCAAATGAATATGTTAGGACAGATGTCTGAATTTATTATTAATTGTGCTCTTTAAACAATTCAATAAAAACAAATTTGTAAATAAAATCTTTACGGATTTCCGCTAGCAATTGCACAGAAAAAAATAAAAATGAATTTCAATTACGAAATTCGTTGATTCAATTAAAAAATTAATTGATTTCGGACGTATCACGAAAATGCGCATATTAATTACTCATTTTGTTTGAAAACATTTTTAAAACTTAATTAAATTGTTAATTGAATCAATTAAAGTTTTAATTGAAAATAAAATGGAAAACCAATTAAAATTGTAATTAAATAAATATATAAAAAAAAATTAATATAAAATTGAAAGTCAATAATATAGATTTATTGATTCACATAAAATTTTTAATTGAAAAAAGACCAAAACTCAATTTAATTTTAAAAGTTGAACTTCAAAAAATGCCTAAAAATAAATAAACATAGAATGTTTTTGTTTTACATTATTAAGAAATTTATTTTCTTTATTAAATATAAACACTTGGTATAGTTTTGCATAGAAACATTATAGTAGTATTTTAAAATATCAATAACTATTTAAAATTACATTTTTATTTTTAAATCTTGTTATTGCATGCATTTTTGTCGCCTTAGTAAAGTTGAATAAAAAAAAAAAATTGTATTATATTTCAATGTGCAAAACACAACTGTACACATTTTATTATCAAAACAATTTATCCGCAACGACCGCTCGCCTTAAAGAAAACAATAAAACTAAATTTTTTTGTTGCTTTCATGTATTCATTGGCTGCTACCACCAAAATATACAAAACAGTAGTTCAAAGTTTTTTTTTGTTGTTTTTTGCATTTTATTTTTTCATTTGCTACTAACACTAAAGCATATAAAACCGGTTTCGTTTGTTTATTTTATTTTTATTTTCAGTAAAGTTAAGAATTCAATTAAAACATTAATTGAATCAATTAAAATGTTTAATTGAATTTAAATTTAATATCAAATCCATTTTTAATTAAAAAAAAAATCACGATATTATTTTCTGTGTGCAAAGAATTCAAATTGTGCGACGTTAACGGTGTCATACAGATGATACTCTTTTCGCTATGACTTATCGATTTTGTTTTTATTGGACTATGCCTATTTTGTAAAAATATAATTAAATTTAATTAATTTTTAACCTGATGAATAAAAACCGAAAAAACCGGTTTTTTTGCTAAAACCGAAAACCGGTTTTTCAAAAATAAGCTTTTTCGAATAAACCGAAAACCGGTTTTTGAAAATGGCCGGTTTTTTGAATACACTATTAGCTATCCCACGCCTAATAGTGCAAATTGAAGAACCGTTTTTTGTGTTCCAAAGGTAAAAAAAAAATTTTCATAGATATCCCACTCGCATCCCACTAAGCGACCCCATAGCTCGTAAAGGAAATCACCTAAGCTTTCTTTTGAATCACAAAAAAAAAGGGCCCAATTTGAGGAAAAAGTCAAAAAAGTTTTGGATTTTTAAGAAAAATAATCAAAATTTTTTTTTTTATTTTTTTTATAATTTTTTTTCGAAAGACTGAAGAAATATCTATCTAAACTATTTGGGACACATTTTGCTAAAAACAATAGGTAAGATGTAACATGGATGAGAATAAACACCTCTTTGGCCAAAATGTCAAATTTAGACCCCCTATAACTCAATAGGACTAACCTTGGTGCAAATTTCATCCCGATCGAAAGACATCGGTTTCAAAAGTTGTGTCACTTGACACGAACCCTCATATATAAAATTTTTTTGATAGTCACGTGATAGTCATCGGATTGATGGTAGGAGGGTAGTGGGGTAAAATTGATAACTTCTGAACCTGAGGTCCGATTTTTTTGCTTTTGGGCTTGTTGGAAAGTTCATTGGAAGACCTTTCAGAATCAATAACAATAGAATTAAAATAAAGTCAAATCGTCGAGATTCATAGCTTTAAAGAATAAAATTTGAAAAAAAAGACATAAGAATTTGCACATAACATCAATTTGCTCAGCCAGATGGCAGTTAACCAAAATGCCATAAATGAAGCCCAGAGGTCTTTTTATTCTAAAGCCATTTTTAGCCCTATTCATAGGGCTGAAAATGGCTTTTACTGGCTGTTGATTTTGATTTTTTTTTTTTTTCAGTTTCAAGCGGCTTTACTACAACGTTGGAATTTGCCATGGTTTATGTGCGGATTTTGTCCCTTTGTTCAGGCTCTTAGTGTGAACGTTTCAGTATTTACGCTTACAGCAATTGCAGTAGATCGTCATCGTGCAATCATTAACCCATTAAGGTAAGATACACCAGATAAAAGTTATATGTTGTAACGCCAAGGTTAAAGGTCATTGACAAAATTTTAGAGATACAGAGATATATTGTTAACACATTTTTTTTGATTTTAAAAACAAAAAAAAAAAAATATAAAATTTTAAGGCGAATTTTGTATCATCCCTCCATGTACTTGAAATATAACAAATGGTGCTTGTTCATATTATAAATTCCATTGTAAAGCAAAAATGTCTTTATTCCTAGCCAAGCAACAAAACATGATTTTTTGAACAATCAAAATTTAAAAACATCACACTCAAAATTATCTTTCTATAAAATAACCTAAAAATTGTACGCAAATATTAGAGTTTCCAGCTAGTCATAAAACTTGGTGGTTTCACTATAAAAGTTGGTGAAATAATTTGTACAAAAAACAAGTAGAAAATTTAAATTCGATTTTGCCGAATCCTCTAATCCAGCGGTTACCAACCTATTTGGCTCGAGTACCCCTAATTTAAAATTTTGTCAGCCGCGTACCACCTAACGAGTTTTTTGTTTTCGTTAAAAAACTTTTCATAAAAATTTTAGAGTTAATTTTGAAATTTTGGATCTTCGGGTATTATCATTTTTTTGAAGGATTTAGGGGAGATCAAAACAATGGTGGTATTTTTTTGGAAAAATTTTCGCTCCTTGGGGTGGTTTAATGCATCTGAAAACAGCTGAAAATATTGCAAATCTGATTTCACCAGTCGATTCTTTACCAAAAATTTAAAACAACGGGTGTTTTTTGAACTCTTAAAAAAAGTTCAAAAACACATCACAGGGGGCGAAAATATAATGTTTTTAATTTTTTAAATGTTTTTTTTTTTTATACAAGGGCAGATTAACAATTCCGTGACTTTTCGAATGAAACACCATCGTATATACAATGAAATGACATTTTGAGCTTAACAGAATGGTACCAACATTTCCACTCTATCACAACCAGTCTCAAAAATGCTAAAAAACACGTTTTTTTGAGAATTTTGACATAAATTTTCTTAAAAACCTGATATCATAGAAAAATTTGGGAACCATATTTGGAAACAGCATCGAAAGGTTAATCGAAAACAAGTGGTCAGATCTCAAAATATCGCAAAAAAATGTTCTCTAAATTACACAAAAATACTTTTTTGTCAACTTTGACCTCAACTTTCTTAAAACCCTGACGTTATGGAAAACTTTAGAAGCCAAATGCGGGACCAGCATTGAAAGGTAAATCTAAAACGAATGTCCAAATTACTAAAATTTGCGTACCCCCGCGGACAGTTTCGCGTACCCTCTACTGGTACGCGTACCATAGGTTGGTAACCACTGCTCTAATCCACTCCACAATGACCTTTTTAAGTGATAGTAAATTTTTTTTAATGTAAAAATAGTAGTAAGTATTTTTACTACTCTAATCGAACATTTTTACTACAAATACATTACATTTAGTAAACAATTTTTTTAATAATTTTTGTAAAAAAAAGAATCAATTTTAAATTCATTGGGAGAAGACAATGTAGAGTTAACATTAGTACTTGTAATGTCAATTCAATACGGGCATTAATGGATTCATTCCGTACTTTGACAGAAAACTCTCTCAAATATCTGTCAAACAAAGTTATTATTTTGAGTGTAGTTAACATGTTAATTTCCATTGTTGAAAAAAAAATGTTTTCTATGATGTTAATAACTGGTGTATTGAAGCAAATTCTGTGAAAAATATATATATGAGGCATTCCACACCAACTGTTCCACTACAGAAAAACCATAGTGGTTTCAATGCGATATCATTTGCAAGGTATTCGCTTTTAGGGTACTATTAAATAACAAAAATAAAATTTAAGTTTTTTCAAAAAGCGGGCCTTGTAGGCGTGGTCAAATATTGAAAATATCAAACTTTTTTGCCTGAGTATCTTTACTTCAATATTTATGAAAATTAAATGAAACACAGTAAAGTCTTTAAGACAAAAGTTTTTTTATAGATTTTTGTATGGGCTAACGATTAAAAAAATAAAAATTGGAAAATTTTCAGAAGAAGTTCTGAATTTTTCAAGTTTAAACTTAAACTTTATTTATCAAAAAACATGCCGCAATTTTTTTTTTTAATATTTAAAAAAAAACTTAAAGTTCTTTTCTATCTGTTCTGAAATTTTCAGAGATGTGTTTTACCTTGTTTTCGAGAAATCAAATGTCAAAGATTGCAATACGATAATTTGATACAATAATGGTGTATAAAACGTGTGCGTATGAGTAATATTAATACTTAAAAAATATTTTAAGAGGCGATGGGAGCATGAGTGAGTTTTTATTTACGATCACGCACGCTAATGAAAGAAATAAAATTATTCAAGCACGATATTTTATTTTACTCACGTGAACATCGTGACCGTGACTTATTTTTTTCTACTCACGTGTGCGTGAATGAGCGTGAGAAAAATAAAATTTCGTGCGTGACAAAATTTTTTCTATCATGAGCGTGCGTAATCGTTATTAAAAACTCACGCTACCATCGTCTCTTAAAATATTCTTTAAGTATTGATATTACTCATACGCACACGTTTTATACACCATTATTGTATAAAATTAGCGTGTTGTAATCTTTGACATTTGATTTCTCGAAAACAAGGCAAAACACATCTCTGAAAATTTCAGAACAGATAGAAAAGTCCTTTAACTTTTTTTTTTAAAAAATTAAAAAAAGAAATAAAATTGCAGCACGTTTTTTGATAATTAAAGTTTAAGTTTAAATTTGAAAAATTCAGAACTTCCTCTGAAAATTTTACAATTTTTATTTTTTTAATCGATAACCCATACAAAAATCTATAAAAAACTTTTGTCTTAAAGACTTTACTGTGTTTCATTTAATTTGCATAAATACTGAAGTAATGATGCTCAGGCAAAAAAGTTAGATATTTTCAATTTTTGACCACGCCTACAAGGCCCACTTTTTGAAAAAACTTAAATTTTATTTTTGTTATTTAATAGTACCCTAAGAGCGAATACCTTGCAAATGATTTCATATTGACACGACACAACTTTTTTTTGCTGAAGATTTGGTGTGGAATGCCTCATATATAAAAATATGGGGTCAATATAACAATTCGTTTCTCGTTAAGAATTTTATAATGCTTCCAAATTATGACAACAATTGATGACAATCTTTGACATTTAAGCTTCTTTAGAATACATTTACATTATATTAATATTTTTTTTTTGTTGTTTTACTTTAGAGCTCGTCCAACTAAGTTTGCTTCCAAATTTATAATTGGTTGCATTTGGTTGGTATCATTCACTTTTGCAATACCATGTGCCCTGGCATTTCGTGTGGAAGTTGTTTACGAACGTATAAAAGGTAAATAATGAACAAAGTCAATACCATTTAATATTAAGTCTTAAATAAACAAATTTTCCGTACTTAAGAATTTTACCAACCAACTAACCAACCCTTTTTCTAATGACAATCAATTTGAATAATTTTCCTTTCTTTTCAGAGAATGGCATTGTACACAATACAACGAGACCATTTTGTTCGAATATGAATCTGTCTGACAATCAGCTGCAGACTTATCGTTATACATTGGTTTTTGTACAATATTTGGTACCATTTTGCGTCATCAGTTTCGTTTACATACAAATGACCATAAAACTGTGGGGTACCCGGGCACCAGGCAATGCTCAAGACTCTAGAGACATAACATTGCTGAAGAATAAGAAAAAGGTAGCCCCAACAAAAAAATTATTTGTGTGAATTTTATGTTAATGCACGTTCTGTTTGGAAATAAAATAGTTTTTGCAAGGCAAAGATTAGAAAATAATACGGATGATGATGCTTTAGCTTTCATTACACTAAAAAAGAAAATCTTGTAAAATTACCAGAAAACCCTGGTAAAATAATTTTGTAAAATTATAAGCATTTTACCAATAAATTGTAAATTTACAACTTTTTTGATGAGATTAAAATTACAAGGACTTCTCGAAGGTATACTAGATTTTGTTCTACCTCTATTTCGAGAATTCTGGTATAAATTACCAACTTTTTTGTACTTTTAAAAGTTTTTTACCAATAAAATGGTAAATATGCAACTCTGTTGATTCAATTATACTTGCAAGGACTTCTCGTTAATTAACTATAATTTTTTTGTAAAACTACCGTGGAAATTTGTACATTTACGAAAAAAAAATGTAAAATTATAAAGAAAAATTTAAATTTCGATTGAAAATTTTTTGTTAAAAAACAAGTAAAACTATTATTATGGGTCTTTTTCTAGTAATTTGACAAGATTTTTTTTGTGTGTAACTTCATTTCTACTTTCCAACATAACTAGCAAATTAACATAAACATATTTGACCCTTTTACGTCATAATTCTATACTTACTACGATACAATGTTTTTTTTTATCATTTGTTTTTTTTTATTGCAGGTTATAAAAATGCTGATTATAGTTGTAGTCGTCTTTGGCGTTTGTTGGTTACCATTGCAACTGTATAATATCCTGTACGTAACGATACCGGAAATAAATGAATACCATTTCATTAGTATTGTTTGGTTCTTTTGTGATTGGCTTGCCATGAGCAATAGTTGTTACAATCCATTCATCTATGGCATTTACAATGTAAGCAAACATTATTTAATAGACTTGTTAGTTCTTGTAATAGTCTTTATTGAATGATCTTAAACTAATACTAATATAACTTAGTAGGTATAACAATGTACTAAAAAATACAGTGTTGCTTAATGAACAAAGTTAATATAACGATAATTAATAATCAGTGTTGGTTATTATTAATAGTAGTAGGTAATAAGGTTGTACACTCAGAAAATTATGTAAGTTACTACATGTTAGTTGTTTATATATTTTACAGTAGTTAGTTGTTTTCAACTACAAAGTCAGTTGTTTTTGTATGAAAAATATCAAACAACTATTTCTGTTAGTTATTTTAAGTCGTTTTTTAGAATAACTAACAAAAAAGTACTGTAATGTAGTAACAGTTATTTAAAGTAGTTAATTTTATTTTTTTATCTCTGAAAAATTTTCAAAGTTTTTTCCAAAAAAATAAAAATTAATTATTGTTTTTTTATTTTGCACAACATTTAAAAAAAAAAACTGAAAAAAATTTGGTCTTCAATTTTTTTTCTGAAAAATTTTTTGAAAAAAAATTATATATTGTTTATTTTATTTTTACTACATTTTAGTTGTTTTGACTACAAATGTAAGTAATTTTTACTACATAAGTCAGTTGTTTTTTGTCAGTTAAAATAACTAACATTGTTAGTTGATTTAACTGAAAAAGTAGTTGACCCCAAAACAACTTACAAAGTAGTTATTTTAACTGACATTTTCAGTTGATTTTACTAACATAATTTTTTGAGTGTATATAATTACAGTAATATAACGGAAAGTAATTATGATTTACTATTACAACAAGACTGTGCCGTTTTTTTTAACCTCAAAATTTGGTTTTCTATATAATCGATATTTATTTGAAAAGGATGGTCTTTCAAGTTCATAAAAATTAGATTGTTATAGTTTATTACTTTTGTTGATCACACTGTGCTACAAAAAAATCGAATATACTTTTCAAATGAGCTAGAGAAGGTCGTAGGTCTATTCGAAAAGGTCACAAAAATGCCCATCAAACTTGCCAGGCACCCTTAAATTTTAAAGTTATTGTCAAAAAAACTTTTTTTTTTGGGATTTTTCTGACTAAAGCACTTGTAAAATTTTCATGTGAATTGAAAAGTTGTGAAAGACAGAACAGAGGCCTGTATTTTTTTTAATTTGGCACCTTGGAGTTCTATGGCAAACAATTTTTTTTAAATTATCGTTTTGAAATTGTTGAAATCGGAATGGGCTAAATCATCCCAAATGAATATGTTAGGACAGATGTCTGAATTTATTATTAATAAAGCTCTTTAAACAATTCAATAAAAACAAATTTGTAAATAAAATCTCTACGGATTTCCGCTTGCAATTGCAAAGAATTTAAATTTAGTTGTTACTTGCTGTCGAAGTTTCCAGCGAAATTGTGCGACGTTAACGGAGTCATTGGGTTATGCCTGTTTTCTAAAAATATAATTAAATTTAATAAATTTTTAACCTGAAGAATAAAAACCGAAAAAACCGGTTTAACCGGTTTTTTTGCTAAAACCGAAACCGAAAACCGGGTTTTCGAATAAACCGAAAACCTGTTTTTGAAAATGGCCGCTTTTTTGAATACACTACTTGTAACTCAGAAACTTTTTAACCGATTTTAAATTTTAGAACTATTTTGGATAGAAGAAGTATATGGCTTTTCATGTGTGTGAATTGTTTTGAGGAAAAAAAGATGTGATTTTTGTTTTGATGGCACATCGATAAAAGTTGGCATAAATATTAGAAGCTATTGAGGAATAAGAAATTCATTCGCGTCAATTAAATCGCGCAAGGGGGTCAAAAGTTATGGCGGTTTAAAGATTTAGCGGTTTTAAAAATATTAAAAATATTTTAAAGATTTTTTTTCTACACATTTGTTGCATGCGTTATTAAAACCTGCCAGGATATACCATTTCTTCTAAAATATATGATATAAATTTAACCCTTTAATGACCAAACGATTTAAAAAAAAATCCAAAACGTCTTTTGGTGTGTTAAAATGAACATGATGCATTAATTGCTACTAAAAAAAATAGGAAACAGATTTGCAAATTTCGCACAATTTTCAAAAATGCCATAAAATTTTTGCAATTTATTTTTTATAAACCCGCCAGTAATTTTTTTATGTAACCTCACAAAAAGCTCGGTTAACGCAAGAGTCCACCAAATTTCGAATGAAACCGCGAATGTGCCTCGCGAAAATCTGGTATTTTAAAAAAATTACGTTTTTTCTTTCGAACTTTGATCAGCTGAAACTCCTTAACTATTCGTGGCACATTAACGGGATTAATTCCAAAATGTTAAGAATTACAAGAGCTACCAACTCTAGTTCAACTTTTTTCATTTTATAGAGGCGGCCGAAATCCCTGATCAAAAAACCTCGAAAATTTAAAATCTCTTAATTTTTGGTTTCAAAACTTAACCGTCTTATAACTTCTTACCAAGCGATGAAGCATCTATCAAGCCAACATTAAAATAATCTTTTATATGTACTGACTTTGTGTTATGCCGGAAAAGATTGAAATATATGGAGAACTTTAAAAAAAAATGAGAAAGAAGGTAAAAACTATGGATTATTTCAAGCCATTTTTATTGATTTTTCAACTTTAACCCTCTGTAACTTTTACGGATAAAGTGGGGTAATCCTTAAACATTGCTCAGTGATGGTTCAAGGTCTTGTTTACACAACTGCATTTATAGTTTTTCTAAATTCCAAAAACTGACGGTTTTTTAAACATTTATTTCAGTTTCACTGAGTTGAAATTTAAAAAAGATTTCATGATTTATGCCCTCTAGGCTGGTTCATATATGAGGCATTCCACACCAAATGTCCAGCGAAAAAAAAACAGGTGTACCACAAACTTCTGAATAGCTTGTATGGATAGCCCTATATGGAACTTAGAAAATTGCGTTTTCGGTTTTTCAATTTTTCTAAAACTGGGCTTAGGAGGCGTGGTCAAATATTGGAAAAATGGTAAAATTTGTGGCGAGTTGCCTTGATTAAATATTTATCACATTAAGACGAAATGCACCACAATCATAAAAATTTAAATTCTTATATAGTTTCGTATAGGCTATCGAATAAAATTTTTTTCCAAGAAAAATTTTCAGAACCCGTTCTGAAATTTTCCATTTTTTAAAAAAGTCAATTTATCAAAAATCCGGCCACTTTTTTTGTTTTTTTTTTAAATTTTTTTTTTAAAGTTTAGATGTTTGTCCATCCACACAAAAAAAATCAGAAATGTATTTTTCGTTTTTTTCATAACAATTTTGTAATTTGCTTGTATTTTCTTGTGTCAACAGAGCGTATGACGAATATGTATGCAATTAATATTACTCATTCGCATCTTTAAAACAAAGAAATACAAGCAAATAACAAAATTGTTATGAAATTTAAAGTTCAAATGCGATTTTCTCGAAAAAAAAGATGAACGTGTTTCTGATTTTTTTTGTGTGGATGGACAAACATCTAAACTTTCAAAAAAATAAATAAAAAAGAAAAAAAAAAAGTGGCCGGATTTTTGATAAATTAACTTTTTTAAAAAATGGAAAATTTCAGAACGGGTTCTGAAAATTTTCCAAAACAAAAAATTTTAATCGATAGCCCATACAAAACTATATAAGAACGTAAATTTTTGACATTGTGGTGCATTCCGTATTAATGTGATAAATATTTAATCAAGGCAACTCGCCACAAATTTGACCATTTTTCCAATATTTGACCACGCCTCCTAAGCCCAGTTTTCGAAAATTTGAAAAACCAAAAACGCAATTTTCTTAGTTACATATAGGGCTATCCAAACAACCTATTCAGAAATTTACGGGACACATGTTTTTCTGTAGCGGGACATTTGGTGTGGAATGCCTCATATGGCACTTTTTTTTTTTTTTTGATTTTTGAATGAGCCACCCGGAATATATATTAAGCACCGTGCAAAAATAACACGTGATTTTTTTCAGATTTTTTCATTAAGGTTTCGGCCTCAAACTTTGGATCTTAAAAAAAAAAAAATTTCACACAATCAAAAAAAAAAAAGTTTTAATTTTTATTTTTACTATAATTTAGCTTGATTAGCTTATTAACGACAAAAAGTTTCATTTTGGTCGGACAAGTATTTCAGTTCCAAAAGTGACCACGATGATTTTTGGATGATTAGGGTCTTACTTATTCTAAAAATTTTTGTTTTTTAGTTTTTTTAAGCTTACATAATATGTTTGTAGTTGGTCTTGGTAATACATTCTGTAAAAAAAATTTATTTGTTCTGAAATATCGAAGAAATGGCGAAGAATACCTAAAGGATATTTAAAAAAAAAAACTAATGAAAAAATTTTAGATTTTTTTTTTGTATTTTTTATTATATTTATTTTTTGTATTAAATAAGATAATCAAGTAAAATTTTAATTAAAAATACAAAAGAAAAAAATCGAAATTTTTTTTTATGTTTTTTTTTTTTTTGAAAATATAAATTTTAAGTTTTTGCCGCAAGTGAACGTTGTTTAACAACAAATGAAACATTTTAAGCGAATACGTTAACAAGACCAACTAAAACCCTATTACAAAAGCTTATCAAAACTAAAAAAAAAATTCAAAATTTTTTAGAGTAATACACCAACCAGCCGAAAATTTTTTTTCATGGTCACTTTTGGAACTGAAATACTTGTAGGACCAAAATGAAACTTTTTGTCATTAATAAGCTAAGTAAGCTTAATTATAATAAAAATAAAAATCGATTTTTTTTCATTGTGTGAACTTTTTTGTTTTTTAGACCCATTGTTTAGGGCCCGGTAGCGACCCCTAAACCTTAATGAAAAATTCTGAAAAAAATCATGTGTTATTTTCTGACGGTGCTTAATATATATTCCGGGTGGCCCATACAAAATTCCAATTTTTGTTTTAATGAACCACGCTAATGCTCTCTTTTGATGAATTTATTTTTTTTGTCTGGGTTATTCGAACATCGATTTTCAGAAAAAGAAAAATCTTAATTTTTCTTTTTTAGAAAAATTTTCACAAATCAGTAAATTGTTATCCGATTTTATTCAGCTCATCGTTTAAAAATTAAATTTTCTTTAAGAATGCGTTTATAAATATAAAGCATGTTGAACAAACTATAGCTGAAAAAAATCGATAAACTTGAAAAATTTTAAAAAAATAACAAAAAAATTAGATATAATTGAAAAAATCAATACATATCTTTCTAATATGGGGCAAAACGCGTCAAAGGTCCACACTAAAAAACAAATGTTGTCCAATTTAAGTATAATTTTGGTAAAATAGTAGGTTAATGATAGGTATTCTAAATTACAAATATAAAATTTTTTTATGAAATATTGGCAGAGTTACAGGGTTGGAAAGTTTTGATGTTTTTGAAAAGAACATATTTTGGTGAATTTTAATTAACATTTTAATGAAACAAAAATTATAATTTTAAAAACGACTTTTAAAGTATTTTTGACGGCCTTTAAACTGGAATTTGTGTTTTTTTTTAAAAAAATAAATTTTACCTTAAAATTCAAGGTCAAAATATTAAATTGTAATTATCTTATAAGGGTCGCACTTTTAGATTTTTTTCACTAAGCCCACTAGAAAGGTTGAAATTTTTTTTAATTTCGGTTTTTTTAAAAAAAATGGTATGTATGATACTTTATGAGAAATCAATTTTTTTACGAGTACATAACACCCAAACTGTACTGATTTCTTTATTTTTTATGCGTGCAACGTTTGTTGTGTGTGTTTACAACGCACACTTTATCTAAGCATTGATTTTTGTTGTTGTTATTATATGCAGATTAAAGCGATTTCAGTACAATTTGAGTGTCATATACTCCTAAAAAATTGATTTCTCATAAAGTTTCATACATACCATTTTTTTTTAAAAAATCGAAATTAAAAAAAATGTCAAGCTTTCTAATGGGCTTAGTGAAAAAAATTTAAAAGTACGACCCTTATAAGATAATTACAACTTAATATTTTGACCTTGAATTTTAAGGTCAAATTTATTTTTTTCAAAAAAACCACAAGTGCCATTTTAAAGGCCATCAAAAATACTTTAAAATTAGTTTTTTAAATTATGATTTTTGTTTCATCAAAGTGTTAATTAAAATTCACCAAAATATATTCTTTTCAAAAACATCAAAACTTCCCAACCCTGTAACTCTGCCAATATTTCATCAAAAAATCATATTTGTAATATATACTACCTATCATTAACCTAATATTTTGCCAAAATTATACTTGAATCGGACAACATTTGTTTTTGGGTGTGGACCGTTGACGCATTTTGCCCCATATGTATAAACCAATTTACACACATGGAAAGCCCTATCCTTCTTCTATCTTCTATCCAAAACAGTTGAACATTTTAAAATCGATTTCAAATTTTCTGAATTACATAAGGTTTAGTAAGAAAAGTCACAAAAATCGTTTTTTGATAACACCACCCGTCAGCCAATATTAAACATGAACCGTATGATATACGTCTGAAATGGGGTAAAACTTCATTTACATAAAAGGACTTCAAAGTTTTAAAGTATCCATTTTGTAAAAAATTTTTAATATATTTGTACTTGTCCTGGGATGACACTGGTGATGGCAAATGATAGAGGAGAATCTCCCATAATTTTTCCATTTTTTATTTTACCATGTCAGAGGTGAGAATACAGTCATTTGAAAACTTTATCAACATTTTTTATATATTTTGTTGAAAATTTTAAATGATATTAAAGGATACATTTTTGAAAGGACGTAACTTACCTCCTTTTTCCTGATATGTAAAAAAAATAATAAAATAGAAAAATTTGCTATCACTGATGGCAGCCTAGCCAAGTTCAAATATTTAAAAAGGCTGTAGGAAAAATCGCCCAAAAAAAATTTATGAAAAATCACCCAAATGCAAAATCCCCCAAAAAATATGAAAAATTACCCAAAAAGAAAAATACGAAACTTGGCCCGATTTGATCTCTACTTTCAGACTTTGGCTGTCGGGCGGTGTTATCAAAAAACGATTTTTGGGACTTTTCTCACTAAGCCTCGTGTAATTCAGAAACTTTTGAATCTCTTTTAAAATTTTCAACTGTTTTGGATAGAAGAAGGATAGGATGTGTGTTAATTGGTCTGTGCATTAGTGTGGCCCAACAACATATGGAAAAATACCAAGTATAACTCACAACTGAACGTATGATAGATGGCATTGTTCATTACAATTTGCGCCAAATTTCAGCACCCTACAATGATTGCAAGGGGATGCTAACTCATCATAAGTGTTTGCAACCTCCAAAGAAATCTTGACATTTTTTTATTGGAATCTTAAAAATAACCATATAAAATGCTAGCGTAACAAGAGCACATGCTTCACATGTGGCCATTTTGTCCTAAGTTTGTCCTTAAACAAAAAAATAATACATATTAAAAAAAGCGGAACCCTGCATTTCACTAAAACTCAAAAACTATGCGGACCATTAAGTTGCGATAAAGTTCATTTGAAAGGTAATACAAATATCTTTAATTTGAGTATAATATCCAAAAATTTTTTTTTTGTTTTTTTCCTAATCGAAACTAAAATGTCCTTATTGTACTTTGTGGGCAACCTTAAGGCAAAATGGCCATATGTGACTTATTTGCTCTTGTAGCGATACCATTCCATGTAGTAATTTTTAGGATTGCAAAATTTTTTTTTTTAGATTTCTTCGGAGGTTGCAAACACATGTGATCAGTTAGCATCCCCTTCTAATCGTCGTAGGGTGCTGCAATTTGGCTCAAAATATTAGCTACGATACCATCTTTCATTTTTTCTAGAACAAGTGTTATCGAAATCGGTTCTGAAAAATTTTCCTGGGATTTTCTAATGGGCTGCGGTACATTAATATGTTGCGTGATAATCGCTTTGTAGCTGTTGTTGAAACGTTACAAAGTTCAGAGTACGAAAACGACGCGGGATTAGTGCAGCGATCCTAATTTTCAAGAGGTGCAAATGTTTTTATTTCATATTTTTTAAACGTTCCACCGCCAATCGTCAGCAATCGACCGCCAATCGTCAGCAATCGACCGACAATCGACCGCCAATTGTACGACCACCAATCGTGAAAGTCTCACTTGTTTTTGTAGCTTTTTACATTTTAGTGTGTATAAAAGATTCGGCACAGCTCAATTTAACACTATTATTTATTTTCTCTTTGTTGATTATTTATTCCCTTTTGTTCTCTTTTGTTGCAGGAAAAATTTAAACGTGAATTTAACAAACGTTTCGCTGTTTGCCTTTGTCATTTCAAAACTAGCCTTGATACACAAGAGCGTACAGTTTCAATGCATACCCGTGCCAGCTCAATACGTTCAACGTATGGTCAAACACCAATGCGCTTACGTAGCAACACTTTTTCCAGTAGTGCTCATAACCAACATCGATCATCCATAAAAACGGGCAATAAACATGAAAATCATACTGTATGCAATTTGATTACATACAATGTTAATGGAAATGGTGTTGCAGAGACAAATACAAGTCTGTTAAACAATTTTGAAAATAATGGCCACGATACAGAGAGTTCTAACATCAACAACAAGCCCTCGCTGCTGCAGTGGCAGCGAAATAATTTTAAGCCCCTGCATCCAGAATTGATTGAATATGATGGTGACGAAGACAGGGTCTTCGAAGAAGAACAAAGACATTCTATAAATGAGCAGAATGGTGATTGTAAAACTGTTCAATCTATTCAAGCACAACAGCAAGCCGATACATCTGTGGGAATCCTAATGTCACAGTCTCCATTTCAGGCGACACATTAACGCATTTTCAATTAAATTTTGACGGCGATCTCATTGTGACACGTGCAATAATGGACAGCTCTGAACAATTATATGAAAAATTATTGTGTTTCAAAAAACTTTATAAGTTGACCCCCAGCAACAAGTAATTCGTATTGCAAAAAACTTGTGCGGTTATCTGATGAGTACGTTTTAGAGAAGGAATAAATAAGATAATTGGCATAACACCGAAATCTGTGATTTAATAATAAATTATTTTTGTTTTGTATAAATAATTTGTATGTAGTTTAATTAAGAAATTGTATTAAGATTTATATATAAAACTCAATTTGTATTAAATATTTCCAATTAAATATGTAAGTGAATAGTGCAAGCGAATGAGGGCGATTAAACCATTCAACGAATTAAAAAAAAAAAATAATAATACCATAATTATCATATAATTTTATAATGAATTAATTACAATGTGAAACCATTTCTTAGAGCCTCATTAGTGTGGCCTTTCTACAGGTTAAAGTACTTCAAAAAATGAAAGAGGGCATCGCAACGAATTTTTTGAGACCAATTTCAGCACCCTACGATAATTGGAAGGGGATGCTAACTGATCATATGTGTTTGCAACCTCCGAAGAAGTCTTAAAATTTTTAATTTTGCAATCCTAAAAATAACTATACGGAATGGTACCGTTTCAAAATCACAAACGTCACATGTGGCCATTTTGTCCTAAGATTGTCCAGAAATGACAAAAAGGATCTTTTAGTTTCAAATAAGGAAGAAACAGAAAAGAGTATAACTTTTAATGCACCCATTCATATTTTTTGACAGAGGATATTGAAGGAATTTTTATTACCTTTCAAATGAAAGGTCGATCGGTGCAATCTAGGGTTTCTATTCGAGAAAAAATTCCCGGGAATTCCCGGGAATTTTTTTTCTCAAAATCCCGGGATTTCTTCATCGGGAAATTTCGGGAATTTGTCAATAACTGTTGTTAAAAAAAGCTAATCAAATTACCCATTTTAAATACAATTTTATATTATTTATTGAAATAAAATAAAAAATTGGATTAAATTTAAATTATTGCAGAAAAAATAGTAAGGAAACCCTTTAGGTTGCATAAAAGTTTTTTAAACAAACCAGCATTTTAGCCTAAAATTTCACAAAAGTTTAATTTTTTTCAAGATAAATATTTAAATTTAAAGACTGATATTTGGACACGGATGTCTTGAAAAGGTTATTTAACTAATTCGACAGTTTTTCGAAATGTATCTTTAAAATAAAATCCTGATTATGATTGGTCAGCATTATTCGAATTTACCAAAAAGCTTTTACAAACACAAAAATTTTAAAAATTATAAATTCATGAATAAAAATCATTCTGTATGGAGTGAAAATACGCCAAGGCAAATACGACAATCCTGATAAAGTATAAGGTGGGTATTCATAAAACCTGAAATATATTTAAAGTAGGTTTATTTGACAGATATTGCAGGAACAATTGTCAAATAAACCTACAATAAGTCTGTTATAAGTATTATGAATAAAAGCCTAATACTTTTACAAAAACTAGATTTTTGTGAATTTTATACGTTTAAAAAAGAAGTAAAGAAAACTATTTTACAAAACAAGACATATGTGGGTGTTTGAATTAAAAAATGCGGCCATACTTTGAAAAATAATATTTTATATATGATAAGATTCAGAATTTGTGTTAACCAAAAAATTCCCGGGAATTCCCGGGAATTACATTTTTTTAAAACGTTTTCCCGGTAATTTAAAAAGTCCGGGAATTTAGAAACCCTAGTGCAATCCTAACAAACAAAAACAGAAACATCACATGTGGCCATTTTGTCCTAATATTGTACACAAAGGACAAAAAGGATCTTTTAGTTTGAAATAAGGAAGAAACAAAAAGAATATAACTTTTAATGCACCCATTCATATTTTTTGACAGAGGATATTGAAGGTATTTTTATTACCTTTCAAATGAAAGGTCGATTTACCTTTTTCGGAAATGGGTAAATCGGGCTAGGGGGAAAAAAGTTCCCCCTTGAAGAACTAAAAAAAAACTCTAAAAAGATGTAATTTTTTACAGGGGTTTTTAATATAAAAATTTCAATGATTTATTGAAAAAATAAAATAACATGAAACAAAAAAATTTAAATCGACAAATTATTTTGTGAAATTTTTCGTAATTTGACATTAGCCTGAATTTTCAATAAATTGTTTTGTTTGATCTGTAGGTATATTTGGCATAATACTTATGTATTAAAATAGTACAATGTTTAAACACTGCGTAATGAAATAAATTAAGTTTTTATGTAAATAATTTTAATGCAAATAAATGTATCAGTATTAAATTTTAATAAAAGAACCAATAATATTAAAAGGCTACATGAGGATTCATTCATAATTTGGATTTATATTGCTTATTTACTGCAAAGGAAATTAGTACTAGCAAATTAAGACTTAATTAAAATAACATTTTTAAAAGGGGAATTAAATTATCTTTTAATACCCTCTTACCACACACTCAAAATAATAACTATGTTAAATTACAAAGATACTCTGCTAAGCCACCACAAAATATCCTAGATTTCCAACCTGCAATATATTTTGTTCTTTTACGAAGAAAACTATGTAAAATGATTTCAATAAAAAAGGCTGTAAATTTACAGAATTATCTGTAAAATGTTGGTAAATTTACAAGCAGCGGCCATATATACAATCAAAATAAATTCTCTGTTTAATCAGCAGAAAAATCTGCTGAAAATACACCCATTTTGAGCCATATGAGAAATCTGCTGATTTTATCAGACACGGTTTGCTGAAAATCTGTCATGCTTATCTAGGTGAAATCAGCAGTGAAATCTGTCAAAACAGCAGAGAAATCTGCAAAGATATTTTCTAGAAATTTTTTTTACATGAAAAAAGCTTAAAAAAAATGTTTCTGTAAAATCAGTAATATAATCTACCGATTTTTTTCAATTATTAATCTCAATCGTTTTAATTGTATAAAAAACTAAAAAAATTTACATTTCAAAAAAAAAAAAAAAAACTTGAGAAAGTTTTCTTGAAAAAAGGATGTTGTCATTCTACTATTTCTAATAAATTAAAAATAAGTTTAAAAATCTCGTTTTGATTGCATAACAAAACAAAAAAAATTTACCTTTGAAAAAAATGCTTACAATTTTTTTTTGGAAAAAATAATGACAGCAAACTATTTCTGTACAATTAAAAAGATATCTGCTAAAAATATGCTCAAACAAATTTTGAAATTCAGCAAAATTAGTAAAAACATAGTAAAATTTCTGTTGTTTTGTAATACTGAATGACAGAGATTTTAGCAAAAATATCCATTTTAACAGAAAAATCTTCTGAAAGTTTTCTAAATCAAATCACAAGTCGTTTTAGAGCTTTTTGACAGAGTTTTTCTTTTGAGTGTAGATGGCGTTTTTTAAAACGGTAGTTTATTTAAATTTCTTAATCTGGTCTTTTATATCTATAAAACTAATTTTCTGTTTGTTTGTTCTGTATACAAATTTGCAATTCTTAAAGGATTTTCCTCAAATTTGGCATTAATAACACTGTAAGTAAAATTTAAACTTTTGAAATGACAAACAAAAACGCCGAGACACCCCAACTTATTTTTGGGTCATAGAATCCAGTGGTATACTCTGTTTTAAAAAGTTAGCTCAAAATAACGAGATATTTCGATTTTAAATTTGCAAATGTAGAGTAAAAATTGAATAAATACAAAAAAAAACTTATAAAGTTCATCAAGATGAGAGCAAGTAATGTTCCATGTCCGCTTTGAAAATGGACGTCTATTATTTCTAGATATATATTTTGACAAATAACTAATTTTTAACCAGTTTTTAAAGTTTTTTCATACAAATAAAATGAAAAATCGCCTTAAATCTACTACAAATTTAAAATCAAAATATCTAAGGATTTTGAGCTAACTTTTAAAAACGGGGTACACTATTGGATTCTACGACCCAAAATAAGGTTGACGTGTCTCGGCGTTTTTGTGTGTCATTTTCACATACTTACACTGTAATCATCGGACCTCAACTTAGATCGTATTTTTATTCATCGATCGCGCCCACTTCTACGCCCATTTATGACAAAAAACGTAAAATTTAAAAATTTTCAAATTTTCCCGTGTAAAAAAATATTTATATCAAAACATATCTCCTTTGATAAAAACATATATGGATTATACATAAATAGATGTAATCAGATCTACTCCATATATATTCATATCTGCTTCAGATATGTTTTGATCCGTAAATTGAGTCTATCTGACAATTTTACATATATGAACATATCTGAAAATGTCTGATCATATATGCCATATATGCCAGATAGACTCAATTTACGGATCAAAACATATCTGAAGCAGATACGAATATATATGGAGTAGATCTGATTATATCCATTTAGATATGATCCATATATGTTTTTATCAAAGGAGTTATGTTTTGATATAATTATTTTTTTACACGGGTTTCCACTTTTTTGTGTTTTTTTCCAATACAAACTTGAATGTAGTTTTTTACAGATTTCTCTGAAATTACTCACGAATATTCAAATTTTTGCAAGGACTGTCTCAGTAAAAGTTTCATTTCCTTAGTCCAAAACGAATTCTGGACAAAAACGTAAAAATAAAAAAATTCTGTTATTTATAACAAAGCTCATTTTTTGTTTGTTCTCTACACAGAGAAAACGAATTGTTATATTAACCCCTATATTTGTGAATACAATTAACTTTTTCACTGAAAGTGCTCCTATACGGAAATTTGTGATATAAACTAATGTTTGTAAATATTGATTGTTGAAAAAAGATTTAAAAAAAATTGATAAACGAGTTTGTAATAGTTCTCTAAAATTATTATTTGTATTGACAAATGCACAAAATCTTAAATTTTTTTTCAACAAAGAAATTCAACAAACACAATTTGTTGATCTGACAAACGTAAAAAATCTTATTTTTTTTCAACAAAGAAATTTAACAAACACAAAAACAATTTGTTGACATGATAAAATAATTTTGAAATAAAATTATTTAACTAAGTTTGTTTAGAACAATATGGAAATTTTGTATTATGGACTAACTGGCCGTTTTACTAAATGTTTGCTTGATATCATGTTTGGTTGATTTACAATTGATGTTTGTTGATTTAAATTTGACGATTTTATTTTCTGTGTACACAAACTTTTCAGCAGATTTATCTCCAAAAAGGGATACATCGTCTATATTTCGTGAGAAACGATCAAAATTTAAGTTAGGTTATACATAAATTTAAATCAATATTTTTTCCTAACATTCCGCAGAATGTGACAAACCAACAGGATTAAGTTTACTTACTATATTTTAGTTTAAGGTATAATTGCGAATACCCAGGAAACACCGGGCACTTCAGTTTGTTTTTGATAGAGATCAATAAAACAAAGCAAAACAAATTGTATTTACACTTATTTAGTTTTAATTTGTTTATTTTTCCAATAATAATTATTTTTTTCTTCTCTTGCGTGTACTGAAAAAAATATACTGAGTCCATCTATGCTTACAATTCTTAACTAATTTCTAGGGGTCTGCCATATACAGACCGCTAGAATTAAGTTGTGCGTGTTAAGTAAAGATGGCCTCAGCTTATCTTTTCCAGTAAATTCCGGAAAAATAAGAGAAGAAAAATATTATTATTATTAGAAAATTAAGCAAAAAAGAACTGAACAATTGTAAATACGATTTGTTTTGGTTTGATTTTTTGAATTTTATGTGGTAATCAAAATTTCAGTCATTAAAAATTAAATTAAGAACTTTTAATAAACTGGCGGAAACCTGGTGAACAGTAAAAAGTAGGGATGTCGCGAATATTCGTCACTATTCGGTATTCGGCATATTCGGCATGTTTTTTTAATATTCGGTTAAATAAATATTCGTCAATAGTTTGACGAATATTCGGCAAAATTTAAATTAGTTAAAAAGAACACTTTTTAATTACGTTTGGCTCTCTTTTGTAGTCATTTTAGTTTGTTTTTTATACAAAAAAACTTGAGCACTTGATTAAAATTCGAATTGTTAAGGTTCCAGAAAAAATAGTGTCAACAACAGCGTTGTTATCTTTTAGTCTGGTACTTTTTTTAAAATATTTTACATGTAAAATACAGGCGTATGAATAATTAAATTATTCGGAAAATACTCGTATTCGGTTCAAACGGAATACCGAATAGTAAATATTCGGTAAAATGCTGAATACACCATTCGCGACATCCCTAGTAAAAAGAAAAACCATTTGCTGCATCTTTATTATTATGCGCCATTTTTGAAAAAAAAATTAGTCCATTTTTTAATATCTCGTATAGAATCTTAGATATTTAACATCGAATTTGCTCTACATCTACATTTTTTAGGTTCATTGCACATTGCTGTGCTGCATAATATATGCAGTGTATATGACAATTTTTTGCACATGGAGCAAATTTTGCATACAAACATAACAAAATTATTCTTTGCTATTGTTTTGCTCCATAGGCCAATTTTTGAGATATTTTGAGCAAACGCTCCCTAGGTGTCAGAAGAAGAACTAAATTAGGTTTCAGATTTGATGGCGTATGGGCTAAAACAATAATAACCTAACGATATGGCTTTGTCATTTATTCACATTACCGCTATCTAGTTGTCAATTAACGCAGTATCTTAGTAAGCATTTTAAACACTGGTGACATCTATTTGTGAAAACAAAATCTATATGTGCCTTAAATATGTATAAATATAAATATAGCACAGGCACCACTGAGCGTTTAGTTCAATGAGATAAAACAGGTGGCGTCTGTTTTTGTTAATACTCTGCTCTTTACAGGTTTGTGTAAAAATAATAAAGATGGCACCAGCGCATGCTTCCGGCGAATTCCCTCTTCCGCCGGAAATTAAAGATTTGGTAACAATATAAATATGTATTACGTAAATAAAGAAGTGAACCAAAACACCTTCAAAACAATAAATTTGTTTATTTACAGAATAACTTTGCTAATAAATTCCATACAATTTTATATGAAAATACAACATGGTGATTTTACTATAAAACTCTGCTATATGTTTTGGACAAAAAATTAACGGTACTGCGAAATAACTCCCAAATGAAATAAGTCCCAATGAAATAAGTTCCAAGTAAAATGAATTAACTCCCAACTCAAAAAAATTAAATAACTCCCAAAGAAAAAATGAAATATGTCCCAATATTTGGGAGTTATTTAAAATCAAAATAATAACTCCCAAAAAAAAATTAAAGAACTCCCAATGAAATAAGTGAAACAAAATATGAAATAAGTCGCCATTACAGGAATTATGTCTTCATGTTCATAGTCCAAAAATTATGAAAAAAATATATACTATCTCTGTGCAATTTGTTTTCTTTTTGTCTTAAAAGTGTTTCTGCGTAGCCGGCCTTCGGCCGGTCTTAGGGATTACAAACAAACTCCATAAATTAATTTAGCGGCTAAATAAAGTTTTTTTGTGTATCAAGCCTTTTACCCAGATAATAACTGAATGGCAAAATTATTGAACTGAAAGATGCTAACATGGATCTAGCGGGTACAATATTGTTAAAATATATACAAAAAATATATATTTGCATTCGTGAGCAAATATGTATTTTTTCCATTCAGTAATTATCCGGGTAAAAAAAATATTTTTAGCGAAGCCGCTAAATTAATTTATAGAGTTTTTAATTCCTACGAAAAAAAAACCTTTAAGAAAAAAGAAATAATAAATTGCACAGATTGGAAACCCCAACTGAACCTGATGATGATAGTTCCAAAGATGAATTTTACTCTCAACTCGATACCACCATTCACTCACTTTTTTTACACAAAGACATACACAAGTATACTTGGGAGTCACCTGACCAAAACACTCGTAACCAAATTGACCACGTTATTATTAGCAAACTTTTTGTTGGATCTCTCGAAGACGTTAGAACAAGGAGGGGCGCTGATCTGTACACTGACCATGAACTGCTGGTGGGTACTTTTCGTCTTCGTCCGGCAGCGATAAAACAACATAAGCATGTAGCAAAATTTAACACCTCTCGCTTTCAGGACCCCTCTACGTCACAGTTATATAGAAATACACTATCATTAAAACTTCCAGCTGACGTTGATAGTGAACAATCTTGGGATGACATAGTTGAGGCCTGTAAACAAGCGGCCAAAGATGTAATTGGACATGTTGACAAAAAGCGAAAACAATGGATAAGCGATGAAACATGGGCAGAAATAAAAAACCGAAAGCATCTTAAAAACATTAAGAATAAAGCCAAAACTCCAGAAGGAAAAAATGCAGCAAAACTCCAATATAGACAGTCTGCCTCAAGAGTAAAAACACTTGTGCGCCTAGATAAGGAGAAATATTATAATAGCGTAGCCGAAGAGACGGAACGAGCGGCAAATACTGGCAATAAGAAGCATGTCTACGCTTCTATAAAGAAACTTAGTGATAACAACATACCGTAAACGAACAACAACAACCTAGCAGACGTAACCAGCGAAGAGACATTTCCACAGCCCCGCCATCAGTATCAGAAATTAAACTGTGCATTGAAAAACTTAAAAATGGCAAATCGGCGGGCCCGGACGATATTCCTGCAGAACTGATTAAATACGGTGCACCAATATTGGCTGAAAGACTTGCTCCCATTATTAACAAAGTGTGGACTTCAAACCAAATACCAAATGAATGGAAAGAAGGAGTGGTAATCACGATTCCCATAAAAGGAGATTTAAGTGATTGCAAAAATTGGAGAGGTATCACGTTGCTCAATGCCATCTCAAAATTATTGGCAACAATTCTACTCGGACGTATTGCACCAGCAGTAGATTTGATGCTTCGTAACGAGCAAGCAGGTTTTAGGACGGGTAGATCATGCGCGGACCATATAAATACACTCCGCATCATTATAGAACAGTCTAAAGAATACAACACACACCTGCACCTTCTCTTCGTCGATTTTGAAAGGGCCTTTGACACAGTATCTAGGGATCTTTTGTGGCGCACGCTATCGTCCAAAGGCATCCCTGATAAAATCGTAACGCTTATACGTGAGTTATATAGAGAGTCTTCTAGTCGAGTACGTTTCAATGGTAAAGACAGTCAACCATTTTCATCCACTACAGGCGTTAAGCAGGGCTGTATTCTGTCTCCAACCCTTTTTCTGCTGCTCCTTGACAGTGTACTGGAGAAAACAAATACCGAGGCTCAAAACGGTATTCAGTGGAACATATCTGAAAAGCTTAACGACATCGATTACGCAGACGATATTTGTTTAATGGCTCACCGTTTCAACGACATCGAAGATAAGTTAAAGAAACTCTCAGTGAACGCTATGAAATTTGAACTTAAAATCAACCTGAAAAAAACCAAACTAATGCGTATAGGAACAAGCTCAACTACCCCACTGAAACTTGAAAATGTTGTAATCGAGGACGTTGAATCGTTCAATTATCTGGGAAGCGTAATTACTAAAGATGGCGGTACAACAGCAGATATAAGATCCCGTATAAACAAAGCAAGAGTGGCCTTTCAATCAATGCATAAGCTGTGGAAGTCGAACTCTATCAGCAGCAAAACCAAACTTCGCATCTTTGACTGTAGCGTTAAATCTGTTTTATTATATGGTTCTACAACTTGGGGAGTAACACAGACAAATATGAAAAATCTCCAAGGTTTTGTTAACCGATGTTTACGCCGCATCCTTTGCATTTTCTGGCCCAACACTATATCTACAACCGAACTCTTACAGCTTACAGAAAACACTACAATAGAAGCAGAAATAATGAAACGTAAGTGGACGTGGATAGGCCATATTTTAAGAAGACCGCAAAATGACATTACTCGCGCTGCACTTCAGTGGAACCCTCAAGGCCATCGCAGATCCGGACGACCACAAAACACCTGGATGAGAACGATAAATCGAGAATGCAGTGCTGTCAACAAATCATGGAACCAAATTAAAGCCCTTGCCAATAATCGAAGCAGATGGAGAGAAATTGTATACGCCCTATGTTCACCTGAACTTTTATTTTAAAACACATACTTTGTATAAATATTAAAATAAATAAAGGACATATATGGGGCATTCCATGCCAAATCACTCACTTTTAGACCCGACATCTTTCGATTTATTTTATTTTTGGATATGTTTTAGTATTTATTAAATGCAACTCGGAGACCAATTTTCAGCCTTTTATTTCAAAATGGTGTTGTCTGCCATACGTTAGATGCCTGGGGAAGTTGTAATAACTTGGCTGATTTTCAACCGATTTTAGTTTTTAGTACCTTATTAGAAAGGCATTTCACTCCACATCATAATTCTGTAATCACTTGAATTAAAACTTAACTTAAAATACCAAAAAAATTTCGAAAACAGAAAAAAAATCATATTTTTCCTCGTAATCCGTTTTTTAAACTTCAAGGACCATGCAAAACGCCTTACCCATTTCCGATCGTCCTAAATTTTTGTAAGACGTATTTTTACCTCGAAATGAATATATCTAGGGTAAGTTAGGGTCAATATCTACCAATTTATTTTTTTTGGAACACCATATAAAATAAATCAGAGCCAAAAAATTAAAGGTGCAATTTTAAAAATTAAAAAAAAAAATAGAAAGAATTGTGATCACATCTCGAATTATAGCTTAAAAGTTGCGTAATTAAGAGTAGAATTTTTATAGTTTTTTACAAAAAAATCGAAGGTTTCGGACTTTTTCAAAAAATCGATTTTAATTTTTAAACGTCAAAAAAAAAGTGATAATTACTTCGAATAATTTTTTCATATTTTTTTTCTAAAACTAAATTTAAATACCAACAAAACGTTATCCAACTTTTTTTAAAATATCTATATTTTTTAATGGTCAAAATTAATTAAAAATTTAAATTTTTAAATTTTTTTGAGAAAATCGCCATTTTGAAAAATTGATTACTCAACACCATCTTGAAATAAAAGGCTGAAAATTTGTCTCCGAGTTGCATTTAATAAATACTAAAACATATCCAAAAATAAAATAAATCGAAAGGGGTCGGGTCTAAAAGTGAGTGATTTGGCATGGAATGCCCCATATACAGATTGGAAATAATTCTCAACTTGGAATTGGAAATAATTCTCAATTCTCTTTCATTTGAAATGAAATAAGTCCCAACATTAATAAAATAACTCCCAATGCTAAAAAAGAAATGAAATAACTCCCAAAATAATTTCTGTGGGAGTTATTTCATTTGGGAGTTGTTTCATTGTGAAAAAACTTCCAAAAAAAATTGTGAAATAAATCCCCACGCACCACAGTGGGCAAAAATTGACTTTTTTGTCAAATTTTGCCTACAGGTCGAAATTCTTAACCGATTTTGGTTTTTATTTTTTTGTGTTTTAGCTAATAAAATTCCGCGTCGATCTGTCATGGGGGATTTTTGATAAAAATTTCGGATTACTTTTTATATTTTCCTAAAATTCAGATATTTTAATTTTTTCAGTATTTTTGCACTAGAAAATGTATTAGGCATGGGACGAATATGCTTTATAGACTAAATTAAAGGTATTGGAACCCCTTATCAACGACGTGATTAGTATTTGAAAATATATTAATATTGTTTTGGTTTTTATAACCAGACAAAAATTCAAGAATTTTCACATTTAAAAGCCTACATCTTTAATAATTTCCAATTTCAATGAAATCTTTTTTAGATTAAAGCTTATGTTTTGCTTAGTATATTTTATTTTTTTTGCTTAAATTTTACCTTATGATTTTTGGAATTTTAAAATTATTTTTTAGTCTGTTTTTAAAAAAAAAAAGTTGTTACATTGTAAATTCGAAAAAAAGAGTTGAACAATTTTGCAAAAATACCTTATTTAACAATAATGGTTAAGAAAATGATAAGCTTTAATCTAAAAAAAAAAAAAATCATTGAAATTGGTACATTATTAAAAATGTATAGGTACCTAAAAGTGAACATTTTTAAGTTTTCCTATGTTTATAAAATTCAAAATAATAATAAATTAACAAATGCTATTAATGCCATTTATAAGCGATTCCAATACCTTTAATTTTGTCCATACAGCTTATTCGTCCCCTGCCTATTACATTTTTTAGAGCAAAAATTTTAAATAAAACAAAAACGATTTTTAGAAATCCACTATGACAGACCGATGAGGAATTTTATTAGCTAAATTTCAAAAAAAGAAAAACTAAAATCGGTAAAGAATTGCGACCTGTAGGCAAAATCGGACAAAAAAAGTAAATTTTTCCCCACTGTGCGCACTGGGACTTATTTAGGGTTGCCATTTCCATTTTGAGAAAAAGAGGACGTCAGCATCAAAAAATGCGGACATTTGTCTCCAAAAAGAGGACATTTTTTCCCCCTCTAAAAAATTTCAGTCCCAATTTCAATATCAAATTGTAAAAAATAACCTACGAAATCATTAATTTTTAATGTTTTCGTATGTTATTTTTTTGGAATTTGTTGGTAAAAATAACAGAATTATCATTAACTTCGTAGGTAATTTTTTTTTTAATTTGTTGATAAAAAAGAATGAAAGAAACGTTATTTTTTAACCTTTAATTTTATTTATTTTAACAAATTTTGCCAACAGTAAAAAATAAATGTTGATGTTTGTTAAAACAAATGAATAATTACTGGTATGGTTTTCAATTGTTTATTCACTGGTTTTAAATATGTTTTTCATTTGTTTTTGCCTACAAAATATTTTGAGTGTGTCATTTTAAAACCCAAAAGTGACCTACTCAGACGCATTAATTAAAAAAACTTATGTTGGCGACAATAGCCCAATTTTTCTATTGCTCTTTATACCAGATTTTAATTTCATCGAATGTCTGCAGACATTAATGCTGACAGCATACTGCACAGAAAAAAATATGGACGAAACAAATTTATGTAATCACTTGTTCAAACTTAAAAAGAAAAATTGAGTAATTTTTTAATTGACACAATTAAAAATTTACTCAAACATTTTAAAAACAATTTAAGTAAATAATTTAATAAATTTTTTTTTTTTTTTTAATTTAAAATTTAACTCTCATAGTTTTTTGAATTCTCGTTTAGTTTATAGTTTTTTGTATATGTATATGAAAGTTTGCAATCGTCTTTATAAAATTTTCGTATGTCTTTGAGACATAAATATGTTTGGTAAAGTTTGAAAAAACAAGGTTTTTGTTTTTTTTTTTTGTGCAAAAAAACTTTAAAACTTTTTTAAACTTTAAAAAAAAATAAATTGATAAATTTTGAGTAAATTTTTAATTGTGTCAATTAAAAATTTACTCAATTTTTTTTTGGCAAACATTTAATAAATTTTTATTAAAAAATTTACTCAATACTATTAAATCGTTTACTGGTGCAAAATTGAATAGTTTTTTACCCAATAGTATTAAAAATTTACTCAAATATTTTTTTTATTTTTTTTCTGTGTGTGCAGGCTATAAAAAAATGCAAAAATCGCCATCATTTTCAACCGTAAATAACTAAAAATTTGGACGTGATGGAAAAATTTGGAGAACAGATTTGGAATCAGGAGATCAAAGACTACTAAAATTGTTCATCAGAATTCAAACAGAAAAAAGCTTGTTGATCAGTGTAATTGAAAGAGCTATAACACCGAAAAATAATTTTGTTTAGGTTTTCCGAGCAAACATTCAATTCCACTTTCGAACAGAATTGATTCTGTGATATGCCCCAACATATAGTGCTTTTTTATACAAGATCTACACCTTTTTATGCGTTTTTTAAAGTAAGCATCAGTGCTGATAAGCTCCACATTTTGGCAAATAATTTAAGTAATATCAAGTCATTTGAGCAACAATACAACGATGTCAAGAATTTAAAAGTTTCGATGCAATAAAAAATAAATTATGAAGAAAAGTGCAAAAAGTAGGACAACCCCGGACACTTGCTGAAAAAGAAGCCGGACTGCCCCGGACGCATTAAAAAAGAGGACCCTGTCCGGGGAAAAGAGGACGGATGGCAACCCTAGACTTATTTCATAATGAAATAAGTCCCAATTCGTACGGAACAATTTTAGAAGTTATTGCATTTTATTTTGGGGAGTTATTTCACAGTACCAAAATTAACACTTATCGAGTTTGTAGGAGCGATTTTAAACAGATTTTTTTTGTTAAATTACGTATAGAATTTTTTTCTGCACTCATTGTCAGAGAAGAGTTATGATTGTTGCAACCATAATTTAAGAGCGTCATATTATGAATGAAAATTTAATTCAGAGCCGTTGGGGTCCTACGGAAAAAAATTTTTAATTTTATTTTTTTTTATTTTTATTTTTATTTTTAATTATTATTTACTTCACTGCAAAAAAAGTCATTACCACTTCCTACACTCAACCAAAAATCATTGTATTCCCAAAGAAAATCGTTGTAAATTCAACAGAAATCATTGTTGATTTTAACCCTACAAATATTTATGTTGATTTCAATAAAAATTGTTGTCAGTTTTTGTAAAAGTTGATCAACTCGTTTTTTTGTAAATCAACTCGTATTTTTTGTGAACTCAACTCATATTTTTGTTGATATAAGAAATTTTATTAATAAAAAAAAACTTGTTATTTGTAAATATTCTTTTATTATACCCTCCAACTACAGTATGGGGGTATACTCACTTTGTCATTCCGTTTGTAACGCATCGAAATATCGGTCGGGGACCCCATAAAGTATATATATTATTGATCTATGATCGATTCTAAGACTTTTCTAGAATGTCCGTATGTCCGTCCGTCCGTCCGTCCGTCTGTATAAGACACGATGCAGTCCAAAATTAAAGAGATAGACTCGTTAAGTTTGGCAGGAATATATCTTTTGGTCCTAGGCAGTTTAAGTTCGTAAATGGGCAAAATCGGACCAGGGGGAAAAAAGTTCCCCTTTATAGAACTTAACTAACCTCTGAAAAACGCCATATTTTCACAGGTTTTTTTGTATTTTTGTTAAGCAAATGAAATAATTTGATGTCAGAGAAAGTTCAAGGTGCTGCACTTGGACCTAGGAAATAAAAAATAATTGTTTTTTTTCCCCGCCCCCTTTTGTGGGCGTGGATATTAAAAATGTTTTTAAATAATGATAAAATTGTATTACTTAAGCTGAAAAAGCATAATAAATGTATTTGTAAACATTTACCGCATGGGTTTATGTGTCCCCAATGACTCCTACTGTCCCCCCCCCCCCGCAAAAAAAACGCCCTTTTTTTTAATTTTTTTTTATATGTTGGAGGGTATTATAGATTCGGCACAGCCGAATTTAACACTCTCACTTGTTAAGTATAAATCACAATATTTTTTAGAATTATCACCGGCTTTTTAAGCTGCAATATTTAAATACGAGATTTTCACACACACTTCGTTTATTTATGTTATGCACTCGTAAGCCATTCTCCAGTTTTCTAATGACACCAAATCAAAAACCTTAAAAAAAAAACAAAAAAAAATTATAATAAAGTATGAATATATAAAGTAATCAATGTATTTTATTACTTACCAAATATTTACAGATCAGAATCTGATCATCAGATCCTATTTTTATTTATTTTTATAATATTAAATATTTGTATAAGAAACAAATACATAAAATAATTTTATAAGAGACAAACAAATTTCACATTGCAATGCATTGCTACCAACTTGATAATACAAAAATAAACGAACAGTGTTGTTTTTTCTTTTTATACCCTCCACTCTAGTGATAGAGGGTATATATAAGTTTGTCATTCCGTTTGTAACACCTCGAAATATTGGTCTAGGACCCCATAAAGTATATATATTTATGATCCTCGATCGATTTTAAGACGATCTAGCGATGTCCGTCCGTCCGTCCGTCCGTCCGTCCGTCCGTCCGTCCGTCTGTCTGTCTGTCTGTCTGTCTGTCTGTCTGTCTGTCTGTCTGTCTGTCTGTCTGTCTGTCTGTCTGTCTGTCTGTCTGTCTGTCTGTTTGTCTGTCTGTCTGTCTGTCATATAGTGCTTTTTTATACAAGATCTACACCTTTTTATGCGTTTTTTAAAGTAAGCATCAGTGCTGATAAGCTCCACATTTTGGCAAATAATTTAAGTAATATCAAGTCATTTGAGCAACAATACAACGATGTCAAGAATTTAAAAGTTTCGATGCAATAAAAAATAAATTATGAAGAAAAGTGCAAAAAGTAGGACAACCCCGGACACTTGCTGAAAAAGAAGCCGGACTGCCCCGGACGCATTAAAAAAGAGGACCCTGTCCGGGGAAAAGAGGACGGATGGCAACCCTAGACTTATTTCATAATGAAATAAGTCCCAATTCGTACGGAACAATTTTAGAAGTTATTGCATTTTATTTTGGGGAGTTATTTCACAGTACCAAAATTAACACTTATCGAGTTTGTAGGAGCGATTTTAAACAGATTTTTTTTGTTAAATTACGTATAGAATTTTTTTCTGCACTCATTGTCAGAGAAGAGTTATGATTGTTGCAACCATAATTTAAGAGCGTCATATTATGAATGAAAATTTAATTCAGAGCCGTTGGGGTCCTACGGAAAAAAATTTTTAATTTTATTTTTTTTTATTTTTATTTTTATTTTTATTTTTAATTATTATTTACTTCACTGCAAAAAAAGTCATTACCACTTCCTACACTCAACCAAAAATCATTGTATTCCCAAAGAAAATCGTTGTAAATTCAACAGAAATCATTGTTGATTTTAACCCTACAAATATTTATGTTGATTTCAATAAAAATTGTTGTCAGTTTTTGTAAAAGTTGATCAACTCGTTTTTTTGTAAATCAACTCGTATTTTTTGTGAACTCAACTCATATTTTTGTTGATATAAGAAATTTTATTAATAAAAAAAAACTTGTTATTTGTAAATA